>CM054179.1:66022390-67222390 GCA_028829895.1 Sinotaia quadrata
CTATTTTTAAGAGTAGACCCGTCATAACAAATAAAATGCAACTATGACTCTATTTTTAAGAACAAACCGGTCATAACACGTGAAATACAATAGAACTATACTTATATTTTAATAGTCAGTCAATCAAGACAAGTGAAATACAGCTTGTCATATACCTCTATTTTAAGAGTCGGTCAGTCAAGACAAGTGAAATACAGCTTGTCATATACCTACCTCTATTTTAAGTAGGCCAATCCCAACAAGTAAAATACTAGACATTTACCTCCATTTTATTAGTAAACCAATCAAAATAAGTGAAATACACCCAGACATATACCTCTATTTTAATAGTAAACCAGTCAAACACAAGCGAAATATTCCCAAGTACATACCTCTGTTTTAATATTAACCCAATCAAAGCAAATGAAATACTCTCAGAATATACCTCTATTTTGATTGTAAACACCAGTGAAATTAAGTGAAATACTTCCAGATATGTATACCTGTATTTTAATAGTAAACCAGTCAAAACAAGTGAAATACGATCAGATATATATCTGTATTTTAATAGTAAACCAGTCAAAACAAGTGAAATACGATCAGATATATATCTGTATTTTAATAGTAAACCAGTCAAAACAAGTGAAATACGATCAGATATATATCTGTATTTTAATAGTAAACCAGTCAAAACAAGTGAAATACGATCAGATATATATCTGTATTTTAATAGTAAACCAGTCAAAACAAGTGAAATACGATCAGATATATATCTGTATTTTAATAGTAAACCAGTCAAAACAAGTGAAATACGATCAGATATATATCTGTATTTTAATAGTAAACCAGTCAAAACAAGTGAAATACGATCAGATATATATCTGTATTTCAATAGTAAACCAGTCAAAACAAGTGAAATACGATCAGATATATATCTGTATTTTAATAGTAAACCAGTCAAAACAAGTGAAATACGATCAGATATATATCTGTATTTTAATAGTAAACCAGTCAAAACAAGTGAAATACGATCAGATATATACCTGTATTTTAATAGTAAACCAGTCAAAACAAGTGAAAGTCGCTCAGATGTAAACCACTATTTTTTAGCAATAGAAGGCAATAAGCACTGAGCTACTAAAGCAGCCAACTTTGATGTGAACTACACATCTATAATACACTCCAAAATAAAACTTACTAAAACGTCCTTCTGTAATGAGGGACTACACATCTATAATAAGTAAATTCGACACTCCAAAATAAAACTGTTACTTAAACCTTCTTCTGTAATGATTGACTATTCATCTATAATAATAAAAAAAATACACCACTGAGCTATAAAATTATTTCTTGAAAAAAACAACACGTCAGAATTGACCTTCACATCTACTTAAAAGTTTTATGTCTAGTTTCTTGTCTATGTGGAAACTACTTTCTTCTAATAGTTCATGGTATGATATCCTTTTTTCGTGTCGCGGTGTTATAGGTAAGTAAGAGCTAACACTAGGTGAGAGTCAACACTAGCTGAGAGTCAACACTAGCTGAGAGTCAACACTAGCTGAGAGTCAACACTAGCTGAGAACCGACACTAGCTGAGAGCCGACACTAGCTCAGAGCCACTGGAATTGGTGTCGTCAGTCGTCGCACATGTCAAACTGGTTTGTGGCCGAAATGAAATTTCGCAAACCGTATCTAGGCGATAAATTTCCTATTTTAGGTGGTTTGACTGGTTTGTTTATTCAAGATTTTATTGATAAAAGTTTGCAAATCCTTCTACGCAACCCTGCATATATTTTTGGAAAGCGTGCTTTAATTAATTTACACATTTGTATTTTTAATAATATCGTCAGAAACTGTTCTTTACTTAAGAATTAGATATATTTTTGGAAACTATGCTTTAATTAATTTATACATTTGTATTTTTAATAATAACGTCAGAAACTGTACTTTACTCAAGAATTAGATATATTTTTGGAAAGCGTGCTTTAATTAATTTATACATTAATAATATCGTCAGAAACTGTACTTTACTCAAGAATTAGATAGACGTCGACAAAACAGCAAGCCAGAGTTGGTTTCCAAAATCATTAAAAATTATAGCGGTTTAGCAACAGCAGCAACAATCAATATCATCGTCGTCGTCGTCGTCGTCGTCATCGCCATCATCAATATTCTCTACCATCACTCTCACAGCAACAAAAATTATCATCGTTATCACGAACATTCATCATCATTATTTTCAATTTTATCTACCGCCACTCCTACGGCGTCATCCACATTGTCATCACTGTAGGCTAAGCACATAATGCGGTCTGGGGTGGTGGTGGAGGTTGCCGTCATGACAACGACACTATGCAAACAACATACTAGAAACCGTTTGTGACAACGACATTCTATATGAAAGAGAAAAAATGTGATCTGCACTGACACATTGCATTTTTCTTTCAACCTCACGGTTAACCAGTTTTGTAATTTGTAGGACAAGAGGAGACATCAATAAAAAATACATCATGCATCTTCTGAATGCGCGCACGAGACTGAGACCTTAAAGAAAAAACTGAAGAAACGATGTAAATTAAATATAAAGAGAAAGTTTTGTATCCATCACAACATTTTGTCCAATGAAAACAAAGAGAGAAATGGTGTGCAATATCTGCACAAAGAAAGTAAAAGTTGCTCAACAGTCGCGCGTTCTTCATGCAGAAATTGCAAGACAGAAATTGCAAGACAGATATTGAAAGGAGTTGAGCGCCTCAATGGCTTCTTTCGTTGCAAGTGTGTAGGTTACGTCAAGATACACGCACCCTCCCAACAGCTCCCTCCCCACCCCCGCCCTCACATATGTACACACAGATTTTTGGGAAAATGGTTGCTTTCGAACAATTCATTTTTACTTCTATATTAAAGTTATAATATAATATGTTTAGTTTTGTTTCATTTCCTTTACAGTTTCTACTTTTTACTTCTATATTAAAGTTATAATAATATGTTTAGTTTTGTTTCATTTCCTTTACAGTTTATACTTTTGTTTCATTTCCTTTACAGTTTCTACTTTTGTTTCATTTCCTTTACAGTTTCTACTTTTGTAGTCCTTTGATGGGGTAAAATGAAACGAAATAATCATAACTGTAGCGATTTAGATATAATTTATTATTACACAGCTTGCTCTTTGTGAAAACTTAACAACTTTGACATTTATAAGTGTTATTTGATTTATTGTTAACTTCTTGTACTTTCTAAACAGAGGTTTTTTTCTGTTTTGTTTTGTTTTTAATGACTTTTAAAAAAGGTATTTAGTGTTACCGATAAATACAATTCACATTCATACCTCTGCAGTTGAGAGGATGTGTGTGAACGGTCGGAAAACCTTTGTTTATGTGGGTGAGGTGATTGGCTGGTACGTTAGTTGACTAACAGAATGGCCAGATAAAAGCTTACTGGACTGGCTGACTGGCTGTTGCGCGAAAGCGGCGGAAGCCGGAAGCGCCCCCTACACTACTACTACTGACTGGCTGTCATGGTGCCTGCTCACTTGACTGATTCGTTGATAGATTAAATTTTAAGCACTAATGGTAATTTTACTTTATCAGTTAACCCGAAATAACTTTTCAAAGAAATATAAGGCTGTTTTCTAAGCATAATATCCGACTTTAGATTTATTTATTGTGTTATATAAAATATACCAAATACTGCTCCCCCCACCCTACCCCCCCACCCCGTAAGTTACGGTTGTATGGATTTTTACATTACCCCTCCACCCCCCAAAAAAATAATAAAAAAATAAAAATACCAACAGCAAACCATAAACATTCCACTAAAGAAACTTAAGCAAGAACTGTGTAGATTTTCAGATTACTGGTCTCCGAAATCGTGTTTACTCGGACTCGTGTTTACCCGGCACCGTGCTTGCACGGAGAAATTCTCAGATATCGAGAGTTGTTTCTTTGGCTACGTCAAGAGGCACCGCTCCAGCGAACCGAAACATTGCAGATCGACAGCAATATGGCATCAACATTCTTAATTATTTACACGCCTCTTTGACTGCTAACGTATTGTGGCCGCCCATTTTGGGTCGGATGCTGTAGTGAGTGGTTTCATTCGGTCGGCAATGGGCGTGGGTGATTGCTGCGGTCGCTCTGTTGTCCATTAGACAAGGAAAGGAAGAGAATAGGATAAATGAAAATGTTGACGACGCTGCGTACGACACCTGCTGTTGGCATGGACACGGTGAAGAACGACTCCCAGCACTCAGGTGAAGCCGCAAAACTCTCCCTGAGAACGTCAAGAAATGTTACGCACACAGAAATCAAACATAACAAGGAGACGGTCGGGGAAAGAAAAATGGAGTTACGTTTCGCCAAACTTGCACGGCTAGGCCTTAAGTCGACGATTCTTCCGTTTGCCGAGAGATGGAAAAATTACCCGAAGGTAAGGATTTTATAGATATATAGGTAACTGATAGTAAACGTCCACAGGAAGGTTCTTTGTCATTGTACATAAATTCAGAAAAGTACTCTGTCATAGAAATCTTTAGAAAGGTAGTGTCATAGAAATCTTTAGAAAGGCAGTGTCATAGAAATATTTAGAAAGGTAGTGTCATAGAAAATATCTTCAGAAAGGCGCTTTACCAGTCAAAATATCTTAGATATGAACATGGTCATTGAAGAAAATGTCTCTCGTAAAGGTACTTTACGATTCAGAAAGAAAGCAGAGGAAAGTATTTTGTTATTGAAAATATATCTCAGAAAATATTGGTAACATCTCCAGGAAATGTACACTCTCTTGAAAATATCTTCCTAAAATATACTTTGGCTTTAAAGATATCTGCTAAGAGGATACTTTCCTACTGTAATGTTCTCCGAAACAAATTTTATTTATTCTGTCTTTCATTTGTTGACAGACTCGCTCTCTCTCTCTCTCTCTCTCTCTCTCTCTCTCTCTCTCTCTCTCTCTCTCGTTTGTTTGCCTCTCTATCTGTCTACATGCCGTTGTTTCTCTACCTAACTATGTCAAAGTATGTGCTTGTGGACAGTTAATGTGATTGTCTTGATACATTCTACCATTAAATTTTTGGTAACATACTGATGCTTGTGAAAAGTGTGTGTGGTGTGTGTATGTGTGTGTGTGTGTGTGTGTGTGTGTGTGTGTGTGTGTGTGTAAGTATGTGGTGTGTGTGTTTGTTTGTTTGTTTGTGTGTGTGTCTGTCTGTCTGTCTTGAACATTTCACGTGGATAGTGTGAATTCCAAAGTGAATTATATGCTGTTAGATCTATCTGATGTGTAGTTATATGTTTGTGAATATTCGTTTGTGAAGTGGTTGTGTACATTCCGATTTGAAATATACATTGTGAACATTGTGATGTGAGTGAAGTTGATCAAATGTAAAATGCCAGTTCATGCTTGCAACTATTCCCCATTCCACCATTTTCATTTCTTTTCTTTAATTAAGTGTATTTCTAGCAAACAGACAATTTGGGTTTGTATTAACTTCACATCCCCGGGAATGCTCACACTTGAAATCTAAAAATTCATAGCGTGCAATCCATGCCGCGTTGACTTATGATAACATAACATTCACTTCTGACAACGGCACAAACTCGATGCCAGACGTGCTCCGGCATCAGAAAATCACAAGGGCGGCACAGCGGGTTGTTATACACTAACTGACACGCACTGAAGACATTTTCTGGCACTCTGCTCCACTTACAACAATCAATGATGGTGCAATTGTCAAAGGAAATGGAATCGATAATCTTCCACCTTTTGGAACACGCGAGGAAAGGATACCAACAACGTAAACTGAAACATTCTAAACTAAAACGGCTCTAACGCGAAACACTTCTAATCTAAAACCGCTCTAATTTAAAACATTTCTAAATTTAAAACAATTCTAAGCTAACATGGCTATACTGTACAACAGTTCTCAACTAAAACAGCTCTCACGTAAAACGGTTCTAACTTAAAACAGTTCTAAACTAAAACAGCTCTAACGTAAAACGGCTCTAACTTAAAAGAGTTCTAAACTAAAACAGCTCTAACGTAAAACGGCTTTAACTTAAAACAGTTCTAAACTAAAACATCGGTAATCAAAACAGCTCTAAACTAAAGCATTTCTAAACTAAAACAGTTTTAAACTGAAACACCTCTAAACTAAAAAGCCCTAGACTGAAAATGTCTAAACTAAAACAGTTCTAAACTAAAAAAAATGTTTCAATAGGAGACAGGTCTAAACTAAAAATGTTTCAAAATGAAACAGGTCTAAACTAAAATATTTTTAACTAGAAATGTTTCAAAATGAAACAGATCTAACTAAAATGTTTCAAAATGAAACAGGTCTAAATTAAAAATGTTTCAAAATGATAAAGGTCTAAACTAAAAATGTTTCAAAATGAAACAGGTCTAAACTAGAAATGTTTCAAAATAATACAGATTTAAACTAAAAATGTTTCAAAATGAAACAGATCTAAACTAAAGCAGTTCTCAACTGTCAAGTGTGTACACATACAAGTATACAAATTTGTGAACAACACTATGGCATAGAGTTAAATCAAATTTGCACTCCACTCCTCCCATATATTGACGCCTCTCTAATTCCTCCTATTGTGCTTTTCGTCCGCTGTTTTAAATATTTTCTTTTGTTATCATTCGTAAAAAGAAAATTATGACATTTTGTCACTTTTAATCGTCATTACTCAGAACGGAAAACAAGTGAATTAATTACTCGTGCAGTACGTAACTGAGAAGTGTACGTGACCTGTCATCACCACTATAGTCGTCATCATCATTGTACTCAATGCTTTCCTATAAACAGACCCTGCAATTGATGTATGAGGCATCATTCACACCAGTTATCAAATCCCTAATGTAGAAATATAAATTATATCAAGAAAAAATTGATGTCACATAGCAAGACACTTAGGTCTCTGTAAACGATGCCGGACGTTCACTTCAAATAAAGAAAAATAAAACTTGGGTAGCAGGAGACAGTTTGTGTTGTGTAACGAGGTCTTAATGTTAGACACAAAAATCGCTGTTTTCGTTCCTTAAAGTCTAGTGTATCTATGTGAATTTATATATCTGCGTCTTTAATGTATCTGTGACACAGTCAGATCATTGTTTGCTGATGGGCCTGATCTATCTATGATAATAAACAGTATATTTCATGCAGATGGGCCCTAATCTGCCTCATACAGTACTCTTTATGTAGATACACTTTAATATATCAATGACAAAAGGCAGTATAGAGCCCCGTTGTATCTCTCAAAAATTTTACGTTCTTAGACAAACATAATACATTAATACACAACTCTATAAAAACTTACGTTCTTAGACAAAAGAGATTTTACGGGATCGCCAGACGCCGTGTATCCATAGATTCCATTGAATGGAAACTGCGACATTATACACTTTTGTCTTCTAAACTAATGCCAAATG
This sequence comes from Sinotaia quadrata, assembly GCA_028829895.1. Taxonomy (NCBI): domain Eukaryota; kingdom Metazoa; phylum Mollusca; class Gastropoda; order Architaenioglossa; family Viviparidae; genus Sinotaia; species Sinotaia quadrata. Next base: position 66,029,804 of record CM054179.1, read on the forward strand.
GGTTGCGACTTTTAGGAAGAATGAAGACAGAAGCCCCAAGGCAGAACTTTGCGGGAGGCAATATTTCAGGGCGCTCATAGCCGGCGAAAGTGAACTCTTCATGAATGAGAGTTCCATTTTCCAAAGAGATTTCGATGAATGGCTTCGCAGCCGAGAACAGTTCTTGGAACGGTAGAGACTTCTTAAGACACCAGCGTCTAGATTTTTAAATTTTTTTTTTTTTGTTGTTTAGCATTCTTTTATTGCCGTCCATGTTGACAGATCTGGTGCGATGCAGATGAGATATCAGATACTGATTTTTAAAGGCCTTTTAGGCACAAGGGGACTTAATTAAGGTGGCGATTAGCACTATTTGGCTGCGAGAGAAAGGTGGCAGCCCCAAAATCACAAATCGCCCTGCTTGTTGGTCCTCAAGTTGAGTAAATTTCTTTGACCAAATCGGGACCCAATTATTGTTTTGGGAGAATATTTCCATTACCCCCACGTTTACCAGAATGTCAAATGTCACACCTACACTTGTCGGTAATACCCCCACTCCTCCCTAACTTGACAGTCGGATGGATATTGATCTAAGTTAATAGTGCTGATAGGCCTGGCAGGAAAATCTTCACATAAAAACACTCAGCCAGTGTTTTCAGTTATTATTCCATTTATTATGAGTTCAAGGACTATTCCATTTATTATGAGTTCAAGGTTTATTCCATTTATTATGAGTTCAAGGACTATTCCATTCATTATGATGTCAAGGATTATTCCATTTATTATGAACAAGGACTATTCCATTGTGTATAAATACTATTCCATTTATTATGATTAGAAGTTCTGTTCCATTTATTATGATCAAGTACTATTACATTTATCATATTTTCAAGTATTATTTACAGTCATTACGTTGACAAGGTTTTGTTATTTCTATTTATGATGTTTGCAGTTCTCAATCAGTTCAGATTTATTTTTTGTGCACGTTCTGTTTACATTTACTAATGGCAAAGATGCATCACAAACACATGTTCAGTTCAGTGAAATGTACTGACAATTCAGTCTGAAATTTTACTTGCTCATTGTCAGACACAGACAACTTAACAATCACTAAATATTCAAACAAGTATATTGAGTACAATCAACCGCATTGTCCTTCGGCCACTTTTATTATAAATACAAAACTTCACTCGTACGGCGTCGTGATACTGACGATCTAGATAACTCTACAAGCTCTAGAGAACTCTACAAACTCTAGATAGCTCTACAAGCTATAGAGAACTCTACAAGCTCTAGAGAACTCTAGATAACTCTATAAGCTATAAAGAACTCTAGAAGCTCTAGAGAACTCTACAAGCTATAGAGAACTTTACAAGCTCTAGATAACTCTACAAGCTATAGAGAACTTTACAAGCTCTAGATAACTCTACAAGCTATTGATAACTCTTCAAACTCTAGAAAAATATAAAATAAATGCATTGCACTTTTCAAAACATAATCGACAATTTCGTTCGAGGTTCCATCTCGTGCCGCACTGGCACTTATGATTGGTTCTGCTCATCCAATAATTGATCAATATAATGTATGCGGCAGGACGATTCCTTTCTGCTGTTCAAACCCGAATTTTTTTCCAGTCTTTGGCGGCAGATGGTCACGTTTTGCTGCGGTTTCTATGGTCACCGGCCACGGATGGTTAGTTACTACTTCTGAGTCATTAAGATTCTGGAGCTGTGAGAAAACGTCTGTGTATAGGGAAGTGGTGGTCGTTAGTTATGTTCAAATCCAAAGTAATGCTGGACAGCGGTCCGAATGATCTCTTGAGACAGGTGAGGTAAAAATTTATCATCTAAAAATAGGCAAAATAGGCAAGAAAGTCTCGCTTACTTTGTCTCTACCGTAGATAGGGAAATTTTTTTTATTGCTGTTCTTTTAAAATAAGTATTCGTCATCTGTTAATACATTTACTTATGCCGCTTGCTAAATTTTATTTTTCAAATTGAATCATCGACCGATGGTATTAAATTTTCCAAAACACTTATTTTGACATTATCTTTGTAAGAGAGCTAAACATGTAACCGTTCGGATTCCCCATTAAAAACAGTACAAGATAATTTTAAGTAATCTGCACCTATGTTTGGAATGAAACATTTTCTTCTGTTCTACACATGGAGGAACTGGGTAGACAAGTGTTCTAGGCATCAGACATATGCTGAAGCTCTGGGTTCAGTGTCTACCTTAGCTGCTGGGACTTTGTGGACATTTTTTTAAACCTAAAGTTGTATTAGCTCAATACGTTGGGATCTTGTGGCGCCAACGCCACCTGGTTAATGGTTATGATTATTATTATTAATTAATTAATCATCGATAAGTAATTAATTATAAGTGATGAGAATTTTAACTTATATTAGTAATGATCCTCCGGCACACACCAGTCGTCTCTCTCATTTGGCAGATATGCGGGTGCTGTAAATAGTTTCTCTCTTCCACAATAAAGACAAACATTTACCGTCACACATTTCCTTAGGTGGAAAACGTCTTACTAAAAGAGAAGACGAATCCGTCTTTAATCGATATTTAGCGAGCATCCATCCACCCACTTTCTTCTCCAACATATAGTTATCAATATGTGTAGGGAGGTCAATAAATTTGTTAAATCAGCGATCAAATATACACATAACAAATACACATATTTTTGACACCGAAACTCTTATATAAAAAATAGAATTCAACAATTCAATGCAAATCAATGGATAGTTCTTATCAGAGAACACGAAATGGACTTATTAGAGATAAGCAATAATAGTTACTAGTTACTAAGAAATCTTACTTAGGCGCTGTTTCAATAGTCTTTTGCCTGCTTTTGTGACAAAGTCACAAGTTTATTGTTCGCCATTATTCTGTCATCTTAAGAACTTCAGTACATGTAGACTGTAGAGTATGGAGGGAAAATTTGAAAGTGTTCTTTTATTTTTATTCTTTGTATTTGAAAGAACATGTTTGCAAACATCATTCCTTCAGCTGTATTTTCTATTGGTTCTTTGGTATTTATTTCATTTTTATGATTTATTATTTGTAGAATTTTAAAATAATCTTTCTATATTTTATGAAAATTACAACAACAGTTTCCAATTTGATATGATATTTGAGAATATCTCACACATATCTCTGCTGGTGTTTTTTTAGGGGGGGGGGGGGCGATTCAATATCATTTAGTCTTTTTAAGCCATTTGCAATAGTCTTATGTTCTCCTCTCTACATCATAAATAATCCCATATTCACCACTTTACGTCATAAATAATCTCCTGTTTTCCTCTTTACGTCATAAATAATCACGTGTTCTCCTCTTTATGTCATAAATAATTCGCATTGTCCTCCTTACGCAACAAATAATCCCGTATTCTCCTCTTTATGTCATAAACAATCTCATATTCTCCTATTTACGTAAGAAATAATTCCATATTCTCGTCTTTATGTCACAAACTATCCCGTATTCTTTCTACTTCTCAAAGAATAATTCCCTCCCTCCCCCCCCATATACGTCATAAATAATCCCGTATTCCCCTCTTTACGTCATAAATAATCGTGTGTTCTCCTCTTTACGTCATAAATAATCCCGTATTGTCCTCTTTACATCAGAAATAATCCCGTATTCTTCTCTTTACGTCATAAATATCCCGTATTCTCCTATTTACGTAATAAATAATCCCGCGTTCTCGTCTTTACGTCACAAATAATCCCGTATTCTTTCTACTTCTCATATAATCCCCATTTTTTTCCTTTCTACTTCACAATCTCGTATTCTCTTGTCTACCTCAGGAAACTTCTTTCGCGTGCGTTCACTTCCAAACCTCTCATTTTTCGTCGTGTTTTCGCCGCGTGTATTTATTTACTCATAGTTTCACGCACCAGGAAGCTGTTTCCCACGCAATTTCAGTACACAGATACATATATACATGAAGCAAGTACACGCACACACACACACACGCACATACACACACACACACACACACACACACACACACACACACACACACGTTTACACATATATACACACACATCGAGACACAAAGAGACACGCATAGCACACATAAAAATATGCACATTGTGTCGTTCACAGCAGATGGATTCGCGTTACGAAAGCCGTGTCCCTAACAAAAGACAACTCCTCTTTTATTTTCCCTTGAGATTCCACCACAGCATCAAAGAAAGCCTAACTGTGCGTTTGCTTTATGGGCCTGTTGTACGACTGTGTTTTGTTGCTAGGAGATTATCTAGTATTAGACGACCTAGCTGCCGAAACAACTCGAACGACTCAATAATCGGACTTCGATCATCGGAAGGTTAAAGTTGGTATTTATTGGCATTAAGTTTGGCTAATTATCATTTCATTTCTTTTATTAAATGAGGTGTTTGTTTATCTACCATTGCTATAAAATGTAGTTTGCATGTGAACACCGGATGGATGGGTGTAGATAGATAGATAGATAGATAGACAGACAGACAGACAGATAGATAGATAGATAGATAGATAGATAGATAGATAGATAGATAGATAGATAGATAGATAGATAGATAGATAGATAGATAGATAGATAGATAGATAGATAGATAGATAGATAGATAGATAGATAGATAGATGTAAAAGTTAAAATTATCACAAGAAACAGGAAACTTATAAATGAAAAAATAATTAATTAAAAGAAATATTCCTATTCTATCTCTGAGATTGCTGAGTGTGCGGGGGAGATAACTTATAAGGTGTGGTTTCTTTACACAGATGCAGATTGCAAGGTTTGTAGCAAATTGTTAAAGAACAATGAGACTGTCTTTAACGATAATTCTTCCCGAGACAGGGTACTGAAATAAATCGTCCGAAACCTGAACACATCAAATCGTGCTGTTTTTTGAAAATTCTGCACGGAATGTTTTGGAGCCATTCAAATACAACTTGTTTGTTTGTTAAAAGAATTTCCTTTTATTTCGTTCATGATGTTTAATTTTAAAGTTTGATTTATGGCATATCGCTTTTTAAATTTATTTGACCTTGACGTCTTTGTTTTTGATGACTTCATCCCCTCTCCTAAAGCGTGGGACCGCGAAGACTTCATAATAAAAATCAGTAAAACACTAAAATCATTTTATCGCTTGTATTCAGTTAGGTCATTTTTATCACATTTATGGGGTCAGTTGCCAATATTTCCTCAGTCTTCAAAGTTCTACTACTCTGCACACGCCAAGCCAAACGTGTGCGTACATAATAAAATTTATTTTCCAAAGAATCAGTCGTCTCGATTTAAAACTGAAACAACTTCCTATTGTAGTCTGTGTTCAGCTTTAGTGAATACAGTTTATCTAGAACTAACCATTGTTTTGCTGCCATCAGAATCGTTTGAAGTGCACCCCGTGACGTGCTGTCATTATTTCAGCGACGGAGTGCGCATGCGCTAGTCTTATTTAGTTTCCAGTAATTGATTTTTTCCTCCGAAACGCACAGTAGTAATTAAACAAACAAGCAAGCAAGCAACTAACCAAACAAACTTTGAAACAGCTTAGCGGGTATTAATTTTGTTTGGACACTGATATAAAACCTAGTAATTGTCGAGTGTATACGTCTTTATGGTGTGCGTGCGTGCATGCGTGTGAGTCAGAGAGAGAGAGAGAGAGAGAGAGAGAGAGAGAGAGAGAATATTTGTGAATATATGTGAGTGAGAGAGAACGATTTCAAGACAAAAGTGTGACAATGAATATAATTTTTTCAAGGACTCCTCAAGTCAAATTTTCATCCATATAGTTACTGTTCTCTCTTTACTCTGTTCAAACTGTACATTATTACTTTTTCGTTTCTTGTGTAAATATATTTATATTTCATGTTATAATTTTGCATATGGATTCATTAGCTTTGATATAGTGTCCTTAGATTTCTTATCTCTTGAAATAGTTTGGATAAACACATGTGTATTTTATGTGTAGTAATTGTAAAGCTTTTACATTAATCTTCGTAATTGTAATGATGATGATTGTGATGATTATTATTACAAATACTTCAGTATATAACTAGGAACATTATGTTTACAAGTACCCTAATATATACTCTGACTAGAAACATTATGTTTACAAATATATACTCTGACTAGAAACATTATGTTAACAAGTACCCGAATATACATTCTAACTAGAAACATGTTTACAATACCCCAATATATACTCTAACTAGAAAATTATGTTTACACGTACCCGAATACATACTCTGACTAGAAACATAATATTTACAAGTACCCCAATATTTACTTTAATTATAAACATTATGTTTACAAGTACCCCAATATATACTTTAATTATAAACATTATGTTTACAAGTACTCCATTATATAATCGCTAGAAACATTATGTTTAGAAGTACCCCAAGATATACTCTAACTAGAAACAGTATGTTACAAGTACTACAGTTGAATACTTTAATGAGAAACATTATGTTTACAAGTACTACAGTTGAATACTTTAATGAGAAACATTATGTTTACAAGCACTACAGTTGAATACTTTAATGAGAAACATTATGTTTACAAGTACTACAGTTGAATACTTTAATGAGAAACATTATGTTTACAAGTACTACAGTTGAATACTTTAATGAGAAACATTATGTTTACAAGTACTACAATCGAATATTTTAATTAGAAACATTATATTTGCAAAGTACTGTAATTTAATACTATAATTAGCTACACTATGTTTACACGTAAAGTTTCTAATTAGCAATCAGTATTCTTATAAACCCTTCAAAGTAGTGCACTAATTATTATCTTTCTAAATCCTCCAAATACACTAATTATCCTCTTTCTCGTTCTAAGTATCCTGCCTAGGATACTAATTATACTCTTTCTCGTTATAAGTATCCTGCCTTGTACACTAATTATCCACATTCATCTTCTAAGTATCCTGTCTAGTACACTAATTTTCTCCTTTCTCCTACCAAGTATCCTGTCTAGTACACTAATTTTTCTCCTTCCTCCTACCAAGTATCCTGTCTAGTACACTAATTTTTCTCCTTTCTCCTACCAAGTATCCTGTCTAGTACACTAATTTTCTCCTTTCTTCTACCAAGTATCCTGTCTAATACACTAATTTTTCTCCTACCAAGTATCCTGGCTAGTACATTAATTATCCCCTTTTCTCCTTCTAAGTATCCTGCGTAGCACACTAATTAAACCCTTTTCTCCTTCCAAATACCCTGCCAAATGCTGTAAATTATCAACTTTATTTTTACGTATTCTATTATAATCTGAGCTTTTTCGTAATTTTTGTCTCTCTCGTTATATACTGATATTTGCGCAGCTGTTCAGTTCAGTTAAGCGAGATCTTTGAAAACGTTATTTTCATTTTTAAAATATTGTCTCGTAATGCATTCTTTGTTAGGAAATATGGCTCTGCCTGATGAGCGATCAATGATAATAAGACCACGGTGTTATCCCCCTTTAGATATCATCGATCGGAAAGGTTTGTTTGGTTTTGACTGCATAAACGATTTTAGGGCTCTCGTCGTTGATTTGCCTATTTAAAAAATAAAACAAAAGACAATAAAAAGCAAGTAGCCATTTTGACATGAAAAAAAACATTTAAAAGATTTAAAATAATGATAAAGTTATTTATGCTGTAACAAATAACTTGCCATCTGGTGGCTTTTAAATCAACAATTTAATTTGTTCTGCATTTATTTTCTATTCTTTTCCTTTATATTTTATTTTAACTGTATTTTGTAATGCTAATAAAAGATGATATTTTCGGTTGATTAGTTCTAGTCAAAGTCTGAGGTCACCTATTCCAGCACTCTTCAAATATACATTTGTCAGCTTTGGGTTGACAAGAGAATAAAATAATATAAAATTGAACGACAGCGGGTACTTGTGGGTTTTGTAGTCAGTCCAATATTTATACTTCCTTTAAATAAACAAGAGAAGAAGGGGATTCGATAAAATAATCGTTTATTTTAAGGGGAGATAAACACAAAGGATCGTGACACGTGGAATGGCAATATCTTATCAAGACAGACTCCAGGTTTTCTGAGACAATGATTTTAAAAGAATGTGTCTGTGCCTGTGAGTATGTTTCTGTATGTTTATGTGTGTGTGTGTATATAGGTGGAAGGGTATGTATGTCTGTAGCTGTTGACGCGAAACTGTAATATCTTGCCACTTCTGTACCTCTCCTAGTTACTTTTATTTCTTTACTCACTCATTCTGTCATGTTTGGCATTACAAAGCGCGCGGTAACCTAGAAACGAAGGCATACCGATTAAAAAAAACACACACAGCAAAATTGTCATCTTAATGGACAGCAACTTAAATATATATATATTCATCTTCCAAGACAGGAACTGTAGAGAAAGATTGAGCTAGATGAAACTATCATAAACAACGAATTGTTAGGTTGTAGATTTTAATTATGTAGCAGATAATCTAATAAATAGGGGATTGCTAGAAACAACTTTCCAGTTGTTATTAAAGAGCGCCACCAAAATGTAGGTGTGTTCAGAAGACTGGAAAACAACATGGGGAGAAATCAAAGCAATATGCTTTATATTTTTTATTTTTTATTTGTCTAATATAACTTAACATTCTTAATCTCTCTCTCTCTTACTCACACATACAAGCATACACGTACATACACACACGAACACACACACACACACACACACACACACACACACACACACAGAGATATACATACAGATTCCATAATAACCAATCTGTAACTTGTCGTTTTACACTCTTTATCAAACAACTTGTTAGTATCTGAAAATGAATCCCCCATCCCCTGCTCCCAACTTCCTACTCCAGAAACACCTATTCTACTGACTGATTAATATTTACATTTTCCACACTAAACAGGTCCCTATTTTATCTACTGACTGATTAATATTTACATTTTACACACTAAACAGGTCAATATTTTATCTACTGACTGATTAATATCTACATTTTCCACACTAAACAGGTCAATATTTTATCTACTGACTGATTAATATTTACATTTTCCACACTAAACAGGTCAATATTTTATCTACTGACTGATTAATATCTACATTTTCCACACTAAACAGGTCAATATTTTATCTACTGACTGATTAATATTTACATTTTCCACACTAAACAGGTCGCTATTTTATCTACTGACTGATTAATATTTACATTTTCCACACTAAACAGGTCGCTATTTTATCTACTGACTGATTAATATTTACATTTTACACACTAAACAGGTCGCTATTCTGTCTACTGCATCGTGTATTGCTGTTTTCCTAAAACATCCCATTGTAATGATCTTTCAGATGATGTGTAAACAGAAAGCACTGAACAGGAATAAGAGCAATCAGTATTGTCCTCTGGATTACTCTCGGAAAATGGGAATGTGGGGAGATAAATCATTGTATAGTTAGTTAAACGGTGTCAATATTAACATTTCGATTGGTTACTTAATGGAGTGAGACCCTTGGTCTCTATATGCGTTTAACTCAACTAATCCTTGTCTTCAACTGCTTTGCCTCAATTAATTCCCCTCAACTAATCCTTATTCAACTAGACTCTTATCAGAACTAATCCTAATTACTAGTCATGGAGAAATCGTAATTTATGTTTATTAATAATTCTCCCAGGAGACACCACTCATCTCTCACTTGGTGGATTATATGGGTGTAGTAAAATTCTTCTCTCTTCCTCAACAAAAAGACAGATGTTACCATCACACAATATTTTCACAGGTGGAAACTTATTAATAGAGGAGTAATAAAATTCCATCTTTATTTATACTTAAGGAGCCCCATCCACCCACTATTACTCCAACATATAGTTATAATATGTGCAAGAAGGTTAATAAATTTAACAATAAATTTATTAAATCAATAATCAAATATACATATGACAAATACAATGAAAAGATTATTTGACATTAATATTCCATGAAACAATGTTCAGATAATTCTGATACTTATTCAGTCTTATATTCTAACATAATTCAGCAGTCAGATTAGTATCAACATAAATCACAGGGCTATTTCTATCATAGAAGAAATGGAGTTATAGAGTGATGTGATAATTGTTTGTGCACAACTTTCAATGACGTAAGCTGCAACAATCCTTCCCGGCTTTTGTAACAATGTCACAAGTTTAGTGTTCACAGTAGATTAATCAATCTTCCACATGTAGAATGTTTCAATACTGTAGATCCCTCAAGACTAATTTTAGCACATGCTTGCCATATTAGCTTCTTGAGTAGGCATTAACATTAATGAACTTCTAGCACTTCCTTTGCTAGAAAGTTCCATATTTGAGTCGGACACACTTGTGATGCACACAAACAGGATGCAGTGAATCAACTTCCACACTATATGATGGACTCATCTTGAGTCCACCACAAGCATACAAAGAAGCATGGTTAACAAAGGCTTGCTCCTTTCTGAAACATCATGCCAGAGAGAGCGCTAAGTTCAAAGTTTAATCATATCTATTCTTTATTCTTTTTTTACAATCATTCTCAACTTACAATTCCTGCACTGGTATTTATTAGTCCATTACTTCTGTGAAACACAACAAACACAACATAATCAATTACAAACATGTTTCTTCTAGAAAAAATGCATGGGTTTAAATTATTACATACAAGTATCATAATTCACAATTGTGGAAATAATACTCCATTCACATAATAGATCTTTACATCAGATTAACGAGTATAATATATCAATAGCGAAGTGCATGAAATATTTCTAGGTCCATTCATTCTCTCTCACCATTAAAAACTAATGATTACCTTTCATGATTGGTCTTGAGTTACATCAAAATCAAAATGATTAGCATATAAAACTTTCTTCAAATGGTAAGTTTCAGTCTCTAACCATTGGCTAGTTTGTTATTTTTAAACCTTATATTATTGAATAATGTAATGTATGACAAAATTAGTAATCTACTCTGGACTGGTTTAGATTACGTCAGCAAGTTCTAGCATATTCCTTAACTGGGTTGTTATTATAAATCTGGTATTTACAAAAATATCGTCGTGTGCAGTACCTGAAGGTCATGTGGCGTTGACATTTAACAAATTATAAATAATTAATTTTGAATATAGGGAGAAGCATATTTACTCTGCTGCACCTCTTAAAATACGAGTACATATACAACTAATAAATGAACAGCACGTTACACACACACACACACACACAGAGAGAGAGAGAGAGAGAGAGAGAGAGAAAGACCTGGAAAAGTTACTTGTAGTCAAGATGTCAGATTGCTTTGTGAAGAATCGAATTGCCTGAATTGCAGTCCAAACAACGCCCCGCACCCAATACCCTCCACTTTCAATAGAGAATACCGGATCACAGTTGATACCATTATCCTATCCTTCCCCACCCCACCTAAACCCAGCCACCCCTAAATTCCGACATTTAGTTCAAATGTTACCTTTAAAGATTACTTTTGAAGTGGGTAATTTATATCTTAGAAACCAGTTGTATATTTTTCTATTTTACTATCAGTCTTTATCAACCCAGTGTTATGTGCTCTTAAGTGTTATTCATAGAACCTGCATTTGTCTCCCTTCTCTTGTTAATAGTGTTATGTCTGCGGTGTTGTTAAAAAAATCATTTGTTTATTTGTTATCTTATTCCCCTCTCTATTATAGTAGATGTTCTTGCTAGAATCTCTGATGGTATTTAAGTTTTTGTAACAGTATGAAAATTGGTTTTGTTTATTGTAAACCGATTTCGTTTAGGCTGCTGTTTACCAAGTAATAGTAAAGTTTACTTTTTATGACGTGTGTACATTGTTCTCTATGTTTGCTTTTGTCTGAGTATCTCTTCGGTCATTTTTCTGGAGGTTTGCGGGTTGGGTGGGGTAAAAACTGTCGGGTACACATACATGCTATTTAATGTGAAATCTAAATATATCTAAACGAATTTACTCTATGTAAAATTTAATTAAAATACTCATACGTAGGGGTAGGGTATAGTGACATTGTGATTGAGTCCACTCGATGAACTACCACTTGTTCTCTTTTGCCAAACTTGGCCAAGAATGTGTCATGGTGACATTGTGAGTGAGTCCACTCGATGAACTACCACTTGTTCTCACTTGCCAAACTTGGCCAAGAATGTGTCATGGCGTATTCGGGAGTTTGCTAAGACGTATCGTGTTGTGATGCGTCGTGATATATTACGTTATATCTTACGTCAAGTCACGTTACGTTACTTTATGTTTCGTTGTACCAGTAATATCCTGTATTACGCTGTGTTACATTATTTTGTGTTGTGTTATGTTTTATTTATTTATGTTTCGTTTGTATTCTGTTATGAAGTTTAACAGTGCCTCGTTTTATTCAATTTTAAAATGCGAGATGCGTTTTACTTCCCCATTTGTGCTGTTAATAGAAGTGGCCGACCTTTGAGTGACACATGAATGATGGGGGTCAAGAAGTGGGACAAAGAGCGGGTTTGGTCTTTACAAAGTCAAAGCTAACATAAATACACCCAGTCACAAAAGCCACATCTACCCGTTAACGTATCACCGTGAACATTAACTCTCTCACTGAGAATAACGGTATGCACATTACATTATTGCAATTTTCTAAGGAAGAACACGCACGAACACTTGAAGAGGCATGCACGCACACACAAACACACACACACACACACACACACACACACACACACACACACACACACACATACACACACATACGCTCGCCCGCAAATTTCCTCAACAAGAGAGAGTGAGAAAAAAAACGTAATTGTGTATATTATCCCTGAAAGGGTTGGGAACGTAATGCTGGGTGTAAGTATAAGGAACAGTCCTATTTTTAACCCTAGAGAGCTAGAACGTAATGTAGTTAGTTCATATCTTATTCCGGGTTCTAAGAAAATAATTAATTACTGTGTTTTAAAAATAAATAGTATGTATATGTATACCTTAGAGAGTTCTGAGGACGAATCGGACGACTGGCCCTGGAGAAATAGCCCTGACAAGGTATGTAAGAAAATTGGAAACTAGTTCCACTTCACTTAGTAATGAAATGATTGGCCTAATATGCACGTGAGCGTTATATAAAGTGCATTTTATTACATATCTATCGGTGACCTTTTAATATTTGCTTTCCAATTTTAACTCTTCATCTTGTTCGCTTTCTTCCAAATATTTCACAAACGTCAACATTGTGAGTGTTGTTATAACAACAACGTGTATCTTCCTGTCGGCGTGGTTAGACGTCCTGTTCATCTTGATCGATCACTCCATTCCTTCAACAGCAGAGTGGCACTCAGTCACTTTTCAGTCCTCCCATTAAACCTCAAGGCATTCTCCCAGAATGCGAACATCCATCGGTGCATCCATCCTCCCACCAATCCATCCATCCATATATTACTCGGCTGTTGATTTTGTTTACTAAAATGCCTTTTAAAAGCAACACACAAAGGTATATATATATATACACGTAGATAGATAGATAGATGGTTAGACAGATAGATAGGCAGATAGATAGACAGACAGGCAGGCAAACAGATATAGATAGATAGATAGATAGACAGATTTCTTGGAGCGCTGCCAAACTACAAAATTATAATTGAAAATAATCTTTATCCATTTTCAAATGTTTGCAGCAGGACTGTTTGAAAATCCTAGGGGATGGGGAGGGTGGCTTTACATTTTGTTTGTTTGTAGTGTGGGTGTTTGTTGATATACATATCAGTGTAACTACATGGGTGTGTGTTTCCTTTTAATGTATGAGACTTAACCATTGCCTCTTTTACATGCATCTCCACCTCTGACCTCTTTACGTTTAGTTTGACCTCTTGTTCCGTTTCCTGTCACCGAAGCTATATTTATGTCGCCAAAACTTGTTTTTCTTCTTTTATTTACAACGAGAGGAAGAAGAAAACGAGCGGCCTTTTTTATTTTATTTTTTTTAAATTTTATTTTTGAATTTTATTTGGAGAAACAAAATAAATCTACATAATGATGTGTAAATGCAGTTTGCAAACAATTGAGAACGCATAAAATAAATCAAATAAATATCGGAGTCATTGACCTAATCCCCTTCGCATCTCAATGTGGGTTGATTGATCTGTGTCTGTCCCTTCAATTTATTGATTTTGTCAAGTGATGTTTACGACACAATCTGACACAGGGTCAAGGTATCCTTTCACACCTACTCATTCACAAAATGAAAAACATGCCACGTTATCCCACCTGGGGCTAAAATCTCTAAACTTACTTCCGTTTTTACATTGATAACCGACCAAGGTCTGGCCACTATAGTGGTGAAGATAAAATATAATAAATATCATAAAATATTGTTTTAGTTAGCTTCCATTTGACCTTGAAAACATCCATCCAACTCTACTTGCAATTTGAATAATTACATCAAACATGCATGCATCACTTTTACTTTCCCTTTCCAATGCTCCTTATTTGCATCTAGATCAATTCATTTTATTATTATTTTAATATTTATTGATATGAAAGTTTTAAACCCTGGTCTCAGGAGAGACTGACTTCTCCTCATCAGTAATCATGTGAGAAATGCATAATAGAGTTATCTTGTCTTCATTGGTCACACCTATATATTGTGCAACAAAGCTTGCTGTAAGTTATTTATTTTGCAATTATTGACTGCTGAAATGAAGATATCATTGAGATTTGTACCAGTTTGCTTTCATGAGTAAAATGTGAAACCTTATGTCCAGTGACCAGACAGTTTGCTTTCATGAGTAAAATGTAAAACCTTATGTCCAATGACCAGACAGTTTGCTTTCATGAGTAAAATGTGAAACCTTATGTCCAGTGACCAGACAGTTTGCTTTCATGAGTAAAATGTAAAACCTTATGTCCAGTGACCAGACAGTTTGCTTTCATGAGTAAAATGTGAAACCTTATGTCCAGTGACCAGACAGTATGCATCATTTGAATTAGGAAAGGCAAACTCTGTGCAAAGGACATAACCTTACATCCGAATCAGCAGTTTTTTTCATTTCTAAAATGACAACTGAAGGAACTTCTGGTCAGAGCTCACCATATAAAATCAAAGACAATTGAAAATTGAAATGTAGTGTACATTAAAAACCGAACAGTTTCGTTTGAGAATCAACCAATTACTTCCTCATTCAGACTGGTCCGAACATTGCAATTTGAAGCTTTCCATTCTTGTCCCTTGTTCACAGACTGGTCCGAACATTGCAATTTGAAGCTTTCCATTCTTGTCCCTTGTTCACAGACTGGTCCGAACATTGCAATTTGAAGCTTTCCATTCTTGTCCCTTGTTCACAGACTGGCGCACAAACGCTGAGTGACATTGACAACGAATCATTCCTCTCTGACGATGACGTCGATCATTCTGGGTACGATGAGCCAAGCGAAATCAATGGTCGGTATGAAGCACCCCAGAAAGGAGTCAAAAATGATCCCTCACTATCGGAAAAAGAGCCAGGCCACAAAAAAGCAAGGTGAGCAACCTAATGGAATTTGTTACAATTGTAATGTACAATTTATCGTAACCCAATTCTAATCTTGAAGTGCGGTTTGTCTTGACCGAGCAGTGTTATTCTAGTACATTTGTCTTGACCATGCACTTTCTTCTAATACAATTTGTCTTGACCATGCACTTTCTTCTAGTACAATTTGTCTTGACCATGCACTTTCTTCTAGTACAATTTGTCTTGACCATGCACTTTCTTCTAGTACAATTTGTCTTGACAATGCCATATTCTTCTAGAGCAAGGTACAATTTGTTGTCACCGAACACTGATCTACTATACAATTTATCTTGACCTTGCTCTGTTCTTCTAGTACAATGTACAGTTTTAACAGAGCAGTAATAGTACTATTTGTTTTGAGTGAGCACTGTTCTTTTGTGACATTTTGTTTTGATTGAGTGCTGTTCTTTGATGACAGTTTGTTTTGACTGAACACCTTTCTTCAAGGACAATGTACAAATTGTTTTGACTGAGCCCACTGTTCTTCTAGTATTGTGTACAATATTTTTGACGGAACACTATTCTTAATGACAATTAGTTTTGACTGAACACCGTTTTTATTAAACAATGTACAATTTAGTTTTCACAGAAAATTGTTCTTCTAGTACAATGTATAATGTCTTGATCGAGCAGAAAGATAAAGCATGTTAATAATGATAAATCCACAACATACACCCTAAGGATAATATTGTTAAAAATATTAGAAAACCCACATAGATAGAAGTATTAATATTATGATATGTGAACTATGTAAAAGGAATGCAATTTGTTTTTTCCGAATTAATTATTGAGGATATTTTTAATTCCCTTTTATACTGATGGCGAACTATTTTGTCTGAGTTCGAAGTAAACACTTGTGTTTGAAGACAAACATTAGCTTGTTATTCTATTTTGTCTGTAGTCTAAGTAAGTTTGTTGTGTTTGAAGTCAAACGTTAGCTTTTATTCAGTTTTGTGTATGTGTTTGAAGTAAACCAGTTGTGTTTGAAGTCAAACGTTAGCTTTTATTCAGTTTTGTGTATGTGTTTGAAGTAAACCAGTTGTGTTTGAAGTCAAACGTTAGCTTTTATTCAGTTTTGTGTGTGTTTGAAGTAAACCAGTTGTGTTTGAAGTCAAACGTTAGCTTTTTATTTGGTTTTGTCTGTGTTCAAAGTAAAACAGTTGTGTTTGAAGTCAAATGTTAGCTTTTTATTCTATGTTCAATGAGGTAGGGAGCAATTTAAATACAACCAGAAAATACCTCATCTTGCTGGGGCTCAAACCGGGGAGTATCAGTATGAGAGGTCAGTGCCCTTATCCATTGACCTATCATCATCGTCCACGATATTGTCAATAATACTACTGACCCTCGTGTTCTCGAATAAGAACGATGACAAATCCATTCAAACACTCACACAAACACACAAACGCACGCACATTGACCAACCATACTTGTAGTTAGTCATACGTTGTAGAATTTTGAACGTCGCGCGACTTTCGTGTTTCAAATGACGTAATTGTTATGTTCAAATGTATGGTGCATGTGGGGATTGTTTCTTATTTCTTTGCCTAGGAGAGCTTGGTTTTTCCGGAATGGAGATGTGGATTTCAAAGCCAAGCTGGTGCTGATCAGTCAAAAGACTTATCCAAACTTTGAGACCTTGCTGGTTGGCCTCAGCCAGATCGTCCCAACAGTGGCAGGTAATGGCACCGCGTGTTGGCAGATATGAACCATATTAATGTCTCCCGTACTAGAGCATTTTGTGAAAAGGTTAAAGGTGTTAATCTTTGTCGTCACAACGCATGATATTATACATGTATCTTTCATTTCGGTCTGTTAGAAATATAGCATTATTTCAAAATGCCTGAAATTACTTAGTTCTTAATTTCAAAATGTATCATTCAAGACGAATGTTTTTTTAATTTCAAAATGTCTGATTTAGACAACGATCCTTCAATTCAGATTGTCTGGCTAAAGAACTCGGTTCGATTTTTTTTTATGAAATAGAAATTTGTCATTCATGAAAACTATATAATTTATTTCAGGAGTGAAATATATATACAGCTGGCCAGACGGAAAGGAGGTAAAATCAATAACAGAAATTCAAAATAACCGCTACTACGTCTGTGCAAGCGTCAACCGACTTCAGAAGTTGAATTACGGGAATTCCCGAGAGCAGTTCTGGAAAACAGGGAAAATTGAGCATAATGAGACTCATTTATTCATCAAGAAAAAAGGGGAGGTGTGTCTATCTATCTATCTATCTATCTAGCTATCTAGCTATTGTGTCTAACTATCTAGCTAGCTAGCTGTCTGTCTCTCTGTCTATCTATCTATCTGTATGTCTATATATCTATTTATCTATCTATCTGTCTGTCTCTCTATCTATTAATTTTAAATTATATCTGTCTATCTATCTATCTATCTATCTGTCTGTCTATCTATCTATCTATCTATCTATTTATCTGTCTGTCTATCTATCTGTCTATTTATCTATCTATCTATCTGTCTATCTATCTATCTGTCTATTTATCTATCTATCTATCTGTCTGTCTCTCTATCTATTAAATTTAAATACATCTCATTCTTCCCTCCAATCTTCTCTTTCTCTCTCACAGCCATAATACTAGTCATACTGGATTGTATATCGTTTAGTAATCAATTCCTTATTATCCAATGAGGATTTCAGTTGCAAATCGAAATGAGGTGCGGCATGACACTAATGTAGTACCACTTGACACTAGTGTAATAAGGCATGACACTAATGTGGTACGGCATGACACTAAAGTGGTACGGCATGACCTAATGTGGTACGGCATAACACTAATGTAGTACGGCATGACACTAATGTAGTACGGCATGACACTAATGAGGTACGGCATGACACTACAAAAATGTTCGTTTAGTCTGCGAACTTTCATCGATATTCACTCTTTGAGTGTGTCAACACACTGCACATATCGATCTCTCGCATCATCAAAGTCTTGCTGAAAGCTTTGTCTCATTTTTTTTATTGGGTTGGAAAAGTGGGGAGGGGGGCGATAATTGTTCTTGAAAGTGAACGAAAATCTACATTAGAGAATAAATCTTGTTCGGGGTTTTTCAGTATTCACATATGCGCGCATATTGGAATGGTTTTACAAAAATTAAGAGCATAGCGAATATACTTCAACTCAGACACTTTCAAAAATAACACCATAAGGAGTACCAAGTTACTCTGACAATTTTGCAATTTATATATTAATTTAAATTTGAAAATAGGGAGAGGCAAATTTACTCTGCCACTTGATCATTCTGTTATTTTCTGCCAAATGAAATCCTGTCTTGTCTCACATGTGTTATCACGTGTAATATGTGTGTGACATGTACCCCTATGTTACTGGTTATGATGATTATTAATCATCCATAACTAATTACAAGTGATGGAGAAATCTTAATTTTTGTTTACTAATAATTTTTCCACAAGACTAACCTGTCTCTCTCTTTGCAGATTATACTTGTGTAGTAAAAATCTTCTCTCTTCCACAACAGTAAGACAGATGTTTTACTGTCACACATTATTTTCGCAGATGGAAACTTCTTACTTAAGGAGTAATAAATCCGTCTTTAATTATATTTAATGAGCCCCCATCCATACACTCTCTCCAACATATGTTTTATAATATGTGCAAGAAGATTAATATATTTAACTGTAAATTTATTAAGCCATCAATCAAATATACATAATATGCAAATGCAATGAGAATGTTATTTGATATCAATATTCCATGAAACAGCGTTCAAGTAATTCTAGTACTTATTCAGTCTTATATCCTAACACACAATTCAATAGTCATAGCATAAATCACAAAGCTATTCTTATCATAGAAAACAATGGAATAATGAGTGATATGATAATACTTTGTACATAACCTGTTCAGTGAAGTAAGCTGCAAAGTCCTTCCTGCAGCTTTTGTAACAATGTCACAAGTTTATTGTTCACAATAGAATAGTCAATCCTCCATGTGCTTTGCTAAGCACATTGTAGAATGTTCCAACACTGTAGATCCCTCAAGACTAATCTAGGCACATGATAGTGGAATTAGCTTCTAGAATAGGCAATTACATTTATGAACTTCTAGTACTCCTTTTGCTAGCGAAAGTTCCATTCTGTGGAGTAAGACACACTTGCCAATGCACACAAACAGGGTGCAGAAAATCAACACAACTGTCACACTCTAGGATGGAAACTTTTTGAATCCATCACAAGAAGGAAAAGAAAAAAGCTTGCTCCTTTGTGAAACATCATTTCAGAGCACACTGCTAAGTCCCAAGTGTAATCAGCTCTATTCCCCATTCTTTCTTACAATCATTCTCAACTTACAATTCCTGCAACAGTATGTATTAGTCCGTTACATCCATGCAACATAATAAATACAACATAATCAATTATAAACGTGTTTCTGCTTGAAACAATGTCATGTGTTTAAAATATTACATACAGGTATCATAATTCACATATGTAGAAATAATAGTCTTTTCACATAATCCAGCTTTACATTAAATTACAAATATAATACATCAATAGTAAAGTGTACGAAATATTTAAGCCCCTTTTCTCTCAATCAATCCATTAACTCACCATTAAAAGCTAATGTTCACTTTTACATGACTGGACTTGAGTTACGTCAAAATCAAAGTGATTAGAATATAGAACTTTCTTCAACAGGTAAGTTTAGGTCTCTATCCATTGGCTAGTTCATTATTTGTAAACCTTAAACTATTGGATAGCAAAACTTACTCATCCTTTTTGGATTAGTTTGGATTACATCAGCAAGTTCTGCATATTCTTTCTCTGAGTTGTTTACTCTAGTACTCACGAAAGTATCGTCATGAGCAGTACCTGAAGGGCATGGCACAGCAACATTTAACAACTTTATAATAATTAAGTTTTAAAATAGGGACAAGCAAATTAACTCCAACACACTGTGACATTTTCTCATTCAAATATTTTAAATGTTGTATAATGTTTAATGCATACTCTACACTCAGTTTCCTCACACTTTGTAAAATATGAGAACATTACTCATATCTCATTTATACACACACACACTCAAACAAATACTCATATACACACAGATATACTCCTGAACATAATCATACGTACACACATACACAACGAATACAACACATTCATAAAAGACAAAAAAATTCATACATACTGATAAACATACACGCACACTTTACGCATAAACACATAAATTCAGTTAAGCTAATCATTTCCATTCTGTAACCGGGTTACCCAGTCCTACGTATACATATGCACATACACAACGCATACAACACATACATACTCACGCACACACCCATACACGCATACTTTTACACATATGCACCCATGCACACATATTTAGTAATCGTTTCCATTCTGTAACCAGATTGCCCAGTCCCCGAACAACCTTCGTCCTCGCGTCATCACGGTCATCAGCAACATGTACCGCGAGAGCCGCGAGAAGCTGATTCTGAATCCCAGCACCTCACAGAACTTTGAGGATGTCCTGCAGGATCTCCAGAGCATGATCCTCATCCCCCACCCTCCCGTCAGAGCCCTCTTCACCGAGAACGTGCCGCACATCAGGGTACGGGGCCGATGTTTGGATTTTGGGATTTTTGCTTTCTTTTTATCGTTAGATTTGGGGTGGAGCAATAGTGTGGGAATTCTCCAGGTTTCACTTTCGTTATTGGCCCTCTTACGTTTGAAATGCTGTCCACTGTTGTATGGTATATACCTGGATACACATCGAATTTATAATAGTATGCGCTATTGCCTTTCTGGCGATTTCTTTATATAATTTCGTGAATGGGAACACTGCAAAATCACCGCACGCACACACACACACACACACACACATACACAATACACACACGCACGCACGCACACACACACACAATACACACACGCACATACAATACACACACGCGCACACACACACACACGCACGCACGCGCACGCACACACACACACACACACACACACACACACACACACACACAGAAAAGTGAAGTTAATGTAATGTTTTCGGGGTCATTAAGAACTCAATCTCAGAAGATTTTTCTGTCTATTTGTTTCTATTTGCTTTGGAAAATAAAACAACAACAAAAATAAATAACGAATTAAGAAACGAAATGGAAGCGTCCTCGGAGGACTGTTTAGAATCCTTACTTTCCTTAGCAAGTCAAAAGCCAGAGACTGTCAGAACGTTCTTTTCTGCCGTGAAACTGATTCTTTACAAATTCTTTCGTCACTTTTCTTCTTACGTGAACGGTCAAATTTAAGTTATGCTACCTGTTTATAAGTTTGTCTAGTCCCCCGTCTTCTAATAACAGAACTAATTTATAAGTTCATTACATGTGTAGTCTCTTTGAGAGATTACAGTGTGGGGCTGGGGGGTATTAAATTGGCACAGAAAATATTACGTCATTACTAAGATAAATGGCCACTGTCTCTCTGATTGACATTAATATTTTAAAAATTTCTTCTATTAAGTGGACACGATAGACTTGTCGGACTGATCGATGAAAAATATCGGTAGCGGGTTAGAGTAGTTATTTTCCATTCAATGGGGACACAGAGTAGACCGCGCCATGAAGTGAGGTAGATGTATTGGTTGGTGTCAAGCGTGCGGCGTGCCTCCTATGCTATTTTGTCAGTTATCACTGTTGTTTTGTTGTAGTTGGGTTGTATGGGAGTCATTAATGTCAATTCTGTCAGATATCACTGTTGTTTTGTTGTAGTTGGCTTGTATGGGAGCCATTAATGCCAATGTATATACATTCGTTGGAAGTGTGGTTCTGATTAGCAATACCTGGTCTTCTTTCCCATTTCTTTTTTTTCTGATCGTTCAGGTAGAAAGTTTTTCCCAGCTTTTTCGTGATCTCAAGGATCACCAGAACTTTCTAGTTTGTGGGGAGGAGGGCGTGCCGATCGAACCCAAAAAGCGCCCTATTCCAAGCAGCAACTCTTCCAACGACTCCATGACCGGAAAGGGCTCACTTCGGAATTCCAAATACGCAAGAGGTAAAGGTCATGAAAGTGTTAAAGTTATGCAAGCGGTTAAGGTCATAATTTGAGCATTTTGCAACCGTAGGTCTCTTTCTTATGATATCTATCTATCTATCTATCTATCTATCTATCTATCTATCTATCTATCTATCTATCTATCTATCTATCTATCTATCTATCTACCGATTATGTCATATACAAAGCTGTAATCAATTACTTTGTCATGTACAAGGCCGTAGTCAGTTATTGTGTCATATACAATGCCATAATCAGTTACTGTAACATACACATGGCTGTAATCAGTTACTGCATCATATACAAGTCCGTAATCAGTTAATGTTTCATATACAAATCTGTATAGTCAGTTACAGTGGTAACGCATAGGAATTAAAAACCACCACATTATTTTGAGTGGATATAATATGACCATTTGTAGTGACCACGGATGCTCGTGCATAGCTGCTGTAAAATGTCATGTGACACCCAATCCCTAAAAATAATAATAATACAAGAAAGGTTTAATAAAGTGCTTTATCTTATTTCTAAAGCTTTAAAAGAATTATTCTTAAAATAATCAAGGTTTTTATACAAACTTGTTAACAATTCAGGAAAGCTAAATGTAATATATACAATAAACAACAAGGTATACATTAATAACACAACAGATTTTTTGCGGCTTTCGTTTAGATCTATATTTCATTATAAGCCACTTTGCACTAATTTTGATTTTCTTATCAAGATAATGTAACAATCAAAGTGTAAATCATGTAAATAATTAATTATTATATTCTTATTAGTTAATTTTTCATATTAATTAAGCGTTTTGACAAATTCATTCTTAGATATTTTTTTCTGACCCGATTTTTGCTAAGATTGAGTACGAAATCCTGTTAATATGATAATTGTTTAAATAAGAGTTTAGACCAGTCCTGCCTGGTCATTTTTACATGGCTGTGCAATCAGCTCCACGTAGCATAGTGGTCAGCTGTATGTCCTATAAGTACTGAAGACATGCCTCAATAGTGTGACTTGTATAGTGGTCAGCTGCATGTCCTATAAGTACTGAAGACATGCCTCAATAGTGTGACTTGTATAGTGGTCAGCTGCATGTCCTATAAGTACTGAAGACATGCCTCAATAGTGTGACATGTATAGAGCTAATTTTTCGGCCACTTCTACACCTGTTCAAACCAAGGTCCCTCTTCATAACTAACCGAAAACATGAAAATGTTGGTCCTGTGTTGACCAACTTGTTCAGAAGGAATTTCAAGAGTTGTCTGATCGAACCGTGCTTCCTTGAGTGGGCAGCTTGTCTCCCTTTGAGAAATGAAAACAATGTACGTCTGACCCGATGCCATCAGTAGGGCCAGGCACTCACATATAACCTTTGTTCCAACCAGAACAATATGAGCAAACACACACAGTGAAGAAAAAAGAGTTATGAAGTCAGAGAGAAGAGTTACAAGACCAGAGAGAAGATTATTACCAGAAAGTAGAAAGTGATGAAACTAGAAAACGAGAATCACAAGACCAGAAAGAAGAGATGAGATCATAGAGGAAAGAGTATGAAACCAGAGAGAGAAGAATTACAAGATCAGAGAGAAAAGAGTTATGAGATCAGAGAGGAAAAAGTTATGAGATCAGAGAGAAAAGAGTTATGAGATCAGAGAGAAAAGAGTTATGAGATCAGAGAGTAAAAAGTTATGAGATCAGAGAGAAAAGAGTTATGAGATCAGAGAGAAATGAGTTATGGGATCAGAGAGAAAAAAGTTATGAGATCAGAGAGAAAAGAGGTATGGGATCAGAGAGAAAAGAGGTACGAGACCAGAAGAAGATCGTTACGAGACAGTAGAGAGTTAGAAGACCAGAGATAAGAGAGTTACAAGACCAGAGAAAAGAGTGTTACAAATCCAGAGAATAGGGAATTACAAGATCATAGAGTAGAGTTACAAGACCAGAGAGTAGAGCTACGAGACCAGAGAGAAGAGAGTTACAAAACTGGATGGAAGATGTTACCAGACAGTAGAGAGCTGCTAGACCAGAATGGTGAGAGTTGCGATACCAGAGAGAATGTAGTTACAAGACCAGAGAAAAGACAGTTACAAATCCAGAGAATAGGGAGTTACAAGATCATAGAGTTAAAAGACCAGAGAGTAGAGAGTTACGAGACCATAGAGAAAAGAGTTACAGATCATAGAGCAGAGAGTTATAGCAATGAAGTCGAAAGAGTACAAGTGAACACAATTTTTGGTAACCTCAACAGTGAGAAACACATCAGTATCTCGAATTCCTTAGGTACAACTCACGCAGTCACTAGTGTCACAGATATCTCAGAGAAAGCGTACTAACAACAAAAACTGTGTCGCAATATAGCTGGTCGCTCTGAGAATGAATGTACCTGGATGACATTTTGTCTTCGTCAGACCATTTCTACGTTGCCTTTGTTTCACGGATCAATTATTCAGACTGCGCGTCATAAACTGCATTCAAAATGACAGTCGCCTCTGCCCAGGAGAAATTAAATAAACAACGTAATTTATTGTTGACGATGGGGGTGATGCTTGTTATTGTTGTCTTGGCAGTAAATTAAATTAAAAAATGAAGTCAAATTAATATTTTAAATACTGGAACTGGTAGAAGCTAATAAAAACTACATCAATTCTTTTTGCGACTTGAAACGCTCATTTGTTAGTGTACGCATATTAGATTTCAACTTTTACAGAATGCATTATTAAATATTTTCTTTCAGCTGACATAGCAAAAATACACAGCGATTCCACTTCGCCAAACCGGAGACCAGGTCCCGTTCCAAAACGAACTGAAGCCGTTCGAGTGGATATTAACGGCAAAAAGAGAGGTATGTTCCTATTTCAGTTGATTGACAGGAATTCTAAAGGTAGTCAAGTAAATATTGTATACATTGAAAACAAGCTCCATGGAATATTGCCATGTTTGCGTTGTTTACTTGTGTAATGAATGGATCCTGTTTGGGTGGTTTATTTTTATGTGTGTTTGTGTACGCGACATATTTTTGCTGGTGTTGTTCTTTCTTTCTTTCTTTCTTTCTTTCTTTCTTTCTTTCTTTCTTTCTTTCTTTCTTTCTTTCTTTCTTTCATTCTTTCTTTCTTTCTTCCTTCCTTTCTTTCTTTCTTTCTTTGTCTTTCGTACGTAAAAGATTTCAAGCCTAGACCACTGTCGCTCTATGCACATCAGTAACTAACGCTTCAATGCTTTACTCAGTTTGTTTGAAGTATTGACGTCACGTTTCGATGCACTGGGTTTCTTTCCCTTTCTCAACCACCACTGTGATTACACTGATACCGCTCGCAATTACCTCTATCCAAGAATAAAATCCCCGCAAATAATTTTATGCAGCTTTAAATAATTTATTAAAGAATAACAAATTTATTGTAAAACTCAGGACTATACCCGTGTCCATATTTTACATTATATTACGCTGGGAAAGATAATCTACCAGTATAATTTAAATGAAACATTCTCTCTTCTAATAAATAAACATGTACCTTTTCTTAAACTCTACACCAAATGAAGACAATAGATTATTTTCCCTTATTTTCAATTTTTTTAGCCAAATACTTTTTGACAATCTACAAAATTCAACACTATTTCGTGATGAGATTAGATTTCTCCTCGTTAGATGACCCTCTTGCTGTAGGTTTGTAGATTTCTCCTCGTTAGATGACCCTCTTGCTGTAGGTTTGTAGATTTCTCCTCGTTAGATGACCCTCTTGCTGTAGATTTGTAGATTTCTCCTCGTTAGATGACCCTCTTGCTGTAGGTTTGTAGATTTCTCCTCGTTAGATTACCCTCTTGCTGTAGGTTTGTAGATTTCTCCTCGTTAGATGACGCTCTTGCTGTAGGTTTGTAGATTTCTCCTCAATAGATGACCCTCTTGCTGTAGGTTTGTAGATTTCTCCTCGTTAGATGACCCTCTCGCTGTAGGTTTCAGGGAATACTTTGTATTCGATTTAGATTTCACATTCTGTAATGTGCGTTAATTCGATAATTTACTGTAATGAACAAAAACGAGAAAGTAGTGAAGAGTAGAGGCACCAAAAATGTAAGTATAACGGTCCTCGACACTATGAAGTCTTATAAACATAACAACACAAACCTCGTGTAGGGCTTTTGTAAGTATTGCAAAAAAAGTAATTCTCAGAAATACGATCGAATTCCATGACACGTGACAATGGATATTGCATATGACCATGTTCAAGGAGTCGGATTGAGTGAGTGAGTGACTGATTGATTGATTGACTGATTGATTGATTGATTGGTTGGTTGGTTGGTACTTAGCATTTACTTCTAGCGGTTGTTGATATCGCGGACGGTATGATAATAGTTTCAGATTAATAGGTTACAATGGCTTATTGATCCAGGATGAAGTGAAAGCGTGCCCAGTTCGTTGGACCAAAATGGACGAAGTATTATGGTGTTTATAAAATAGCCACCCTAGAGCTGTAAATCCGTTTAGTCTAGTTGAGTAGTGTATGTGTCCAATCTAGTGTAGCTGAAACCCATATTTATTCAAGTGTAGTGGTAAAATCATTGTCTTCTACTGTAGCTCTCAATCGATTGGCTAGTCAGGTGTAAACTCCCCTTCGGTTGCATTCAAAGCAGTGACAAGGGCGCGGCAACAAGGATTGGGTTGGGTGGAAGTGAATGGTGTGTATGATAAAGATTGTTGGTCATTAAGTAATTCTCATACTAATATTTCAAGCACTAAATAAAAGTATTATAGTCACGATGTTTCTCAAGGCTTTCGTGTGCCCACCAGAAATTCCTGTATCAGTTAACTAGTTGATAGGAGGCCATTATTGTTTCTTCCCTTGAAGAATGAACTCATGTGTCACAGCCAACAAATCATTCAATATCTTCAACTTACAAAATTAAATGACTTTAAAAATCAAAACTAGGCGACATTCATGCTTCTTCTTTGCTTTGTATATTTATTTATTTTCGATGAGCGAAGACATAAGTTCGAGAAAAGCGTGATATGAGTTGGTTCAGTCTTCACCACCTATACCATCATGCTTCGTGAGTGTACACGATTTATTTCCGGTTTGCGGTCAGGGTTTTCTGATTTCCGGTTTGCTGTGGGAGGGTTTCTTGTCACTGTCGGCTGCAAGTATTTTGAACAAACAACGACACTGAGAGCTGAATAGAACTTTTTAGGACCATTCGATTAACGATGATGGAAAATTGAATTTCGTCGTTGTCCGCATAAAAGTCTGCCATCAGCTTAGTAGAGCTGCGTCGCTGCAATTTCGTCAGTGGTGAAACTTTGTTGTGTGCAAACATCAATGAATTTTACATTACAAGCAGTGACAGTAACGCTACAGAAAAGACAATAGCTTTTAATTGAGAGAAAATCTGTATTAAAATATATATTTATTTTACAACAAGATTAAAGTACAGAATTAAAAATTAATTTGTAGAGGAATTAAAATTAAACAAAACAAAAATTATATAGATACAGATAAATAGATAGATAGATAGACAGACAGATAGATAGATAGATAGATGGATGGATGGATGGGTGGGTGGGTGGATGGGTGGATGGATGGATGGATGGATGGATAAATAGATAGATAGATAGATAGATAGATAGATAGATAGATAGATAGATAGATAGATAGATAGATAGATAGATAGATAGATAGATAGATAGATAGATAGATAGATAGGTACGTAGAGGACTTGTGTGTGCATGGACACGCTCCACGCTCAAGTATTTGTTGATATGGAATATTGACACTATTGATTATTTTTCCTGGCAGTAAACATAGCAGTGTCAGCACGATATTTGATATGTTGATCATTCAAAGACAATTTTTGTGTTTTGTTCTTTTCTGTTTCAGAAATTTTCCTACCCTCCGTGCCATACTTTGAGAACGATGGCAGCAAGCCAGAAAAAAGACTGCAGCTTGATTGGGTGTATCCTTCATTTGTTCGAATGTCCACACACACACATAAACACACAAATATACACACATACACACATACACACACACACACACACACAAACATACTCTGTTGGTCACCCGTAAATTAATTAAAATCTAGGGCAACACAACATTTAAGTGACACACCTCCCGGTGACACACAGTTATGGAGCCCCTCAATTGAGTATCTGTCTCGGGAGAGACTCTAACACACACACACACACACACACACACACACACACACACACACACACACACACACATACGCACACACACACACACACACTTTCCATTCTCATTCCTACTCCATCCAATAATTTTAACTGAATACGTTGGCTTTCCAGAGATTTGAACATGTATGCATTCATTTAATTAAGTTTGTGCCATTGGCAGTGGTAAAGAGGTGTGCATTTAAGATTATCCGAAAGTCTTAATAGCTAACAAGATTAAGCTCTGGCATTATAGTTTGTTTAAAATGTTGAAGAAATTCAATCTTGCTTTGTTATGATTATTGCTTTCAGTAGTAGTTGTAGTATAGTAGTAGTGGTATACAAACACCGCCATAGTTTCTGATTATAATTACTTTTATTAATTTATCATCCATAACTAATTACAAGTGATGAGAATCTTAATTTATGTTATTAATAATTGTCCAGAAATCACCACCCGTCTCTCTCACTTGGCGGATATGTGGGTGCTGTAAACGTTTTCTATATTCCACAACATTACATTTCACTAGGTGGAAAACTTCTTACTAAAGGAGAAGATAAATCTGTCTTTAATCTATATTTAGCGAGGCCCCATCCAACATCCATGAGAGTAGAGTTTTAGAGAAATAGTTAAAGTCAATGCACATAATCTGTTCCAAAATGGCAACAATTACCGGCATGTTTTTCACAGTCACACGGTTGCAACAAATCACTGTCTTTCATATCTAGGCGAGGCCCCGTGTCCCTAGAGGGACATTACGCATCTGTTCCAGAATCTTTTTTGCACTCTCCAAGCACACCATAGATAATCATCCTGAATAGTTACTGAAGTTGTATAAAAAGGTTTAAGCATAGTTATTGAAGTAGTAAAAGAAGGTTTATGCAATAATTTTGAAGTTGTAGAAAAAAGAATGCTTAAGCAATAGTTGCTGGAGTTGTATAAAAAGGTTTAAGCAATAGTTATTGGAGTTGTAGAAAAAATGCTTAAGCAATAGTTACTGGAGTTGTAGAAAAAATGCTTAAGCAATAGTTTTTGGAGTTGTAGAAAAATATAGTTTAAGCAATGGTTATTGTTGTTGTTGTAGAAAAAATGCTTAAGCAATAGTTACTGGAGTTGTAGGAAAATGCTTAAGCAATAGTTACTGGAGTTGTAGAAAGAATGTTTAAGCAATAGTTTCTGGAGTTGTAGAAAAAATGTTTAAGCAATAGTTATTGGAGTTGTAGAAAAATATAGTTTAAGCAATGGTTATTGTTGTTGTTGTAGAAAAAATGCTTAAGCAATAGTTACTGGAGTTGTAGGAAAATGCTTAAGCAATAGTTACTGGAGTTGTAGAAAAAATGTTTAAGCAATAGTTACTGGAGTTATAGAGAAAAAATGTTTAAGCAATAGTTACTGGAGTTGTAGAAAAAATGTTTAAGCAATAGTTACTGGAGTTGTAGAAAAAATGTTTAAGCAATAGTTACTGGAGTTTACGAAAAGACTAATGATGCACTCGATACTCAAGGGTGTTACATTATTACACATAAAAAAGTGTTACCCTGGTAAACACCATTTACAAATGATTTAGTATCAAGTATATAATTTGTATTTGTTTTCTTTTATTAGCAGAGGATGAAGGTGCACTGGGATGGAGGGAAAAGGGAGAGGGGGAAGAGGGAGTGGGACTAGGTAGGGGAATAGGCTTTGGGGGGGAGAGGTTACTAGTATATCTGACTGACCCGCGCTCAAAGAAAAAAAATAAATGTGTATAACTTGCATGACGTCACTCTAGCGGATATTTCGGGGAAGTGTAAACAATGTGTAGAAACCTTTCTTATTGAAATTTTCATTTAAAATGATATCACATTAATTAACACATAAAAATGATATCACATTCTTTAGCACTTAAAAATTTACATTGTATTATTTAACACTTAAAAATAATTATCACCTTATTTAACACTTAAACATTACATCACATTATTTAACACTTAAAAATTATATAACATTATTTAACATATAAAAATAATATTACATTATTTTACTTATAAAAATTATATTATTTAACATATAAAAATGTTATCACATTATTTAACATATAAAAATGTTATCACATTATTTAACATATAAAAATGATATCATATTATTAAACATATAAATATACCTGCACAGACATCCATATAAGTTAGTTAAATATGTCACAATGCAATGCAAGATTTTATACAAAAATGCTTCTACGTAAATCTCAGGACAAATTACCTAGATAGTCAACAGAGTAATATCTAGATTTCAGACGCATTTACATACACACAGGCATCAGTTTAGAGTTGTCAGCAAAGATGGCGCCCTTTCCTTTACTCGACAAGATACGGATTTCGGGGACGTGACGTCAAACAGAACCTGGTGGTGCTTCCCAGCACAGGGGAGCTTGTGTACTTTGTAGGCTCCATTGTTGTACTGTATGACAGACGCCTTAAAAGGCAAAAACACTACAGCGCTCACACTGAAGAGATCACGTGGTGTGTATACCTTCTGATTTTTCTTTGCATTTTAAGTACAGTTACTGTGTCACCATTAATTTAAAACTCATTTTGTTTTACTTTTCATTTTAAGTTCTCGTTGGTCTGTTAACTTGTAAATACTCGTTTGCCTGTTAACTTGTAAATACTCGTTTGTCTGTTAACTTGTAAATACTCGTTTGCCTGTTAACTTGTAAATACTCGTTTGTCTGTCACCATTAATTTAAAACACATTTTGTTTTATTTTTCATTTTAAGTTCTCGTTTGTCTGTTAACTAGAAATAGCGTTCTCCTACAAATAGCGTTCTCCTAGAAATAAAGACCATGTCCAATGCCAAAATTCTTTCAGTGTGCATCTAGTTAAGTCTGGACAGCAGTAGAGCTGCCTTGGAGATAATTGAATGTTAGGACTATTATGCAATTTTAATAGTTTAGGTGTTTGTAGAATTTTCCCCCTCTCTTCTCACCCCACCCCCACCCCGGTCAAGGAAGTTTCTTTATATCCTTACAGTAGACACAAATATGAGGGTTTGGTCTGAATGATCAAAATATTGAAGCATTCGTTGATAAGAACTACTCGAAATACTTAACATCTGATCTGTTATATTGGTTTAAATTTTATGTACAAGTTATTTCATTTTAAAATTTATTTTCTGAAATTTAGAAAACAAAGATTATTGTGATTGGCATAATTACTTTGTTTAGGTCATCAGTTTTATTTGCTGGTTTACTGTGATATATTTTTTCAGCTTAGCACTCCATCCCAGACATTCTTTCCTTGCATCTGGTCAACTGGCTGGCCGAACACCCGAAGGAGCTGTAAGGATTATTTTCATTATTATTTTTTAATTAAAAAGTTGCAGAATTTGTGTTAAACTTTAGCCCGTATGTTGAGTTAACCATGTAATATAGTAAACTTTAGTCATTATGGGCTAATCAAATAATGTGGTAAACTTTAGTCATTATGGGCCAATCAAATAATGTGGTAAACGTTAGTCATTATGGGCCAATCAAATAATGTGGTAAACTTTAGTCATTATGGGCTAATCAAATAATGTGGTAAACTTTAGTCATTATGGGCCAATCAAATAATGTGGTAAACTTTAGTCATTATGGGCTAATCAAATAATGTGGTAAACT
The DNA here is from genome assembly GCA_028829895.1 of Sinotaia quadrata. NCBI lineage: Eukaryota > Metazoa > Mollusca > Gastropoda > Architaenioglossa > Viviparidae > Sinotaia > Sinotaia quadrata. The sequence continues at coordinate 66,062,132 of CM054179.1, forward strand.
TTAGTCATTGTGGGCTAATCAAATAATGTGGTAAACTTTAGTCATTATGGGCTAATCAAATAATGTGGTAAACTTTAGTCATTATGGGCCAATCAAATAATGTGGTAAACTTTAGTCATTGTGGGCTAATCAAACAATTTGGTAAACAGCTGTAGACAATGTGGGATAACCATTCATGTGGTAAACTGTAGACAATGTGAAGAGCTCACCAGTAAGTGTATATCTTATTAACGTCTTATTATTTGAGTTTTGTTCCACAGTCTTTTGTGTTCGTTTTTTAAAATTATATTTATTAATATTATTTATTTGCCTGGTGAAATTATATTTATTATTACTATTTATTTGCTTGGTGAAATTGTATTTATTAATATTATTATTTGTCTGGTGAAATTATACTTATTAATATTATTTATTTGCTTGGTGAAATTATATTTATGAATATTATTTATTTCCGTGGTGAAATTATATATATTAATATATTATTTATTTGCCTGGTGAAATTATATTTAATAATATATTATTTATTTGCATGGTGAAATTTCACAGGCGCATATTCGAGTGTGGGATGGTGTTTCGCTCAGTACGTATGCAGTTATCGGCCTTGGTGCTTTCCAGCAAGCTGTTGCCTGTGTTTCTTTTTCTGACAAAGATGTAAGGAGTTATTAGTTATTTAAATATCCCCATGATTTAAAACGTTAATTGTTGGAATTATATACCTTTATTTTATGCATTGCTATTTTTGGAATATTCATATTTATTTACTAATTTAATAATGGTATTATTTATCTATCAAACTCTTCTTAAGGTATGTGACTTTGCTCCAGTCATAAAGGAGAGTTGTACACTAAATAAATCATCTTAGATATGTGACTTTGCTCCAGTCATAAAGGAGAGTTGTACACTAAATAAATCACCTTACATATTGATGTTACAATACGAAGCAAATGTAGAGGCTTTAAACCAAAAGGGAATAAACGATCCATATAGTACAGAGGATTTTGCTGTTCCTTTCGTTGCTAATTATGTCATTTTGAATCTACTGGCCAGTTGACATATTAAGGCAGGTATGTTCAATTACAAAGACGTATTAAGGCAGTTCTGTCCAATTACAAAGACGTATTAAGGCAGTTCTGTCCAATTACAAAGACGTATTAAGGCAGTTCTGTCCAATTACAAAGACGTATTAAGGCAGTTCTGTCCAATTACAAAGACATGTTAAGGCAGTTATGTCTAGTGCGTTGACTGTTACATCAAAATAAAATTACAACGACCCCTGGAGTAACGCACAGGATTAAATGTGTAACCCATACCCTTAGAACTGTTTAAGAAAGGCTTTTGATTTTGATTGTGATTATCTCAAAGTAATCAATTATTTTCGTTATCTAAATCTAACAGACATATTTTCTTATTTTAACAATAACAATTAAAAAAACAGACATATTTTTTCTTTTAAACAATAACAATTAAAAAAACAGACCAAAACACGATCTTGAAATAGACACTGAAGCCATACATAAAAAGCAATTCAGAAAACACTTAAGTAGCCATGATGAGTTTCGCACCCGGCACTTAAGAACTTCAGTAAGATTAATTTAGATAACGCTCCTGTAGAAGTGATAGGTTTTGCACTCAACGCTTAAAACGCCATGGACACTGTTATCTTACAATCCCATTAGCACATAAATACCGTGACACTGTGACCTTACATACCCATTACGTACATAAACGCCACGATATTGTGTTCCTACATATAAACGCCGTGACGCTGTGACCTTACGTACTCATTACGTATATAAACGCCGTGATACTTTGATTTTACATACTCATTACGTATATAAACGCCACGACCTTGCATATTCTTTATGCATATAAACGTCGTGACACTGTGACCTTACATGCTCATTATATAACCTTTTTTACTGTCCAGAATAACGGGGAACTACTGCTGGCAGTAGACGACAGCGACCGGCATGTTCTCAGCGTGTGGGATTGGCAAACCGAGTCAATGGTGGCTAAGACAACGGTCAGTAAAAACAAACCTAGTGTATAGCATTCTCTGCTCTGTGTGTGTGTGTGTGTGTGTGTGTGTGTGTGTGTGTGTGTGTGTGTGTGTGTGTGTGTGTGTGACTTAAAGATTTTGAGTCTGTGGCGTAGAAAGACAGCCCATTTTCTTTACTTTCGCGATTTATTTAACAGAAATGGAACTAAAGTTGTCTAAGTTGTAATCGCTGTTAAAATCATATACATATAAATCTTTGTATTGTTACACTTTAGACCGTTAAACCATATACCGTATTCTCAACAACACAGTATATTTCATAAACAATAAACTCTGCACCACTACACTTATGTCTTATGCAATTGTCCTAAATATGTGCGGGTAACTTTCACCCGTCACAGTATCCCTGAAAATTCTGCTAGAACTCCTGTCCATTTTAGTAAGCAAACCTTTCTCTGAGTTACGTTACAGCGAATCGCTTTAGGATAAATTTCCAAAATCACAGCCTATCGCTAAATTGGTAGTTTGCTGGTAAGTAGTAGATGTTCAAACAGTTGTCACTATTTTTAGTTAGCACATTTGTAGACATCGTATTGGTAGAACAATCTGGGAGATTCAATTTCTGTTTCTTCCAGGAATATTCACAAAACAAAGATGAAATGTAAACTATCAGTTTTCCTTGTCTTTTTAAGTGAGAAAAATAAAACTTCAGCGCAATCCCAGAAGATCTAGAAGAAGAGAGTTGTTTTAATTTAATATTAGCACTTAAATCATTTTGTCATTGTCTGCATCAATGCAATTGTAATTGAATGCACTTTCCTGCAACTTTGCCGAACAATGGAAACAGTATTAATTTTCTTCTCCGTTCTATGTATTTTGATTGCCTGTCGGATTGATTTTGCATTGCTCTTTGGTCTCCATTCTATGTATTCTGATTGCCTGTCGGATTGATTTTGCATTGCTCTTTGGTTTCTGCTTTCTAAGAAGTTAATTTTTTTAATTTTTTTTTTTGGGGGGTAGGTAGCTGCTGTTTCATACATTTTTCCTTTTGCTCTGCCTTCTTGTTCTTGTGTCTTTTAAATAACAAGATTCCCTCTTTCCTGCAGCTGGTCTGGAGCAAAAAATTTACTCAGAAGGTACAATGAAAGCTGCTAACTCTCTTGTTGCAAATAGGTTATCATAAAATAAACACGGACTTTCTGATGCCTTGTGTTGTTTTTTTCATTATTGGGGACGATTCCACAATTCACGTTATCACTTGTCACATGGTACCTCTTGTGTGCACCGCTTGTGTGTCCGTTATACACAGAAACTTGACTACAACGCTTGTTTTGTTTCTTTTCTTTTTCTTCCTCTTTGGATTGAAAATTAGTGGTTGGCGTTGGATTCTATAAATAATACATCCTGCATTGTGTGTTTATATGCTTATTTTGTTGTTCATTTGTTTTTGGATGGTCGCTTGCTTGCCTGCTCGTTGGCAGTTATAAACAAAGTCGCTTACAAAATTCACAATAGATACAAGCATGCTTGAGTTCTGCTGAGGTTCTCGAATGTTCACAATCACAATCACAACTATAATTAGTCATAATCATAATTGTAATCATAGTCGTAGTCACATTTATAATCGTAATCATAATCTTTATTATAGTCATCATAATTTCAATCATATTATACTTATAATCTTGGTCAGAGTCATATTAATCCTAATCATAAACATAATCATAGTCATAGTCGTTATATTCGTGAAACAATATTCACAACCATAGTGATATAATTATATTTGTGAGACCATATTCAAAATCTTGTATTCATGCACTGAGTATTGCTGTCGTAGCTTTTGAACTCTTTCTGTTTGTGCTGCTATTGTTCTTGTGTATCATACAGTTATCCTACAATCGTGGACTCAGTAAACTTAAGCTGTTTTAAATTTGTTTGTTTGTTTATCTTTCAGTATGTCTGTTTACACAAAAAAATTATTTTAAAGATATAATATAATTTTAAAGTGCTTTTGATACCCAGACGAGTCCACAGAATAAGATTTCTGTTGAGATGAAATTCATATCTCAGTATTATCATTGCGGGTAGTTTGCTCTGACAACCCGACCTATAGATGACTTGACGCAGAGGGTTTAGGACTATGTAGAACAGTAGTGATGATAGCGAATCTCCTTGAAAAATTCCACATTTTATTGGTATGTCTGCAATTTCTATATTGTTGCATGTTAGGGTGTTTCCAGCTTGTCATTGATACTTGTATAGGTGCTATTTTGTACATTTTTATTCTTTGAAACATCCATGAAATCATAGCCTTTTGATAGTTAATCCACGTCATGGAAAGGTTGTTTTCTTCGTCTCTTGCTATCCGTAACTATATGTTTATCAATTGCCAGTTGGTTCTTTGTTCCTCTACTGCCTAGTCTAGCATCCTTTCGTTCATTTGTTAATAATTTGTTTATTTCTAGATGGTACAGGATTTTAACAGATATAATTCCTGATAATAATTTTCAGGTAGTTGATAAGCATATAATTACCTGTTAGTTGTTTGGTGCTGTGCCTTCCTCTGGATCTTTCATAATGAGACTTGTTTTCCCTTTTATCATCCAGGTTAGTAAGGTTTCTGGTTTGTTTAGTATTCCTTGCAGTTGGTCAGCAATTCTAACATGTAAAGAGGTAAGGCGTTTTAACCAGAATATTTGTAGTTGGTCTAAACCTGGTTCTTTTTCAGGTTTGCCATCTTTCTTAACTTTCTTAATGTCTTCCTGAATGACTGTGACGTTGCATTGTTGTGGCGTGTTTTTTTTATGTCGTTTTCCATTTCCTCAATCCATTCTGCTGAGACATGAGTAAGAGGATTGCTCCAAATATTCTCCCAGAATACCCTGGTGTCCTTAATGTTTGGAATCTGTTGTTCTGTTCTGGGATTTCCTTTGAATTCTTGATATAGTCTTCCAGAGTAAGTTTTGAATATTTTGTTCCGTTGGAATCGTTGACCTCTTGCAGTGTATCTTTTAAGACGGTGACTAAGTCTCTGTAGCTTTTGTTTGGCATCTTCTATTGCGGTCTTAATATTTCTAAAATTTAGATAGTATTTGTTTATTAATGCATGGTTTAGCTTTTCATTGTTATGAACTGCTGCTATCATTTGGCTCATTTCTTTCCTAGTATTTATTTTCTATTCTTTTTTCCATGGTGGTACTGATGGTTTCTTTGTTTGCACTTTGGCTGGTATTATATATATTTCAATTATGTTTGCTGTAGTATATATTAGACTATTGATTTCTGTAAAATCTTTTGTGGAGATATACTTTACTACTTTATTTGCATTGTGAATTACTGTTAAAGCTTTGTTACTTTGTAGTCTTCGAGTTGTTGTTCTTCCTACATGTGATTTATTGTTGAAATCTTTTATTTCTTCTAACATGCATTGCTGTTCGTCAGTTTCTTCACTGTGGTCATCAGCCAGATTTGTTAAATTAGTTTGTTGCTGTTCAATATTTTAATTCTTCGATAGTAAGAAGCTTATTGTGCATGATTGATCTTTACTGATTATTATTTTGATATATATATATTTAATTCTATTAGTTTCCGCTTAAAGTTCAATGCTTTATGAGTGATGGAAGAAGTGAAATTAAAGGCGAATCCAACATTTTCAAAACAAATTGTATTTACGTTTCTTACTAACAACATTAAATGTTTTGCTATAATTAAAATTATGCAGTTTAGTGGTCATTGCAGAATTTATATTAATTACTAACAACACTAAATTTATTGCTATAATTAAAATTATGCAGTTTCATGGTCGTTGCAATATTTATGTTAATAATTGCTAACAACATTAAACTTTTCCTGTAATTAAAATTATTGGATCATTGTACAGTCCACTTGTAATCATTCTTTCCTCGTATCATTTTGATAAGGTTGCTTGGTGTGATATCAAATGCCGTCCATCAATTTTTGGAACTGGCTGTTAAGAGAGTTTTACTTACTTTTATATCATTCGTTAAGTTTTAGTGTTTACCTTAATATACTTATCTACCATGAGTCGTTTAGCCAATATTTTGATGCCTTTAGCTTGACGTCAGTCGCTGAAACATTGACTTAATCATTTAGATCAATAATATATGCCACTTAACTAATTTTGCATCTCTCGCTTAGTTCATTTCTATTATTAGGTATTTAAATCATCTCGATTTAGTCACATTAATCTGATTACTCTTTTAGCACATTTTGACATCTTTCTCTTTGGTCCTTTGATATCTGTCATTTAGGTCATTTTCCGGTCTTTAATTCATTTCGATGTCAAGCACTTACTCGTGACTCACTCGTTAGGGTAATTGCCGATTCTAGGACACAAAAATGTAAAGTAGCGTTTGAGTTTGATTTATAAATAACTACCGATTCTAGGACACTGAAATGTAAAGTAGCGTTTGAGTTTGGTTTATAAATAACTACCGATTCTAGGACACTGAAATGTAAAGTAGGGTTTGAGTTTGGTTATAAATAACTGCCTCTGTGTCTCTTAGACAACGAATGACCCTGTAGTGCAAGGGTGTTTCTACCCGTTTGATGACCGCATCTTGATCACCTTTGGCAAGCAGCACATGTTCTTCTGGACCATCTTCGGGAAGCCGTCAGAAGGTCGCATTCTCCGGGACAAGAAAAGCGGCGTCTTTGAAGTAAGTCAGTAAAACAGATGATGTTTGTTGGGCAAGAAAATGTATTTCACATTCTGATTCTTCCCGTCTGCGTGTCTCCGAAAAGTTAGTTTCTTCCTGTGTGTGTGGTGTGTAGATTTTCGTAAAGTTAGTTCCTTCCTGTGTGTCTGGTGTGTAGACTTTCGCAAAGTTAGGTTGGACAGGGGAATAGTACGTACGTGAGTTTGCAAGTGACTGTGTCACTTTGAATGCTCGTTTGAACGATGGTTCATTGTGTTTGTTTGTTAGGACTTGCTTACATTTCTGGGAGTTTCTTTTGGTTGGACTGTTTTTATATGTGAAGAAAATTATCTAGCTAATTGGCAGGCTGAATGGCTGACTAGCTAGCTAGCTAACTAGATGGATGGACGGATGAATGGATAAATAGATAAATAGATAGATAGATAGATAGATGGATTTTTGGATGGATGGATGGATGGATGGTTGGATGGATGGATGGATGCAACTAAACAATAACATGTTGCCTTCTCTTGCCTCATGTAGTTTTACCTTTCTCCTACACTCACTCTGTTTCACAAGCCCACTCAAATACAAACTAGGAAACATATTTACACATATAGTGAATCAGAGAGATAGTTTCAAAATCCTACTTTCACTTTTAAGAACTGATTCACTGACGCGGTATATATTCTGCCATTTCTCTTAGCTGCAGAGGCGACATTTGAAGGTCAGTACTGCCTTTATATGCCAGGTTTTAATTGAAAGGAAATTTGTAAATGAGAGAGGCAAAACAAAACTTTACATTCTCATTCTTTTTTATGAGTGTTATCACTTTTTATATTTCTTTCGTATTACTGCCGTCAGTTATTAATTAATGAAGTATCTATATCAGAAAATATACGTATTTATCTCTACTTCAAATAATGCAATAACAATGAGTGTGTTCGATATCATTATTTATGTACACACACACACACACACACACACACACACACACACACACACACACACACACACACACACCTCTAATACATAAAGTTTAAAGTGAATGAACATAATAACAAATGCGAAGGATATTTGTACCTGTTTCCTACTTCCATTCCCTACTTCCAAGCTTTTGTTTGTGTGATCGAAATGTTCTTTCTTTACTTTGTATACATTATAACCAGCTCTTTCGACTACAACCCCTTGATCGGATTTTTTGTTGTAGTCTGTAATTTCAAAGATTATTCTTGTATGCTTTGCATAATCACACTCATTTTATATTTGTTTTATTGTAACAATCAGCAATTGTTTTTTTGTTGCTTCTTACCATGTTGTTTTCAAATTACGTCATTACACTCTTACGTCACTCTTTAATCCTGATAAAACTCTTCGTAGTGAGTGTCCTTATTTCGTGATATAGATTTCTTACTATATTGTTTATGTGACTCAACGCCACCCTAATAATTGGTTAATAATAATAATAATCACCATTATCACCATCATCATCCATAACTAATTACAAATATTGAGAATCTTAATTTATGTATTTAATAATTCTCCTGAGGACACCACTCGTCTCTCTCTCACTTGGCGCTATAAAAGTTTTCTCTCTTCCACAACATTAATAACAAACATTCACTATCAGACAATATTTCCATAGTGGAAAAATCTTACTAGAGGAGAAGATAAATCCGTCGTTAATCTATTTTAACGAGCCCCCATCCACCCACTATCTCTCCAACATATAGTTATCAAAATGTGTAAGAAGGTTAATAAATTTAACCATAAATTTATTAAATCAACAATTAAATATATTACATATGAATATAATCAAAATAACATTGACATCACTTTCACAGCAATGTTCAATTAATGCTAGACAATTGTTCAGTTTATCCTAGCAAATACATTAGTCATATTAACATATATATACATCTAAGCGGACCAAACATGCTTAAAACCAGCCATATGTCGACCCACAGCATTAGGCAGTCAAGTATGTGGTCTGCCTAAGTCTTGCACTATTTATTTGTATAAATAAAACTTCATTTGCCATTTTTCTCTCTTACAATTATCTTTATTTTAAATACCTTTGACATATTTCATATTTCAATAGTTTTTCCTGTGAATTCAAGTGTGGTTTTGAAGGTTATATATATATGTCTTTCTTATTTAGACGACTGTCTCATGTATCCCTTCTAAGCACATTACACAACTAGTCCACAATCTTCGATGTGCTCTCCAAACACACCATGGAGAATCGTCCAGAATATCTCAGGATCTATTAAGCACATCACAAAGAAAGTCCTGAAATCTTCACGAGTGCTACTCAACACACCACAAGGAATGTTCACAAGAATCTTCATGAATTGTTGAAACCAAACTAAAGCCTCAATTTTTGCTGTATTGGTACTCAAACGAAGTTCACCAGAAATCAACTTACAGCAACACGTTTACTGATAAGTTCAACTATAATGTTGGATACACACACCAACATGCTTCGGTAGAGTACATTAGCCACTGTAGTGTGCAGTAGGTCTAAAGCATCAAAGAAAAAAGGCATCTCCTTCTGCAAAAGTCAATTTAAAGGAAGCACTAAATTCCAGGCATATTTCATCTCTAAACTCCTTTTTCTTTTACAAGCATTCTCAACTTACAAAACCTACAGCAACATCCACCAGCCCGATACACATGCAGCACTAGAAACACAGCATCAATCAAAATTCATAAGTATAATGTACAACAAAATTCACAAGTATAATGTACAACAAAATTCATAAGTATAATGTACAACAAAATCAAATTAGCGAACATAGAAATAATGGTTCACATATAAAAAGCAAACGCCAGTTGGAATCATAGAACAATAGCTAACATATACGAAGTATTTCTAACTCGATTCTATCTTTATCAGTAAGTTAACTTACCATAAGCTAACGATCGCCTTTATGATAAGACTCGAGTTCTGTTCAAATCTAATGATTAGATTATAGACTTTCTTCAACAAAGTAACTTTTGGTCCATCCCATTGGATGAATTTGTTATGAACAAGTCAGAAAAAACTTAGGACTTAGTCAGAAAAACTACTCATCCAGTTGGAACTGGTTTGGATTGCATCAGCAATTTCTAACACATTCTCCACCTGAGATGTTTACTTCAAAAATATCCTCATAAGCAGTGCCCAAGGTCGGGTCAAGTTAACATTGGCAACAAAGATATAATTATTAAGTATAGAAATGGTGATATACAAATTTACTCCACCACAGTTTACAAATTACGTCATTCTTTAATCCTAATAAAAACCACCTCATAGCTGAGTGCTGTTATTTCTTGACATTATTTGTTAAAATTTATTTCTTACAAAATTTGTTTCCAAATTACGTCATTCTTTAATCCTGATAAAACCACCTCATATATTGTTTGTATAAATTACTCTTAAAAAGTACTTAACATTCTTAAAACTGTAAATTAACCCTGTAGAAATGATACTACCAGAGCGTGAACAAATTGTAACTTTAAAAGAAAATTATTTAATATATTGGCCAGTAATTTATTTAAAAGAACAATGCGTCAAGATATTATTTGGTATACCTACTCCTATAATGATTCTTAAATAAACCTTGTTCCACATTTTAATTCTAATAAACTGACTTTAAACTTTCTGCTACAGTAAAGAAATTTGCAATATTACCCTATAACATATTATGACAAAAATATTTTGCCATATTCTACTCCCTCCCCCACCCCGCCTCCGACCTACAATAAATCTTTTCGTTTGATGGGTCGCGATCAGCGTAACTGCATAATGAATATTCAATTTAATTGAACCATTGAATAATTCATTAGTTTCTGATACAATACATATTTACGTATATGCATCGTGCATATATACTTACATTCACGTACATACTTACACACACTTTTAAAACATATATGAATCATGCCTATTTGTATGCTAACATACATATGAAAATGCATACGTACATACACATTCATATATTATATTACAATTGCATGCATAATATACACATACATACATTCATAGGTATATAAACACACGTGCATATGTACACACATACACACACACACACACACACATTCATACTTACGTATACACATATATGCATATAAAATTAAATAGGTATATACTTGCACACAAACATATATGCATAGATGCATACTTTCATTCATACTTACATACAGTTTAATTAACGACATGTGTCATTCATACTTACATACTTTAATACTAAATTATACTTAATTAACGACACGTGTCATTCATACTTACATACTTTAATACTTAATTATAACGACACGTGTCATTCATAAAAGTATTGCGATACGTACTAACCACGAGTACGACCAGTTTCATAGTGACTTGCAGGCACGTACCCACTCCAAATACTCACACATACACGCAGACTGACACAAAATTCATCGAGACAAATCTCCTGTAGTCCGTCACAACTTAAATCCTAGCCATTTCTAGTAATCATCTCTTTGTCTTTTCAAGTTATAGATAACTTCACCTTGTCGTGTGATGGATACCCTCATGTTTTTTTTTTAATATTATGGGTAACCTCAGCTTGTCTATTCATATTATGGGCAACCTCATCTTGTCTTTTCATGCTATTTTGGTAACCTCAGCTTGTCTTTTTGTGTTATGGATAACCTCAACTTGTCATTTCATGTTAAGAGTAACCTCAAATTGTCTCCGCGCTTTGCCTGCAGGAGGAAGTACCCAAGTACGTCACATCTGTTTGCTTTGGAGCGAATGGTGACGTCATCACTGGCGACTCGACGGGATCGGTTTTGGTGTGGTCACACAATGAAGACAATATATTTACGATAGACAGGCAAAAGTCGGCGTCAATGAAACATGCACACAAGGTATTACATTAAGAACTCAACACCGCTAAAAACTCAATCGTTTTTTTTATTGCAGTTTAAACTTTACGACAACACTAACCACTCTAGATCTTGAGAGTGTCTAATTCATTTGTGTGCCATTAGCTGTCTTTTTTGTTGTTGTTTTTTTGTTGTTTATTTATTTTTTGTTTTTTTACAAAAGAATTAGTTCCCATTTTGCCTGCTAAGCACAAGAGTTCATTTATAAATGAAATATAAGGCGAATGAAAACAACAGGGATATTTCATTCCTTTATAATCCCTTCTTGTTATTCAAAGTTTGATAAATTGTATTTATTGGATCTTCACTACAAAATTTGCTTCGCCAATTTAAATGTCAGTTAAATGACATCGTTGCTGTTATAATTATTATTTTTAAAGTTTATTATGTAGATATGACAGTATGTGTGTATGTATGTACGCGCTTGTGTGTATAAATAGGTGCGTGTAGATTATCAACATTTTGTGAACACTTTGACAACATTGACCATTAGTTCAAACTAAAGACAATTTAAATACAGTTCATACTAAACCTTGTTCATATCAACTGGAACACACTGCAGTTAGAATCTAAAAAAATCTCTCTCTCTCACTCACTCACTCAGTATATTTCTTTATTTTCTGTGTTGTGGGGTTTTTTGTGCAGAAAAATGTTTCTTCCCTGGTCATCCTGTCAGATGGTGTTCTCCTAACCGGAGGCGGAAGTGAGATCAAGGCGTGGGACTCCATCATGAACTACAAATTGCTTAAAGAGCGAGTGGTTAGAAAACAATTATTTGATCTTAACTAAACTAAATAACTCGTTTACGTTTTTTGTGTGCTGAACAATTATTTGATCTTAACTAAAATAAATAACTCGTTTAAGTATTTGTGTGCTGAACAATTATTTGATCTTAACTAAAATAAATAATTCGTTTAAGTAAATGTTGGAGCAAAGTGGCAGTTTGCTGAAAAAATGTATTCTTATTTCGATGTATTTATATATTTGTGTATGTCTGACACTGCGTCATAAAATCTATCTATCTATCTATCCATCCATCCATCTATCTGTTTGCCTGTCTATCTATCTCTGCATATAATGAGATGACCTTTTCAAATTTTTACGTTTTACTTTACTAGCATGGTTTTCATTATAAAATATTCAAGTTTATGTCATTTAACCAGGATCACAAATAAATTTTAAAGAAGAAAAAACTATATTTATTACTTCAAGAATATGACAGCTGTTAATATTAGCTTTGATAGCTGAATGCTTCCAGTCTTTCAGCTCTCACTCTTTTAAGAACAATATTAGTAGGTCCATTACTTTAGCAGTTTAAAGGCGCAGGAATTTGGTTTTTTTAAAAAACAAATAGCACTTAGTTTTGTATATAAATCTAGATGCCATTTTTCGAATTTGCATATAGCTAAATCTACGATGTAGTATTTTCATTTGTACTGCTAAAGAACTTACTTCCGCACATTAAACAAAAATTAAATTTTTAAAGGCTTTCTTGCCACAAAATTTTGCCTGAATACGGCACTTGTTTTTAAAAAGTTTTCCTCTATATAATTATGATCTTCTTTGTTCGCCATTATCCGCACGCCAAACTGTCGATGTCGAACGATTCTTTTTAAATTGTCTGCCCTTAACGCCGATATATATATATAGTGAAGCGTCTGAGACAGCGACACCTATTGCAATCGTGAACGATCAGGTTACTATTGTGACTGTGGCATTGCCTTAGTGATATTTTTTCACTGTATAAGTAGTAATAGCAGATTGTCCTACAGGCATTTCCTTAGTGATATTTTTTCACTGTATAAGTAGTAATAGCAGACTGTCCTACAGGCATTGCCTTAGTGATATTTTTTCACTTTATAAGTGTAATAGCAGATTGTCCTACAGGCATTGCCTTAGTGACATTTTTTCACTTTATAAGTGTAATAGCAGATTGTCCTACAGGCATTGATATTATTATCATCATGATTGTAAATGAACGCCATTCTGGAATTCTTTGAGCAGTTGCCGGAAGTGTACGGATCTGTACGAACACTAGTGCCTCAGAGCGCCAATGGAGCAGACGGGTATTTGTTTGTGGGCACATCCAGAAACCTTATCTTGGAGGGCTCCCTTCAGCAGAAGTTTCGCCCCATCGTTCAGGCAAGTAATCGATTAGTTCCGGTCAGTTTTTTTACAGACAGTAACGTCTAGTCGCGCAGCACTCGAAATGAAATCAGTCTGTGTACATATAAATTGTTCATGGGTATTGTTTCACGCTTCAACTGTATACTGATTGTAACCTCTTCCATTATATTTTATTTTTGTTTACTTTTGTTTATTTATTTTTTGGGGGGTGGAAAGGAGTTCGTTTATTTGTTGGACTTTTAAAGAGTTCTCCATACCAAGTCTTCGAAAAGTATTTCTTATTAGGGGACTGGGTTTAGAGTTTGACTGGGTATTTTGTGTGTGTGTGGGGGGGGGGGGGAGAATGGAGATATTTTACTGAAAACACTTTTATTCTGCTTGAAGACTGAAATAAGTCACTTGACTTTTCAACTTGCAGGGGCACAGTGAAGAGTTGTGGGCCGTGGCCAGGCATCCGAACGAGTCAACGTTCTTTACTGCGGGTCACGACATGGCTGTGGTCAAGTGGTCAGCACTTTCTCATACCGTTATCTGGGAAGTGAGAGATAAGGTCAGAGAAATTAAGAAGATTGACCAATCAAATAAATGAAGAGATGTATAAACTTCAATGTTTATATTTCTAAATGTTATTTAATTTGGGACATATTTGTTTGAGCAAGAGGAGATAATTTTCATTACTAACAATAAAGATTAAGATGCTTGCATTAGTCCTCTTTTTGTTGTTTGCGTTGGATTTAAAAAAATAAAGACACAAACATCATTATAGAAATTATTCCAAGCATATGAAGCAATTTACATGTAAATATGTAGTTATAGCCCTAATAATTTATGTCCAAAATATTATTTATTTTTCAATACAAGCATGTTCTTTCACTTTTCCCCTGTTATTACTCATGTTTTTCCTCTAATTTCCCCTCTAATAAATTTGCTATGAATACACGCGCACACGCACACACACACCCACACACACACACACACACACACACACACACACACACACACACACACACACACACACTTGGAGACATATGTAAGAGAGAGAGAGAGAGACATGCATTTGTCTGTCTATCTATTTCTTGATCTATAGGTCTATCAATATTTGTGCGTGTTTATACAGAAACCATGCACGAGTATGGCTATCGACGTCAAAGGTCAACTGTTAGCGGTGGGAAACACTTCCGGTAAGGTCACACTGTACACCGCAATGGATGGCAAAGAGCGAAGTTCTGCCCAGATTGGTGTGGCTCAGATCAATGCCCTGAGTTTCTCACCAGGCATGACTGTTCATTTATATTATAAACTGAAATAATAGCACAATTATTTACGTATTTAAATATAAACAGTGCTGTTCGTTTCTAGAGAAAAGGTTGCGGGGAGGTGGGGAATAACATATGAATTATTTCATTGGATTTTTACTTGCTTTAGGTATTTTCTTTCTATATATATTTCGGTGTAATGTGGTTTATGTTGATCGATATAAAGAACTTTCGTGTACGTTTTCCATTTTTTCTACCTTTTAATTTCTTGAAATAATACATACAGCTCTAAATTGGTTATTATAAAAGAGCAAGTTTATGAGCACAAAGCATGTTTATAAGTTATGAGCAAGTTGATGAGTTATTAGTAAGTTTATGAACCATTAACAAGTTTCTAAGTTGCGAGCGGATTTGTGAGTTGTGAGCAAGTTAATGGGCTATTGACAAGTGTACGAGTTATCAATAGTTTTATATGTTGTAAGCATGATTATAATTGATTGGGAAGTGTATGAGTTTTGAGGATGTTTAAGAGTTTTCACGAATTGTGGGGGTTGTGAGCAAGTTTATATGTTTTGACCAAGTTAATGAGTTATCAGGAAGTGTATGAGTTGTGACAAAGTTAATATATTTTGAGCAAGACGATGAGTGACCGGGGAGTGTATGAGTTATGAGCAAGTTTATGAGGGATCGGGAAGAGTTAGGAGCAAGTTTATGAGAAACAGGAAACTTTCGGGTCGTACAGTACTCACTCCTTAACTATTATCTTGCAGACGGAAACCTACTTGCCATTGGTGCCCATGATGGCTTTCTTCACATATACGCGGTGAGCGAAGATGGTCAGTTCATCAGAGAGCAACCAGCTGCCTTCAGGGTAAGTGTGGTTATCTCCCTGCTGAAAGCGCTTGGTCTGGGTCGAAGACCAAAGATGACTGGAATGCGATGCTAAAATAAAAATAGATTTATATGTATGTATGTGTGTGTGAGAGAGTGTGTGTTGTGTGTGTGTGTGTGTGTGTGTGTGTGTGTGTGTGTGTGTGTGTGTGTGTGTGTGTGTGTGTGTGTGTGTGTAAGAGCATGTGTTCGTCATACAAACGTTTCTTTCGTTTCTCTGGCTCCATTCTTTAATTAAAAAAATAAATGGAGGCCAGATCAGATCAGTCCTAAGAGCTGCTATAGAGAAGCGTGGAATCAGTCCTAACATTTGTTTTGGCTATGTACATACGCACATTCAGTCCTAACATTTGTTTTGGTTATGTACATACATACGCACAATCAGTCCTAACGTTTGTTTTAGTTATGTACATACATACGCACAATCAGTCCTAACGTTTGTTTTAGTTATGTACCTAAGCACAATCAGTCCTAACATTTGTTTTGGTTATGTACATACGCACATTCAGTCCTAACATTTGTTTTGGCTACGTACATACATACGCACGATCAGTCCTAACATTTGTTTTGGTTATGTACCTACGCACATTCAGTCCTAACATTTGTTTTGGTTATGTACATACGCACAATCAGTCCTAGCAGTTGTTATACGTAACATTATTACTATTATGATCATCATCATGACTATTTTGATCATTGTAATGATATTTATTTTTTAATTATTATTATGATCATCATCACTTATTTTAATCATTAGTGTCATCCTTACTATGGTTATTATAATGGTCGTTATTATTAAATATAATTTGACTCATATTTTCCCCTTATTTCAAGATATAATCTATTTCAAGATGGCACATACACTGATTTAATTTGTTGTTTTTTTTTCAACAGCACAATACTAATTTCATCATGCACCTTGACTGGTCCAGTGATGGACGGTTTCTCCAAACGCTGTATGGGGACTACGAGCCAGTTTTCTGTAAGGAGTCTGCTTATTTATTTTTTTAATCTCGTTAAAAAACATTTTTTAGTAGTAAAAGTGCATCTTCATTTTAGAAATAATAGTACGCCTTAACCCTTTTGTGCCTGATATCATTGCGGCATTAACATGTTTGACAAGTATATCCCACTTAAATATGCAGTGAAAGAGTTATTCAGATGTCAGAGCACGTTATGACAATTAGATCAAAAGCTAAAGAATTAATGATCATAGATTACAGAGCACGTTATGACAATTAGATCAAAAGCTAATGAATTAATGATCATACATTATAGAGCACGTTAAGACAATTAGATCATTAAGAATTAATGATCATAGATTACAGAGCACGTTAAAACATTTGGATCAACAACGAAAGAGTTAATGATCGTAGATTTCAGAGCCCGTAAGATCCACCCTATTAGATGTGGTAGCAGTTTTTGTGTAACGTCCTATGGAAAACAGACAATTCTTACAAAGTGAGAGAATCTTAGAAGCAAGAATTCTACAACACCGGATGTGCATTTTACAAACCGTTTTACATCGGCATTCAAATCAGACAAAATATTTACCAAGAGGAGTTACTGTTCTTTTTAAGTCTTATGAATATGTTCATGTACTCCTGGTTGTAGGGGGGGGGGGTGTCATTTTCAGTTGTCTAAAAATATATTACTATAGATATGTTTGGCCTTTCCAATAATAAAACACATTAATTAGGGATACATTTTATAGACACAAATCCTTTGTATAACCCTAAACAGTATATGCCTTCTCACTACTGACCCACTTACTAAGAAGATGTAGTCCGTTAGAAATCAGAAAAGAAGAGAGAAATACTGATATTTATTTTTACTTGAACGAAATAGCAGTATCATAAAACAGCTTGCATAATAATAAAGATTTTATAAAGAAATATTTCATGAACGCCATTCAGAAGTCCTACAGATAATTAATGTTCAATTTTCCATTTCCATTTTTGATGAAGGGGACTTTGCATCCATGCAAAAAGTTAAATCCGGACGCACATTGCGAGATGTGGACTGGGCAACACAGTCGTCTCCAGTGGGCTTTCCTTTGATTGGTTAGTAAAAATATTTATCTCCTCTGATTGGTTAATGTTGACTTTTAATATCTCCTCCCATTGGTTCATTTAATAGAACTACCATCATCTGTTATTCTTTAGGAAGACCATTTAGAATATGATGATCCCTTAAATGGTAACCATTATTTGTATATTCCATTAGTACTGCCGTAAAATATAAAATACAGATTGAAAATCGAACTGTACATCTTGTATTTCAAGTCTTTGCAGAATCTACTTCTAGAACGATAATTAACGTCTGCTCATATTGCCGGGACTACAAATCAGTTATACTCTCACTTTAAAAAAAAATAATTGTGCAGGTCCTTGGCAGAATCTTGAACGGGGAGAAATCATTAACGTCTCGTGCCGTTCGGAGTACCGAGACTACTTACTGACAGGTGACAGTCTCGGCCGGCTGAGACTATACAAGTACCCCAGTCCTGGACCTAAGGTATGTGTTTCAAGATTTGATTTGAAGACACCCTTTGCATGGCTTTCTTTAAAACATTTTCTTCTATCACTTTCATTCCGATCAAAGATAATAAATTGCTGATGTTTTCGGGTGTCTCCCTTGTGGATTGGAGTTGGTATGTCCAAAGTAGTCAAATATCTTAGGTAGATTAAACAGTCAGTGGATTTAGGTGTGTTTGTGTCGGTCCATTTCTATGTGTTAGTGATTGCGCTTTGTGTAGTTGTCTTTCTCCGTGTATGCATCACTATAAACGTTTTGCTGATGAAAGGACGTTCAGACAACAGAGATGTAGGTCACAGCATAAGTACGTGACCCAATGGCATCTCTGTATGGGGGTCATGCTTCAAGTCTGCTTACCGTGACTGTTCAATAAATGTGTGTCAATTTGATTGATTGTATATTTGTTGGGGTTTTCTTTTCGTTTTCAGTGTACTTTGTGTGCATTGAGAATTTAGAGATCCATGGTTAAAATCTCATAGAAATCCTTGACAAGTGCTATGTGAATGTAGAGATCCATGGTTAAAAATGCATAGAAATGCTTGACAAGTGCTATGTGAATGTAGAGATCCATGTTAAAATCTCATAGAAATCCTTGACAAGTGCATGCCGATGTAGAGATCCGTCATAGAAAACCTTGACAAATACCATCAGAATGTAGAGATCCTTTTTAAAATCTCATAGAAAACCTTGACAAATACTATGAGAAAGTCATGAAAGATTGTGATGTGCATTGGAGAGAGGGGGTATTGTTGCAATTAATGAATAACCTTTATATTATTGAAGACATTTATATTGATATGTATATTTCAATAATATAAAGGTTATTCATTAATTGCATTGTTTACAGTATGAAGTACAATTATCACTATATATTTTTCAATATTTAAATAATAGTCATCAATATAAATATTTTGACATATTGGAATTAATGTTATCAATATAAATGTCTTTTTAGCATTTTGAATTATAGTTATCAATATAAATATATTTTTTTAAAAACTTTTGGAATTATAATTATTAATATTATAGTTATCAATATAAATATATTTCTAAAAACCTTTTGGAATTATAATTATTAATATTATAGTTATCAATATAAATATATTTCTAAAAACCTTTTGGAATTATAATTATTAATATTATAGTTATCAATATAAATATATTTCTAAAAACCTTTTGGAATTATAATTATTAATATTATAGTTATCAATATTCATATATTTACACACTTCGTCATCCACCTTTCTAAAACATGTTTCTAACGTTGTTTGAGTTATATACACTTTGAAACACATTACACTAGATTCATTAAGATATTAATATATTTATTTTATTTATTACAGTCTGAATGTCGCACCGTGAAGCCTTTCTCGTCAAACACGACCGCTGTTGAGTTTGTTGCTGATGACATATACATTGTAGCTTCCGGCGGAAGTGACGCAGCGCTCGTTCAGTATGCGCTAGTAGACAGATGAAAATAATCAACACTCCGGCTAAGAAAGACTGAGGACGGTTCAAGACGGGAAAACGACAGTGCTTCCGTTATCTACAAACATCAGTTTCTTACTAACATAAAGCAAGCACTCTTCTCTTGGATAAGGAAATGTCGGAACCATCATACGTGTTGCCTTCGACCCTTCTTGACAATTCCAACAGCTGGCCGACTTACTAAGATGAATGGATATGTAGTCAATTACAAAATCAGGAAGGGTGGGATAAGTCGATATTTATAGACACCATTTTTTACTCTAACGAATCGTTCAGTGTCGTGATTTTCGTTTTGTCAGATAATTATGTGACATCGGCGTTTAGTCACGTCACGTCCGAGACACTGATCAATAAACAAAAGTGGAAGCCACTTCGTCCTTGCTATGGATATTCGTGGGTAGGGTGGTGGTGGTTTTGAAGGGGTGGGGGGGTTAACGAAACTCTATTAAAATGTGTGTTGTTGGGTGTTCCGACTCCCATCCATAAAATATTATTGTTAAGCATTCTTTGCTGTGATATTGTCTAGGTATTTTTTTAAGTTAGTGGCACAATATCCATGGAAGATTTATCTTTTTTTTTTAAATTAGCAATTTTCTACGTTGGTGTATTCTTTCAATGATATTCTGGATAGATGCTTTCATTTCTACGATATTTTCTCTACGTCAGAGTTCTCATACATAAATCAGCAATGTTATCTTAGATTTTAAGAGAATTTAAATAATTTAAACCTATTAATGATATTACTATACTATTGCCAGTGAATGGTGGTCGCTAATTTATTATTAATTGTTGTTTATTTCTACCAGTTTTCTTACCAGAATATGTTTATTTGTTTATACGAAATTGTTCTTTTTGTGACTAACAAACGCATTACACTAATAACTATTTATTACATCCGGGTAGATTTGTTTAGAGGAGAACATGTCTGTGATATTCTTGGCATGATAATTTTCCGTCCCACTGAACATTTCCTTTTCAACGCTTTACTGAATTTGTATCTGTGATAATGATATTAAATGTGTCGAAAGCATTTTGTGCGTGTACTGAATCGTGTTTGTGACGTTCTATCTTTATTGAGTAGTATATGTGACGTCATATCTTCATTGAGTCGTGTATGTGACGTCATATCTTCATTGAGTCGTGTATGTGACGTTTTATTTTCATTGAGTCGTGTATGTGACGTTTTATTTTCATTGAGTCGTGTATGTGACGTTCTATCTTCAATGAGTCGTGTATGTGACGTTTTATTTTCATTGAGTCGTGTATGTGACGTTCTATCTTCAATGAGTCGTGTGTATGACGTTCTATCTTCATTAAGCTGTGTATGTGACGTCATATCTTGAGCACGAAATGAAGCTTTCGATTATATATATATGTTAAATATTATTTAACCAGACCTTGGAAACGTACAAAAAGCAAGGCAGTAAATAAATGTGTGTATATATATTCTATAATTAACACACACGCCAGACAGTTTGCCTTCATATGTTAACTTTCAGACTGAAACAATGACAGCAATGGCAATATTTGTCTCCACTCCTGCCGCCGCCCCTACGTCAGTCCGCGAAGTTATAATTATTACAATCACAATCCGTAGTCTATCTCTCTGCTTGAACAGGGACGAGAACTCATAACTGCAACTTTCACTGGCCGGCTGCAATACCATGAGACTGTTGTTGAAAGAAACGCAACATTTGGAGAAATATCAGCATTAATTCCTGCATACGATATGTCACGCTGAAAATGTGGCTCGCGTCCCATTTGAGATTTTTTTTAATTTGAATTCTTTATTAACATTTAGAGAAATGTTTGCCTTTGTGTGGGTCTAGTGTTGGAAAGTCTTTGTCACGTACAATGAGAGACGGACAAGAGGCAGTGCTGGAAAGTCTTTGTCACGTACAATGAGAGACGGACAAGAGGCAGTGCTGGAAAGTCATTGTCACGTACAATGAGAGACGGACAAGAGGCACTGCTGGAAAGTCTTTGTCACGTACAATGAGAGACGGACAAGAGGCAGTGCTGGAAAGTCATTGTCACGTACAATGAGAGACGGACAAGAGGCAGTGCTGGAAAGTCTTTGTCACGTACAATGAGAGACGGACAAGAGGCAGTGCTGGAAAGTCATTGTTACGTACAATGAGAGACGGACAAGAGGCAGTGCTGGAAAGTCCTTTGTCACGTACAATGAGAGAGACAAGATGCAGTGCTGGAAAGTTTTTGTCAGACGGACAAGACGCAGCTCTGGATGTGTTGAGTTGGAGACAGTTCCTCTGGGTGTACACGTATTACAAATTCAACGCAAAAACACGTTACCTGAATGAATGTGCTACTACACGCCTTGGGCATGACTCAGAAATACATGTTTGAGGAAATACTTTTACACACATTAACGCGGTTAAATATTTGTGAATACTAATTAATAGTACAGTTACAAAAAGAAAATTAAAACATTACGAAGTGTGTGTGTATGCGCGCGTGCGTGCGTGCGTGCGTGCGTGCGTGCGTGTGTGTGTGTGTGTGTGTGTGTGTGTGTGTGTGTGTGTGTATGTGTGTTGGTGGGGTGTGGAAAATATGGATAAAGCAATTCTCACAACATCCGTTTAAAATAACAAGTCTCCTTTCTTGAACCAAATATTAAAATCATGACGTCATGTAAATGAATACATCGGTTGTGTAAGGATTTTGTTAGTGTTGGAATGACTTTAGTACGTTTATGGTATTTGTCTTCTTGTGTGTTTTCTTTTGGAATATCCACGTGTTTAAGGGTGGCAAGTTTATTCAGGGAACATGACTATTCGTTGAATTGTCAATACGTCT
Organism: Sinotaia quadrata; assembly: GCA_028829895.1. NCBI lineage: Eukaryota > Metazoa > Mollusca > Gastropoda > Architaenioglossa > Viviparidae > Sinotaia > Sinotaia quadrata. The sequence goes on from CM054179.1 coordinate 66,084,796, forward strand.
GTTTGTTATTTGCACACCCAGATGAACTGTCTCCAACATATTCAGCAGCACTACACTAATCCCAAATTTTCAAACTTTCACAACCTCTATCCTTACATCAAAACATTAATTTCTTTTCGCTCTTAACTCTATAGTTGAATTTCTGGATTAAAATATTTAATCCTAGCAAAACGTTGAGATAACTATTTTAATTTATTAAGAACACTGCATTGTCTTGTCTACATTTGTTGCATTTTAAATTTCAAATGTTCTGACCTTCGGTTCATTAATTTTAGTTCACACATTTAATTATTATCTATTTTGCTCCTTAGTGCAGACATATTTATTTTGATTGATAGTGTTTTTAATTCACTAATGCCATTGTAAAGAGTATTTTTCCTTACCTCAATCTGCATGCTAATGAGATAGAACTAAATATTAAAGAACATATAGAAGACAGAGATTGGTGGTGAAGAAAAAAGAACTACAGAGCAGAAAAAAAGACAGATATGGAAAAAGAAACACAGAGCTGAAAAAAGACAGAGACGGGAAGCAGAGAAACGATAAATCGAAGGATAAAAAAAGAAAGAAATACAGAGCAAACAAAAGACAAAGAAAGAGATGAAAAAGAAATACAGAGCAGAAAAAAGACAAAGGAATAAATGGGACAATGAAAGAGATGGAAAAAGAAACACAGGGCAGAAAAAAGACAAAGAAAGGGATGTAAACAGAAATGCAGAGCAGAAAAAGAGAGATGGAAAAGAAATATTGTTGTACTCTACATCCATCCCCTTTGTTGCCAGATTTAAGAAAGTTGCCCTGTGATGAAAATGAATGGTTGGCGGGCAATGTTAATGCATCTGTGGCAGAGTAAATTTGACTATCCCTATTTCTATACCAACCAATGGGTTGAGATCAAAGTTTTTACCTATTGAAAAGAATTGTATTTCCTAATCAATTTGAAATTGAATTTCGTGTGGAAGAAGGCCGGTCATGAAAGGCGGCCGTTAATTAATGGTGAATTAGTTAACAGACTAAGAGAGAGAATGGACCTAGAAAAATTTTGTGCATTTTGCTATTGATATGTTATACTTGTGATTTACTTAGAGATGTATTATATGAGTAGACTATTATTTCTACAGATTGTGAACTATGTTGCTTGTATGTAGTACGCTAAACACTTGACATTTTTTCTAATAAATGTTCATAAACTATTATTTATTATGAATTTATTTTGCTGCATGCATGTTTCGGTCTAATAAATACTGTTGCAGGAAACTGTAAGTTGAGACTTGAATGTAAGAAAGAATGGAGTTAGAGATGAATAAACTGGAAACTTAGCCTTTGTTTCATGATTATATTTTACAGGGAAGAAGCAGCCTTTAGTTTTTCCTAGAATTTCCTGGTCACTGATTTATAAACTGCTATGGACCTGGTAGATTCGAGAAGTATCTACCCCCAGTTTGTAAATGTAAGGATATCTGACCTCTATTGATATATGGTGGCAAAGTAAGCTAGACTATATCGTGAATTTCTGGTACAAATTAGAAATTGCTATATTGTTGTTATGCTTGATGGAACTAGTATGGCAAAGGAGTACCCCAATTAATCTCGAGAGAATAGCGGCTCATTAATGTTCTACAGCATGCAAGAGAAACACATGAAGGACAATTGTATTGTGAACAATAAAATTTTGACTTTGTTACAAAAGTGCTCAAAAAACTATTGCAGCATCTTGGAAAGGTTATGTACAAATTATTATCGCTGTAATCTCTATAACTGTATTTCTGTTCTCTGATAAGAAATACCCTGTGATTTATACTTACACTTATTTGTTGAATTATGTGTTAGAATATAAGACTGTAAAAACATTGAAACTATTTTAACCCGGTTCATGGAAATATTGCTGTCAAATAATCTTTTCATTGTATTTGTTATGTGTATATTTCATTGTCGATTTAATAAATTTATTGTTAATTTATTGACCTTCTTACACATATTGATGACCTTATGTTGGAGAGATAATGGATGGATTGAGGCTCGCTAAATATAGATTAAAGACGGATTTATCTACTCCTTTGCCAAGATGTTTTCCACCTACAGACATATTGTGACAGATAATCACCCATAACTAATTACAAGTGATGAAAATCTTAATTTATGCTAATAATAATTCTTCAGCAAACATACCTCGTCTCTCTCTCACTTGGCAGATATGCGGTGTTGTAAACATTTCCTCTCTTCCACCACATTAAAGACAAACATTTACCATCACACAATATTTCCATAGTTGGAAAACTTTCTTACAAATTTGTCTTTAATCTATATTTAGCAAGCCCACATCCACCCATTTTCTTCTCCAAAATAAGGCTATCAATATGTGTCAGAATGTAATAAATTTAACAATAAATTTATTAATCAACAATCAAATATACATATATAACAAATACAATGAAAACGATAACTTGGCATCAATATTTCCATGAAACTACATCTGAATAATTTTTATATCTTTACAGTCTTATATTCTATAATACAATTCAACAAATTAGTGTTAATACAAATCACAGGATAGTTCTTATTAGAGAACAGAAATGGAGTTATTAGAGATAAGCGATAATAGCTTCTACGCACACTTGTTTAGATGAAGCTGCAATAGTCTTTGTCATGCACTTTTCCTATCAAAGTCATAAATTTATTGTCCACATTAATTCCACGTATTTCCCTCCTCATATTATAAAATACTGATTCACTGCTATTCTCTCTAAGCTAACCAAAGCTAAATTTGCCGTACAGCTCACTTAAGCAGAACAACAATTGTAGCAATTTCAAGTAACTTCCTTGTACCAGAAATTGCTCAATGTAGTCAGCATACCTTGCTACCATACATCAATGGAGTGCAGTGTATTCCTTACACTTACATACTGTGGCAGACATTTTTTGCGTCTACCACGGTCATAGCAGTATATAATCAGTGAACCAGGAGATTCAGGTGAAGCAAGGAAATGCTGATTTTTCCTGTAGAAATAAAAATGTAATCAGGGAACAAACACTAAGTTTCCAGTTAAATCATTTTTATCTCTGTTCTTTCTTACATTCAAGTCTCAACTTACAGTTTCCTGCAACAGTATTTATTAGCCCGATATATGCATACAGCGTAATATATACAACATAACAGTTTATGAACGGGTTCACTAGAAACAATGTCAAGCGTTTAGCATACTATATACCAGCAACTTAGTTCAAACATATGCAGAAATAATAGTCTACTCACATAATGCATCTCTATGTAAAACGCAAATATAACACATGATTGGCAAAAATGCATGAAATATTTCATTTAAATCCATTCTCTCTCAATCAGTAGGGTAACACACCATTAAGCTAACGGCTGCCTGTCATAACCAGACTTCTTGCCGCACCAAATTCAAAGTGATTAGACAATAGAATTCTCTACAGCAGGTAAGCATTTTATCTCATCCCACTGGCTGGTCTCGTTCTCGTAAATCTTAACCATTAGGTAAATAAAAACTACTCATCCAGTTGGAACTGGTTTGCATTGGATCAGCAATTTCTAGCATATTCTCCACTCGAGTTGTTTACTCCAACTCTGACACTTACAAAAGTATAATCATAAGAACGGGTCACTTTAACAATTTAACAATTTATATAACAATTAAGTTTAGAAGTAGGAATAGGCAAATTTACTCCGACACACCATGAATGCATGGCAAATACAGACATACAAAAGGCAAAGAAAGAAATTGAAAAGAAATAAAGAGATAAGAAAGTGGCAAATAAAGAGCAGTAATAGAGAAAAGACCAAAGGAAATTCAAAAGAAACTCCAGCTCAAAACCAATGTAAAACATTTTAAATGCTAAGAATGGCTAATACATGCAAACAGTTGAAGAAAAAAAAACTATTTTTTGAAAAGTTTATTGTGGAGAAGCTTCTAGAAAAATACTTCTCTATTCTTTTCTACTCCTATGTGCAGTAGAGAGCTACTGTGTGAGATGGGTGTTTTGAGGACAATAACCCACAAATATTTAAACTCATCTCCATCTTAGAATCTTGAATCGGGGGTGGGGGGGGTGGTTGGAGTTGACTGTATAGTAATAATGACCAGCTGACCGCATTTTTAACATTAACATTAATCATCTTTTGAAAACTATTAATTCTTACACATGTGAATAAAACATATTTTTAATGCATTGTTTTACTAGAAAAAGAAAAAAGATAACATTTCAAATATTTTCTAAACTTTTACTTTTTGACTTGTTTCCATGCTTTATAAACACACACAAAGACACACACACACACACACACACACACACACACACAAGAAATAAATGAACTAGACAGAAAAACAAGAAAACTACTGACAGTACAAAAAGCCTACATCCAAAAGCAGACGTAGACTATATGTATCTCGGAAAATGGGAGGCAGAGAAAATTAAATATATCATTGAAGGAGAAGATAAAGGCCTTGTGGACTATTTTTGAAATAACAACTAAGATGAGTCACTGATAGAAGCAGTAAATATGAGTGGATTATATACCACCCCCATAAACATAAAAAAACCCGGAAAGAGCATGGATGCACCAACCGGAAGCAGTCACCGAAACAGAAGTCAAACTACCGTGGGACTTTGAAATAAGAACTGATCGAGTAGTGACAGAAACATAAAAAGAAAAGAAAGAGAAAAAAATAGAAAACTACCAGGTTCTTAGATTAGAAATTCAGAGACTGTGGAATGTAAAAGCAGAAATAATACCCATAATACCCGTAGTGATAGGATCTCTGGGGAACATAAAACCTGAATTAGGATATCTGAATTAGGTACCTGTACAACACAGAATTCCCCCACTCCTAAAAGCAGCGCTCCTCGGAAGTGCTCACATCCTCCGTAAAACCTTGGATCTCCCAGAATCTTGGTAAGATTCCAAGACCTTGGTTCATAACCGGCAGTCAACAGAAGTCGTGAAGAAGACATAGTAGTAGTAAACAGTTTGCATATTCAAAGTATTTTTGCCAAGAATTTGTGCAGTTATTGAAAATATAAAATTTGTGTGGGTGTAAGGGAGGGGAGGGGAGGGGAGAACAAGTACTACACTTCACTCGTGGCTACGCTGCACAGAAACGGTATATAAAACAAGAAGAGGTAAGGGGTTGAATTTTTAAATTGTTGATTTCAGTTTTTGCATGACGATGGGCCCTCAAGGTCTAGCGCTTTTAAATTTTAAACTTACAGATTCAAATCAATATTATTTTTCATTTTTCTCAGAAGGCAATGATATGAAATATTGACTGTCTTCAATTTTTTTAAATATTATTAATAATCCCAGATATACATAAACCCAGATGAGTGTGAGAAAATGTTACAATGAACATATATGGCAGCAAAACTACTTTTAACTGAAATTAGTTTTGATGCAACAAGATCGGAATTTGAAATTCTGAACCTAAACAGGAGATCGGCATAAGGTAAAAAGTAGGTTTTCTACTTTTGCCAGATCTGTATGTCCTTTTTCCATTTGTACTAGTAGATCTATGTGCGCTGCCCCCCCCCACCCCCCCAAAAAAAAATTATCAGTGAAGTCAGGCCTCAGGGGAGATCACTTCATTTAGTTTGCAGAGTTACTACTCTAGTTGGCAAGAATGATCTTCCATAAGGCATATTTTCGAAAGCTTTAGAATTTTTGTTTTACATTTACTAGATCTTCTGTTGTTAAGCATTAAGCAATCTGCATTTTAATTACATTTATAACGGAACTTAGAAAACCAATAATACTTTTAATATTTACAAATATATGGATATAAAAGAATGGATATCTTAAAGTTGTGACTTTTCTTGTCGACAAGTTAAAACCTGAAATCAGATCGCTTAGTTGATGAAATTCAGTGTGTAGTCATGCACGTATCCGGACTCGTCCCAGCAAGGTTTTTAACTATCATCGCTCATTTGATTATTGTCATTGTTATATTTTGGTCTAGGGTAAGTGCATATTTTAACAAAATGATTTATTCTTTTACACAGGTATAGACCATAAGTGTAGGCCTATTCAATCAGACTAAGAAAATAATATTTATTCATAGTAGTACTATTAACAGTAGTTCTAAATTTGTATAGTCAACTATGCTTTAAACACTATGCTAGGATTGTAGTACAAATAGCAGTTGTAGCTGTTATACCCTTTATTAATATAGGCTGTTTATCGTACTAAATAGATTTGAAAATGTTTGGCAGTGCAGTCACAAAATATTTTTCCCGTGTAAATAATTTAGAAAAATAATTATTAATTGTCTTGTTTAACTTCTCATTGGTCTAGTTTCCCTTGTTTTGAGAATTGATATTCCTATCAACCAGTTGCAGAGAGCTTGTTATTATTCATTTCATTGCTGCAAAAATTAATATATTGGGAACAGTGAACAAGTCTCAACATTGGGGTGTCAATAAACAGGCCTCAACTTTAGAATGTCATTAAACATGTCTTAGCAATAGGGTGTTAATTATCATCATTAGGGTATGAGTGAACAGACCTCAGCATTAGTATCAGTGAATAAGTCTTGTTATTAGGGTGTCATTGAAAAGGTACCAATATAAGGTGAGTGTCAGTGAACAATCCTCATCATTAGGGTGCCACTGCCAGTGAATAAACTTCAGCATTAAGGTGTCATTGAACATGCCTCAGTGTTAAGGTGTCTATGCTTAAGAAATTATCTCTACAGAATTATTAAAAATTAAACTAGCACATCAATAATATTAATAGCAATAGTGACTGATATTTTTTCCTTGAATGTTTCAGGAAGAAAATATTAAAATGTGCCTTCCAGAGAGATATACACAGTCACAGTATAATCAGAAGGATATCCAGTAAGTATTTTCCTACCAGTATGATGAAAGTATGAAAACATGATAGGAAAGATAACCAGTATTTTCTTACCATTATGACTGACACTACAGTAAGATAGAAAAGATATCCAATGTCTTCTGACCATTATGCCTAACAGTAAGATAGAAAAGATAGCCAGTATTTTCCTACCAAAGTACCATTATGACAGTATGGTTAGAAAACTGTCTGGTATGATCCAGTATATGTATGATTAGAATTATAGAAAGCTGTCCAGTATGAGTAGATATTTTCCTACTATTATGATTGATAATATGATTAGAAAGCTGTCTAGTATAGATATTTTCCTACTATTGTGACTGACACTATGATCAGAAAGTGGTCCAATATGAGTAAATATTTTCCAACATTATGATTAGAAAGATTTTTTGTATGCATTATAACTGTTCTTGTGAAAAGAAATAACCAGTTAAACAAAATGATAGAAATGTCATCTTGGTGGATTCAACTGCCTGTTCCTTTATGCTTTTTTCATTTCACACTCTGTAAAGTGTAATGCATCACTTTGCACTTTTTATATAGAATGTAGACATTTCAGAACATAGCATCAAACAATTATTTTGTAATTGGAGTCATTTGCATAAAGTTACATTTGTGAAATTTGAGTCTTTACATAACCTGGGAACCATCTGTATTTAAAATAATAAAAATTAAAATGAATAAATGATTATGCTAGCATATTGATAATAACAGCTATTTGTTTCTGTGTTATTTATTGATGCAGAATTAGCAGCTATTCTGTTTCTGTTTATTGATTAATAAGCAACTGCTTTCACACTCACACACACACACACATGCATGCACAATTACACTTTTGTTATTGATTAGACATTGTTCAGTATGATGTTTTAATTATGAGTTGCAGGAAATTTCTAAGAAATAGTGTTTTCCTGATTTGATATGATTATTTCTTTTCCAGAATGATTATTGGCCTCTCAGTGACATTGGGTTTATTCCTTCTTGAACTCATTGGTTTCATGGGAGGCATCACCATGTTTTTTGCATTCCAAAGTCTACTTTGTATCCTTACTGGATTTCATTTTGTTAGAATTTTGCCACTATAAAACAAGCTTGTATGTACTTTTACTACTGGTTACAAACACACACACACATCATCTGGACACTCATATCCTTCATTAAATGGTTCCTTAAAAGTGCAGTGGATAATGAAAATCTGATAGATTCCCACGTTACATCATTCCAGGCCAGTTTGATAAATGTATTTGAGTAGTAAATTTGTTTTCCAGGTACAATATGGACAACAGTAATGTATGCTTATGTTGCTTCAGTACTTTATTTTGTATTTAATGATTGAAGTAAATATTAAAGTCATCAACAGCTTTTTTTCACTGTTGGGTATGAAATTCACATTATCTCCCTTGACAGTCACAATGTCTAAGTGTTACTAACTTCTCCTTTGCCAGGAAAACATTTCTCAGATTCACAAGCATTTAATTGTGTGAGGCACTCAGAATTATGCAGCATTTATTGTTTGATTTATACATCAGTTACAATTGCTTACTACTATACTTGATATTTTGTGTCACAACCAATATTAGTGGCTTGTTTTGGTTTTTTTTTTAATTTCCAAAATGGGCAGTGCTCTTTGCTTTTCAGTTTACACTTTTGACTTCATTGACATGAATAATGACTTTTCATGGAGAGTGAGGGTTGTTAGGAAAAATATATTTTACATTCAGATATATGTTCATCTGAAGAACACTTCTTTCGTGACTTTCAGTAAGTGCAGTGGGATATAACAGACACATGCAGTTGTGATGGCAAGTGCATGCATAGTTTATCATTGTATTCCTTCACAAGGTCACATTGCCTATAGTACACATACTGTACCATATTGCACACAAACTGTACACATACTGCACACATACCACACACAAAATGTACACATACTGTACATTTACCTCACACATACCACACACTAACTGTACACATACTGTATATCTACCTCATACATACAGCACAAACTATATAGTTTTCACTTTCTGAAGCTTATTTCACAAGCAGAATCAAGATAAATATAATCTGTTTTTTGCAGAAATGCATAGGCATATGTGTACATCTCCATTATGAATGTTTTCTTGACAAAATCTTCCAGCTACTGTGGCTCATGCTGGTGCTACCGTAGCACTGTCCTATTTCCTTTTTGATGGATGGCCCTGTGATTGGTACTGGTATGTCTTTGGATTCTGCAGTGCCTTCCCTGCAGTCACAGAAATCATCACTATGATTGGCGTTGCATGTTTTAGAAAGACAGTATAGACATACACATTTGTTCATTCATCTTATTGGTTGTGAATAGTTTGTTGGAGATTGTGTTCTCTGATTTATTCCTATTGATCTGGATTTGTAGGTTCATAGGTGAAATTAAGAGCTTTTTCTTTAGAAAATTAAGCTAAAAAAAAAAATGCATCTTTTTAGACCTCACTCATTTTTGACAAGTTAACACTTTTAGTTCATTCACTTCAGTTATGATTCGGGACATCTACAAAATCCTCTTCTTTTAAAAAAAACCTTATTTTTAAGTTCATAAATAATTAATAGTCATAAAAGTTTATGATTATATCATAATTAATTTAATTATTTTTGTAATTTTGTTTGCAAATTCCAATTTTTCAAAAATAATTTGTTTTAAATCCAAAATGGTGAAGGATATAAATAAATATTTACTATTGAACATTTTATCTGCTGGTAGCAGTTATAATGTTTGTCTTCTTTCTAATTATTGAACTCAATTACGTCTTCTAAGGATAAGTTAGCTTTGTAGGTAAGAGTTCAGGTTCTTTGTTTACAGTTTGCATAAAACTTTTAATTTCACAAATTGTTTATCAGTGTATATTACAGAATTACATGTTTATATTCTTTTCCTACACATATTTTATACACAATAAAAACAATAATTAAAAATTGTTCAAACTATGAAATGATTTTAGATTTAGATCAATGCCTCCATCATATTTATAATCATGTGATTTTGTTACTTAATGTTCATGTATGAGGTGCATATGCATGGTTTCAGAGAGTTCATCAATTAGGTGAAGGAAACTAAAAACTATTCTAAATTTCTAATGTGAGATTGAGAACTCATAATCACACTCCAAATGAATGTTATTTAAGATCTCAATATTACTAAACCCTCTTACTGTCTTAGAGAAATATTTACACATTCTTTCTATTAGCAAAAATATAAGCACTTAGTGTTTTGCTGCAAACCTCTGGTAAATACGCCCTTTGTATTCTTTAGAAATAAAAATTGCAAATCCCTAACACAGCATCTCTTTTTTCATTTTCTTATGAAAAGAAAAAAACCAAACCAAACAGTTTGTACACCATCTGAAAATCATGGACTGTTAACTGAGTGTTCAACAGAATTAAATCATCCATTCAAACTTTTCAGGGAATGAGGAAGGGCAATTTCAATTTTTTTTTAATTGTTGTTTGTAGCATTTGATGAAGTTAACCCTTTATCAATCTTATTTACCTCAACACCTATTAAAAGACATGCTTTTAGCAGTGACCATTCCTTTTATTTGCAACAAACTCATTTGTTTCCGAAAAAACATATACCATATGGCTTTATCTTCTTGGCAGTACCTTTACTTCTTGAAATATTAATATCATTTATTTAGTACAAGTAATACTGTATCTCACAGAGTTGGACTTGTAATACAGTATTTACCATTAAAGGATTGTAGCATTTGTTTTCTGATAGAGATGTTATTAAAGTTTTATTCAGTTTATCAATAGTATACATTCATAATGATGATTAAGTGGTGTTAATTAACACCTGCTTTCAATGTTTATTATAGTATTGTCCCCAGTTCCTCTGATACAATCCGTCCAGTGGCAATGTTATTGCAGGTGTGTGAATGTGCCTGACTTTGTTTTATGTAATTTTATTTATAACCCTTTCCACTTTTATTTTAGTTTGTTAGTAACTAATGTGAAGTACACTTGTTTCCACATCTACAAATAATTCCTTCTCTCATATAAGGTTAGTCATATAATTAGCAATGCCTGATTGAACTATAAATACTACAAATGTTAATTGCATAAAAATACTTGACATAAACATCCATTCAGACCATTTAGTTGTATTTTGAGAGGTTACTTGTTTATTGTTTTTTTAAATGTACAGATTTATGAATTATAAAATTGTATTTTTTTTTATGATTACAAGTGTATATAGTTCATTGTCATTTATTAAATGATGTTTTTATATAAAAAGGTATAGTTTTGTCATTTATTTTGATTTGTGGTTGGTGTTTTCATCAATATATTTTTTGGACTGGAATTAATTTTTAAGAGATTTTTATTGATGAAAAATATGGAAGAAATTTAGAAGTACAATTTAAAAATTAAGAAAAACTTTTTTTTTAAATGGAAAACATTAATAACTGATCAAGTAAAGACGCTGAAAAATGGTATTTATTATTCATTAGTAGCCCTTTAATATTTAAATAAAACACAAAAAAAGTACATCCCTTTTCCTATTCATTGAATTTTCTTTTATCCCCTCCCATGCATATGTAAATTTATCTTAATTGCCCATCAATTTCATATTTTCACTATTTGCACATAGCATAATAATAATAATTTGTTTTAAAATTGTAATTTAAACATTAAAAATTATGTGTACCTCACTAGCTCAGACAATCTCAACACGTGCCATTCCAAATTATGTTTAGACAGTTGAACTCTCCCTACTACTAAAATGTGAAAAGTTTTTTAATAAATGAATTACTTCTGAAACAGATCACTGACTGTTATAATTAAATAGTTATTAATCACAGAAGTGCCAAGCAAGCCACATGTTCACATTAATAGTTTGTATGACTGCCACCATTGTACTCAATTGTGCTTTGTAACTTGTAGCCTGATTCACTCCTTTGTACATACTTAAAACAAACCATTATGAGTAGAGATTATTAACATGCAAGAGTGTGAGAACCTTTTCCTTAGCTGCAGCTGTCTCAGATATAGGTACAAGCACTTAATAAATTAGACTCAAAACTATAGATAAGTGATTTGTTGAATTACTTTGTGCTTACATATTTTACATGCTCCTTACACCATCACAACAGACTGATTTTCTTTCTTTCCATCCATCTCAGTCAACCCCGTCACACCTACCTTTACCCCAATGCATACATGCTAAATGGATGGCTCCTTGATTGTACAGAGCGTTCATAAACTGGTTTCCAGCTGAATTCTATTTTAGAAAAAACCTCATTGCCGTTGTTGCAGCAGGTTGTCATTCCAATGGAACAATGACAATCCAACAATTCATCTATGAAATACAGTTCAGTGTAAACCTAAATCTTGTCACACAATACCATACAACACAATGACTCTCCAAACAAAATTAAAAAAGTAAAGTTTTTTTACTTTTTCATAATAAATTGTTTTCTTCATCAGTCAGAAAATAGAAATGCAGTGATAACAAAGGAAGATGCTGAAACTGAACCAAAAAAATATTTCCATCATTTTCTTAAGGCCTGACTTACAATTTAAAAATAAAAAACTTAAACTTTAAATAAAACAATACCTGCTTCATTGTTCCTGGTTTCCTATAGTAAACATCTCAGTAAAAACTGATTTCTAGAGAACCAGCTAGGAAATTGTAACTGTCAATTACCAGAATTCACAGTATATATACATGCATAAATTATAGTAATCAATATTGCAAAGATCTACAATATTCATTTGTTGTAAGGACACCAATAACACTATTTAAAAAAGTAACCCTCAGATCAAAGTCTCCCCACAAAATATAAGACATCAAAATAATTTTAGGAGTTCAAAGTTTGCTATTTTTCTAGTTAATTTTGCATGTGCATATTATATCTATTAATTCAGTGAAATTTAATACAATATAATCATTTTCTGGCATTGAATGTTGGTGTAAAAGATACTAAGCAAATCTGCAAGAAATGGTAACTTATACACTGATAAAAGATGTGAAGAACAGGTTGCACTCACTAAAAGAGAAAAAAGATCACTCATATACAATACACAATATACTTCCAATCACAAGTGTCGTGTACAATGTTACTACTTTCTGCCAACTTCGATTTTGTTATGAGTGACATGCCAGACAAGCAGCCATTGTGAGGTAAACTTGTATATTCCAATCTAATAGTTCTATAGACAAGGCATCTGGTCACTGCTATACAGTCAACTTGTATGATCAAATCTGTTTTAGTAGTTGTGTAGACAACTCATTGTCTGGTCAATGTTTTGCAGTATACTGGTGTGTTCAAATATGTTTTGGTAGTTCTGCAGACAATTCATTGTCTGGTCAGTGTTGTACAGTATACTGGTGTTTTCAAATATGTTTTGGTAGTTCTGCAGGCAATTCTTTATCTGGTCATTGTTGTGCAGTATACTGGTGAGTTCAGATATGTTATAGTAATTCTGTAGACAATTCTTTATCTGGTCATTGATGTGCATTCCTCTTTGTATTAAAAGGGACATAACTGAGTCTGGAGATCATGGTTTAATTTTCTCATTTAAAACAATTTATCTCTAACAACTGACACTATCCTCCATCCTCCACACTTTTACAATAATCAAATTAGTGATCATAATGATGAAAAATTTTCATTCATTTAAACACTAAGTGTTAATCATTTATTGTCAAAAGTCATTCTTATTTCATCATTTATGTACATTATTCTGAGGACTCCCAATGGAAAGAAAGCAATGTAAGTGTTTAAAGTCTGGGTTTTAGAGAAAGGTCAATAAATGCACTTGAATTTGAAATTATGTAATTATTCTGAGGACTCCCAATGGAGAGAAAGCAATGTAAGTGTTTAAAGTCTGGGTTTTAGAGAAAGGTCAATAAATGCACTTGAATTTGAAATTATGTACACCAAACTTTAAGATGTACACCATTTTCTTTTCTACATGAAAACTTTACACTACCATGCAGTAAATCACTGTCTTGACAAAAACAAAATGGAGTGTTACAAATCATGGTCTACTGCTTTAAGTTACTAACTGTTGTTACATAACTAAAGTGTTCAAAACTATGCATTACGTCATTGCAAGTTACTAATTGTCAAAGAGAGCAAGAAACAGCATTCAGAATGTTAAATTAAAAAAATATTCTTGATCATTCAAAACTGTTTTCCATCAAATGATATGTCCATTATATGTCACCTTTTAACTGGTGGTAGATTGTTTTTTAAACATTACAATATAATTCTTTATAATGAAATGCAAACATTAACTTAAATAAAGTCAGCAAATAATTTCAGTGTGCTGAGTTGTTCTTCATTTTGAAATTATATGCATAATGCATCCAGTCCTACAGAATACAAATGATTACATATCTTTAAAGTATATTAGGTTGTTTTTTTTAAATGCATAATAAAAGACTTTGTCTATAAATGTTTTTTGCCTGTCACTTTCTCACAGATTTAGAACCCAGTGTTTCATTTACTTAACTGTATTTGCCATGAGTGTAGTCTCATTTCAATGATAATTTTCACTGTTTACATCCAGATAAATCATTTCAGGTCAACCACCATCTTACTAAAAACGTCACTTTAAGATCACATAAGGAAATTATTTGCCCATTTAACTGAAATGATTCACAAACGCTGTTTATGTTTAATTGGCATTGAGTACCATTTTCTTATTTGGATCAAGTTAACTTTATATCTTTAGTTGTACTTCTTATTTGGAACAAGTTAACTTTATATCTTTAGTTGTACTTCTTATTTGGAACAAGTTAACTTTATATCTTCAGTTGTACTTTTTTAATGCTTTAACAGTGGCATAGACTATGACCCAGATCAATTATGAAACTATTAACTCGCTCTGTATATATATATATGTGCATTTAGACTGAATAGATTCATATACAGTCCATGGCTGAACTTCTTCACCACCCCTGTGTGTAAAGTAAAAATTTTTTAGAGATCAATTTGCAGCATAAATGGTTCTTTATGTAATTTATCTGACTAATATGTATGTGCACATGTACTTCTTTGGTAAAAAGTACTGAGAGTTACATAGTCCGTGCAGAATCTCTAATTAAATATACCATCATAAATTACTTGTTATAAATCAGTCTAAATCAATCTTATTTTATACTCCATTGCAGACTGTAAAATCTAGACTGAATTCCTTGTCCTACTTTACCTGTCTCAGTTAACCAAAATCATAATTTTCCATCTTTGGTGTTGATGTTTTTCAGGGGTGAATTTTTTTATTAGACCTTGGACTTTTCCAGTCATAAAAATTTTTGTTTAATAAACCAAATTTCAGCTCATTACAAGAATATAACATTTAACAAATTTATTACCCAAAGATAAAAGTAAATATTTATTTTCTGTACTTTTGGAATTCAAAATATGGCACCTTGAAAGTTGAAAATGCTACCCAACTGGAGTTATTGCCAAAAATTAAACAGATGGCATTTACAAACAAAATGAGGTTTTTCATTTAATAAATTTGATATTTCTCTAAAACCACAATACATAAAACAGAGGAGTAAAAATGATGTACCATGTACATTAGAATATATAAAAACCACCAATTAATGATCAACAATGTATCTAAATCAATACTTAAATTTTTCATCTCATTTTATTTACAATTAACTTTTGTATTATATGACTAGATACAGATTTCTAGTCATTAAATGGGTGAAAACATCAAGCACAGAGCCAACAATATCAATCATTTGCCCAGCATTTAAAAAGTCGATAAGAAATGCTAATTGCAAATTTAAATATATGCAAACACATTTCAAGTTTAAGAATATGACTGAGCTCATTGTTTTGGTAGTGTTATTTTAAGCACAATTAGTCTACATAATTTTTATTTCAGAACACTTAAAATGTACGGCCAATGAAATGATGCACAAAGGCTAAGATTCTTTTTGAAAGACATTAAAACTTATAATGAGGTGATAAAAATGTGCAATATAGTCTCATCATTTTTATATATTCCTGAAACACTATTCAATGATAATTGTATGAATGTTAAATTCCAAACTGTAGATATTGCACAATGAGAATCATCTAGAGCAGGGGTCACCAACAAGGTGCGCGCGGGCACCAGAGTCGCCCACAAAGACTACATGAGTCGCCCACAAAGACCACATGAGTCGCCCACAAAGACCACATGAGTCGCCCGCAGGCCTTTCTAAAAATAGCACACCTCAGCTGCAAACTAAGTAAATTTGTTATATTACAGAAGATGGTAGCCCTTCGTATGACTCAGTACACATGAATTAGCTCTCAGTATCAAAAAGGTTGGTGACCCCTGATCTACAGAATAAGTATCAGTGACAATCTTTTTCATTCTCATTATTAACTAGTGAAATTCATACAGCCTTGTTTATGTATAAGGCTTTTGCATACAGCACACATTTAACATTTTTCAAAAGCAACATTCTAATTAATAAATAAGCATGAAAAATTAATCTTTTGCAATTGATAAATGAACTATGAATTGCACTTAAAAAAACATTACAAAGTGCTCATGCAGTCTCTGAAAAAGTAATCAAACACAAAGTGAGAGGTTCAATTGCACAAAAAATATTTAAAAAAAACAACAACAAAAACCCATTAATCTGTGACAAAAGAAACAAAAGTAGAAAAAAAAATTGCTACACAACTCAGGCCACTGGCCCATGCAGAGAAAAGGAGCTATCAATGAATCTCTTACCACAAACTTGATGCAGTCATATATTTTCTAAACATGATTTATATATATACAAAAAAAAATTTAAAAAAACAACACAACACTGTGTATGTCATATGTACAAGAAACACAACTGTTCTAAAGATTTTAACATCTTTTATCGCACTCTCATGCAAACACAAATATACGCATTCATTATTATTATTGCCAACTTAAAGATTTGGCCAGCAAAGCTGCCAAAGCTTGATCAATATCCCCATTTGCTCTACGCAACTCTTCCATAACAGCCTGTCGAGTAAAACCATATCCCATGAGTTTAGCAATCGCAGACTCTGAAAATGTTCGATTGGGAGTAAAAGTAGATGAAGGTGAGGCACTTGATGCTGGTTGCTGAGACAATCTTGAGGGGGTTGCAGTAGCAGCTGCAGCACCTGCAGAAGTTGAGGGGGTTTCTCGTGAATGTGAAGAACCAGTAGATAGCCCTATAGGTTGGGGGAAAAAGTAAGGTGTATGAGCCACACAAAACCAAAAGAAATAATTTAATGGCCAAAACTTTAAAACAAAAATTACTTCTTTTAACCTACAAATGATAAGTTTGAAAATTTTAATAGTAAATGATTCAGCATTTAGACATTTCCATGAAGTCATTTTTTACAAGCATATCCATATATTTATCAAAAGGCATACTTAAAATACTTAGACATTTCCATGAAGTCATTTTTTACAAGCATATCCATATATTTATCAAAAGGCATACTTAAAATATTTAGGTTTTCTTAAAAAAAACTATTACCATCTGTGATAATAGTGTTTACATAATCTAGCAAAGACATCTAAAGGCTTAAATTGTACAAGTGAGATATCTACATGTTTTCTATGAGAGAACGTTGTCCTATTTGATGGAAGAAACCTCACTTGAATCTGGAGAAAATATTGCTGCAAATTTTGGGGGGAATGCTCCAAATGGACAAGATTCATTCATTTCTTGTATGTAAATTGGTCAAAGGTCAATTTATGTTAAGTTTTTATTTTTATACTTCCAGTTGCAAAATTACTTATTTAAAGTTAGAATAATATAGGTTCCTGAAGAAATTTTCACATACAGTACTAAAGTTTTGTTTTTTCATTTCATAAATAACAGTTGCTAAGGAGCTAGTGGTGGGTCTTTCGCTTTTGTTTACCTTCTTACTTATACTGATATATAGTGTGATAACATTTTCTTCATGACATCGAGTTATGGTAGACTATTTCTTTTAATTTGTTGTATTCCTATTATTTTTGTTTAAAGGAGATAGTTGTAGGTGTAAGAGGGTTTTTATATTTTAGTCTTCTGATTATGATTGACGAGGGCATCCCTATCCCCTTTTATACCTGTACATGTACTAGGGTTGCAGTTGTTTAAGGTTAAGACTAAAGAATGAGCCAAGCAACAGGCAGTATTTGAGGCCCATTGCCTTTAAAATCTATTTTGCAGTAGATTTAATGGGCTACCTGTGTGAGTATACAAATAAAAATGCTAGTTTTAATGGGAAAAACAAACCAACTGTTTTTCAAAGGGTGGTATGACTTTAGTATGGATGAATTTTATCAATTTTGTGGATTATTGGCATGGAGGACTTGTTCCAATTCTAAGTGTTTATAGTTAGTAGTTGATGGTCAAGAAAATCTCTTTTTAATGGAGCACGGATTGGAGCCATGATGCTTAGAGACATACTCAAAATTATTATGAGGTTTTTTTTACAGTATCATATTCACAGACTAATGACCCAAAGGATAAACTTTGTAAAGAGAGAGAGTTATATACATATATATATATAAACTTCTTCAGGCAAGTCAGAATGTTTCAAGTGATGAACATATGGAGAGTTAACAAAACTATATCACTTTTGCCAACCATTCATAGTGCTAGTGGACATGTTTATGCTAAGAAAAAAACTAAAAATGGAAATTTCAGAGAACTACATGTAAAGCACCACAGTTTGTTAAGGACTATAAATCAGTATATGTGAGGGATGGATAAAAGTGAGCAGTTAATAAATAAATATGTTTTGAGAAAAACAAGTACTGGAAGACATTTTTCATTTTTCATTTTTTAGATTTTGCATGGATTAATGCTTCCTTTTTATTTTAGACTGAATGGAAAAATCCAGATGTAAAAGAATGAAAAGACCAGTTAGATATGGGCAAACTGATTTTACATTAGAGTTAATTCAGGACTGGGGAATAAAGGTTTGCAAGACAATGTAACTGTTGCTACAAAACCACCATTTATTTCTCACAAGTTTATGATGTTCATTGAAATTATAGTTGTGATATCAAACTATGCAAATTGAGAGAAAAATAAGTGTTAGGTATACAGTTTGTGACATTTTCTTATGCTTTCAGGAAAACAAAAGAGTCACCCTATTAAGTTTGCATGGTCAGATATATTAATTAGTAAAAAATTTAATTATGTAATATACAATAAATATGTATCTAAATTGTAATTTTTATTTGAGTTTATAAACAATTTTAAAGACTATTTCAAAATCTACTATATTATTTATATATATTTTAACAACTTGAATTTGAATTTTGATATGTCTTACTTCTACAAAAGTAAACTCACGAATTTGCTAATACTAGTAATAGTAGATGTCGATTCATTATTTACTGTTACATTTACTGGATTTTTGGTTTTCTGTTGCAGATATTGTTGTATTTCAATAATATAGCAACTGTTTTTCAATTACCCATCATACCTTCTTTTTTTCCTTTATCAAAATGGATGGAAAATCTAGATCTTTTTGTCAAAAAAAAACAAACAACTAATCTTCATATTTAATTTATTAAAATGTAAAAATATTGTAAGAATCCATTTATAACTGTATTTGTATTAAAGCCCATTCAATTTCCTTTAAAATGACATATAACAAGTATATATACACTTCAGAACCTAGACCTAGCAAGAAATATAATACTGTAGAGCAGACAGACTTTACTGTGTTTCACTAGTGGATATAGTATTCTTAGTATATGTAAAATAAAGGATAGTCCGACATACAACCAAATTGACTTCCAACCATTCTGTCAGAACCGATTGTGATTGTAAGTCAACGACTCAACTGAACCAGATAAAAACGTTTCTGACACTGAATCTAATCACAATGACAATTTACCTGGACATACTTTTGCTTCAAATAAACGCTAAACACATTTTGTCTTTATATTGAATCCTGCACTATTTCATATGCTTTTCTGACAAAAGGCAATAAGACACAAAAAGAATTAAATTATTTAAAATACGTACATGGAATTTATTACTGTGAACTGCTAATTAGGAGACAATTGTCCAATCAATTAACTAAAAAGAATTTATTGTAAAGAGCATAAAGAATAATACTCTCACAGTTTCATGTTCAAATTCATTCAAAAACATTCCAACCCAAGCACAACATAACCTCATTTTATATCCTTTGTTCAAAATCCTTATAAAACAGAAAAGTGAATTTAACATGATTAACTGTGAGACATTAAGGTCTAACATTCATTAAGGATTAAATTCATTAAACTTGCAAGTTTAAATTTAGATCAAAATGTTTAATAAGCCTCCAGGTGAAAGAGTTGTCAACATCTACTGAAACAATGACTCTCTAAACCACAAGAAATGCATCTTTGTAGTGTTTTGTTCTTTAAATCTCTATAGTGAATAGTTATTAATTAGTGTCTCTCACTATAATAATTACTGTCATTTATA
This sequence comes from Sinotaia quadrata, assembly GCA_028829895.1. NCBI lineage: Eukaryota > Metazoa > Mollusca > Gastropoda > Architaenioglossa > Viviparidae > Sinotaia > Sinotaia quadrata. The sequence continues at coordinate 66,105,102 of CM054179.1, forward strand.
GCTGACAGGATCTGTATTATAAAAACATATTTAAATAAAAACAATTATACTACTAATTTCCTACTACTTGTATTCAATAATTTTAAAAAAGTAATTACTATCAGATACCCACTAATTACATTTTTTCCATAAGTAGCATTTTGCAAGTTTATATAGTTTCATAAAATATGTCATCATTAATATAAGTTATTTCAACAACAAAATCATTAAAAACAAACAAACCAAAAGCTCACAAATTGTGGGTGGTACTAACCAATGGATTATACTAGCAAAAATAAGACAAATATTGCATTGGCCACATAGCATTAACAGATGGCTAGAAGATATACCTAACAAGAATCCTACCTCTCCCATACAGCTCTGGCAAGAAGAAAAAAAGAATTTTTCCAGTAGCATGTTTAAATAATAATAAATGCTAAATCAATAAACTTTCTACAGCTCTGGTTTAGCTTCAGCAAGGGGAGACAAACAATAAAGAGCTTTTCCATAGTATGTTTCAAACTTAAATTAACAAACTTTCTACTACTTTGGTATCATTTCACAGACTTCTTCATTGTATTAATACTGGCTAAAAAAAACCCTGAAAATAAAATTTGTAAATGTTATTGCACCTAATTTTCTACATATTTCAATCAAGATATCTGCACTTCTGTGCCTCTCAATCAAACCACATGTTTTAAAGCTAAATGCAATTATTACCATACAATAAATATCAAAAACTACAAGATGAAAAAATAAATTAATAAATATTACTGCACTTCTACATGTTTTAAAGCTAACTGCAACTATTACCATGCAATATCAAGAACTACAAAATGAAAAAATAAATTAATAAATATTACTGTACCTGCATTTTCTTCGGATCTAGCTAAAGCTTCAGCCAGCTGCCTGTCGTCATCTGTATGATTCTGGTTAATGTTGAGGCGAGCATTGGGAGGCAATTCAGATTCACTTAAGAAGCGAGTTTCTGTACCAGTAGTGCCAAACACAAGCATATTTTGCCTCAGGTCAATGATGCACTGCAACAAACAACCTGCAAATCATGTTGCATGATCAAAGAATGAAGAACTGTCTGAACAAATGCAACTTTTGCAAACAAAGTACCACAGCACTTTTGATGAGATTCCCTAAAACATAATGTAAATGATTAGTTTCCCTAATATTAGCAGACATAATCAGGATTCATGCAAGGTTTTCAAATAATTTTCCAGACCCAAATTTTTTTTAATTGCACACCTTAAACTAAGAACAGTAATTAAAAATGCACCTAAATATGGCCAACAATTTTATAACCAAAATTTTAAAGAATACATGGTGACAGATATAAATTTTAAAATATTTAAAAGTAATTTTAGAAAATTTAATACCTCCAAAATCTCAATACGAACAAGACTGTAAAGGGTGAACATTATGAAGTCAACACTCTTGCTTTTTCTTTAAAAGCTGTAATCACAGTTGGTCCACTCAACACCAAAAATGTTGCTTATAGTTTAATCATGGAAACTATCTGAAGGGCTGCAGGAATAAGCATACATGACAACAGTAACATAACTTATCATAATCATTTTAGGTTTAGGGGAAATTTCTGTGGTCCATGTTGAGAATCAGAGAAAAGATACACCTTTTATAAACAATCACCTTTAAAGAGTTTGTGCAGGTCAAGAAAACTGTTGTTGAAAGTTGTTGATTGTAACATTCATTTTTCTAGTTCTTGAAAACAATCATCTAACTCTTTAAACTAGAGACATTAAAAAGTGCATTACGTATAATATACTCAAATGAATTGTACCTGATGCCGCTTTAACATGTCAAGTCCCAGCAACATATCCATAGGCTGGTCTTCCAATATAGAAAATGATGACTGAAAGAAAGCAGGACCTATCTGAATTTGACCTGCACAAAGAGAAGTAATATGTACTTACTTTGCTTGACTGTACTTAAGATGGGGAAAAAACATTTACATTCCAATGTGAAACCTGAAAAACAGATTCAGGATGATTATTTTAAACACAATTACACAAAGACAATTACCATTAAAGAAAACTAAAAATTGTTTGTTTAATTTAAAATTAAAATAAGCTCAATTACATTGTAAGAAGTATTCTGCAATAAAAGAATGTCCTCAGAAGTAGAGGCAACTTAAGCAGGTCAACACAGCACAATTGCAAGAGACATCCTCAATAAGTGCAGGCAACTTCAGTAGCTCAAAACAGTACACTGCAAGGGGCATTCACTGACAAGAGTATCTTCAGTAAATACAGGCAATGTCAATAGTTCAAAATAGCATACTGTAGCTACTTTACAAAAGCATAACCAATGCCAAATAATTCTTCTCCATGATTGCAGTGATCATCTTGATAGTTTACTGAGTACATCATAAAAGCTTTATGTGCTAATAGATTTCAACAATTTATATTTTTTTATTTATGTACTGGATCAATATTAATTGATGATTATTAAGCTGCATCAGAAACTATGGTACTTTATCTGAAGATGATTCTGCAAAAGCATTAAAAAAAAATAATAAATAAACAAGTATAAGGACCAGGGTGTTGGCAAATGAGTACCAGAACATTCACCCGCAAGTAAACTGCTATTCTTCATAATACTGATGGAGTAGAGACTCAAAGCCATCCAGTGGATATGCTCCTGAGTAGAAGTATCATGAATACTTTATTAGTGTAAATCTAACAAGCTGAAGCTGCTAAACTTATGAAAGCATGTACTCTTGGCTTACTTGTTACTTGTACTCTTGGCTTACTTGTTACTTGTACTCTTGGCTTACTTGTTACTTGTACTCATGGCTTACTTGTTACTTGTACTCATGGCTTACTTGTTACTTGTACTCTTGGCTTACTTGTTACTTGTACTCATGGCTTATGCTTTCTTAGTTACAAGAAACAAATATATATATCCATTCATAATGTGAAAACAGTGTTGCATGAATCTTGTTATTTTCAATGCTTTGATAGAGACCACCTCATTTCTGTTTATTTAAATTATTGTGAGATCATGCTGGCTCTCTTACCACTTGCAGCTTGAAAACCCACTGGTCAAAACCATTAAAAAAAAAACAACCTACATTTAAAAACATGCAATGTATAGGGAGCTTACATAAATGAACTCGTCCAATGATCTTTTGAGTGCCCACACCTTTGGCTACACCTGCCCATCGCGTGTCGACAAGCCGCATAATATGACACCGTTCAGCACATGCCTGGCTCATGATTGTCATCTGTGCTCCTGCAATTAAACATCTAACATAGCTACATTAAAATCATACATATATAAAGTGCATTCTATGAACAACTAAGTTATGTCAAACTATTGGTACTATTCTAACTGCTAACTTGTCTCAATTACCCCCCCACCCCCCAGAGCATTGGCTAAATATCCTGTATCAGTCCCTCAGACATGGTTTTATATCCTGTTAGTTGTTAAGAAGAACACAAATGCAGAAACACATCTATAATTGGAATCACCAAAATTATGCCAAACTCTTGGACTGAATCTAAACACTCACAAATCTCACTAACCTCTTAGCCATAAATATTCTGTTACAATGTTAGCAAAAGCACCAAGACAGAAATACAGGATGGGCCAAAAGTAGGTATACAGTACTGATCAGATCAAGGCATTTTATTTTATTTATTATTTCTCTTACTCTATAGGTTTTGAGAACAATGATGGAATTTGAGTGAAGAACAAAGAAAGTTGATTATGAAACAGTATTGCAAAGAGGGTGCGAAGAGTGATCCAATGACTGGATCAGTACTGCATACCCATTTTGTATATATATACTGGAAATCACCCAAATATGATTATCAACTACATCATACTATCCATAAACATTATGCCCAATTATATAAATAAATCTGTTTACTTAAGGCAATCCATGAAATTAAACAAAAACATCATACTATCCATAAACATTATGCCCAATTACATAAATAAATCTGTTTACTTAAGGCAATCCGTGCAATTAAACAAAAACATCATACTATCCATAAACATTATGCCCAATTACATAAATAAATCTGTTTACTTAAGGCAATCCCTTCAATTTAACAAAAACATGTATATTCATTTACAGCTAAGAGTTGAGAGATGTAGTTATGCTTTATTAGTGTTTAGATCAATCAAGCCATGTCAAAAACAAAAAGTGCAAGTTTAAAACATTTCACACAATAGTAGATTTGTTTGTAGCATAAGAAACAAAACACACACAAAAAAATATGTTTAATTCAAACCTGTTCTAAAACAGAAACACTGTTTAAATAAACTAGAAATCAAATCTTATTTATACACACAGACTGTAACTGTGTGCTTATTTTAACTCTAATCAAATTGATTTATATTAAAAAGAATCAAATTTTACCTCTGCTCAAATAAATTAATATTTCATTAAGTGTTAATGGAATGTGAACATTGAATGATTGATACTGACTGTGGATATGTATACAATATAAAAGTTCTTCTCAAAATGAATATGGAGTTGTTTTTACTCTCTATAGGACTCAGAGGAATGTTGATTGTTTCCGGGTTTAAAAAGCAATACTCAATTTTGAACAGTAACCTCTTTACATTGTTAACAGAAAGAGCTGGGACATTCTGTATAAAAATAAAACATGTAAAGAGTATTTATCACTATCTATATGTTCACATGAGCATATTATGTCTGATGTAAGAAACAGTCTTGTGCAGTGAAGCATATATCAAAATATCAAACCAGGTCGATGATCTGTTTTCTCAGACTTAGGTTGTGAAGCCCCATTTCTAGCAATCACATCTTATTTTAGAAAATATATTTATATTTCATTCACAATTGTTTGCTATCAAATCAAATATAACACAATGAAGAAGAAATTAACTTAATTTCATGTAAGATAAAATAAATGATTTTATTAAAGATGCAAATTGCTTAGAATATCACCTTAGTTATGCACAAAATTATGCATAATCCTCCAAAGTGCCAGCTAGGACTACTTAATAATATTAATAAGAAATTAATAATTATACAGAATTAAAAAATATATTTTAATAAGGTGTAAAAATTAGCATTCAAATAAAATAATCACAAAACAATAATTACAAATTTATTACTAATTAGTAATATATAATTGTCAAACATAAATCGATCTGACTTTTATCAATAACTGCTTTGTCTTTATCGGGGGGAAAAATCAAATATTACTAAAAATAAAGCCTATTATATAAATGTAAGAAATGAAAAGCTTCATTTATAAATAAGCTAGTTTCAAAATGAAACCATAAATGCTGTTTTTCACAGGACTTCTTAGTCATAACAATTTTGAATGAGTACTAATTTCAGATTTAGGGAAATGGTATTAAAGGAAGATCAATTGTGAACACTGAAAAACACACCTGAATCAACAAAAGCCTTTACAGGATGCCCATTAACCATACAATCCACATACAGCATAACAACTTGACCGAAGCTTTCAGGTGCAAACTCAATGGCTGTCTCCATATTTGTCTCCACATTCTTCATTCTAAAATGAAATAAATCTGCTGTATTTGTACAAACACTTTTTTAAAGAGTTCATACATTGTAATTGTTAATTAATGAACAGTTTCACATTTTTTTCTATGAACAAAAAGTTTATTAGAGTTAAATGAAAATTTTAAGATAAATATAGTTCACATTCTGGCGAAAACTTCAACTTCATTTTCTATATATTAAATCAAATATTCTCAAGAATAGCCATTCTTCAAAAAAATTAAAAAATTTTTTTATATCTCTATAAAAATTCCAGAAAATAAGCGTTCTGTGAATGTAAGTAGATATTTTACTAAAATATTTCTCTCTCACTCACTCACTCTCTCTCCAATGATGTATGTGTGTGTGTGGAGTATTTGTGCATTTCATGTCCAAAACTTGTGAAATTATAACTTTTTATTTCATTTTTCATTTTAGAGTATAATTTTAGCACAACCAGGAAAAACTATAGACTGATGCCAATTTCCCATGAATAAACTACTTCTATTTGTTGTGGGCTGACAGTTAAATGATAATAACGAAGGAAGAAACTGTAATGCACAATAATCAAAACCACGAAGCCAACTGTTCGCTAGCTGTTTATATTCGAACTGTCAGGAGTTAATGACTGAAACTGAATAAATGAAGAGCATATGAAACCACAGTCAAATATTTTTGGTTGGTTATGCAAGGCAATCCTATAAGCATATGAAGCACTTGATTAGATCCGAAGCTAGCCTCATTCCATACACAAATTTGGAGGGTACAAGCATGGACCAAAAGCATTAACATCAAGCTTAAAAAATTGCACCACAAATCTATATTAGTTAGACAGCTTTTGCATATTTTAGGAGTCAAAGGGCACTCAGAACTGTAATACAATGTGCAAGGTCCACAGGCAATCTTTGGGAAAAAATCAGGGGCTTTTCAAGGACATTAAGAGCTAGGTATTATAATATTCACAGGCCATCATTATGTTTGGAAAAAAAATTTATTATAATAAACTAAAGACTCTGACTTCATTTCTGTTGCAAACAAATTAAGACAGTATAAGCAAATTTAATACCAATATAGAATACATTAACCTTGAGCACATTGAATTCTTTTGCTATGAAATAATTTTTTGTTAAATTCAAATAAATTCCAGAAATGTTAACCCATTTTTAGTTGTAGATATAAAAATGAATATATAAAGTAGTGAAAACGACTTCTAACAATAATGTAAATAATAGTAAATGTTGAATTGTGTAGATTAAATTTGGTCAATTTTATACATCTATAAATATTAAATTGTACAAAGACAATTTTTCTAAACTGACCAAATTCAAAGAGGCTATTTATAGAAGATGCCCCATTCCAGAATTGGAAAAAGTTTTAAATTCACAATGTATGTCAATTATCCAAATTAACTGGGACCAACATATTTGGTTAATCAAATAGTTTGGATAATCAAACATACATGAGAATACCCAGTTCATATGAAACAAAAAAAGTAATTATTCCTATAATTAAATGATTGTATGCAAGGTTATTAATCCTGATACTAACCACCACCTACCACCATCACACTCCTGAACTCACAACATACAATGACACACCAAGGTCACCAGAGACGGTTCCAAGTCCACACAGTCTTTAAAGCCAAAATTTGAATTTTAACTCCTGTCACATAATGGCTTATGTAACCCACACCCACCCTCTAGATACAGACTACAAGCAAACCTAGGTGACCGCTGACCCCTATACCCAGGCTAGAAAAATACCTGAGTTTCTACTCACTAAACTAACCAATCGAAGCACAACTCAACCACATGCTATAAATGTACCAGAAGTCTGGTTGTAAATCATCAGTCCAAGCAAAATGATTGTTGAGGTAAGATGTTCCTTGGCTCCCGGCGTCAATAAGCTATATTGTATAATCATACTACTAACCCTTATTACTGGTTATCAACACAGAAGGTATGTGCTTTTGCTTGCATAACTAAACATTATAACTATGTTCAGTTAATCGTGGCTATATTTTATATTGCTATGTTTCGCTTATGACATTAGAATGAATGATGACTGTAAGTGTTCTGTCAGAGAATACATATGGAAAAATTCTAGACCATATGTATTTTACTAGCAGATCGGCACTTTATCTTGGATGTTAATTTCAATGAGCACTGAGCCGCAAAGCAACACTAGAGCAGCAAACAACATATGGGCCAAAGACCAATTCAACGGACCATATGCACATCTGCTATGACATTCATTGGGACCTTAGATGACACGTCAGGTGATCCTAAATTAAGTGACTATTAAAGTCAACACCCTCACAGCTCCAGTCAACTTCTCTCAGATTTATTTCAGAATTCACTCAGAAATATTCAGTGTTCTCTTATAAACTCATTTATTAGTTTGCTCATATGAACAAACCAACTAACTACCAGTGCCATAGGACTCAAATGAACATTTTCTTACAACACTACATGGTCGTGATTATGAACGATATCCATGTATAAACTTTAATTGTAACCAATGAATTGTTTGCTATATGTAACCATGCTGTCTTATTTAATTTCTTGATGAATACATGCAATATAGATTCTTAGACCATTCATGCTGGCATGACGCACATATTATATGTTGTAGTCTGTCACCTGCATTTAATTACTGGCTGTATGTATCAGGGGGCTTGAGCTATCCTCTAGAACTATCACTCTTCTATTCTACATTACCTATCTTCTATATTTCTAACACATGTGGCCAGCCAGAAGGTGTTTTGGGAATTAGCCTAAGGTTATGGGCAGCCCAGGGTGGTGGGGAATTAACATCTTGCCCATCTCCCAGTAAAACGCCACAACTGTAATTACAAAATTTCTATGCTATGCTGCATATAACTGCAAATAAATAACCAGAAACAAATGCATAAGTGGCATGATCGAAAAGGGTATCTTAACATCCTAGTGAATAATGCATCCAATAGGAAGAAACTGTGTGAAATAAGACATGGAAAGAGGAAACCAAGAAGTCTTGGCTAGTAGCATGGAAAGAGGAATCTAACAGCTAGTGAGTGTTCTATCATAACAACTAGTGGAGGGATGGGGGCAGTGGCAATAGTGATGGTTCAGATAATTGATGCTCAAATAGGTGACATTCAAATAATCAATGTTCTACTGTAGTCTCAAAACATTCTTGGTGCTCCAAGTTGGAATTCCCAATACATTATTTCAGATTATTGAGTGACATACCAGAAACTTGCAAATGCTTTGACAACATTTTACTTAAAATAGAAGTGTTTAAAGCAAACTGATGTTAGAAAAAAAGGGGGGTGGAATATCACTTTAAAAATCAAGGACTTCTGAAGTAATTCAAGGGTATATAGGCATATTCAAGTGCTTTTCAAGGACAAAATAGAATTTAAGTATTTTTCAATAAGATTCAATTTTCAAGAGCTTTTGAAGATTCCTTCAGACCCTGATATGTCAAATTCAAAAGGAAAAAAAACCTGAACCATACAAATACAGCCTCAGAAGTTATGCCCCTGTATAAGGCCGGGAGCAGTGCAATCTGAGAATATTCAAAACAGAATTGCACTACACACAACCTCTAACAGAAACACAGACTGTGCGAACCCAATACCAATACAACATCATGAACATTTTACAAATGAGATACTCCCCTAATAGAACCAGTGCAAACCAGTCTAAGCAAATTACACTTACAAGTCAACATAACTGCACAGTACACAAAATATACCAGCTTAATCTCTCATCCACTTTTTAAAATATAACCTAGTCATCACCACTTTAAAATGATGGTCACATTAGTCTTTACCCACTGAGAGCAAAACACCAGCATCCAAAAAAAAAAAAAAACGATTACGCCACAATAAAAAAAAAAACAGCCATATCCCCTGAATTAGCTGTCACCAGCCTGCAATGAGGGACTAATACATAAGAATATCTACAAGAGAAAACTTCTATCCTCAGGATTTTTTTTCCACTACCAAACAAAATTCTCTGAACAGTTTCCTCTCACTTAACTAATAGCTTCAGCCAAGAAAAATTTCACATAATAAGATGTATTTTCATGATCTACTAAAATTGAGTAATTTTGTGTTGTGAAGAAAGCAGGGTAACAGAACAGGCCGGGACTTGTGCAATTTGGTTACCAGTGAGACAAATTTGCACACATCCCGTCCTATGCTGCAGGCCTGAACACATCATTCATAAGTACACCAGGATATGCAACCCAGAAGTAACAATATAATATTCACAAGTTACTCTGAACACTGAAAATTCCCATGTTTATTTATCCCTAACCAGCAATTCAGGAACATAAAGCTTTGAAAGCAAATAGACAAAATGTTGAGTTACTCCATTTAATTATAATTCAACATGGTAGTGATAATTTTTAAAACCAATGCCAACAAATACAATGATTTCAGTATAACTCTTGTTTCATGTTGCAAACGAACAAGTACAATTACCAACACATCTCATATAAGCAATGTACCAACTATTTTCAAAACCTCAGAGTCCAAAAGATATAAATTACTTAAACACACAGAAGAGAAAATCTGAAGAAAATGACACTCAAATATAGGCCGGGACACGTGCAATTTGATTTTGATAACAATAATGCCCATATCACAGCCTGTACTTAGGTGCTGAAAGTCAAAGTTATAAGACAGCCAAACAGAGACACACTACACTGAATAACCTATATGGTAATCATGAGGAAAAAAAATTGTATTTGTTTTAAAATGTTTTTCAAGATTTTATCATCATAAACAATCCTCTATATGCTCAACAATTCCCTTAACCAGATAATATCATTAAAAAGTTGCCTGAGCTTTTGTTTTAATAAAAATTAAAACACATCAGGAAAATAATTTTGCAATAAAATCTTTAAAATATCAATATCTGGGAAAATTTATGAAAAATATAAAGGTTCATGATCTCAATTTCATTAATCTTAGTATTGTTCTTAATATATTTGTAATAATAAAATCTTAAAAATATTATGGCACTATTTATGAAAAATATGAAGCTTCATGAGCTCAATTTCATCTACCTGTTTGCCATTCTGAACATAATTAACAATCATATCTTTAAAATTTCAATATATGGCACTGTTTATGAGGAATATAAAGGTTCATGAGCTCAATTTCATCAAGCTATCCTTAATTTATTTGTCTTCTCTTGGTTTGCACAAAGAATTATTGAGATTTCCTACAATATGTCTTGATTATACAATGATCATGATCAAGTAAAGTGCCCTTATCACCCAATAACTTAGGTATTTTCCTTTAAAAATAGATTGAAAGTCTAGTAAAAGAGAGTGCAAGGAAAATTTTATCTGTATTAAAAATTCTGTGACAATTGTTCTAATTTATCTACAAAAGTTCAATCTTAATTTAAATTTGTACCTCGACATTTTACTGACAAGTTTCATATACAATGCCTTAGCAATCAATGTAAAGTGCAAAAAGACTTTCTCAAAAGACAAAAAAAAAATAAAAGTTCACCAGACATTTTTTTGTTTACAGTTGTAAAAATGAATTAAAACTAACTCATCAAAACTATGCACCATCAATGATGACTTGTATATAGTGTTCAGTTTAATACTTTTTCTTTCAGTATACATATATAAATATTTTTTAATAAATTTTCTTTGGCAGAAAAATGATCATGTGAAGATATTTCGATGATTTTTAAACAAAATAATATTCCTATTTTCTTCTATTTTAAAAATAGTTTATTTAAAAACAATATTAATCTATTAATTTGACATAGAAAAAGTAATGTTATGTGAAATTAACATAATCAATGAAACAAATGTTGTCAATTAAACAATAAATATGGATTTAATTATTACCTCTTCAAAAAAAATTAGAGTTTATTAAGGCCACACAGATGGCACAAACAAGTGGAAGAAAAAAAAATTCTTATTTTTTTTCCACTTTCGAGATTATTATATATTCGCATTGTTCAATGTCTTCTCTTTCAGGATTTTATATTTTCTTAACATACAAAATACATTTTTTATGTTAATAAAGTCGATTTTTAACCCATCTGTACTGAAAAACATTATTTCCTAAACCAAAAACGCAATACTATTATATGCCATTATTTGTATTGTAGAAAGGAACATGGCACATGGAAACCGAGGATTACCTCCCTTGTACTCTAATTGTTAAAATACTGTTTTTAACCAGTTTAAAAAACCGGTTTCATGAGAAACCCTGACCTCACCTAATTGTCTGATTGATCAGATTTTATGCAAATCATGTAAAAGACTTGATGTGATTGGTTGAGACAGTCATCTGCTAAGAGCTCTTCAACATACGAGTCCTTTTTTAACACTTCCGGAATCTTATTTGTCTGCAATTATTAATTTTAGCTCTCAAAACACAATTTTGCTCATGAAATAAACATAAAAAGACATGCCTAAATTTACTAAAATAAAATCTATACCAGATATTCTAAAACTAACGACTGGTATTGCTTTATCATAACAAAGACAAAATATATTCCAAATTTTATTTAATATAGATTGATAGAGATATTTTCTACCATATTCCTTGCAGTAAATTCACCAATAATGCCAGATTAGTTTATTTTTAATATTGGGTCACCATAGGCTATGTTCTATATATGGAGTTCAGGAGTGTGATGGTGGTAGGTGGTGGTTAGTATCAGGATTAATAACCTTGCATACAATCATTTAATTATAGGAATAATTACTTTTTGTTTCATATGAACTGGGTATTCTCATGTATGTTTGATTATCCAAACTATGTTTGATTATCCAATTCTGCACTAGTGTTTTTTATTGCTCAAAACATGTCACCTGACTACAGTTGCTCCATAATGAAACGTTTTCTCCTTGCTTCGTTCATTTTTTCATAAAGTTTTCTTTGTTTTTAGCTTTTTGTGTTTCAAATGGATTTCTTAGAATTGTCAATCGATCAGGAGGAGTTTTCTGGATTCAATTTATCAGATAATGAGGTAAGAGAAGTTTATTTTGAATCGGACGATAGGATAAGAAGTGACATTAGTGTCAGTAGCATGCACATATAATATCTTTCAAATTTTGGAGGAGAGTGCGTCAGATTCTGAGAAATCGAAGAGGAGTAGGGGAAGGGGTATCTGGAGACGCACATGGTTGGAATAGTAGTACTTTAGCACTGAATATATTGGAATTTATAACAGAAATGGGGCCGAATGTGACTGTAACTAATGATAGTACTCAGCTGGCTTTCTTCTACCAGTTTTTCAAAGAAACATTTGACAAGATAGCGGAATAAATGAACAAGTACGCACATCTGAAAATTGCGAAAAAACAAAATGGCGATTCAGGTTGGAAGGAAACTAATGCCACTGAAATTAAGGCTTATTTTGGACATATGATTTTGATAGGAATTTACAACCTGCCGAAAAAAGAGATGTATTGATCATCTGACGACAGTTCCTGGCATCAACAAAGCGTGTGTACATGTGTACATAGTGTTTGTAGCGGACAATAACTGGACAATATTTTTTTGTGTAAATATATATTTTCACGCATGGATTCAAATTTAACACCCGAAAGTATACTTCAATTAAGGATATTAATAAAGCTGCTTTCACTTCATTTTGCATGTTATTTCATTGAAATATATGCACTAATACCTAAGATATGATGTTTTTACTGACGTAACCCTAAATCTCACTGAAATCCTGAAAAAAACCTTGCCCGTTTAGAGCTAAAAAAAGGAAAAACGTCTGCCTGGTAAAGAGTTAAGTGAAGAAAAAACTTGAAATTATTAACTTGGAAGCTCTAGAGCAGGGGTCTCAAACTCGCGGCCCGTGGACCAATTGCGGCCCGCCAGACAATATTTTGTGGCCCCCACTTGATATTAAAGTTAAGTGATAGTGCGGCCCGCACGTTTTTCTCATGCACCCTGGGAGTTTTATAGTTTTTGTCACTAGGGCTACCATACCTCATCTGCTATTTCCCAGCATGTAAGGCACTCATGGATTCTGGCACACCATTCAGTGGTGAGAAGTATGTTGATGCCATTGTAAAGCTGCAGGAAGAATTTGATCACAGGTTTGCAGATTTCAAGAAACACAGAACCACCTTTCAAATATTTGCTGACCCTTTCTTCAATGTGGAAGATGTCCCTCCTGTGCTTCAAATGGATCTAAGTGACATAAGTGTAATTCTGAACTCAAAGCCAAGTTCAGGGAGATGAGTGGAAAAGCAAACAAGCTTGGACAGTTTTTGAGAGAATTGCCCCTTACCTTCCCTGAGCTTTCCAGGATGTTCAAGCGGACCAAGTGCCTTTTGGGGAGCACCTATCTGTGTGAATAGCTCTTCTCCACCATGAACTTGAATAAGTCAAAATTCAAGGACAAACTTACTGATGAGCATCTTCAAGCCATACTGAGGGTCAGTGGCTTCCTCCCTGAAGCCAAATGTGTCTGAGCTGTGTAAGAGGAAGTGTTGCCAGGTCTCTGGCAGCAGGGAATAATGATGCGGCCCAGCTTCACCCAGATTCTACTTCCAGTGGCCCCCAGGCAAAATGAGTTTGAGACCCCTGCTCTAGAGATTGTTTCTAAGAAATCCAATATGGCAGCTTTTTTCTTGGTTTCCACAGCAACGAATGGTTATAATACAAACATGATAGTTATCTGTGATCTGATTTGGCATAAATGTGATAATGTGTAAATGATTACACAAGTGACTATGGAAGGCCTAATATTATGTGGAAAATCACAGATGAACCAATGTTCAGTGTATATGGAAATTTGTATTACCAATGACATGCAGAAGAAAAAGGAAAAAGAAGGGGGAAAAAGGCAATTTTCTAATGGGAACCAATCATGTCACACCTCAACAAAACTATACCTGATATCTTCAGCTATGCGTTTTTGAACATCAGGGTCAAAAGGGTCAGCCGTGAGCAAAGACAGTCTCTCTCTCTCTATTCGCATTCTTTCCTCTTGCTGTTGCTGGAAAACTTCTGTGAATTTCTCTGAAAGCATACAGCACAGTTCAAGTTGCTGTCATTTTGATTGAGAAACAATTCATTAGAGACTGTAAGAGAGATAATCACTACATTAATATAAAACTGAATAATGCTTCTATAAATACTATAATCCCTAATTTAAATATATTACAATGAAATTTAAATATACAAAATGATTGTGAGTAATAATTTCATGTATGCAATGTTTCAGATTTATATATTTCACATTTATATACATATGCCTATATGCACTCACTCAAGTTTTTAAAACAATCCACCTTCTGACAAATAAAAATTCCATTCCCCTTGTTTCCCAAGCACTAACCTAAGCTACCACTCATCAAAGCTTCTGCTAGTGGAGGATTGCGCTCCTGTAGGAGAGCCCGCTGGTGCGAATCACTGAGAAACATTTCTCGGATTGTGGCAGGATCTGGATTGGATGGCAAATGGTGCATTGCTGAAGGGACATTGCTGCCAGGAAGCTGGATTTCACTGAAGTCAATTTGAGGCAAACCTTGACAAAGTACAAATTTGTTAAGTAATGAATTTTAATAAATAAGTAAATAAATAAAATAGAGTTAAAAAAATATACATCAATAATTTGTGATATATAATTTCAAAATAAATCATTTTATTTTCATAATATACGCATGTGCCTTTCACCCCAAAATCTGAAGCACAATGAAAGGGTAAATAAATCCGGGAGTTAGGTCACCATGGCACCTAACTTTTTAAAATGGTGGTAACAAAAATTGAGAATTCTTATTTAGTTCACTATATGCATGTTTTTTTTTTCCATATAATTAGGTCTAAGAAGCTTTAGGTGGTGCATAAGCAAAGTGTTACAAGGAGGTGAAAAGAAGCACATGATCAATTCTTTCTGTACAAGTCACATATTCTATAATTTCTCATTAAATGAATTTTAAGTACAAATATAAACAGGTACTGCATTAACATTTTAGTCAGTCCTAAGCCCTGAATCAAATGTACAGTTGTCTGCTCTATTTCTCCCCCTGGCAACATTTAATGAAGGATTCATTTGAAAAATAAAATCTATGCTGATTTTTTTCTTCTTCTTTTGTTGTACTTTAGCAAATGCTGGACACTTTTTCACCCAAAGTCCAACCTATTTTTTGTTATCATTATCAATGAGTGAGTTTTTAAGTTTACAAAAGTGTGTGTCATTCTTTTCTGATTCTTTCAAACTTACCAATCCAATGAAATCAGTTGAACTAAGATCTAGTTTTAAAGTACACGTTTCAATTTTGCCACTTTTAGGTATGGTTTGATTTTGTCTTTGCTGCAATGAGCATGCTATAATCACTAAACTACTACACTCTTCAAGCATGGGTATTATTAAGTACTCTGTGAACTTTATAGTTTATATCTTAGGTGTGTTTTGATCTCTTCTGAAACAGTGAAAGCATACTTGTATTTATATTCAATTCAAAATCTTAGCACTTTATGACCAATAGCATTAACTAATTTAACCTATTCATTCAAGTTTTTCATTTTGCCAAACAAGACTACTTCATAAATAAAACACAAACCTGTGTATATGTGTGTTTATGCTTGAATGCATTTATTCATTTGATTGTAGAAGTCCTTGCATGTAGAGTGAATAGTGGGTAATGACAACTTTGGCTAAATTTCATGTCACAACTATGTTAAAAACTTAAATGCTTGTTACATACACCATTAGCTGATTTTTGTTTCTGCAGATGGCATTATTATAACACAATGAAGAAGGCACAGGAAAATAGAAAATGTTCATGCTATAGAGAAATTTGACTGCCTCTAAGTCTAACTCTAAGGCATGCATTATTAATAATGTTCACCACTAAATCTGAAGCTAAATACTATTTATTAATATTAATTATTATACAAGTTACAGAATCTATCATGAAATATTTTAACTCAAAGATGATTGTGCTCTCCAAGAAAATTTTTGTGTGATAAAATTCACAGTACGGTAACATTTGTTTATAAATCACATTAACTAACTATATATCAACTTTAGTTTACTTATAAGTTTGTCACACATTCCAAATAGAAAAAGAAAAAAAAAACCCACCCCAATCTTTAATGTAGGCTAAAAATCAAAACAATTTCAAAATCAATCCACATTAATGGCAAACATAAATTTTATTTCCTATTACTTATGCCGGAACTTGAGTGCTTGATTATGTTTAATATATTAAACTTAGTGATTTCAGATTCAGCTATAGAACTAGAAGAAAAATAAATGCTAGCATTTTTTTTTAGTAAACTACTAATAAAGTTCAGCAAACAGTTCTTCCATTAGCAGTGAACAAATATTTATTATTATCAGTATTACTGTTACTAGTAATACTAATAGTATATTTAAAAACTAACTTAAACTGACTTCTCTTTAACGATGAATTTCACAAATGAATAGTTATTTAAAACAATTGTGAAATACAAATTAAACGTTACCCAAAACATAACTGTGAAATATAAATTAGAATATTTGAAATACAATGACAAAAATATTATTTTTTTAGGTAAGATATAATTAAACACTGCCCGCCCAGTCATCAAGATGGCCTAAGGAATGCTATTTTTTAAGTTCATATATAAAAATTATAAATATAATACTTGAAATTATTCAGGGGGAAAGAACTATACAAATATTTTTTAATAGCAATTTTACTTTTAGGTAAATATGCTAGGCTTAATACTGATTTTACAGAAGATAAAAAAAAAAAAAACAACCAACCCCACCCAAAAACAAAATGTCATTGTTCTAAAGTGTGGGTTTGCAAAAGAATCTATTACACTGCTATGTGCAGGATTTTATCAATAAAAATTAAAATGTGCATCTAAAAAGCAAACCAGTACCATTGTACAGATAAAATTTTAAACTAAACATCTAAAGTATAACTTTTTAATTCAATTTTAGGGCCCAATGAATTCCAAGCATAGATTTATTTAGTTTGGCTAAACAAAACTACTAACTAATTTGTTGAGGACTTCAACAATCCTCATGAGCACCTCACCAATCCTACAACTGTAAAGTTTGGCCTGTGGTGGGCAGTAAGGTGGTAATGATGTGTATGTGTAAAGGGGGGATGTGATTTTGCACTTCCAGAATTATAAAATCCTGACTGCAGCTGACCATCCTCTTCTTACATTCATGTTCAAACTCTTATACAAAAACACGTGGCTTGACTTAACTCGAACAGATAAACATTATTGCATTCCAAAAAAGAATTATATATCATTCAGCATTACAAACAATAAATTATTTTTACTCTTTCTCTTAGTATGCTTCTTTAAATTTCCCATCACTGTCAATACTCATTTTAGTTGTGCTTTTACATCTGTTGCATGCACAGCTTCATTTACTGAGCTGTTGTGCCATTCACTTTTAGTTTAAGTACAAGGGTGTTCATTGTAATATCACTCCAAGGTAAATCAATTGACAAGTCTCTCTTTTATTGTTTTAAGTAAGCACATTATTTCAGGATCATGAACAGTTTATTTTCCTTGCTATTTATGTCATTCAACACAACTTGTACATTTGTGGCTAATTATCAGAGTTTATTTCACTTTATAAAGTGTATTCATGCAATAACACTAACAGCATATTACTTTTTATTAGACTTGTGTCCACTTTATTAGGAAGTTATTAACAACTTATAATTATCACAAAGTACAAATAAAATGTCATCCCTGATTGCTCTGTGACATCCCTGTATTGCATACATCAAATTTAATAAATGTATATAGATCATGTTAAGTATAACTTAAAATTTCACTGTAAAGACTAAGTTAAATGTTTAGAAATACTTTATTTAAACTATATTTACAGACTTTCTCTTTTTTACATATGGCCCGTCGTGAATCTTGATTTATACTATCATTATAATTCTTGAGCATAAGTTCATAAGTGGGTCATAGAAAGTTAATAATGGTACTAGATCATGAATAATGGAGTGCTTTGTTAAATATTCTGACTCATTTGTACAATGTGTGTCATGCTACAATCACTATTCACACATTCATTAACTTAATCAAGTTAAAGAGCTATCTTGTGTTTGTTCAATCATAATTTTAAAAAGACATAACAGATGTCATATGTAAGTTTTGTTTACACAAATCTGAATTTATATAACCTAATAAAGAATAATTTTGGCTTTATACATTTCAGACTTGATGACAAATAACTTATATATGAGAAATAAACAATATACTCTTCATTCAATCAGTATCTTCCTGCTTTATTTCTATTTCTGTTCATTTTACTCTGTCATGCAGTAGGGTCAAATGAATATAGACTACTTACCATGAATTTGGTTTGCTTCAGTTCAATCAATTTTTAAAAAAATATAATGTAAATATCAACTCACTATTTGTTATTCATTGAGTATACATTTAGTTGTTTTTTTAAATTAATAATATTCAATAAATGTAATTATTTTAAACAAGAAAACCACAAGGAACACAAAAATTTATTTTTCTAGAATTATAAAGTATGATGTCTGAGTGTGATACCATCAGTTATAAACAATGCATGATTTATATAAAGTCATAAAGAAGCCTTGGCTTTGTAGCATTATTGGGAAAATAAATATTATTATCTCCACTTTTTAAAACATTACTAATATTAATTATTATACAAAGAAATGAAAATTTTAAAAACTTTAAGTACTTTATTACTTTTACTAATCTTTTAAAATACACACCCAACCCCTCACTCTCCTCAGTTTTAGACCCTTACTAATCAATCCATACCTAAGTGGGTGAATATGACTTCCTGCTTGTGGCATGTTCAATTTTCTCAGTTCATTCATGGCAACTTTATTATCAATGTATTACAACAACAAAAACTATGCCACTTCACTCTCACAGATGTGATTTGGTCAGTAGCAGTCAAGTATTCCTCCCATTACTGTGCTTTCAGGTTGCACATATTGTAAACATGCCTGTGTTAGGATTTACTTGAAAATTGAAATTTTAAATAATATTAATTATTTCTAAAATTCTAGGTATACTATCAATAAAACAGTTTGTCATATATAAAACTGCATTGTCAGTGCATTATTAAAAGCACTGCTGCCATGAAATGAATATATAAATGTAGCAGTTAGTAAAAAGAACATATATTTATAATTATTTGCATATGAATTTTGTTTTGTTATCATTCAAATGTCAAATTGTTTGCCCTCTTCACTGGTACAATTTAGTAATCATTCTGAGAGGGCAAAACCTACTGCCATCCTGAAGTGTGATCACTCTTGAGATAGTGACACATACTGCCATCCTGAAGTGTAATCACTCTTGAGATAGTGATACCTACTGCCATCCTGAAGTGTGATCATTCTGAGATTGGGGCACCTATTGTCATCCAGAACATTAATAATACTATTGTGATTGTACACAACTCAAAACAATCTATCATTCTATGTAATACAAATGTTTTAATATTCAAATTTTAATATTCAATTTGAAGAGATGGTAAATTTATTTGTTCAGTATGTATGTGAGTATATATAGGGTGACCAAATATGTGAGCATTCTGCCTTTAACAGTTTAGGCTAGTCTATTTTATTTTTACTTTTGAAAATTAGTTGATCAAGACAAAGCTATCAAACCAGGTCTTAATGTTACACTTTATCTTTGTGTCATAAGTACTGAAAGTTAAATGAAGGTTTAATTATTAATGATAATTGATTATCTTTGTATAGAATTTACAACCATTTCTAACAGTAACACTGAACAGAAAAATTGCAAAAATACTAATACTAATACTAACAAGTAACATTAACAAATGTGCACTAATGTAAAGAAAAAGTTCAAAATGCATTAAAATTCTATTTCTAATAATAATGCATGAAAAATATATTATTAGACACTAAAGTAATCGCTAAATCTATTTTAATTTATAATGATCGATGTATTGCATCTAAATAAAAAGAAAGTGTTAGCTATACATACATGCGAGTTTACAGAGTGCAGAATATTCATAATCATATCAATACGATAAACTTCAAACATTTAAAATATTTCAAATAACAAGAATATTAAAATTGTAAATATTAATCACTATGATGAAATTAAAGTATATGCTGGGTACCAAAATCTGTGAGAAAGCATGTGCTCTGTAACAACAAAACTGTTAACTAAAGCGTTTTAAGAGATAGCCTGCAACGACAAATTAATGTTTGTTATAACGATGAATTTGCATTTTATACAAGGCTTACTTTTAAAAATAATTAAAGGGTAATTAGTATTAAACCTGATAATTTCACATTCTTACCAGAAGATTGTCTCTGAAATATGCTTTCTTGCCTCTGTCCTGCTTGTCCCTGAATTTGTTGCAAAAGGAGCATATCGCCATTGCTGATACCGTACTGTTTCAAAGTTAACTTGTCATCGTGCAAGGGACGCCCGTTCCACAAGATTGCTATCTGATGTGAAGGCACGCCAACTTCAAGCTCACAAAATGCTTTAAAACTCGCCAAATCTAAATCTTCTCCCACTTCTAGTGTGAAAATTTGATCAGAAAGTGTTGTTACTGTCACCTGCATTGTAAGAAGAATTGTCTTTTGATGGTGAAGCAGTCTCACTCTCAGTCACTGACAAGAAAGGAACGTGTTCAAACGGAAGTATGTAGTCAAGGGAGTGCATTCCTTTCAAAAGAAATAGGCAGGAGTTAAGAACCCTGTCTTCATGCGCCAACAAATGAACACTCCATGGGAGGCTGAAATGCAATTGTTTTCAACTTTTATTAATGATAATAAAGGTGATTAAATGAATTAGACTTGAATCCATGTATAATCTATTCTCTGTCACACACCCATTGTTACGCTATTTGCAACAGATAGTGTAGCGTGCTATTCATGGCTACACTTCTCACAGGTGCGGTTTTGTCTGTGTCATTCTCGTCCGTTACCCGTTACCCAATGTGCCATGTGACTACAGGCGGCAAAACGTGTCTCATTCTGTCAAGACTAATGTAATCTCGGTACACACGAGTGTGCGTCATTGAAAAGTGTATGTTTTTATTTTACAGCACTTATTAAGACGCGAGCAAAAAATCATGCTTTAGAGAACACCGGGCTAGAATCAATACACTCCCCGGGAAGATTATGTCTTGCACAGACGAGAAATGTATATTTAATGAATGCCTTTCATTTTGCACAAGGAGGGCCTATGAGAGATTAGGTAGAGATGGGGCTAGGAGGGGAACGCCATATTAAAAAGAGAAGTATGTAACAAAGGTAATATGTATTGTATAATAAATAAAAGACCAAATTTATAATTCACAGTTTAAATTAACTGAATAATGTTTCTTCTCACTTCACCTGGTCATTACAGCAACAAAACCAATGTTTCAACAGTTCCCATTCGCGGTGTTAACGAACTTTGGACAGTAAGCATAAATAAATCAGCCATTTGGATTTTTTTTAATGAATTTGGAAGCACTGGCTTGTACATTTTTTCTTTTAATATATATAATTTGAACAGGCTCTCTCATTTGATAGGAGATTCAGTTTATAACTTTTGTATCTTTAACATTTTCATTTTTAAACAAGAGTACTTGGCTTGTCCATTCATTATTAATTGAACAAGCCTTCTCGTTTGCTTGAAATTCGCTTAACTTTATACATATATATTTTATTTTTTTAAAGTTATTCTTCAAACTTTGGCCTTCAATCGTCAAGCTTAGGCCTTTAGCCTCCGATTTTGAGGAATGGTGGGGACCCCAGCTTATCGTGCCTCTTGAACGAAATCCAAGTACCAATTAACATTGGCACACCTGCAGCAAAGCCCTGAAAAGGTCCGTGAAACGCCCATTTGCATATTTCCATAAATCAGACAAGTAAATAATTTACATAATCTTAAAATACGTGTAATAGAAACTATGATGAAAGTGATCGAAGTACCTGTAGATTGATCACCTAAGTATTACTCTTATGAGAATTGCAGGGCGCCTTAAGTTACCTCCCTTTACTAGACAAAGCGTGCATGAAACCCTATGCAAAAGTACAGGATACATAGATAAAGAAAGGAAGGTAGAAAAATAATAAACACACCTGCTGGGTAAAATTATTTTACTATCACACACAAACACACACACACACACGCAAAGGGGCATGTAGTGGCTTTAGGGTCTCTGGCTCGAGCCTACACAAGCACAGCTTGCAGGTGACTGCTCAGGAGACCATAACGTGCTTAGTCCCGTCGTCACGGGGCAGGACGATAAAGCAGGTCTCGTGTCACTGAGGTCGTAATCTATACATAGCTTAGCTGGCCGCTAATGAGTAGGCACACGCGGCTGAAATCACTGAACTGCACGACTGATATGATAGTTAATATGACGGCTAGAAAGCAGAGTTCTGCGGAAAATACTGGCAAGTAATGTTCGATACAAAATAAGCATATGATAGTTTCAGTATTCAATAATAAACATGTACAATATATATATACTACATTAATACGCAATAATAAATATGTACAGTAATACATAATGATGAATATGCACAGTAATACATAATAATAAACATTTATAGAATTACACAATAATGAATATGTACATTAATACAAAATAATAAATATGTACAGTAATACACAATAATAATATGTATAGCTATACACAATAATAAATGTGTACAGCAGTACACAATACTAAATATGTACATCAGTACACAATACTAAATATGTACAACAGTACACAATCATAAATGTGTACATTAATACACAATAATAAATATGTACAGCAGTAATACTAAATATGTACAACAATACACAATAATAAATATGTACAACAATACGTAAATACTGCTTATCACAACCGCTGGAGGAGAGCTAGGAATGACATTTTGCGCGTGGAGGCGTGGTTTACCACCACCACCCTGTTGGGACAGGTCATAGGAGTTCAGGTCCGCCTTCAGTCCCTAGGGCGACCCTAACATTTAAGGCGCCGCAGACAGAGCTAGGAATTTCACTGGATGCGTCGTTTACTTCTGGGACAGAAAGAAAGGGATCAGGATCCGCCCCCTCCACCCACATAATGATACAAGATTCACGATGCAGAGAGAGAGCCAGGAAGCTAAAATTTGCAAGGAGGCTTGGTTTACCTTAGGGGTCAACATAGGGTTTCAGGGTGTATTCCCTGGGCATTCTACAAGTTTTAATTTGTTATGTTTATGCCAATTGCTTTCTTTACTCGTGCGATTTCGGATTTTCTACTAGCATGAAAGGAGAAGAATAAACAGAGAGAACTATACAGATCAAACGGTGTTGGTGGTGGAAAATGTGTTTTAAGAACTTTTTTAAAAATCATGGAATGTCTACGTTTGATTTTTAAGGCATTCATTCCAGGTAACGGAAGGGAGGGATGTATAAGAAAAACTTTGAAGGTGTTCTTTATGATCGGTATATAAAGAAAACGAGTGTCAGATAACTAAGGGAGACGAGTAACAGGTAATTAACAATTCGACTGACAAGTGACTAAAGAAATTAGTTACAGGTAAATAAGGAACGGGTGCATGGCAGGTACACTTTAAAAAAGGTGTCTGAGCCAAGTGACAGATTCACTAAGAAAGTGAGTGTCAGAAAACGAATCATGAGTGGCAGGCAGGGCCGTCTTAACAGCATTAAAGGCCCAGGGGCAAAGCAGTGCACTAGGGCTCCTACCTACACAACCCCTCACAGGAATAAAAGTTGACAGCAAGTCACAACATGCATAGATTAGCATGGGGCCCCCAGGGCAACTGCCCAGAGTGCCCATGCGTTAAGTTGGCACTGGCAACAGAATTTACCAAGGAAACGAGTGACATACACATTCAAGAAAAGAGCGTCACATACCTAAGAAAATGAGTAGAAGGTAACCAAAGAAACGAGTGACAGGTATACTAAAGAATTTAGTGTTCCATAACTCTAGGTAACGTGTTCCGACAGTATCTATGACTTGACAGAGTAAAATAGGTGAAAGGTCGAGTTTACGAAAATGTGATGCATAAATTTAAGACACGTTTTACGCTGGATTATCCAGAAATATGTCACCTTAGCATAATCATTTAGTATATACAAGTTTACTAAGCAATTAAGAGATTAAGCACATCAGCAAATTTACGTGGATACATAACAAGTTGCTTAATAAATTCAGTCATTAAAATTACAGGAATTTAGACATGCACCCCCGTGAATATTAACAATGTAAGCAAATTTCGTTACAGAATAAAATACGAAACCTTTAATTGTTGTTGTTTTACAAAAGGTACTAGTGCCACTCATGGAATTTGTTTGAATAATGTTAATTATGACATTAAAGATAATGAGTGCAAACATTTATAATTGGAGAGTATAAGTGCAACAAAAAAAATACTACATCAGTTCAGAGAATTGTTTCTTTTACACACTATGTTGGTTTTTAAAATAAACAGAAAAAAACATTTTCGTGGCTTTCTTTCCTTAACACTGTAAATTTAAAACAGCTAAAATGAAATGTATTTTTTAAAAATCTGCATCACTCTTTATAGTAAGCAGAATAACTCTTTATATAAATGGAAAAGATTATCCTAACATTTATTCCAAACATAGGTATTTACTAATATTTGGACTAATACAATATCCATATTTGTTTGATGAACCGATATAGTTTAACTGATTTATTTAGTGATTATCGTAAAATCAGGTGCTCTTTGTCTTTACAGTCGTGGAAAAGTATTTTGGTATTCAGTTTTCATATACAACGCCAAATAGTGCCAAGAAGCTTACATGATCCTTTTACTGATATCCTACACACACACACATACACACACAAACACACACACACATACACACACACACACACACACACACACACACACACACACGAACACGAACACAAAATAATAACTAAAATATTTACCTACACTTACACAAGTACTTTCTTAAAACTCTAATTTTAAAACTCTAGGACATTTATCTATAGACAATTTTAAAACTCTAGGACATTTATCTATAGACAATTTTAAAACTCTAGGACATTTATCTATAGACAATTTTAAAACTTAGGACATTTATCTATAGACAATTTTAAAACTCTAGGACATTTGTCTATAGACAATTTTAAAACTCTAGTCTAGGACATTTATCTATAGAGAATTTTAAATCTCTATGGAAAGAGAAACACACCTCCTCCCCACAAAACTAAAAACGAACTCGAGCGTTCAAATTATTTATGAAAGTGCCACTGATTGATGTAAATGATTTAAAATACATATGAGATACGAAGAAATAAAAATATTGTTTTACTCGGAAGGTTTATTATGTGATTGATTTTTTTAAAAATTAAATGAATTCTAATTAGACCTTATAAATGAAACTAATGTAGCGTTAATTGTCACTTGTGTCAGATACAGTATAAACTCTAAAGTCTTTGACGGGCCACCCCACAGAGAGCTAGTTGGAACACAAGTATAACAAAGGGAGTTAATACCTGTCAAAAGTGAAAGCAGCTTTTTAGTGACACGGATGGATGGATGGGTGGATGGATGGATGGATAGATATTTAGGTGATAAGGATTTTGCGATTTCGTCTCCTAACACAGGTGTGCCTCTGTAGGTAGATTTTAATATGAGGAAAGACAGGCTGGAATGTAGAAAGGACAGTGATGATGAAGGATCAAACGATTGAACACCAGCAGGAAAAAAAAAACTTTTCTCACAAAGAACCCAACCTGGTACAGGACTGAACCCAGAAACCCACCGACGGAGAGCAGTTGAGGGTGTGCGCCAAACTGGTGCGACCTTTTTCACCCCCTTCCGCCAGCCCTCCCACCATCCACCTCGAACACAAGTATGAGGCTGTGAGGCACTCCAGAGAACGGATGATGAAATGATCAATGCAAGCTCCAGTGATGACGTAAACCTGTTATCGATCCCTCCCCCCCCCCCCGACTGAAGCAAAGTTAAACTACATTAAAAGTGCCTTTGTGAATTGCCTTATAGTTAAGTATCATCAAAGTATTAAAAGAAAAAACTATAATGTGAGCATTGTAACTTAAGCCTTTTGAATCTAATCAATTATTAGAAATGTCATTATCTTCTTTTTTGTTCTACTTAAAGAGGCTATTAAAATAAAAATGCAGAGTGTAATATGGGGTATTATATGCTATGCAGTCATTGTTTTTCGCTAAACTTTGAAGAATATTGAGAGGAGAATATTTGGTGCTTGTCGCAATGAGACGGCTAGAGGGTAGGGGGTGGGGTAAGGGTCAAGAACTAGCTGGGCCAGTTTGTGAAGAAATGTTGAAATAAAAAGCTTTCTCTGGCATATGCTGCAGATTTCTATGCATTTTTATTGATTCATTCAAATTCTTCATTAGTCACAAGCTTACGTACCTATTCTGGCGATTAAACATGTAGAATAATAAATAGAAATACAGTGACTAAAACATAAAAGAGCGGCAGTGGTACTAAAAATAGAGTACAAGTAATTGTAAAAACTCTCCATCTATGATAGAGCACATATTTTTTCTTCTCCAGAAATGAAGGCCTTAGTAAAGAGATATACAATTTATTGAATCTCCTCATAAATTACTAATTGTCACACCTCTGGGCCCCTTCACTCGCTATGATTATTATTTATTTATTAATAACGAGTGATCGAGAATCTTAATTAACACTTAATTTACAGTTAATAATAATTCTCCTCAAGACCAAACTGTCTCTCACTTGACGGATTATAAGGGTATCGTAAAACTCTACTCTTTAAACAAAACTTACTTTAAACAATAACAAAATAGACGATTTACTGTTGCATAATATTTTCTGCAGGTGGGTACTTCTTACTGAAGGATTAAGAAAAATCTGTCTTTTATTTATATTTAATGTGCCCCCTTCCACCCACTAATACTTCAACATAGGTTTTAATATACATGTAAGAAAGTTAATAAATTTAACAAGCCAGACTTCAACCACCTCCACGGGAGAAAAAAAAGTGCAAACAACGACTACAGCCTAAAGGATGACAAGAAGAAACACCAAAGAATCGCCAACACCAGACGTATAATATCGAGACGAAAGAAAAAACAATACTGTGACTCCTCTCTGGGCACCCTTCACTCGTTATGATTATTATTACACCACCGCGAGTTGAAGAACACAGTTGTAAACCAGACATACTTCTACTTCGAATTCGAATTAGCCTAATTTAGCCACTTCGATACTACTTCGTAATAATTCCAAAAAAAAATCCTCAAATGTTATTTGTCCCTTCCCTCATGCAACAACTAGCCAATGGCATCCTAGTTTTTAGGTCAAGTTCTTTGGTCAAGGTTATTGTAGTCAAAGGCTCGTTGTTGGGATGGATGGAGTGTAGGGGGGGCGCTTCCGGCTTCCGCCGCTTTCGCGCTGGGATCTTGAATTCTATATATAGCCCAGTAGTTTCAATCCGTGAAGCGAGCCAGTCGTTTCCGCGAAGAGGGAGTGAGGAAGATTAGTAGAACAGCCACCATGGTAACCTACACGCATTATCCCAAGTCATTGGTGTTTTACACTTACTGATGACAGTTCTACATAAGCCGAGTGAATAATTAATAAATAAATTATATAGAGCATTATTACTGAAAGTTCGAAGTGCTTTACAGTATTTGAACATAATTAATTATACAAACTCAAGAAATTTCGAACATTTATTAACTATGACAATACAAAATGAGAAATCCTCGCACAAAACGACCACACGAAACTAAATAAATATATTTACAATTCATTCATGTTTCCCCTTAGAGTCCACATATTCATAAAATGTTCTTCTTTTCTAAATCTCATTCACTGGCTATATTGTATATCTGTTTTGTTTGAAATATTTCTCTTGTATACTCGATAGCATCCCTGTCTTTTACTTTTCTAGGCCGTCTACTTAACTATCCACAGCCACGGAAAGATATTAGGCCGTCTACTTAACTATCCACAGCCACGAACATTTCAAATCAAGGTACGCCTGCTGTTGTTTATTCATTAAGATATACAAAAAACAATTTTAACATTTTTTGTACATATTTTTTTCCCATTAACTTTTTCGGATCAGCGTCAGTAGTTTTGTCACAGTTTTAACACTAATGGTTTCTTCACTCGTGTCCAGAGCTTTAAGTTTGCTATTTCACCAGCATACGAAAGTGACTAGAGAGAGTTTGACTGAAATAGCAGAACGAATATTGTGACCCTCATGTTCTTGAGTGTTAATTTTAATCTATTGTTTATATAATTAATTATTGTCTTTTTACATTATCTATTTTTGCATAAATAATTTGTGTGTATTTTCTTATTTTTAAACAGTTGTTTATTGTCGTGTCAATTTGCTCAGGTATTGTAGAAGTTATTTTTTTAACCCTTCCTTTTCCTTCAAACAGATTAAAATTTGCTGATTAGTTTGTAGCATAGTTGATACGGTCTATAGGGCTTCGCAAGACTGATTTAGATTCTGTTAACCCCTGAGACTCAGGAATTCTTTAAGTTATAAGCTACAATGCAATAGGCCACAACAACACCCAATTACTCTCTTCAACTTAGAAACAGTAGGAATAATTTTATCGACGCTGACTGATGATGATTGCACGAAGCGTGGAAGAATGAATGAAATGACAGGCGTAAGAATGACTTTTTAGATCCAAAGTGAAGTACCGTTTTACATAGATTGTCACGTCATAGAGGTATTCAGCTGTTTGACAGATCAGAAACCAAAGTCGATTGTCCGCTTCCTGTTAGCTTCCATACGAGGTAAATTATCCGAGGGTCTTTGGTTATGGGAAATCTTACATTATATATAATATACCCCTCCTTTCTGCCCAGTCCTTATACTTCATGCTCCTTAGTCGCTCCTACCACGGAGAAGGATTTGTTTAGAGCAGTATATATTTGTTTGATTCCTATTGGTGCATTTTTCGATACTTTGAAATATTTCGTGAATTTTTCTCCAATGTATAAATTAGAATTCGGGTTTTTTGAACATGTATGGATCAATTTCCTCATTCACAATTAAATAAATAAAAATTGTATTTTTTATTATTATTGCTAGGTAGTTTTAAATTGTTTCTGGATAGAACCTTACAAGGAACACTTACTGATAAATAGATAGAAATTGTATTTATTATAATTATTATTATTTTGGTAGTTTTAAATTGTTTCTGGATAGAAACTTACAAGGAGCATTCATTAAATAAATAAAAATTGTATCTATTATAATTATTGCTAGGTAGTTTTAAATTGTTTCTAGATAGATTGATAGAACCTAAGTGGACCATTCAGCGTTAATGTTCAGCCTTGGAATTAACTGTTTCTGAGAAATTTGAAATATCCTGCATGTGTTTGTGTGTGTGTGTGTGTGTGTGTGTATGCATTGTCTTGGAATCTTTTGGTTCGAGCAGCCTTGGAGCCACTGTGATTTTATTTCTGGATTTCATCTATTGGAATTTGCTCACAGTTTCTAATGAAAAAGTGTGGCAGTTGCGGATTCCAAATCTTCTTCTGCATGGCTTGTTTTATTGTCCTATGAGACAAAATTTTATCACTATAAATATCGGTGGTACGTTGAGGTAAGTTTTCCTGTGGAATTTATCGTTCGAATATATATTTCTAAATGAAAATTATTCATTTGGAAATCATATGCGTGTAATTCCTGTGGAACTGGAACCTCTGCGTGGTACACATATTATAAAGGAGAAACATTTTGTGACAGGCACGCCACTTAGTTAATGAAAGTGATTATTATTATTTAATATTTCATAACTAATTACAAGTGATGAGAACCTTAATTTATTTTATTAAGATCCTCCAACAGACACCACTCGTCTTTCACTTGGCAGATATTTGGCGCTGTAAATGTTTTCTCTATTCCATAACATAAAACAACAATTAAGTCACTTAATGCTTCCGTGAGTGGAAAACCTATTACTAAAGGAAAAGACAAATCCAACTTTGATCTATATTTAGTGAGCCCCCATCCACCCAACTTTCTTCTCCAACATAAGATTATTAATATGCGTAAGAAGGTCAATACATTTATTAAACGAACAATAACACTTACAGCGAAATAGATTACTTGACATCAGTACTCCACGACGAACTCATGTTTGGATAATTTTTATCTCTACACAGTCCCTCTCTCTATAAAAATATAATTACAATTCAACAACAGAGTAAATACAAATTGCAGGTTAGTCCTATCATAGAACAGAATTGGAGTTGTCAGAGATGAACAATGATAGTTTACGTAACCTGATTCAGTGTGGTCTAAACAGTCTTCTCACACTTTGCCAAAATGCCACAAGTTATAGTTCACTTCAAATTTTGTCTGCTCCATGTGTATCACTCACATGTGGGAAACACTGTTTCCACTCATGGAGTTGACCTGAGTGCTTCTTCTCGCTGTGCTATCTCTTTCAAACAGAACAATAAATGTAGCGATGTCCCACAATTTCTCTACACCGAAATTGTATGGCAGTTAACAAATCTTGCCACCAGACATCATTGTGCATCAGAGTGCATTGTTCCTTATACTTACACCCCATTATCAGGGTTGGTCATAGCGTTTTACAACAGTAAACCAGGAGGTTCATATAGCAAATGAAAATAGGCAGCTGGGAACTTGAGAGTTGAACTTGAAACTTAAAGCTCAAAACTTAAAAACTCAAAAGATGAAACTCAAAGCTAAAAGGCTACTTGTTCACTGCAAAATACAATCAAGGAACAAACATAAGTTTCCCATTTATCACAATATAACCCCATTCTTACAGTGTTGTTCATTGAAAGGTTTACTATTTGCAGGGAATGGGGGCAAGCCATCATTAGAGCAAGACAACGAGAAAATAATAAAACGTTTCTGCATGACGTCACTAGCACAGTACGTAGAGTGGACTTTAGTAGAATGATTTATAACAAACATTTTAAAAATGACGTATACATGTACTGTCTTCTTCAAAATGTGATTTGTCATTCTTAAGAAGTTCTGCTTTGTGTGTGTTAACCTTAGTAAGTAACATCTTCAGGAATACTTCGCAATGTATGTGCACATCGGTGTGTTGTGTGTGCGCGTGCGTGCATGTGTTTGGGTAAAAATGATAAAGATATATGTTATAATAATACAAGTGTATTTAGTATTTGCGAAACATGTTGAGTTTGCTTAGAGATTTTAACGATTATGCGAATTTTCATGGGTCACAATATCTCAACACATTTATAAATTTACTTGTAGGTCTCTCACTCACTTTCGCTGACACCCAGAGGCCGCATTAGACTTATTATCTTCACGATATTCTCAGTCATGGCATGCTTCTGAGGGAACCCCACAGCCTCGCGGTGCGTCTGAGGTGGAGAGCGAGAGGGCTGGCGGAAGGGGGTTAAAATGGTAGCACCAGTTTGACGCACACCCTCAATCGCCCCCCGCCGTTCTCTCATAATTTAAATTCGTTTATAACCTCCCACAGTGCAGGTTTGTACGATAAGTAAACGTGCCTTAATTTGATTTTTGCCATAGATTATAAAATCAGCTGTAAACTTGATGCAGAATATATCTTCTTAAAAATTCTAAGCGTTTAAACTGTTGTAAATATGACTTTAATTTGACAAATTTATTCCGCTTTAACGTGGAATGCAAGCTCGCATATATCCATACGTTAATGAGGGGCTTCTGCCCCACCCCCCTCCGACGGAGGGTGGTTGAGGGTGTGTGTCAAACTAGGTGCGACTTGTTTCACCCCCTTCCGCCAGCCCTCCTGCCCTCCACCTCAGACGCACCGAGAGGCTGTTTGGCTTAGACTGAGAACATCGTGATAATGAAAGGTCTATTGCGGCTTCTGGGGTGAGAGCGTAATCATCATACATTAATGCAGACTCTTCGTAAACATAATAAATTTGTCAATTGCATGCTATTTAAATTCGTGTAAATTCCTTTAAACGCTTGTTTGAGTTTACTATTAATTTACGCTAAACTCGTCTCTTCGCCCTCGTGAAAACGAGAGAACACAGTGACTACTTTCGCAGGATGACGTGGACTCCGTACCTGATACGTATGTAGAGGGGCGCTTCCGGCTTCCGCCCTGGGAAATGAGGGGAGGAGGGATATAGCAGATATGTAGCGACTTCTGTTTGTATTTAAATTGTTGCCAGATTTACTAAAAAATACAGACCAGCAATCAAATGCCAAGACGCATTCGTCAGTACAATCAAAGCTGCCACTTTGCACTGCAGTATTATCTGTAACGAGCTAATCTGCAATATATATCGCAAACATATGTTAATTAGCTAGGAGTCACCGTAGCCAACAGATGTCCGAACTGTCAATAGTATACACTATACAGTGAGCGCATATGTGCAATTAACGTCAACAAATCAATGTCCATTTGCTACTAATGTTAGCATTGTTATAAAGGATATATTTGGCAAATTAGGTCACAATTGCTGTATTAAATCGCGCGGCACTTTATGCAGTAAACATGTCAGTGCTATGTATAGTGTTGTGTTTGAGTATATGCATTGATTATATTATTTATGTACTCTTGCATGCTAGTTTATCTGGATTTTGTTTGTGTATTTTAGGATTTATTCATTTGAGCATTTTTATTTTTAACACGGCACACGAATATAATTACTTATTTTGTGGCTTATCTTGTAAAT
Organism: Sinotaia quadrata; assembly: GCA_028829895.1. NCBI lineage: Eukaryota > Metazoa > Mollusca > Gastropoda > Architaenioglossa > Viviparidae > Sinotaia > Sinotaia quadrata. Next base: position 66,138,235 of record CM054179.1, read on the forward strand.
TTTGCGTTAGGAAAGAGTGGTATTTAAAGAGCATTTAACATAGTTTCTTTAAATACTATAAGCATTATATATTTTTAGTAGTTTGAAAGTAATTCGTATCTAAACCAAAGTAAGAAAACACAGAACATGGAAGTAAGGCTGGTTCTAGGAGATGGTGGCTTTTAAATTTTTAAATTAAAAGGGCTTATTTAGACGGTCGCCCATTCAGGATATAACTCTTGGAGTATATGTGTAAACTACCTCATTTTGGATTCAATGACAGGCAGCCATCCTTCGGACTACTGGGACTGCAGCTATGAAGAAACGCAACACCAGAGCGTCAGCTAGTGCCACACCTAAGCCCTTATTAGAGCTAGTTGTGAAACCAGTCCTTTTGCCCACTCCCAAGCCCTCTTCAGGGCGGGAAAATCAATGTGGCGTACATCATGCAGCTACCCCAAAGCCCTTATCAGGGCTAGAGAGAGAGAGGAAGGAGAAGTATCAAACACTGAAAAATTCACAGCGATCTATACGGACACAAGGACAAATGAGGATACAACATTAATTCCTTATGATTTCCAGATCAAATCAGAAAACTTCTACCTCAACGAGACTTTTTCCAAACTAAAGTGGATGTTCTGCCACGACGTGTCAGAAAAGGGAGAGAAGCCACATATTGCAAAACACCATGATGCTCCTGACTTTGCTGTCTACCTGTGGGAGCGTTTAAATGAACAACTCTCAACAGCTAGAATACCACAACCATCGACAAAGAATGAAACTCAAACAAACATTCAGTGGAAAATACCACAGACAATGAAAGCCAACTCTACCCAAACACCTAAAGAACAGAAGAACCACTTTTTCACTCAAACACCATGAACCGCTACGAGCGAGCAAGGAGTAAACACCATCACGTAGAAAATTCCTCCTACAACCAAAGTAAATTCCACGCAGACAGGCGTTTTCACAAACTCCAACAACCACAACAAAGGATAAAACCCCCAGACACCAAGCACTACCATCAACGAAAAAGAAATCCAAACAATGACCACAACCAAAGCAGAAGTCAAAAAGACACATCACAAAATCATCAGCACGCAGACGACCACTACCGAGACAAGAAAAAATAATACAAACAGAAACGGACAACGCCACTACAACAGACAATCAGACAAAAGTCGACAATGCGCTAAAAGAGTACACCAGGGTTCTTAGAGTCCCACCCTTAACAGACACACCACCAAGAGCAGTATCAACGGATACAACAACCACAACACCAGAACGCCAGGTATCAACTCCAGCAACAGAACAAGGCCCCAAAAGAAAAGGACGATGCCCATCTCAATATATCCCACGACAACAACAGTCAAAACAGCAACCAACCCACCAACAGCAATGCCAACGCAACAACCATCGCTGAGACTAACAACGACAGCAATGGTGGCAGCACAGTGAGCAGCAGTTCATGCAGTAGGGATATTTTAATCACCCCATTGCTGACATGATTCAACCGCTGCTAGATTCCCTTTACTGGCCGCCAGTGCCTGCCTTCATGCATCCCAACGGACACCAGGGACTGCCACGATGCCAGTGACACCACCAGTGAGGAGGCAAGGGGAAGGAACAACCAGGGCACACGTACACACTAGGTACAGACTTGGTATATTACTAGCCTGGGCTCTATAAGACACCCCCACCCACCCTTCCTCTCACTCCAAGTTCGGGAAAAACACAACAGTAACAACTTCCACCATAACTTTAGCCTATGGACCACCGGACTAAAGTCAGCCTTGCCGACCAGACATGTTTGTACAACGGACGAGCGAACTACAACACTACACAGAGAGATTTTACCAAAACTTGCTACAATCACAGACTCAACAACGTTCAGATCTACATAATTCAACAGACACGCTCCTCAATGACATGAGAAAAAAATTCAACAACTAACACCAACACCAAGCAAGCACCATGACAAAAACTACAACAGCAACACCACTACCAGCGCTCCCCGAATACTCGTGAAGGTGGGTCCCAATGGAGCACTACAGATCAGGGAATGTCTTATGACGAAATGATCCACAAAAGCTCCAGTGGAGACGTAAAACTGTTGAGTAACCACAACTACCACCACCTGTGTAAACTACCCAACATCCATACTCTTTGAACGGCTTACCGAAATAAGGATGGACAGGCGACACACAAGTAGAACAGCCAGTACCGCCCTTATTAGGGCTGGTTATAGAGAAACCAGCTTTACTGTCGACACACAAGCCCTTGTCAGGGCGGGAAGAACAAACAAATAAAGAAGTAAAAAAAAAAAATGTATACCTAGGTGAAGGATTCTCACTTCTAAGTGGATTATGGGGAAAGACAGAACAGGCCATACACCTATTGACTATCAATTGATTACCCTTGACGAGGACCTTAACGTTGCTTTCGAAAGGATGCAATGGTTAATCTTTCCAAACAATGAACCAACAAATGTACCAGCACTTTTAGACAGCATGATAGAATTCAGACGGATTCTCCTGGACCACTACAAATGCATCACCAGACCTATACTGACAGCGAAAACCAAAGAAACTCAAACATCACCCATCCAAACAAATGATGAAGAGATCAACACTAACGCGATATGGAAAATTCTGCTGGAGAAGAAAAACAACTCAACACAGACACTCAGAGACGAGAAAAAACAGGCTTTCACACAGACTGACAAACAAATTCAAACACGACAGACGACAAGAAGCATACATAAACAGTGAACCATATAGCCATGAAAGAGAGAATGAGTTGGTGGTGCGTCATTATGAATAAAGCCTGTAAGCTGTGAACATGTCTCTGCTGTGGCTGTTATCAAGCATGTGATGTATTGTCTTCCATCATCATCGTGCTTTTCATCTAGCATACTGTGGTGACCCATAATACTACAGCCCCCCCCCCCCACACACACACACAATCACATTTAGTTTATATTGTACTTTTTAGTTGTGGCATGAAAAATTTCAGAATGGGATATAATTCTAGGCATTCAAAGAGGTCAAAATGAATATTAATTATGCATCCAACAAGAGTAACAAAAAGCAAGCATCACAGGAAGCACTGATTGAATACATACTATGAACATTTCTTCTTGTTGTGTGATCTACACTTGTAATTTTTCTTTGTGTCATTCATATAAAACATGAGGAACTTGCTGGAAAAGCTTTTAGTAGGAATGATCTATTACTATGTTTGTTAATGTTATCTGTGTCTTTTTATTTGTTGTTTATTATGTCAAAAAAAATTTCTCTCTATGAATAATTATACTTTATAGAAAAAAGAATACATTTCACATTTATAGTTAAATGTCAGTTTATTGCATGAATTTCACACAGATTGCCATAGTCTCATATGCAAACATTAATTTATTAATTCATCAAGAGACCACTACAAAAATACAGGCACTTTTTGCACTACTTTGTTTTTTAAAAAAAAATGTTTTCCAAGTACAAAGTAAAATGATGCAGGAATGTACCAGTTACCAGCAAACCCTTATCTACCCATCCCAGTTCCAATTATTACATATGACTGAAAATAAGTGTGCATAATATTCTATATATTATCTTTAACTTTACAAGTTATACATAAGCAATAATTACTTTTACAAGTTCAAAGTATATATTTAATGAAAGAAAAAAACATACACTGATAAATAGATATTGGTCAGTATACATTTTTTGCACAGATTACATGAACTTTAACATTAGTCAACATTCCCACTGTTAGACCAACATACATTTCAGGCAAACAAATAATCATTAGCATAGTGAAATGTCATGCTAATGATAAAAACCCCATTACATTACACAATAAAAATATGTTAACTGAATTTATGACATATGTGAGAAGGATGCAGAAGCTTAGTGAGTAATATGCTCTCAATGTTCTACAGTCAATGTATATCTGTTTGTGTAACAACTAAATGTAAAAGAAAACTTTAACAATCTCGCTTAACAAAACGGAATAGTTTATATATAAAATATTCAGACTCATGATGAGTTAATGATACACTTTTAATGCTCGTACTCCCGCAGAGAATTTGACAAAATCACAACTTGCAATGAACACATATTTACAGCCAATTATACTCACACACCTGATTACAAGCATATACCCACTTAAGAGATTTTCACTTGCAACTCAGATGCACACCTTCATAGCAATTACTAAGTTCTTAAATTTCAAATACACAGGTATGCTCATTAGTAGTGACACTGGGATAAACATGAGTTATTAAACTTGTATTTTCATACTTGCTTAGTTAAGTCAGTAAGCCATTAAGTTGGCAATGAGGAATTGGATATAAAAAAGTCTAAAAATAAATCTCAACTTTCAATACATTAATCCACACATTGATATATATATATATATACATACAATAATACATTACATGTAATTTAGAAAATTAATTTTCAATGACACACACACACAATCATACACTTTATACAATACAAATGAACACATACAAACACATTCCTGAATGTTTTAAGTCCCTGACTATGATATTGCATAATGTAACAATAATACATAATGAACATGCATATATAATCTTTATGCACAGTAATTTATGACACACTCATGCATGTGAATGCACTTGCACAATTGTACTCTTTAGTTCAACAGCACCATTTTGGCAAAACTAAATCAATACTTTGAAATAGAGCATTGGCAATACCACCATACTGATCAGGTAAGCACATGATATAATGATTAAAACACCCCAACATTTACTCTCTCCCCAAATCTCTCACATTCCCGATCATCTTTTAATAAAACAACTTTGACAGAGTATAGCTGTTTAACATCAGTGAATAAACAGATGATAATTTTTATTGTGCTACTGATAAGAGATATCAATGACTGATGAAGATGTGTAAAGAGACCATGACTCACATCAATTTCATTTTCTGATTTACATTGTCTTTCTCAGGTGTTTATATTTGACAGAGTTTCAACACGAGGCACTGCTAGAAAGAGATTAATAAAATATTTAAAAAACAAACAAACTGATACTCACTGACTGAAAAGGATATGCTTGTAAGACAGATTAATATTGGCTATATTTTTATTCTAAATAAACTGGAATTTACTTATATATAATAATAATATAAACTCAAATTTTAAAATCAACAATTCAACCTTTCTTTTGTTATGATTTTGAAAAATCATATAAAACAGTACTGGAAAAATCAGTTTAAACTAATATTAACGATGACTGACTAATCATTAGTATATTTTTTTATAAGACCAGAAAGAGTATAGGATGAAATCACTATACCTTGAAATGTTAATTTTTTGTGTTTGTTTTCAAACAAATGTCTAATTATTTAGTAATTATTTAACAGTCAGTACAGTAGCAAAAAGCCTAAATTGATGCTACAAATTGAGATTTTTCTTTATGGAGGACTGTTTGCTCTTGATGGGCTTATCAATCATAAACTTTTGAAGTCTCTTGTGCCTTAGCTGTTCATGAATTAATTTTTATTATTATTTCTTAAAATGTAACAAATGCTGGTAATAAAAAGTCCAGAACATTACCAAACAAAGTCAAGTGCAATGTACACCTTTGTAGAGTATGCAACTGTTTTTGAATTTGATTTGTAATAGAAAAATGTATAATCCTATATAAAATGCATACCCCAAATACACCTATCAGAGATTGTACAAAGTAAACCATAGTTATACACATGATTGTTATTCATGTTTTAAGTAAATGACAAATGTATTAGATTGGAGCCTTACATTGGTATTTTCAATATTGACATATTTATAGAATTCCTTTCTTTTAGCTATTTATCCATTCAAACAAATTTTAAAATATTTTACAGGTCCTGCAAAGAGTTTAATGGTACAAGCTACTTTGTGTACTGGCTAAACAGTAGTAGAATTGTTCTTGATGTACATGTAATTGTAAACATGACTGGGTATTGTTAGCATCATAGTTTTTTATACAGTATCCGAAAGAAATGACCTTCAATAAACTGACTACAGATAGCGTTAGCTTTACATAATCCACTGTATCACTATGAAATGTGTAACAATCTGATACACCATAGCTTTTAAGATCAATTGCTTTTGGTATCATAAATAAAATTAAACATATAAATTGCGAGTGATACCATGATTTTATGTTAAATGATATCTCATTCTGAGTCACCATCTTCTTACACAGAAATGCCCATATAATTAAATATTAATGTGTTCCAATGTAAAATGCACACCATGACTATGACAAAGACATTCCTTTAGTTAAAAGTATGCATTAAAATCATGATTTTAAGACTGTAATATAACAAAATAAAAATACAAGTAAATAATAATAACAGTAACAAATGAAACAAGTCTTGCTGAAGTGTAGTAGTAGTCAAATGCTTATGTTGGTAAAGGCTCTCTATATTCATCAGCAATATGTACAGGAATATAATTAATTTTTACTGTGTGGATGTAATCAACATTTTCCATTAATCTACTGCATAAATATAATCGATCATCTTGATTCAGTCCATACCATTGTCAGTCCTAGTGTGTGTTCATTAACAAGAAAAAAATTCATCTACTACTTAAATATAATTATCTTCGCTTATTTAGTTCATGATCTGTTATAAGTACTCCATTCTTACAACCAAAGAATGTATCCAATGATAAAACATATTATTATTGTCTATATGCACTACTTGGAGCTTGTCAATTTGACAGTAAGTATTAACAAGCTATAAAACAATTGCATTAAAAATACATGTAAATAATGACCTAATCTATAAACGTATACCTAAGACTACCTACCCCCAAAAGAATGTGAGCAAATGGAAAAATGTTTACTCTTCTGATACTAGTGATATTGAAAGGATAAGATCTAGGACACAGGACAATCATTAATTATAGTTTCTTGGCTGAGTGATGGCTCTATAGTTCTTGCTGGGTGTATTGACTCAATTGAGATAAACATAGGTTTTCAATATTGTCTACAGAGCAAATATTTATTGTATGTGATGTGAAAAATCTTCAAATAGAATCTTTGAAAGATCACCGAGTCTATGAAAAACAATAATTCAATATATACATTTTTATCTACAAACTCAATTTCAGTAGTAATACTAGTATAAGGGAATTAATATCTCACAAATAATGGTATCACAGTTGTCAGAATACATAAAGATATGTCTTAAGAAAACTAACAATCTATTTTTAAGGGTATGTTTTTATTTGTATAAAAAAAAACAAAAACAAATGTAACACCCCTTAAAAAAAGAAAAAAATTCCAACAAACAAGACATAAAACTAAATATAAAGTGTACTTGTATATATAATCCAAACACATTATTCAAAATATAAGAGTTTATGATAAAAACAAATATGAGAAAATACATTACTAAAATGGAAAGTCTGAAGTCTTTCAATTTTCTAGTCCAAATCTGAAACTTTGGAAATGGACATGCATTTAAGCATTCAGGATGACTGAAGGATTTTGAACCTCAAGCATATGAAATATATACTGTTTACTAAATCTATTGGCAAATTTAAAATAAAAAGGACAAACCCATCAGGTAATGTTGTTTATATTACTGTGAAGAACCTTTAAGCCTACTCACAAAGGTAAGGTGCTTTCATAATTGTGCATTAACAATTATGAACCCCTAATTAAAGACCAGGCAAAAATATATTAGGCTATATGAGAACTAATCAACATCTCTTAAGCCTTAAATCCTTTAAAGTCAACCCATGTGACTTGCTTTGCAAAATGGGCCTCAACTTGCTCAAACTTGAAAATGGTGTAGTCTTTGTTTTTTTTATGAATTTTATTCAGATTTCGCTTCTGTGAACATTAATCTTATGCTGATGTTGAATATTATTTCCAAAACCTCATGTTAAATCAGTGAAATAAGCATCTTATGAAATTTACCCTAGGAATTTTTATATAAGTTACTTAATTTTATCAAGCTGTATGTTTAGTAAATGAAAAAAAACCTTATGCTATACACTTCTAGAAAGCACTTAATAACAATTAACATGTTTTAAGAACTAGCTATAACATTTCTTAGCCTTTCTATGTGGAATTTCAATCATAAACAAAGATACACCATCAAAATTTAAGACTAATCTTTAATTTGCTGAAAAGGGCTTCCAGTATACTTGCTCAATTTTAAAGTTGGGAATATAATTCTCCTAACAATTAAAGAGAAATGGTTGACAAATTTAAAACTGTAAGTAAGCAAAAACATTAAAATCTAATATATTGTCATGTAAAGATATATTATCCATATAAACATTGTATATCTCAGACTAATTATCACATTAACCTCTATGAAAATGAATCAACATATATTAATAACAGTTTTTATTAGACTGTGTGAGGGTAAGTGACATTTATATTTATCTATTTAAAGGGTATCTAATGTTTAATCCTGATCAGATCTATGCTGAAAAAAAGCAAAAACAAAAAATATTAAATGGCTGATGATTAAAAGAGGAAGAGTATAAGTTATAATAACAATTATTAATCACAAAAGAAATGGACTAAACAATATTGTTTCAAGAGTGATTAAAGAAAACACAGCACACTGCTCCATTGAAAGTGGGTTTGCAATTTAAGCTCCTGTGAAAATTCAATACTATTACGTATTAGCACCATGCCCTCAATGTATATTAATTGTGCAATGTATAGTGAACTCAGTGAAAGTGGACTAGTAGAAAGCTTTCTTCTCCAAGTGTGCTTTCTGAACAATCAAGCACTTTTCACTGTTCAGCTCTATTCTTATGCTCTTAGCCAATCCAAAACATTCCTTTGGTTGATCAAAAATGTTCATATGCAAATGTCAGTCTGAAGTGTTGCTAAAGGGATTAAAATATGAACAAGTTTTAAAAACAAAGTAAAGTGAATTTCAAAAGCCAATCAAAATCTTGACCATTTTTCCATTCTTTAATTCTGCAATAAATTCTAAATACAACAGAACAGTTACTATATTCATTGACTTTACTGTTTACAAGGCAACTAACTATCTCACAATCCTAACTCAAAATAACAATCTGAAATTACAAAGTAGCTTGCAAATAATGCAGTTTAGCATTGTGGTTTTAGAACAATAAAATAATCACCATTATCAACTATTTAAATAGTAAGAAATGCATTAGTCTTTATGAATCTAGAGAGGGTCGTCATATTCAATCAAGTTCAGTAAATGTAAAAACACAATAATGTTTCGTTTTATGAAACCAAGAAAAGTCTAGTTCAGAGTTTGTAAAAACACAATAATGTTCCTTTTAATTAATCCAAAAAAGTCTAGTTCAGTGGTTTGAAACATACCATGATGTTCCCCTTTTCAGAATATTTTGCTGAGTTCAGTGTTATACTTTATTTTTTGTGCGACATGTCTTGATAATACAATGCATACATGATGTGTCAGTACACTTATCATGTTCTAGTAATACAACACTACATGTATCAGTATACTTATTGCTGAACAAGGAAAATTCTTTACAATAATTACATTTAAATGCACTCTTTTCGTGAAAGTAGAGATCATTTTGTTCCTCACATGTCAACAGTCTAAACACTTACAGATCAAAACTTTGTAGGATTCTCTCTTGCTCACATGTCATACACAAAACTAGTGCTGCACATCACAAAACTGAGTTGAGTGCCATGACAATAGAAATGGCCAAAGCCAAGCTGCCTGATATCATAACTAGCACTTGAGTTTTGTCTCACACTTCCCTGAAAATATAAATAAATTCATTATTAAAATCAAATCACAATTGGATGCATTATATAAGTAATATGATAGTTTTATCAGTATTTAATATTAAGTAATTAGGTTTATTTATGAAGAGTGAAAATTCAGCAAAGAATGAGAAGATTTAAGTTTAGGATATGGCTCTGCATACATGATTAAGTAATGGAGACTTTTGACTTAAGATTTGGAAAAGTATATACTACATTAATATCAAAACAATGAAAAAATAAAAACATCTTATTCAGAATACAATTTGAATCAAAAATATCTTTAAATAATTTGAATTAAAAATACCTTTTAATTTTTCTCAAGCAGACAATGCTTCTTAATCAAGTGAAAATCAGTACAATATACATAAATAATAATGACAATATCTTGACATAAAAGCACATGCCATTCCATCCCCCAAAGTTTATAAAATACAGAAAAGGTGATGAAGTATTAAGTGAACATGAGTAGTTTTGCTTTAAAAAAAAATAAAAAATCTAAATTGTATTTATATAATGCTAACACTAACAAGTATGCCTTTCCATCTTAGTGATCTACACTGTATCACACATATTCTTTGTATTTGTGTATACAGGAGGAAAAATCAATAATAGCTCTAAATCAGAGTGAATATCTGTTGCATTAGGCCCAACCTCTAGTGAAAAGATTTATAATCAAATGAAATAAAATTCTGAAGATGCTTCTTCACAACAAGGGGACTCTCTGCCAGTGGACAGGCATATGTCATTTTCATATGTAGATGAACACAAAAATGACTTGCTATACTTGTACATAAATGAATATCTATTTCAATATGCAAAGAAAAATCAATATTTATGATGTTTTAGACAAGCAGTTGTCAGACGAAATCAATATTACAATTTCTTTACACTAGAGAACACCTATTTCAATAAGCAGAAAAATCAATACTTACGATGCTTCTACATCAGCTGTTGTTAAAAGAAGCTGCTTCTTCATCTTAAGAATTTGTGCTGGAGAGAGTTTTTTATGTCTATCATCAAGAGCTGGAAGGTTCACAGAGGAAATTCCATTCTCTGGTTCACTGGTTGTTAATGAGTGGAAAAGTACAATCATATCAGATGGATTTGTTGAATCCTCTTGACCACACCTGACTTCTGAGAAATTGTTTGTGACACTGCTTTGTCTGTCATTTAAACAGTACAAAGTTCTAGAATCTCCAGATTTCTGCAACTCCGATTCCTCCCTGATGTCCCGTTCTGGATTTAGGTGTAAAGGACTGGAGGAATTCACACCAGAGGATGTGGGTATTGATTCCATACTAAGAATTTTTTGACGAAGTTTTTCATCTAAGTGGCCTTCATCTTGCCATGATAGTCTTTTGTAGATGCTACTGTCTTTGTCTTTTTGCTGCAACTCCTGAATGGAGTCTGCAGTATAGTAACGCTTCTCGTTGCGAGAAACACGCCGTGAATTGATTTTGTTTAGCTTGCTATTGAAATCATCATCCACTGGGCCTGGTTCGGCCAAGTTTGTTTGAGATATAGAATGAGGTTCTAAAGCCAAATCAGCACTAAGGACATCACTAGAGAAATTAGAACCATTGAAATCCTCATCGTAATCCAGAGTGACAGATTTCAACTGATTTCCCATCATACTGGGCACGGAATGGCTTGCTTTTACAGGTTTATGCCTATAATCACGGGAAGGAGAAAATGAAGCTAATGAGGGTGCATTATTTTGGGAACAGATGGTATCCACTGAAAGTGGTGTAAACTCAGCACAAGATGATGCATGCTCCAAGGGAAGCATACGATATTTGCCTGCCAGAGATTTGTCTGGAGAAGACAACTCTATAGCAGACTGATGCTTCAATGCTGTTGAAATATTTGGAACAAACTGCCCCTCTGTGGACTCAACACTGGATGTGTGAGGATAAACTGCAGAAGGATGGAGCTCCATGGTAAGAGGGCTACTTCCTGGTAATGGAGTATACTCCACTTCTTTTTTCATGGCCATGGCCTCGCTGGCACGTCTGCTCTGTCCTTCAAGTCTCTGTCGCTGATAATCAGACTGCAAAAATAAATATTTTAAAAATTAAATGTACAGACATATTATCTTTACAGTTGTTAATAAAACAGTATAATAATTAAAACTCATAAAGTTCATGATGAAAAACTCTGTAACAATATTAACATAACATACAATCAGCACTAGCGCTCAGGAGTCATTAAAGTTCATAATGAAAAACTCTATAACAATATTATCAAAATGTTTAATAAACACTAGTGGCTCAGAGAAGTCTTTTAAATTATTGATGAAAACCTCTATTATCAAAACATACAAAAACACTAGTGGCTCATTGGAGTCATTAAATCCATGATTAAAAACTCTACGATATCAAAACATACAATAAATAAGTGGCTCAGAGTCACTACCTCTCTAAAGTGATGATATGTATTAGTAGGTCAAATTTTCTGATTCAAATGGATTGATGGTTGCTTTTAGATGATAAATCTTTAATAAGTAGCAATTAAGAAAATTTAAACAAACCTGTGCATCTCTGATACTCTCAAGCCAAGCACGAACAGCTGATGGGTCACCATGGAAACTATAAGCAGCAATAGGCACATGGTATTCATTTGTGTAGATTAGGAGAAAGCTGCCTGTAATCAGAAACAAATCATTAAAGACATGCATAATAAAAGTGACCAGAAATTTTAAAAAGATTACCTGAATTGTGAATTGTAATAAATACTGTGTAAAGAATGAAAAGACATGCCATACCTTTATCCCTCAGCTCAGACACAACAATCTGATCAAGTCTCATGGGTGGTCGAATAATTTTATATTTGTCCATGCGTCTGTTGACCTTGCATACCAATATAAGGTCAGTGAAGAGAAAGCAGTCAACGTCAGTCTGTAAATTAAAAAAATATTTTTTAAATATAAAAGTGTAGTGCTATTCTGACCATAAAAATGTGGCATTTATAGTAACATATAAGGTACAAACAAAACAACTGCAATTAGCATGACAAAAAAACTAATAATTCTTAGTGGTCAATAAGCTATCAGCTTCTAGAAGTAAAATGGTGGCTTATGGCAAGATATCATAATTACTATGATTATGTTAATTCAGCAAATGTTCGAATGATAGTTGCTAATCTCAGAAATAATGTCAATGAAAAAAATGAAATGCTGTAGAGAAAAAGAAATACACTCTAATTAAGAAAATAATAACAATGATAATTGTAAGAAAGTAATTACTCTAAAAATTTTATTGAGGCTTTCGAACCCATAAATTCAAAATAATTATGCTTAGAAAGAATTCTAAAGCCAATACAATATAGTGGAACTCCGCAATAACACACCTCGTGATGACGCGAATTTGGATATAATGTGGTCGTGGCATGGCTCTTGAAATTTTGTATATTCATTTGCACATAAAATTTCCCCCCAAAATACATGAAAAAGAGTATAAAAAAAATTTAACTTCATTTTGGGGATGAGATCGCGTATGAATTTGAATATACATGTAGTACAATTGTAGTGTAGTTCCTGAAATTCATGTATGTGTATTTTTCTTGTACCGGTAGTAAATATTTTTTTAAGTACAAGGAATAGTGCATAAAAAGTTTATTATCATATTGGGGAAGAGTTTGCTTATGATTTTAATATAAAATGATCCAAAATTCAACAATTTCACCAGGTTCTTGAAGTGTTATGCCAAAATAAACATTATCAGAAATATTACTTATCCATGAGTAAGACATCTTTGAGATTATCTGTACATGTAATCTATAAATATATTATCCGATCCATCATTTTAAATATATCTTAATAATGCATTCCATATAATATTCATCCGATAATAACATGATTTTTTACATTAGACGTGAATATATGCATACGTTCTCGGAAAAAATAAAATATTGTAAAATACAGCATTAATGCGACCCTGTTAATAAGACCCCAATTATCGCGTTACAGTGCAGTTTCACTGCATTAAGTTTGGTGTGGTTCTTGCAGCCAGTCATAGAAAGGCAACAAGACAATGGCAATTTTGTATGTAAGCACAAAAAGTAATGTGTTATCATCTGTACCTACCCTACCCTGGGATTCCTTCATGCGAAGACTAGAGTGCATTAGAAGATGTCGAGTCTGACTATTGTTGAATCCAGACATAGGAGCCATGAGGTTGAAATTATTGTTGTACTCTTGTATTATCTACAAATACAAACATCCACATGACAGGACTTTTCTAGCTTTATTCTTATTTATTTATTTATTGCATTTTATTAAGAGTTGGATGGAGAGAAATCAGGAATTAAACAATTTTTTTCTTCAAGGATAAATTTCAATGGAAAGTGCATCATACATTAAACATTCACATGAACAAAAAGGTATGGAAGTTGAATAGAAAAGGATTAAATTTTACAAAATAAAATGTGTAGGTACATGTATTATTGATCTGTTAATTTAAGTCAAATAACATGAAACAACAATTAAACATAAACAACCTTTTAGTCTTGGCTGATCTATTCAACTAAAAAGAACTAAACGTTAACAGAAGATCAGCAATAGATCAGATCTTGTGTGAACTATATATTTTTTTTAAATCAAAAGGTAGGAAAGGATGTGAAATTTTGATGCTGTGGTCTTCAGCAGGTTATTGCAAAACCCAGGAATGTGGTGGCTGGGACTACAGGTATACAAAAGTGTCTCTCAAAACCTTTCTTGATGAAGATATGATCAAATTATAAAAAGAAATTTAATTATACTGAAAGTATTATAAAGTTAGTTTTAAAATTTTAAGTATAATGTTCGTATGTTTAAAACAACAAAAAATTAATAACATAGTGCTAAATTTCTTGACACTCTCACATTAAACAAATTGAAGAAAACCAAAATTTTCAATATTTTCTACATTTATTTATGTATTTATTAATTTTTTATAGCTATAATTTGTTATTTGTTCTTTTTCATTTCTTGTCTATTCCTAAATCTGATTTAATAAAAACAAAAAGCAGTAAAGTTACAAGATAAAAAAAATGCTTTTGAACTACATGACATTTTTTGTCAATCAATAGCCCTAGTTTGGGTATCAAAATACTAGTCATAATATTTATTAAGTCTTAAAAAAACCCACAACTTAGTTAAATTCACTCAATAAAATAAATGTATTCATAAAACCAGTGTGCCACTATGACACATTCATCATTCACAGGTCCACAACCTTGAAGACATTCATCTTTCCACAATTCATCAGTCTGGGTACATTCATCATTATTCATAATTCCTGATCTATCCAAACTCGACATATCTTTCTACAACCCACAGTCCTGACACATTTATTATTCTAAAATCAACAAGCCTTGACATTCTCACCATTCTATGACCAAGCAGTAGTGACATGACCCAACTGCTGTGACATTTTTCATCATTCCATGAAAATTTCATCATCACATGAACATACTGTGACATTCATCATCTTAAGATTCACCCTGATGCATTTATCATTCCATGACTCACCTTCACACATTCATCATTTGGAGCTTCTACACCATCATACGGTTCTATTTTTGTCATGATGGCTTCAAGTCGTTCTAATTCATGCTTCTGCTGCATCTGAGAGTTAATGCTGTTCACACACTTGTCTACACTGGCAATCTATAAAGAAATGATAATAATAATTTTAAAAGCCTTGATATTAAGAAAAAGAGGCTTGCTGTTTTTAATAGCAAAAAAAATTTCTTACAAGAATTCTAAGCAGGATTTCCCTACAATTTGTTTCCTGTCTATGCTGACAAGAAAGAGTTGAACTAAAAACTGGGCATCTTGTCAAATTCTGCTGATGCATAAAAGTAATATCTGTTTCATGCACTGGTGCAGTTGTATTTAATTATGAACAAGTGAAACTGACTGGCTAAAATATTTTAATCTTAAATGTTTCTTCTAAAGGATAAAGTGAAGAGTTTCCAGTTTGCAAAAGAGAATGACAAAAAATAATAAAGAAATACATTTGAAATAAAAACAAGTTTTTAAAAGAAAAGCTATGCATAGACATGCAGTGTTTGTGTTCATTACTGAAGATGAATATCAAGTCAGTAAATTAATTGTTTTGTCACTTCTGAGTGCAAAGTCCTCAATGCACCTGTCAAAATAAATCTTGCAAAAAGCACTGCCTTGTGATGAGTGTCAAGCCCGACGTGAAAGTCACTAAACAGCAAAAATAAAACACCTGTGCAATCCTGACTTTTGCACAGCTCTGGAAAATAAATCAGCTGCAATTTATTGAGGCGGTAAAATAAGATTAATAAAATAAATACATAAATATTTTACCATTTCAAGAACATGACGTCTTTGGCGATTGTCCTCAGTCGTCTTCAAAATTGCTTGCAGAAGAAGTGAGTATTTAGTGAGTCGCTGCATGGGTTTCACTAACAAGTCAGTCAATTTGAGACGATTGCACTGTTTCTGTGCTTCTGCCCACTGTAAATATAAAAGTATAGAAATCAATATTAGCAATAATTTTTGTGAATGTGCGTGCATATATGTATGGTGTATATGTATATGTGTGTAGTGTATTTATATGTGTGTATTGTGTATGCATATGAATATGCATATGTGTATGATGTCAGCATACATACCACAACAAATATTCTGAAGAGTTCGTTGTCACCGTGTCTTGCCTTCATATATTCTACACACTGTTTCTGTTCCATGCAGTATTTTGTATATGGACTGATTAATTTCTGAAACTAAAGAAAACAAATAACATGAGCATCATATAGCATACACAGCACAGGCACACATACAGTAAATCACAAACACTTTTTTCACCTTTTTAAATTACACTCATTAATAAATACAAAAAGACTATGGTTGGTACTGGGATATATATATATATATACCTACATAACAATTAAGCATAAAATCTCCTTAAAAGAATATGGGGTATACTGTTTCAGATCATATTTAATCTAGCAATAAATTAACAGTCATATTCAATATCAGATTGAACACACAAATTCCATCAGGTACACAGTAAAGTGAAACAAGTGCTGGAGTTAAGTAGCCTGAAAATTATTTGGTTCAAACTGTTGAATCAGGTAATCAAAATGCAGATAAGGAAAACAACAAAAATTTTCCAAGTGAAAATTTTTTTCCCCACCATAAATTATGTAAACTTCATGAAACATTTTATTCTGAAGGATTTCTGCAATGTGAAAAGTGATCACTTTTGATTTGGCAAGCATTATAACTATGGTTATAAAGTGTGATAAAATTATCACTAAAATAATCTGTAGATGGATATCTTGAGTTTTACTCTCTTCTCTTTGTCCATTCACATTAGTATCATTCAAAAGAACTCAAATATTTCTTTTAATTTCTCCTTTGGCCACACATTTGTTCACATAAGCTCATGCAATAAACAAAAACAGTTTTAGAAAGTCTCTTTCTGTTCCTATATTAACTTGCACCTAAATGGTCTGAGTTAAAGTAATTTTGCATATTTACCTCTTCTGTAAAGGCCGATTTCATTAAAGATGGGTTGAGGGGGTGCCTGTGGGTTCTGGCATCTTCAAGAATTTTAGTTAGACTGTCCTGCCATAGCTTGCAGTTTGATAGCAAGATTTCATCAATGTTGCTGAACAAACGCTCAGTTTCAATCTGGTCAGATAAAATTAGCATGAGAATGACAATGGTTTAAGTGTAGATCAATTCCAAAAAAATGACTGGGGAAAATGTCATTCACTTCTATGTACCAATGTGCATCATCATGTAAAATAAATATATAAACAGATAACCTATCGGAAATAATAATAACAAATGAAAATGAGTTTTAACAAACATTCTGAAATGTAATGAAATAAGAGTGCTCAGGCTTCTAGGTCAACAGTTTGCTCTAGGTAATGGACCCTGGTGAGAAAAAGGGACACTGTTAAGGAAAATTTGGTGTCTGATAGTGGTACAGGAGAGTATTAGCTCAAAGAAGTATACTTATTTAATATTTACTAGTCCAATACCAAACATGGATAGAAGCTCATCATCCTCCCCTAGAAAATTAAAAATCATTCAGTTGCCCAAATGTGCTTGTTGCAAATATTTTGTCCAGGTTCTAAATCTTTAATTTTGCATTTCAGATTAAGCAATGAAAGTGAAACTATCCTATGGAACAGATGGCTAATTTCATTCGCAGCTCAACACTAAAAAAAAAAAATTTCTATTAGAAAGGCCAGACTGATTTCTTTGTTGTCTTTAATCTTGGACAATAAGAAAGTAAATTTACCCATCATTACATATGCTGTCTTTTGTTCAAAATACTTATATTAACCATTTTAAAATTGCCTGATAAAATATAATAAAGAGAACAATTTTACAAGCAGTCTCTTTGAAATTGTAAGAAGAGCAGGTGTTCTCACCTCATTGAGAAAAGATTGTTGCTGTACATTGACGAGGCAGGTCTGAAATATCTGTAGGAATATTAAAATCAAAATATATATATAATTAATTAATTATTAACTTCACCAATGCTTCTTGAATTATTAAACAGAAGCATACTTCAGTGGAATATATTGCATTAAATAATGTGTAAGAAAGCAGAAAGAGATAAAGAAGAAGTAATAACAATAAAAATAGAAACAAATTTACCAAAATAAGTTACACAGAAAAATTTCTCTTACAATTTAATAAAAAAAAAAATGTTTCAAATTACAAGACTGAGAGAATATAAAGAACTTGGTCTTACTTCAACTTCATTACCATTAAACAGCACTGACTGGTTTAGATATTGCAAAAAGATACACGAGAGCACTGACTAGTTTAGATATAAGTTATAACTGTAAAAAGATAAATGAGAGCATTGACTAGTTTTGATATCACCATAAAAAGATAAACAAAAGCACTAGATATTCTACAAAGTAGAATAAACGAGAGCACTGACTGGTTTAGATATCACTGTAAAACTAAAAGATAAATAAGACTAGAGCACTGACTAGTTTAGATAACATTGTAAAAGAAAAATGAAAGCATTTTCTTGTTTAGATATCATTGTAAAAAGATAAATCAGAGCACTCACTGCTTTAGATATCATTATAAAAAGACAAATGAGAACACTGACTGTGTTTTATCTTTTAATGCAGTGACATATAATATGTCCTCTTAGAATAATAATTCACTTGAATTTATCTAAGCCTGGTACATATAGGAACCCAAGTACCAATTCTAGAAAGATCAAATATTTGCAGACATTTATAGCTGCATTACGTAACAATATCAGTTGAGTGAAATGGACAAGCAGTATTCACAATAGTAGTCTCATCAACTAATGATCAGATAACCTAGTTTACTAAGTGAGTGTTGGTTCTTTGATTCTGTCTTTATCCTCACTCAATATTATCTCAGATTTATTTGTCTTGTATTTTATGATAATCTACTGATCACCAATCATTCACACATGGAACATTATGCATATGGTAACAATTCCACTGAAATATTGTAAAAGTTTCTTCAGAAACATCTATTTTGAATGTGGGCCAAATTCTAATGTACATATGTTAATTCATTAACTCTCACAATCACATGTATTTTATAGCACTGACTATTTTAAAGATAACAACAATACAGGATGAGTTATATGCCCTTCCTAGGTGAAAGAATTTTAAACAATAACACTTTTTATCTAACCGATTCAGTTAACACCCAATCCAGTAATTCCTCATACGTGCTGTATAACACTGTAGATTAATAATAATAATATAATAAAATATAATAATAAAAACAATAATATATTATATAATTCATATCACTTTACAACTACAGACATGTGAGAAGCAGCCATAAGTAAATGATTCATTACTAGTACTACCCATATTATTAACTAAACAAAGAAAATACACTAAGAATAACTAAAACACACATCTACTTCATTGAATTGTTCAGTTCACCATACAGTTCAGTCTTAGTAATGGTAAGTTCAGTATAAAGAAGCAGAATGACTGCTTTGTACAGACAGAGAGTACCAACAGAATGAATGATTAAGTAAAAACTTTTTAGAGATGTAATAAACTTTCTTTTGGATGCTTCTGATGTCATTAGGATTTAGAATTTAAGTACTATGTCAACACTCTAAATAATATGAATTTTGTGTGAAATGCATTATGGTTTTAACTTACATCAATAATAACCTTGATCTGATCAATGTAGGATAATTCTGTCTGCAACAGCTCCCATATAGCCTCTTGCTGGTCATGCTGCCTCTTCGACAATGCCTATTAAAGAAGACATACATGATTAAATCAGTCAAGTATAAATACTTTCACACAAATATGGCAATGATCATATTAAAACATGGAGATAAACTTTGTAAGTTTACTTAGATAACAAATGAACAAGCAAGCAAACATGTACAGTATGTAACATTCCCAATGGTACAAGTATGTATAATAATAGTACATATTTACAAAACTTGTATTTAAAAAAATATTATTATAAGATAATGCGTAGGGTTAGAATAAAAAAATTATAATGTACTGTATAAGGTGTGACACTGCGAGAAGTTATTGTAAAATCAATTTGGAAATGTTACACTAAAAAAAAAAAAAAAAAAAAAAAAAAAAAAGAAAGAAGAAATTGCTTTCAAAAAGTTATTTACTATGTTTAATCTCAGTGACAAGCTCCTACTAGTACTACTACTGTAATAGTATTAAGAAGCACTATTCTAAATTGTAGAAACAGAACACTGGCAAGAATCCACTTGAGAAAGGCCCAACCTTTCTAATCATAATATATGAATGACATATAATAGGTTAGCAAGAAATGGGTTGCCACTATAACAGTATAAGTAAACTTGAAACCTAGGACTATTAACTTTCTTATCTTTTTTAAGTTGCATACATACTAATGTCATAGAATGGCACTAGATTTTAAAGTTAGAAATACTATTCTAAGCCTAAATATGAGAAGAATCGATTGTTTTAAGACTAAACTAAAGAATATTCTTAGGTTATATCTAAGAAGTAAATACTATTTGATAAAATCAAAGAAGTAACTATTTTATTAGGGCTAGTAATAGTATACTAAAAAGATTATTCTAAGGCTAGATCTAAGAAAACACTTCTATTCTAAGCCTAGATCTAAGAAGTAACTAATAGTCTAAAGATAATCTAAGAGTAAGAGGTACACTACTCCTTGCTCAAAGACTGAAGCCATTTTCTGATAGAGATTTTATCAAGGAATGTCTCATGACTGTGGTGAATTTTGTCTGTCCAGTCTGTCTTGGAGAGTATGAGCCTGTCATCCCATACTATTTATTGTGGCATTGAGGAGATGTCAGACAATGTGCAAGACTCGGTGAAGTGTGATTGCTCAACCTTTGTCGCCTACTCTCTTGCTGTTTAAGTTTAGAAATTAAACATTAT
Source organism: Sinotaia quadrata (assembly GCA_028829895.1). Lineage (NCBI taxonomy): Eukaryota > Metazoa > Mollusca > Gastropoda > Architaenioglossa > Viviparidae > Sinotaia > Sinotaia quadrata. The sequence continues at coordinate 66,159,383 of CM054179.1, forward strand.
TTCATAAAAGACTGAAAACAAGCATATATTATATTAGTCTGTTAGAAACAGTGTTACTGAAAGTTATGTCAATAAAATCCTTTAAGTGAACATTTCTGTTTTATAATTTTACCAAATAGTATATGAAATACATTTTATTTTCACCTAAATGGTGCTAAACAAAATTTAAAAAACAACAACTAAAACAACTAAGCATTAGAATAAGACTCACTACTTATTGTAAGCCACTGCACTAATGTAGTTAGTAGTATATATCTTCCAGGTACTGTGGTTGACAATGTGTAATTAATCAGAGTAAGGAAGTGACTCAAATTAAAAAATATATATATACACATAGCAATCCTAGACAAAACATGATGCATTAAATAAAGTTTGCATGATGGAAGACAAACTCAACATCTGTGCTTAATACACGTCATTCATAAGCCCATGAATGTATTAAATATATGTATAAATATATATCCACAGGAATGCACCTATGCACACCTCTGCCCACACACACACACACACATGCTTTTACATTGCATAATAGAAAAAAAAATCACATGGTCAGAATGTCTGCCTGCCTTACAAGCCAGGCAAACATTGAAATACCTCAGTTCTTAAGGGTCAGTGGCAGGAAGAAATGTGAATACATAATTTATAACCACTCAGTCTCAAAGCAACTGGTTTTGTATTTCCTGCTAGGCTTGTTAGGGTCACAGAAACATGACAACTTGCAAGACCCAAGAGGAGGCTACTGTGTGATTCTTTTAACGTACTACTGTACATCTAGGCTGACAAAAATGCAGCTACTGTGGAATATGGAATCAATAAACCAAAATGACCAGCAGTTAAGCTGAAGGAATTCTGTCTGAACTCGTACAAGTACATCGAGTGGTTGAGCGTTCGAACATGAAACTTCATTAAAAAATCTTTTTCCATTGTAACCAGCCTGAGCTTAGTTTCATAGCCAACTCATGGATCGTGTCTTTCTTATCTTATCAAGCATTAATATGGCCAACAAAAGATTAACTTGGCAAACATGAAAGACTAGGGACAATTCACAAATGCAAGGAAGGCTTTACTAGCAGAAATAGTAAATGATTATAATTCTCAATTCAAATATTATATAATATACACTTTTATACACACACACACATATTATAATTAATAATCATTACAATCAAAATCTTGCATATATATTATATTATATGTGAACAGTTTATGAGGTCATTAGTAATTGAAGACTGAGAGTAAGAGTACTAAGGCACAAAACCTGACAGACCTCTAGGCAAGGAAATTTAAATCCTGCTTGCCCAACACTTAGTGCTGTATACACACTCATGTTTACAGCTGTAAACAGTTTACCAGAACTATGGTTTTCTGAACAGGTATAGGTCGTGGGATCCACTTACTCATGAAAGCAATTTACAACTCTCTTCAACTTCAAGTGATATAAGCATTAGTTATTTTTTTCCCTTTCAGATGTCAGGTCTCAACAAATTATAATGGCATTTTATTTCCTTGTATTACTCCATACTTATCCTTTGCTAAGAATATTTTTTCTCAAATCTAATTGCTCTCTCAGATTCTTAATAAACCAATGAAGACTTACATCTGTGCATAAAATGAGCTGACTGAATACTTTCCCATTAAATAAAATCATAAATTCTGCTTGAAGGTAAAAATCTGCTTAAAAATACAGCAAAACTGCTATATCATGTATATGTGTTATAAATGAAATTAATGCAACACTAAGTGACATTTCTTTAATATGCTGAACCTATAGTTATAAGTAGAAAGTGTAAGTAGAAACTAGAATGAAGAATTTTACATCATAAAGTCTCTAGCATTAATGCTTTTATGTTACAGTAATATAGTAGAACATTTGTAAAGGAATCTGATTTCTCTAATCTAAGGCATCTGCTTCCATCTTAATTAAACCAGATAAAAATAATTTACATATTTCAAAAGTTATATAAGATCATGTTTTAATATAAACATTTCCCTTTTATTTCACACAAATCAAGTGTCTTGTTTGTAACAGATGACAGAAAAAGGCAAATTTACATATGCATATGCTATTTATTGATCTTCAGTAACTGAATGCCCTCTATAACTCAAAAGAAAGTGCATGTTTGCTGCACAGGCAACAACTGTAAATTTGCATACTGAAAGGAAGCAGGAAAAGGTGGTGCCTAGATGAACAGTACCATAGATTTTGTGTCGTGAGTACTGGAAAGCTGAGTGCTGCTTGCGGATTATTTGTTTCTGATGAAAAGTGATCGGATCTCCGCTCAGCTCTGAGCTCCATCTGCTGTCTGAGAACTATGCTCTACACTCAAACTTTATCAATAATATCACCAGTGAAAACAGTACTAATACTGTATTATAGAATTTCTACAGAGGTGAAAAGTTATTAAGGTTTTATGAATAAAAAATTAAAACAATTAGAAAATATGTTCCAGAATGTATTCATGAGGAACTCAACATACAAATTCTCATGTTGCTCTACTACCATGTTTCCATTTACTGCATCTTGAAATATGCCCTTTGCTTGATTTCCATTGGAAATATATTACTCAAACTGTGATGCTTACCCATCTTGAAATATGCCCTTTGCTTGATTTCCATTTGAAATATATTACTCAAACTGTGATGTTTACCCAGGTACCTAAGAGTAAGAAGCCTACAGGCAGTTTAGATACAAATAGAGTAAGATTTTAGATTTTTAATATACTTAATCTGCCATGGGAGTCTATTTTGACTGAAAATAATATGCAAGATGAGCTAAAGCTGTATTAATACTATTATTATTATCTCAATCAGAAATGAGTGGCAACATTTTACAGTATTACAACTAGTAACAATTTTATTTCACTTTATTCAGATTAATATTTCTCTCCCCCACCCCCCTTCATATGCAAAATAGAAAATGTGATGTAAATTAAATAGTTTCTTCTTACATCACTCTAAAAGGGAAAATGATCGACAAAGGCTGAAGAATTAAGAACCATTCTTATTTGATATTAGATGCTTTTGAAAGCTTTAAGTTTTCCCTAACAAATACTTGTATAATTACTTTCTACATAACTCACACCTGAGATAATAATAACATGGGGAAGTTCTCAGATCATCATCTAATAAAGTAGTAATAATTCTACTGTACTTTTCCCCAAAAGATAATCAATAGAAGAAACCATATCTCTCTAACTACGATCACAAGTATAAAGGCAGCCTCCGTAGGTAAGCTAATATATTTTATTAACCAAACATTTGATAAATATTAGTTATATAAAATTAATAAAAAGGATTATTCTACCTCTATGAACTCTATCCAAAAACATTCTCCATACAAATTACAATGGAGTTAAAGCAAAAACGTTTCATAGCTCAGAAAACAAACATAAAATCATGAATGAATTTCAACCTTTACTGGCACAGAACTCGTTTACCCAAGTTTTTTTTTTAGTGACTAAGGTTTTCATCTACAGTTAAATCGCTCATCTTTGATAATGACAATGATCATAATAAATGTCCAACAAATACTGAAATAGTCTTATTTAATTTCTATTCTTACAACTTTATAGGGCAAACAAAAATATAGTGTGTTGAAAAGTGCTACATAGTCGCAGCTATTTGTGTTGCAGCGTCAGGTGATTATTAATTAGCAGCTGTGAACTGATAAACTAAATCCAGACAAATGATGTGAGGATGAATCAATATCATGCCAATGAAAAGCACTTACCGACGCATTTTCCACCAGCATGCTCCAGTGAGCCTCCATTTGAAATGACGTCTCGTCAAACTTCGGACGTCCAATGGAAAGCAGCTCGGGTAAGGGAGGCAATCCTTCACTACTGTAGCCATTTAGTATCTCCTGCAACTGTTCGTGTTTCTCTCGATCCTGACAAGAAATAAGTTTTTGTGTAAAAATAATTTTAAAAGTTATTAAATAACCATCCTGAAAAATGTCAATTCCAACGTGCCTATAAGTGGTAAAAGGGTACGTGTATACTGCAATCCTTAACAAACCTTTCAAATTGTCACTGGGCTTTTAAAAAAATGTTTAACCATAATAACAACGCTTTCTTTTAATAAATTATTCATAGAACATATTACATTTTTCAATTGGCAATCATTGTCGAATTGTTATTGTTCTTGATAATGGCTATTTAGCCGATACAGTGAAGAATATTACCCGTATTCCAAATGTAAAATATAGATACAGACCAACATAATATTTTTAATATTTGGTTCTTACATACAGTTAGTTTATTAAATTTGTATTTTAGTTTTTACTGGAAGCACAGTAATGCCGATCGAAACAGGATCAAAGCAACAGAAATTCAGAGACAAACCATCACTCTAGCAGTCTGAGGGAAAACTAGTGACTTATAAATAAATTGACAGGATGTCCAAGGAACAGGAGACATGCAGCCGAGCCTAATCGGCATATTGACGACAAACATCCATGATTGGGTCGAACAGTGAACGAGTCAGTGTAATAAACAGTAGTAAATAGATGTGAAGCAATAAAGCAGTTTTAACTGCTTAAACTTCACAGTTCTAGATTAGTCACTTTAACGTTAGTTAACAGACAATGCCACTTTAAACCGCAAAAGTGAAAGTTTTGTTGTCGTGAACTTAGCAGTACACTTAAGTTTCGTGATTATATCAACTGGAATCAGTGTCACTAGATAACAAATAAAGGTGAAAGAGAGCAAAAGAGATAATGTTAAAAGGAATGGGTGCGACCACGGCGTTGAAGGATTAGGAAAGTTAGAAAACCCAGATAGGTGACAATAGTCTTTGTTTTACCGACAAACCGTGATAGTAAATCTATTAAATGAGTTGTATGGCTGGATGACTGAAAGTAATCATGCATAAAAATAGCTATATTATGTACGTCATTCCGCCTTCGTTAATGTCCTAAAGGGAGTTAACACACTCATTTAGATAATAAGAGTTAGCATCTTGGCAGAGTGGATATCAAATGAATTTTTAATTCGATATTTTCCCTCCCCATATGAAAGAAGACTATCGCTAAAAGATAGTCCTCCCTGAATTACTATATTCCTATTTTCAGAAATATATCTTGGCTCTATTACAAATCAAAATATTTCTTGGATTCTTGGATATAATAATACCTCTTGGCCTATTTACAAACATATCTCTTGGCCCTACTGGAAATAATGATACCCATTGAACTGCAAATGATGTCTTAGTGGTACACTCAAACTAGAGACGAAGTTCTTTGAACACTACACTCCTACTTTAACCATTCACAAAACTATCAGAAATGCTGGCAAGCTATTGTGTTTCTTTGGTTTTTTTTGTTTCAATGTCCCTCCAGTCAGCCAGACAGACTGATGGCAGAGCCACTGCCGTCCGACAACACAGACTTACAACGACAAAGCTCTGCACGCTGATCACACACTGGATATCGATTGACGGAGGTCACGATATATTTCCAAATACAACTTGGCATAGGATGGTAAAATTCATGCCATTATCGAATCGTACAATTACGACAGTCATGTATGTTTCAGTCACACATTACATAAAGGGACAGAAGGATATATTTAATCTACTTCGTACAACAATAAACAACCAGGACGATAACAATATACTGTTTACATCTTTTACGGAAAGGGCGGTCACACGCACTCACACACGTATTACACTAAAATGAGCTTCCATAATAAAACATAAATTGCGAAAGCATACATGTATTCAAATCAATTATATGATATACAGCTAGGTCAGAAATGTTATACAGTTAGGACATTAAAATGTATTTCAATTACATTTCATACATTTAGGACAGTTAATTTAAAATAATTCACACCCAGACCCAATAGTTGCCACAGATTAACAATCATGAGGATAAGACTCGCCGCCAGAATACACACTTCAAAGCCAGCCGTGAAGTATTAAAGGAAATGGTTATATCCATCCACAGTACATCCGTGGCCTTAACTTTTAAACTTAGTATCTATTACCGGCCCCAGAAACTCAATATCTATTACCGGCCCCAGTATACCGGGGCTAACAAACATCGATATATTATTGAAGTAATCAGTAATTTACCTGTTCTTCGGTCAACCATGCTGGGTTGTTGTAATGCATGAGAAAATATTTCTCTAACGACGTTCCGGATAAGTTATACTGTTTCTCCATCATCGGATATGTCGGTTCCAGCAAAGAACCAAAAGTCAGATTAAATTTTCTTGTTAACAGCGTACGACCGAACTGAGCGCTAACGGAGTATTTAACATCGCAGTTAAGTGGACCCTTCATCCGCTTCCGAGAATTTATTCCAAGCTGGAGTCAGCTGACACTTTCAACAGCCGAACAGATGATTTGAACTCGTTACCAAAAGTAACCAAAGACAAGTTTAATGACGATAAAAAAATAAATAAGACAAGGCTGCGTTCTCAAATTATTAAAACGTTTCGAGCAAAATGTTGCAGCTAAAAAGGAGTCAAACTGAAGATCCACTTACGTATCGATTCGGCAAATGAACTCCGACTGTTGAGAGTAAAATCGTATACTAGCTAGTAGCAGCCTATTTCAGTTCTGACACTACCACACCCCCCAAAAAAAGTAGAAGAAAAATACTCCGAATACAAAAGAGAACTCACTATGAGAGAAATTTCAACACAAGTGCGCAGCGTTTGACACACGCAGAACCAGTCAAGCACAATTTCCAAGCCATCACTCTGTGTTCCTGGCTCACTGAAGCGTTAGTCGTGCAGCCTAATACAGGAAATTTAAGACCGAGAAAGGTCAGCCATCTTACTTTCAGCGTTTTCTCCCAACGCCTCTTGACGCGAGCCAGAGACAAGAGAGTGGCATACAAGTGTGTTTCTCTCTGGACGAAGGAGGCGAGCATCGCTGCTCACTGAAGCGAGATGAATATACACCATGTCTCTCTCGCAGCGTCAACAGTCCCACGTTTGGATTTAAAGAAAGAAAATAAAAAGGAGCTTGAAAAATGGCTGGAAGTCGCTGACCGCTGTACTAATTGAGAAAGCGCTACCAGCGAGGGAAAACTTGTGCTATTACTCTACATGCAAACTCACGAGTCAGCTCTCCCGAGTTAAATTGCAAATTAAATAAAATTTTTAAAAAATATGTCAAGCGCAATGACCATGGGAAAATTGGAGTAGGAAAGATGAATTTATAATGCGAATAAGTCTGCAGACAATTAAGCCCAGCCAAATGATACGATTCTCAGGAATGGGTCGCTATTTAGTCTCCCCCACCCCCAATCCGTCCATTCTTCTCTCAAATTATGTTTAAAGGTAAATAAAATTGTAACCGCAATCACAAAAATTATAGAAACAATGAATTTTGCAAATAAACGTCCTCCCCTCCCACATCCCTACATTCCGTTATGATATCTTTGATTGGACTGTGTCAGCAATGACGAAGATCTATCTTGAACAACACGCGCCCTCGCTCGGATTGAAAAGTGTGCTAACCTTTTCCAGCACTTTGAACAAATACTCCCGACTCCGCGTCAAGTGTAATTTTGGGTAAGTCCAGCTGTCGGCGTGTGTACTGGACATCTTCTCGCCGGACTGGTCAGTGGTGCGAAGTTCGAGCACTGGCTAAGCGGTTTCACTAGATAACAATACCTGACTTCCGATATTTCGAGCACGACTCGCATTGACCGAGACGGCAAGAAAAATCTTTCACAAGTCGGTTGTGTTTCGAGACCCACATTGTTACACTGGACTACTTATTGAGTTTGCCGGGACAAACGAACAGCTGTTTTCAAGTTTATCGGCGGACCTCAACATAACGTTCCCGCAGATTTTTCAAGAGGGCTCACCAATAACTGCCTGCAAATCACGCGGGGGATGCTAAGCTCCTACAAATCGTAATAAAGTTCTCAAATAGCAGCAGACTTCTTGTAATTATAGAGTGAATTTACCTAAAGACTTAGACCAAACCCACCAGAATCACCTATACTTACAGCAAAGCACAGGTCATGTATTTATAAACAACTAGCCTAACGGATTCCGGAGGGGGTGGGGGGAGGAGACGCAACTGAGAAAGAGAAGTATATAATGCGTCAAAATATGATAGCAGTTCCTTTTTTGTCGAATTTTTTAGACGTCAGCCACCCGGTGTACAGTCCTTAAATTAAAATTTGTTCAAACAAAACTTTTAATCTGCCAACAATCTCAACCCGGAAAAACCAGCTGGCATATAGGTACACTTCATAAATTGTGTTTTAGCCCCACCCTCTCGCTGAGTTAAGTCCCCTTCACTAAATGTTACTCCCCATCGCCAAGTTGTTCCCCTTAACTAAGAAATAATTTCAAATAGGTTCACCGCTGTCCGATGTTCTGCTCAGCTGTTGATACGAATCGAAACCAGTAACGTTATCTGTGCGCAAAGTTTTATTTATTTTATTTTTCTTCCTAAAGCATGAAATCAATGCTTCACAAGAAATGCTGACATTTATGCAGTGTACTATCGTAATATCTGCCTTTGGAGTCATTGTGGCTCTGCTATGACCAAATATTTTCTTCCTGTTAATTTTATTTATCTACCTATGAAGAACACTTTCCAAGGAGAGAATGAAATGATTTTTAAGCGATCGTTGCTAAATAACGTCAGAGCGTATCAATAACGTTTTGTGACGAAACTAATCTCATCAGCTTAAAGCATTCCTTATATTCCACGTCTCTCTTCTTTTAAATAAAGAAAATAAACACATTTCATGTTCAGCGCAACACCCTGGCTGTCATTCTAGGTCTGGCTCAGCAACACGCAATATAATAAATCACGAGGTACAATCAATCTATCTTAATCCCTTTATACTAATGAACGTTTGTCAATGAACAGCACAAATCAAACGTTGACAAATTTTGATTCAAGGTGGCGTGAAAAACACCCCCACCCCCACCCACTTTAATACATGCTACATGGTGTTTACGTGTATACAATTCGGGACACTTCAATGCTATGCATATCAGCGGAATATGTATTTATAATAATATGCATTTCCTTTCCTTTCACATACTTAATCTTAGCGCAAACAGAAAGTTTTGAGGTATCGACTTTTTATGATCGTGATCTGTAGTTAACACGTATTCTTACTGCGATAGTGTTTTGCTTTCCTTTTTCTTTGTTACGTCACCGGACGACGCATATTCCGTTTTAGTGATTAGCTCGTCTAAATAAAGTAGGTCAAAGTTCATTTCCCGTTTGCGCAACTGACTTGGGTGCACTGTGTTTATAACATACTCAATATGAAACGATGTTGCGCGAAATCGGCGCAAGTTGGAAGCACTCCCCCAATTCAACAATATGATGTACGATATGCGCTTGTATGGCGTCAAGACTAAATATTTGAGTGAGATTTAAGACCCTAAATGTCCGAGTGAGATTTAAGACTCTAAATTTTTGAGTGAGAACAAAAAACGGACAGATATAAAACATAATAAAATGAACTATGCGTTTGAAGAAATATGAAGGTTGAGTATGTCACTAAGTGAAGACACCTTACTGGTAATATTTAACATAGTACATTAAAATAGGCGCGGCGACACTTTCAACTCACACGAAGCAAATTTTAAATATAAAAAGACGTCTTTAAATCCAAAATGCGTCATGTTGAGGCATTATGCTTGTGTATGTCGAGACCTTACTTCAAATTCAGACTTGCAATGTGGAAATTGTCAACAATGGCGGGCACATAAAACTGTATTCAGTGCAGCGTGAGGAATCTGCAGAAAAAGTTTAACTATTTAAGAGCTGTCCACTTTCAACATTTTGCTTCACACGAGGACTAGTTTATCAATTAAGATAGTACTTTCTAACTGTATGACGTATCTACAATCTCGATGTTGTACACAGCTATATTTTGGGTTTTAAAATTATCATTAATTATCATGTTGTAAACTCTTTTGGTATAAATAACTTAAAAAAACACACCTTAAATTGCCTATGTCAATCCTTTCCCTTAGTGTCTATATCATTAATTATCATGTTGTAAACTCTTTTGGTATAAATAACTTAAAAAAAACACACCTTAAATTGCCTATGTCAATCCTTTCCCTTAGTGTCTATATCATTAATTATCATGTTGTAAACTCTTTTGGTATAAATAACTTAAAAAAAAACACACCTTAAATTGCCTATGTCAATCCTTTCCCTTAGTGTCTATATGCAAATCGATCGATTGTACGGGGCTACCTACTGAAAATAGGAAACGTTCAATCCCATCTGACATGGGTGTGCAGTTATGTATTTAGATCTTGAGTATATATATATAAACTAGTTTATATCTGGATACTGAGTACAATTATATCAATAACTAGTTTGCTGTAGCTGGATCTTGAGTATATTTATAAACTAGTTTATATCTGGATACTGAGTACAATTATATCAATAACTAGTTTGCTGTAGCTGGATCTTGAGTATATGTTAATACCGTTAGTGAATTATGAAGATAACTGCTTTGTGTCAGAATCTGAACGAGAGGCCGTTATGTTAGATAATACAAGGGTTTTTTTAAACTCTGCGTCACAGGACCAGGTAACGTGGTATAGACACGTGCATAAAAAAAAAAAAAAACACCACACCCAAGCAAAAACGAAACATACATAAAAACTATACATTTTATTATGCATTGTCATTTTACATGTGAATCAATTTCTTTGCGTACTTTAGATTTATTAAGATATTGTATAGTTTATGTATAATTAAGTAGTTTGTATCTTAAGATACTGTATATTTTTATGTATAATTAAGTACTTTGTATATTAAGATACTGTATATTTTATGTATAATTAAGTACTTTGTATCTTAAGATGCTGTATATTTTTATGTATAATTAAGTACTTTGTATATTAAGATACTGTATATTTTTATGTATAATTAAGTACTTTGTATATTAAGATACTGTATATTTTATGTATAATTATTGTAAGACTCATTGACTTTGAATATGTTTAGGCCCTATATCACCTCACCATTATTATTATTATTACATACATACTAAACAGAACAATATGTTTAGGCCCTATATCACCTCACCATTATTATTATTATTACATACATACTAAACAGAACAATATGTTTAGGCCCTATATCAACTCACCATTATTATTATTACTAAATACATACTAAACAGAACAATATGTAGACAGATTTACATACTTATACCTCACAATACAAAATAACGCATAGACACAATGATTTTATTCTATGTAGTACAATATATACAGACTCCTAATTGCAAAGATACTTATACTTAATAAATAATGCAGTACGTAAAGAGTTCAGTCCCGCTGATTCCTAAGTCCTACTAATCATCTTACATTTAACAACTTAGGTCTCAGGACAAACTTTGACTTGATACGCGACGAGCACCGAATCACCGAGAACTCGGAATCAGTTCACGCAGTTAACAGGAATTTTGACATCGAGGAAGGCACCAGATAGACACTTTTGACACTGAACAATGTTGTTCCTGAAACACAGAGTAATCCAGGAATTACCGGCAAATCCTGAGTTATGAATAATAGGATTTCTAGGGATAAACAGATTTCACGTCAAGTACAAGGATGAACAAAGGGAGTTTATTGTGGCAAGTAACGGGAAAGTTATTAGAGTTACGCAACCAAACTGGATTGTTTTTGATGTTGAGTAGTCTGTAGAAACTTTGGGACCGTAAATGTTCAAATACAACTCCAAAACGAACTAAGAAATCAAAAGTGTCATGATCAATGTCCTAGCAATTACATATTTAAAACGCATATCTTAATACTAGAGCCCCAGCAAATGGCGTCATTGCTCAGTTTTAAGATTTCAATTCACGTCAGTCATCGGTTAAATTGCTCAGTAACATAGCAGCCAAAGTAGTGTTTGTTGTTATATACCCGGATGTCGTGTGACATTTAAGTAGTAAATTAGATATCAGTTTCAAACTGTCCAGAGAGCTGTTCCTTGAAGAACAACAATCCGTAAGCAACCACGTGGCAGTCACTAGAGACAGGGAGAAGCTTGAATTGCAGTACCTCATCACTGCATCTTTAAGTGTATATGCGAGCAAATTTTGAGATGACAAAGTGTAAGTTCGTGAATTCTTAAACTGCGAGAAACTAAGAAAGACATTTGGGAGTTTTAATAGTACTATTTATAAAGAAAAGGTCCAGTTTTCATCAAATCCTCACAATTCTTGACACTTTAAAAGTTTAAAAACATTACAATTCCACGGTGATGGCAGCTTTATGCCGCAGGTGTTGAGTCAGCTTCCTGATGTTTCCTTTCCTAAAAGTCGAAACGATGAATTTCTTATATAATAATTATTATTAACTATTAAGAGTTAAAAGCCCTAACAACTCAAGAGTTGAATAATATCTTCACGCTTTGTCCTAAATTAACCCACAGCTCTACTCGCTCGGTACCCGTGCATTGTCCTACAATTACCCGCAACCCTATTTGGAAGTACTGGGAAAAGTACTGATTTTTAGGCTTTCTAGTTTAGTGAACTAAAGGAACTTTCATAAATTCGAAGGAAAGTTCAAGTACCATTACTGAAAATCAACAATAAAATTAGGTTGAGCAATTGCTTGTTTGAATAAGTGTCCCCACCATTTCCTCCCCTCTTTAGTGTGTGTGTGTGAGAGAGAGTTGTTTGTGTCTGTGCGTGTGTTGTGTTTGTGTTTGTGTCTGTGCTGTGAAACCAAGCGTATGTGACCGGACTTTTGCGTTTGAGGTATCAGGAAAAAAGTATGTGACCATACTTGAGCGTTTGAGGTATCAGGAAAAAAGTATGTGACTGTACTTGTGTGTTTGCGGTATCAGGAAAAAAGTTTGTGACCGTACTTGTGTGTTTGAGGTATCAGGAAAAAAGTATGTGACCATACTTGTGCGTTGAGGTATCAGGAAAAAAGTATGTGTGGAGTGGATGGTGGGTAGGAAATGACGGAAAAGAGTTTGCTAGTTACACCCAAAAGGTGACAATAAAACAAGAGGCCGTTAAATTATTGATTCAAGGAAGACAACTCGGTAATTTGCAAGTGCCTGAGAAAAGGTGCTTAAGCGAGCGAGAGTTTTGATTTCAGCCATGTTATGAGTGACGTCAAAGATCATATGGAGCACGATAGAGTGACTTCGGTGACCTTTACTTGTCCTAGTGTATTTACAATTCAGAAGTTTATGTGTAAAGACTGATTCCAATCATGCACAACCTTAAAATTATATTTCCGGTGTGCGTGTGTTTGTTAGTGTGGGATATGTGTGTGTTTGTTTGTGTGCGATATGTGTGTGTTTGTTTGTGTGAGATATGTGTGTGTTTGTTTGTGTGAGATATGTGTGTATTTGTTTGTGTGGGTGAATGTTATCTGGCAAGTTTGTTTGGAATCAGGGAAACAGCTTAATTTAAGTTTTTTAAAAAACGAATTATAAAGTTTATGATCTTAAAACTAAAGTGCTTAAAGTTTCTTACAGATCACTAGAAGTAAAACATAAAAAAATAAGGCTTACTATAAACTTAGATAATAAAGTACAGATTAAATAAAGTGCCTAATGTGCTAGTTTTTGTCACTGGAAATAATAACAACAGACAACCATCCCCCCACCCTTCGAAGTCACGGTCTGCTTCTGTAACTATCTGGTAACCATTTCTATGAACTGTCTGGACAAAAAACAAACAACAACACCCCACCCCCCTATTTATAATTTTTGTAAATGAGAAGAAATGAATAAAACTTGCATTTATAGTAGTCAACAGTCGAGATTTTTAAATTGAATTCAAATAAAAAAAATTAAATTCACCGCAGCAAGATGGATTGAAGAGCAATTTTACAGGGCGTCAAACAAACTTGTATCACCTTTCTTAACTATAAGAGACTAGTTTCCGTTTCTTTATTTCCCTACTAATTTGAAAGTAGTGGCTGAGTCAACGGTGAAATATGAAATTCATGTACACAGTTACAATTATTTGGGAAGTTTGAAAACAATTATATTGCACCAGCATTGTAGATATCATAAAACGGATTGGTGGTGGGTCATAACTACATGTACTTGATTCGTCGTTGTTATCCTTTAGCTTGAGACTAGTTATCGGAGCTATATTTGCACTAGACTTGAGACTAGTTATCGGAGCTATATTTGCACTAGACTTGAGACTAGTTATCGGAGCTATATTTGCACTAGACTTGAGACTAGTTATCGGAGCTATATTTGCACTAGACTTGAGACTAGTTATCGGAGCTATATTTGCACTAGACTTGAGACTAGTTATCGGAGCTATATTTGCACTAGACTTGAGACTAGTTATCGGAGCTATATTTGCACTAGACTTGTGCACTTGCTTGTATGACTTACGCGAGCACATTTTTATTAGCCTAAAAATAAAACCCAGAACTGATACCACGCCCGACTGACCTATTAAATTTGCTGACCTATAAAGTGTGAATGACTTAAAAAAGAAACGTAATTGACCTATAAAATGTATGTCTGGCTACAAAAGCGCGACTGACCTATATACCGAGTGACTGACCTATATGGAACGGTTGACCGATATAATATATTCACCTATACTGGTTACGTGTAAACACACACACAAACTATTATTTAAAATCTTTCGGGAGAATGACAATGTAATGTGTGACTGATACATAAACTGTGGCGACCCCTAAAATTTGGCTAAACATTAATAAAGTAGATTGACCAATGAACATATTTCACACACACACACACACACACACACACACACACACACACACACACACACACACACAATTTCGCACCGGAAGGCGACGACTGCGGAAGATAAAAAGTGGAAATTTGTAACTTACTTTTTTAAAGTTCTATTGTTAATTTAACAAAATGTTTTGTTAAGTTTTAGCATGTTTAGTTTGTTTGATGAACAAAATTAATGATCTTTATGACTGTGCACACAATAAATATTCTCCTTAAAAACGAAATAAACGCATCAAATTATCTGAGCACATACTCATGAAATTCACTGCACAAGCATAAAATATATAGAGAGAGAGACAGGGAGTACACACATAGGCTATATTAAAGTCCTTAATTACTGAAATGCGGCCTTTATGGCTATCAAGCTACTAAGCTCGAGGGCACGGTGACCCCGAAGCAAACAAGAGAACGGAACTGTCAGCGGAGTCATTGAAAGCAAACGTTAAGCAGTAGTCTGTCAATCACAAAGAATAGTAAAATGGGTCCATTATCATTATGAGCGTTCTGAACATGAGAAAATCTGTGGGCCTTTCAATAAATAAATGGACATCGACTTATTATGAAAAATTTGAAAACGTTTCCACACGAGAGATAATTTACGACATAAGAAAATATGCAGCACATATATAAGGGATCAAACATCGCAAAAGAGAGCTGTTATTGTCTTTCCATTAAGGAATGAAACAAACGACATTTCTTAACACGAGTGATCTGCAGTCTAACTAAAGTATTTTTCAAATAGGAATAACCACTGCCCCTCAAATTAACGTCTATTTGTGCTGCAAGAACGCCTAAGAGATTTTGACGCCCTAACGGCCTAACCTATCCAGTTGTGTTCGATTACAAACTAAACTGCTCTGTCTTTCGCTAACTGGTTTTCTGGTCGACTGAAATGTGTCGCGCACAATGTTTCCTTTGCGAGAACGCAAACCCGACGAAAGTGTTGGTTGTCGCATTCTCAAAATTTCTCATGCCAGCTGAGTTGTTTTCAGTTCTGTCCTTTTATCATGCGGAGATTAGCAGATCACCAAAGCTGGTAGCGTGCTTGGCGAACTGACGAGTCGATAAGAAAAGTCGATGTCAGGACAATGTCTCCCATTTGCTCTGGGAGCAGGTCATGTCATGCATAGACAACTCTGAGCAACCAAAATAAAGGGGAGTATAATAAGTACTGAGAAAACAAAAAGACATAAGTTGGTAGTAGTCATTTTATTTGTATGCTTCGCGAGTAACGCCATGTCATTCATTAGTTATGCATTGTTAAAAAAAAAAAAAGTCTTGAAATCATGACATTAGTTAATGTCTTGCACTTCAATCACTGTACAACTGCAATGCTAGTTTCTGACATACACAGCGATCAAAGATAAAGATCGATACATGTTTATTTTGAAAATATTTCATGCGTGCATTTGTGTGTATATGTGTGCGTGCGTGCAAAACAGCTTTTCGCTAGGAATGTTGTTGAGTTGAACATTGTATTGTAAGGTCTGTGTGTCTGAAGCAAATCATTACGTAATAACTTTTGTCTCACCCGTAAAGATGCGCGTGTCGTCCCTGGGCCAAGCGGCCAAGACCGTCTGTACAGGGGGTTGATGGCACTGGAGCGGCTGGCGCGTCGCTTGACCTGTACCTCTGTTCCTGGTATCATCGCTTCCACTCAGTAATCCAAGACTACAAGACTTTTGGCTCTCGTAAAAGGGAAGAACGACTTCTCATTCGTACTCTTTGTTTGTGTTCATATTTGGCACGTTTCCCATCATAAACACAGCGAAAGACCCCGCCAAGAGTCAAACGAAAGACGCTTGAGTATCCATAATTCAGCGACTTTAAGTTGTTTCCAATTCTGTCAGCACTCAGCTGTTATAAACGGGTCCTTTGCGTCACAACTGAAGCGTTGAGCTTTGAAATTGAGTTGCATTATCTTCTTTCTAAACGAAGGGTAGGGTGGGAGCGGGAGCGGGAGAGAAAATTCATGAATAAATAAATAAATTATGATCACAATATGCCGGGATTTTTCATTCTCTCAACTACGCACCTGACTATTATTAGTTTAAAGCTTTTGATCGTTAGAATTCATTTGCCCAACTCTGAGTCTAACAGGAACTCACGTTACAACATACAATTATAATAAGGGGAGGCTATACTTTTACATAACCAGTTGGCCTACACAAAAGTATGCCTACAGTCAACCCTTCATTTCGACCAAAGTGTCGATAACTCTTGCTGCATTGTTTCTCCCAACCCACATACTGCAAGGTGCGTTCTGAGACCTCCACTCAGTACTGACTCGGATCACCAAGTGAAAGTGACAGAGCAGTGTATTTAAATGTGGAGATGATTTATTACACTGACATTTCACTAATACAACTCTCGCATCCGTCCAGGATCGAGCGCCCTTAACTTTATAATTTAAGAACGTTTGCATCAATCTAGTCAAAGTCGGTTGATACCGGATATACTGTGTCGACAATGCTGTCCGATCTGAAATCTGATTCGCCTAGGTCCGCTCAGTTGCAGCTTACGCTGGCGTAAAGTTGGCTTGGCGTTAGTCTTGGCGAATTACCATGCACGGGGTTCTGGATGAGCCAAGAGCCGATAACGAAGGTAGGGACTTAGCAAAGGCAGTCACCCGTTAACAATCATATTTTGAAAGCAAACGTTCGTCTTTGTATGTTACAAAACGGGCCCGCAACTGACACCCGTTCACTGCTGGTGAAAGGTAGGTCATCGTGACCTAATCGTCTCACTATTGACTGAGATTAAGAATATTTGCTGCAGCAAAACGAAACTAACGTCCTACCTGACAAAAATGTGTGAACACCAATTCTAGGGCGGGCTCCAGAGAATCAAGTGGTGAATATTCTCTTTGCACGGAAATGGTGTTGATGTATGGCTACAACTAATATTGCGGTTCGGTTTGTTTACGGGGTCATGGGGTCGAAAACATTTGTCGTCCTCGTGAGTTACTTTTCTTCCACAAACCCAGAGGAGCCAGCTGTAAGGAAACTTTAGGAATTAACTCGCCGGCGTTCCCAGTCTTTGGCGTCAATGCTGGCGGCCAACATTGATTTCAAGAATCTTTCTTACAGTCTAATAAAGTAATCCACTACCAAATCTTCTATTTAATTGCACGAGTAGTTTCCTTTCAGCGAGCCGTCTCTTGCGGCAGTAATCCAAAAGAGATCAGCGCATGTGTAATTGCATGACTTGAAAACTATGGCGATCAGCTGACTGACACCAGCGTTGCACACGAGGAAACGACTGCAGGAAGACAAAATGAGAACTCACCGAAAAGTGATACTATTATTAATTCATTATCGGGAATCAAGAACGGCCGCTTGGGTCAGTTGTAATGCATAGAAACACAGAAGTCTGGATCCTTCTCTCTCCCCCCATCCACCTCCAGCCCCGTGCCCCCCCCAAAAAAAAAAAAACAAAAAAAAACAAAAAACAAAAAAACAAAAAACACACCAACTGCGCGCAATAGAAAATGGGAAACAACTTCTTATCACTCATAGTCTGAGTGAGTTACATTCTTACGTCAGTTGAAAGGCACACCTTGTACACTCACGCCCGACCCAGATCGTACTATTGTTAGAAACAACTGACTCGGTAACGGCCGCGTGGCCGGCCTGCATTTCAGTGCAATGTGTTTGGTTGCACAGGTTTTATTGATGCCTTCGGTGTACGTCAGTTTTCCTTAGCTGTATCGTAACAACAAATAAGAACTCAACAAAAAGTCCCAAAGAAAGAAATTACAAAATAAAAAAATTAAACAACAAAACAAAGAAACAAACCGCATAGAGATTTCAGTCGTTCATTCATCCCCACCCCCTCTCTAATGGTAGGTCAGTAGCCTATGGATCAAGTGGCCCATTTTCAATCCACGGTGAAAAAACTTGTGGGCTATTTTAAACCGCTCCATAGCTTAGTGTAACTTTGCGTTTAGTTCATCGGATGGGACGATAAATGGGGTCTCGTGTGTTATAGGAGTACACACTAAATGTTCCAAAGAAATTGAAAATCGGAAAGAATAAGCGTTGGCTCCAACTCGGACAATATTTCATCTAGTAAACTTACCCAACCCACCATTGCCAATATTCGCTCGAAATTTTTATCTTTTCTCTTCAGTGCGCAAATAAGAATGTCATGGAGTGAAGACAAATTATACTTGACCTCCTAACCCGCAAAAAAGAATATGAATACTACACTATTTCTATGGTTTGGTATTTCAAAGTTTAAACGCTGCAAATGGTACGCGTTGCCAACGATACCCCTGTTAGGACTGCATGAGATCTTTTTTCTGGTAGATTTTATCGTGACATAGCTTAGTCTGAACGGACTGAAGTATGACACATAGGAAACATTGCAGTACCGCAAAATAATGACACATAAGAAAAATTTTGCATTACAGTAAAAATGAGGATTTGTGGGCTTAGGAACCGACCTGACTGACTGACTGGTGTGCGCAACTTACAAAGCGACGCAATGGAAGATCTCTATGCAAGCTGCTTCTCAGGGTATGTGTTGTACAAAAGCACAATTACCCCAAGGACGAATCAGTAAATTCAGAAGCATTTTCGGCTACAGTGACAGCTTGACCTTGATATTTCAATTGAAATGACATTGGAGGGCAAGCACCGGGGGGCAAGACTGGCAACTGCAGAAAAGAATAATTAGACTCGAAGTCAGTCTTAAAGTTAGAGAAAATTTACAAGCTCACAGGCTGACGTTTCTATTGCTATATACGAACTGTCTCCAAGTGGTAAACTGTAGCACAGTGCTTACCTCACGAGGATCGCAAGATCTTTTGTGTATACAACACGTTAAAGCATTCCAACACGAATGTACATTTAATTGCCGTGCAAGGAAGGGATGGCTGGTGTGTAATAAA
The DNA here is from genome assembly GCA_028829895.1 of Sinotaia quadrata. Classification (NCBI taxonomy): domain Eukaryota; kingdom Metazoa; phylum Mollusca; class Gastropoda; order Architaenioglossa; family Viviparidae; genus Sinotaia; species Sinotaia quadrata. The sequence continues at coordinate 66,178,995 of CM054179.1, forward strand.
ATAAAAAATATATTTGTGTGGGTCCCTTGTCCCCACTTCCCCCGCGAATAACAGTCAGCACCATGCGTCCCTAATTATGGATATTCTGCGTCATCTTTGAGACATGTAACATTCCAGATGTGGTCAAACTGAATTTACTGTGGCTAAAACTGGTCATCGTGATTGCATTGGCTACAAAATCATTCACTTTCGACAATTTCCTAGAGGTAAAAATAGTTCCATTTTAAACTCCATGAAATTGATGAATATTGTCAGCGGAAAATCCCAATATCATCATTTTGAAATGTGTACCATTATATAAAAAATTATCAATTTGGTGAAACTTCACACACACACACACACACACACACACACACACACACACACACACACACACACACAATCATAAATGGACTTTGTCAGTCCTAGATTTTCTTTTCTCGTCTTGTCTCATCTAGCCTTCCATTAAATCAGTTCTGAGAACTGCACAGCGACATACCTGAGGATGAGTGAAAGTAAACTCCAGCCAGTCGGGCAAACTCGTCCAAAATCAGTGACGTACTTGAGGGTGAGTGAGAGTAAACTCCAGCCAGTCAGGCAAACTCATCCAAAACCAGTGACGTACATGAGGGTGAGTGAGAGTAAAATCTAGCCAGTCGGGCAAACTCGTCCAAAACCAGTGACGTACTTGAGGGTGAGTGAGAGTAAACTCCAGCCAGTCAGACAAACTCATCAAAACCAGTGGCAGCGGTTGAAACGAATGCATCCGTTACGCCGGTACATGGAGACAGTCATTGAAGAATCGTCCACTCGAAGTGTTCTTGTAACAAAAGCCGTCCGCGATCCCAAATTTCACTGTCGGCCCCGCTCTTGGCATACGTCAGCGAAAACAGACCTCACCCCGAAATCGTCCTCCCTGGAGCAATACCCCTCTGACGCGCACACCTCTCTGATCAAAACGAGCTACCCGGATTACAGCTATTAGAGTTGGAAAGCAGCCAAGCGTAAACACGCCAGTAAAACGCAGCAGCATAGGGGCGTGGGGAGGAGAGAGAAATAACTCTCCTATTATTTTCTCACTAGTCCACAAAGATCGAATATCGATCTGTGAATCTCCGCCCCAACATAGGTGCCAATTAATTAACCCACCTGATTAATATTCGCGAGCTTTTCGGCACCAGGTGTTGAAATTTGTGATCAAGTCCAACAGTCTGAAATGTTACGCAAACTGTCAAAAGGTCGTCTAGTTTAGTTTATGCACCTGCTGTAAATAGCAGTGATTTTGTTACTGGGCCACATTTTTTCTTCCTCTCTTCAGGTTAATATGAGTTCAAAGGTCCGGTGGACCCCCACTGATATGCCAGTAGTTCACCGTAGCTGACGTCATTTTGTTTGACACACACACAACAGAACTTATATCTATGCAAATCTGTTCTCCCATGATATTGTCTTCAGATTCCTGCCATTGATAAAAAAACAAAACAAAACAAAACACCCCGAGAGAATGTGAAAAGAAATATTCTGAAACACGCAGAGTTGGAGTGAAGGCACACCTCTCCCCGCCTACAACTCCACCCAAAGTATCAGCTGTCACTACAAGGCAGCACAATATGACATCTGACACCTAGTACACCAAACATTTAAACACAATTATCAAATTACTCAATTCAATAAAATGCTTATGTATATCAAGCTAATTTCATCAATAAAAATATGTAGTTTAGCCGATGTTCTTTTATCATGACGTAAACATTCAGTAATTCTAGATGGACAGAATATCCTAGTAAGAATAACTCTACACCAACCATACCTCATAATTATATATATGTATAAAAACTTTGATACCTAATATTTGTAAGTGAAATACCAAGGAAAGTTTCTCACTTGACTCTGAACAGCATTTGGAGTGGACTTTATGAATGGACTGGGTCTTCGGCAGAGGGATCCTAAGCATTTGTATGAACAATCCTTCAACACGAGACTCAAAATAAGCTTGAGGGGAAGAAATGCCCGCCCAACCTTTTAAAATTTTATTTCGCCATGAATAGTTAAGTACCCAACCTCTACATTACTTTTTTTTTTTTAACGCGTAGTAAGCCTTCATCTGTTGTCGTAGTCACTCTAAATGTAGACAACACAGACGAAAAATAGCTCACTTTGAAGGAGAAGCAGATAGGTTTGTTACATGTGGAGTTACACTTTTTAATTATTCATTCTTTATTTGTTTACTACAAATGATTACCATGAAGTAGCGTTACTAGACAACTGTAGAACAAACGAGAATAAACATTTATACAAAAATGTATTTTGTTCCGTGTATTCCTCAAGTTTGTGTTCTTTACTCGAAGTGCAAGGAGCTCTAAAGCATAATGCTATGCAAGTTTGATAAAAGTGACCGAGCCTGCTCTCCCCTTGCACCTCTGATATTTAAATAAAATGCAGAATTATGCAAAATTTATTACACATATCTCTGAGCTGTCACCGATTAAAAGCTGAACGATAAAACAGGCGTGTGACAATTGATACTTAGAAATACTAAGAGCGGAAGTGACTATTAGCTAGATTTCTTTGGATATAATAACGGGCACAAAACAGTCTTCCAAAAAATATGTGCAGACCTAATTACCATTACCTGATGAAAATCTTACCGGAAATGGATTGCATACACAGATAATTAATATCAGTAATTAACTAGAACTTAACGGTTCTAGACTAGTTAGTGCTTATCTGTAAATACCTAGAATACAAGCGTTCAGTAAATGGCTAGAGCGAATAGTTCTAAGCTAATTAGTACTTCTCAAAATAACTACAGTTGAAAATATGGGTGAAATTTAGTTATATATATCAATAAATAAACAGAACAGGAATGTTTTAACAAACTTAATTTGGAATAACTGGATTCGAAATGTTCTAACACGAATGTCTTAAACAAACTTAATTTGGAATAACTCGAGTCGAAGTGTTCTAACACGAACGTCTTAAACAAACTTACTTTGGAATAACTAGAATCGAAATGTTCTAATAGGAATCCCTTCATATAGTTATCTGGGAATACTTGAAGCTGAACTATCCGAGCAGGAATGTCCCCAATCTAATTTCCAAAACTAGCCGTTTTAAAGTCATCTCCACATGCTGCATTTCTGAGCGTAACAAGGGGCTTCATAACATCACCAAAACAACCGAAATACAATCACTATTTTACTGTGCCTGCTCTGAGGGTTTTCTGTCTGTCCTTAACGGCCATATAATATCTTTAGTTTATGATCGCATCACTCCTGCTAGCTTCTTGAAATTCGCATACAAGCTTTAGAATGAGATGGTATCTCTGTAAGAAAGAGTCACACATCTATCCGCTACAAAGGGCTCTTTCAAGAAGTGCATTAAAACGAAACATAAAACTATAAAAGATACAGATACTCAGAACACATAGCAAGATTGTTATGAAGCGAATATTGTTTGTAGCAAATCTAGGACTCACGCTCATCTATACATGTACTTGGCAACAGTTATAATGTATCGTTACATAGAGGGCTAATATATTGCGAATAATACTTCTCAACATGGTGCATTTCGAACAGAACTAACCCTATTTCCACCAGTGAGTGACATCATAATGTTGTAACTAACTGCCTGCAGCAGTCTTGTGATTGACAGAAACATGAACTCGAAAAACAAGTTAGAGTATTCAGTTAAAAAGAAAAAGTATAAAGCAAAAACTCGCGAGCTAGATTATTTTAAGCATGATAAGAACGAAGAGTTTCATTGTTTATTTCTCCTACAAAATCAGGAACTCGTTTGTCCGGACTAACGTGCTCCGACATTTAAATCGCATGATACCGTAGTGTTACCCTAGCTCGAGGGTGTACACAACACGGAGAACTCATGCAGAATGACACAAAGAGTTTCCTACCTTGATAAATGAAGGGAGCACTTCCGGCGTGCGCCGATTTCCCACGCTTATAACCAGTGAGAGCAGTGATTATGAATGAATACAGAAAACGTCTTGAGGTTTAGAGATTCTTTTATTTCTTTTCCTTATATAATTCGATGACAAATTCAAAGTTTTGGGTCAGTCAGTTACTGAATTTTTTCACACGTAATAAGTAGGGACGTGTGAGGTCGCTGCATACACTGAAAATCTTTGTTCTGTTTATTTTGAAACTGTTACATTTATGAGTTTCTTTCCATTTTTATTTTATTTTGAAAACTTACAATTTACAAGAGGACTACGACATTAAATGGTTATATGTCTTGTCATTCTGTGGCTCAAAAATGTATGTCTACATTCAACTATTTAAACAAATATTTTTATCTAGTTTTAAAGCCTATTGGTTAATACACTGCAGTTTAAGGTTAATTTTCTTTTCTCTTCTTCACCTCTATATCATATATAATTTTTTGTTGTTTAGTTGCAAAGATTTTCCTTGGCTTTTAAAAGACGATATTTATCCGGCCGCACATAAATAAATACCCAGAAATTACAACAGTGCTCAAGCGGCCCCACAGGAGTCAACCATTAACTGAGAATATCAGGAAGATGAAAAGTTCATGCAATTCCTGTGGAACAAAGAAGTTATTGTTACTACTACTACTACAGTGCTCAAGCCTCTAAACATTTGTAAAGTCAGCCAATACAATTCTATATTACAAAGAGATTGCAAATGCGTTTTTGCAGTTGGGAATCACATGTTCCTTCCTTCCATAAAACGTTCTTTCATTTGGCAACGCCTTCTTGTCGTGCACGTCGTTCACTTTACGTGGTCGTGAAAAGTACCGGGCAACAGATTGCCCGAACAGGTCGTTGTGCCCTGACACGTTTGTCTTCTAAATTCATGACAGCAATACACAGGCAATACGACGTACTGTGCGATCCATACCTTCCTCTGTGTGTGTTTGTATGTGTGTTTTTATTTATGTATGAATATGGGTATTCAGTTAGTGATATTTTTCCTTCGGCCCTGTCGTGACCAAGTCAGTCTTTACCCAGTGCTTCTCTTTCTCTTTCGACCTGTGATGTGTGACCTGATCTTTCAGTGTTCGCAAAACTAAATACGAATGTCCAATTTTATGTTTTCTTGTATTATTTATGCATTTTTACAACGTTTATCTGATTTTAAAGTTTATTGTTTCTGGTCGTTGTACATTTACACATACACGCTCATCGACATGCCATACACTCACATTTACATGCGCACGTGACATGTACACTTGGGCGAAAGTTTACAGTGATTGGTCAGCCTGCCACCTACGTATATCTAGGAAAGTTTAGTATAAGTGAGACATTATTTATGTTTTTCATTGACAACGTGTCTCTAAAACTGTATATTGTCTGAAGTACAGTATACAGGGAGTACCATTTCAGCCAGCGACATCACTAAATGGTATTGTTAAGACTTATCTCGCATTGAAAAAAACAACCAGCGACATCACTAAATGGTATTGTTAAGACTTATCTCGCATTGAAAAAAACAACCAGCAACATCACTAAATGATATTGTTAAGACTTATCTCGTATTGAAAAAACAACCAGCGACATCACTAAATGGTATTGTTAAGACTTATCTCGGATTGAAAATATCAACAAACACGTTCTATAAGCATTCAAGATCTCGTTAAACATTCATAATAAAGTTTTCTACTCAAGTTATAGGTCATACAAGAGCTCATCTCGTGACAAACAAGCAAACACACACACACAGGGAAGTCACAGGTACTGAAGAAAGTTTTCTACTCAAGGAGGTGTAAGACATACAAAAGCTTATCTCGTGACAAACAAGCCAACAAGCAAACACACACACAGGGAAGTCACCCTGTGTCTAAGAAAGTTGGAGTACACTAAAGAGCCCGGTTAAATCCCATGGAACAAAACATTCGTTATATAAGAAACTTCTCTCATTTGATCAGTTTTCGATCCCAGCCTGAAGTCAAAACTCTTTAACAGCGCTCGTGTTGTAGGTGGTGAGCTTAGTGTTTAATCCGTTGGATAGGATGATAAATCGGGTCCCTTGTGCTACGGACCGCAAACTCATAAGGCTTCCTTACCAGTTAAAAAAAAATCACAAAGAAATGACCCCGTGCACAATTGCATCTAGAAAATCTACCAATCACTCTTCCTACCCATGGCGCCGTCTCTCCCTTCCAGAAAATAAATCCCTCCCTTGGCTCGTCTGCATAACCAGCGAAAGCTGGAAGTAGACATGAAACCGAAATCAAATAAACCAAGAGTAGGCTAAAAAAAAAAAAAGAAGAAGAAGAAGAAAAGACCCAGTGCAGCTAAAGAACACATACTTCAAAGGAGAAAGTTTTTTCTTAGGCTTAAGAATATATATATATAATATCTCATGGTAAGATCACTCTATTCATATGAGAAAGATTTTATCTCATGGAATATGTGATCTATCTGTTTGTCCGTCTTCTGCTTCAGTAAGACTATATAAAGATACATGAAGATTCGCAAGACAAAACCTGATCATTCGGCGTTCGTGTATACACGATGAGATTGTCGACATCTGATCATCCGGGGATTCATATAACCTAGTCCTAGTGGAAACCGAATCATTTAGCTTGAGTACGCACGACTCCCTAGTTGAAATACAAGCAAATCGTACACACAAACACACACACACACACACACACACACACACACACACACACACACACACACAGACACATATACATATACACACAACTCTCCGACGTCATAGACCATGTATGCTCTGCTCTTTGCGGCAAACACAATGCAACTTAACATCACATATAAATGGGTCTTATGTTGGTCGATTTCAAACGCCCGGATGTTAACATCACCAGGCTACGACCCACGATGTTTTGCCCTTAATTCAGTTATCAGCCGGTCCTTTGGTGTTCCTGTACAAGTCGCACTTGTCAGGGCGTGAACATTACCATGCTCAAATGACTATTTTTTTTTTCTTTTCTCAAAACGGTTCACGTCCAGTGTCCAACACTAAAACGGCTAAAGTTATGCCTCCCACAAAAAAAAAACAAAAGACACCCCAAACTATATAGAAATTATAGATAGATGTGTATATGCATGAGCATGGTCGTGTGTGTGTGTGTGTGTGTGTATTTGCGTGCGTGCGTGTGTGAATGGTTGTATGTATATGTAAATGAGCACGTGCGAGTGTGTATTGGTTTACAAGGGTGTGTGCGTGGAAATCTGAACAAAAAACAAGAATCAATAGAACGAAATTAACGGAAACTTATAAAGATATATTTTTTTAATTGGCCATGGGTTATCTGAAATTAACTAAACGTCCATATTTATCAAGTGGACTCTGAAGGATTATAGGTATTAAACAAAATCCTTACGGATAAAAACCACAACAAATGTCTCTAATCAGTCTTTATCGTTATCAAAAATATCACAGTTGGCAACTAATTAAAAATTCTGGGACCAAAAGCTAATTATAAACTGCACTGATGCCTCAGTCTTTGTTTAGACACCATCTGTTAACCCTAAGACAGTGATGCAAATTAACCCTTTCAATACAGAACGTATGTCAGATAGTATCATGTTCACTAGGCCTGCAGTGTAGAAAGACTGTTCGTACACTAATGCTATGTGATCATATACCATATGTCTCAGAAGCGTGATGATATTGTATTTTCTGTGGAAAAAAAAGAAGTGACAGTGCAATATAAGGTTTCGTCGTTCTGTGATTGAAATTACATTTTTGGTAGTCATGGTATTAGTCGGCCACACTCACCATGGTATTAGTCACTACACTCACCATGGTATTAGTCGGCTAACTCTCTATTAATAACAATAACTTTTGTGTTTCAAAAAGTCCAATAGGTTGTTTGATCACCACAAGCTCGACTTTATCTATGTTTGCTTTGAGAGCACAAATCTGCCCCAGGTCTCAGGAATCTTGGTTACATTACGCTAAAATGCTAGAAATTGCAATAACGGGGAAAAGGGTGGATAGGTGGATCCTGCTTGAATACAATTATTTACTACGTGCACCAAGGAGACCACGCGAAACAGGAAATTGGAACAAGGGAGAGAGAGAGAGAGAGAGAGAGAGAGAGAGAGAGAGAGAGAGAGAGAGAGAGAGAGAGAGAGAGAGAGAGTTAACACTTCGACTGTTGAATTGTGCTCTTTACAGTGAACGGTTCTGATACTGTCAGTTACAAAGGTCATGGAAACATCACGAAGAAATTCATACGTTGTTTATCAGAAATAACATGAATTTCGAAAACTGTTCTGTCCAACTTTGGATCTAAGTCATCCTTATGGGAAAGAAAGTGCGTCATAATGCAGTAACACTGTACACACTTGTAGAGGTATCTTAACATTACTTTTAGAGAGAACTGGTCCTTTTACAACATGGCCGTCAATGGTCATAAATTTTATACCTTTGACATAAAATAATATTCTTTGGAAGTTGTAAATGTTCAGTGTTTTAAACTACAAGTTACAGACCTTTTGACACGTTACAATTGCACAAAACCTACAAGCAGTTTAATTTTTGAAAGCAATAATCTTTGGACTTTACAAATTATGTCCCCTTTGATAGCCACAAATAATAAAATGAAGTTCACTAAAAGAGAAAACTACAAATCGTTATCTTCTGACCCATAAATAATACTACATACTTTTTTAACTTGTACAGAAAACTTTCCCATAGCAGTAACAAGTACACACGTCGATACTAATAAAGCTCTCATTTGTACAACTACAAGTACATAAAACATCTAAATACTATTCACCTTAAAAACCCACGCACAGAGGCACGCACGCATAAATTTTGACGGCTGCACTTCTTATGACATTTTTGTAATCGATAAATAACACTATTTTTTTTTTAAATCAGACACATTCGACAATTTTTAGATTTATAAATACTGCATATTTTGACAGGTAAAAACTTTTCATAGCTACAATGTTTATTCTATGGCCGCATATAAAGACATAACCTATTAGACAGGTACAAATGAACAATGAGCCTTTAAAACAGGGACGAATTATATGCCCTAAAATAATGGTCATTAAGTAACGTATGTTTTCACCACAGTCAGTCTCTCCCTTAATAATTTCATCACGCACGAGCAGAATACAATGTGAGTGAGCTATTTACAATTTTGTGATTGGATAAATACAATGTGAAATGTGACATTATTATAGTTAAGAGCAGAATACAATGTGAAATACAACATTATTATGGCTAAGAGCAGAATACAATGTGAAATGTTAACATTATTATAGCCAAGAGCAGAATACAATGTAAAATGTTACATTATTATAGCCAAGAGCAGAATACATTGTGAAATGTTACATTATTATAGCCAAGAACAGTGTGTGCGTTTTTTGACTTTTGAATGGAAGAGAAAATATATGTGTTTAATCCTTCTGATAATAATTTCATTGACTTTTAAATGGAAGAGATAATATATATTTAATCATTAATGATAATATTTACAAGGAAGAGATAATATATATTTAATCATTAATGATAATATTTACAAGAAAGAGAATCGCATAGAAAAGAGCAACGAAAAAGGAAGGAAAAAATATACCCCCAGCCTGAAAATAAAATAAATAAAAATAAACGAAAACCCAAACAATTAAAACAAACAAAAATAAATTAATTTAAAACAAAACAAAACAAAAATAAAATAGACAGAGGAAGCATTGCTTCACTTAGTAAAACAGCCCAGAGAAATAACGACCCAGTTCATAGACTTTGCTAGGCTGAGAGGTAACTCTATTTCTCTTAGAACGGGTGGACACGTACATGCTATTATGGCTATTTCATTTTACTGAAACTAAATATCCGAAGATGATATGTTGATGCATTGGAAAAAGAGAGAAGAATGAATGAATTAATTAATCTGACGAATGTTAAGAGTAAAAGGTGAAACCGTAACTAATAAATTGTTGCATAAATTCTGCCTAGAGATATAGTGGTTCTTATCTCCCTTGAAAAAGCTTCTGGGTTTTGAAGGAAATAACTCATAACAGATTTCAAACAAAACAATTATTCTGGATTTTCAGAGGAGAAACTAAGTATTGTAAATAAAGGAGGAACAACTGAAGACAGTTTCAACCAATGCGTGTGTTGATAGGGTATAAGGTCAATGACTGTTGTGTAGCTCTAGACATTAGGAACTGCTCAAAGTCAGACAGTGGAATTTATCTTTACCCTGTAGCAGTAAATTTTATCTAAAGTCTAATTGTTAATGAATTTATTTAAGTGACATTTTCATAAGCAGTGCAATGCGGCTGGGAAAGAATAGTAATGAGACTACAAAGCATTATTATTTATAACCACTATATAGCCTTCAATATAATAATTATTTATAACCAATTTGTAGCCTTCAATATAATAATTGTTATTTATAACCAATTTGTAGCCTTCAATATAATAATTGTTATTTATAACCAATTTGTAGCCTTCAATATAATAATTGTTATTTATAACCAATTTGTAGCCTTCAATATAATAATTGTTATTTATAACCAGTTTGTAGCCTTCAATATAATAATTGTTATTTATAACCAATTTGTAGCCTTCAATATAATAATTGTTATTTATAACCAATTTGTAGCCTTCAATATAATAATTGTTATTTATAACCAATTTGTAGCCTTCAATATAATAATTGTTATTTATAACCAATTTGTACCTTCAGTTCCGTTAAGTTCGTATAATATTCTGCTTCTAGTACTGCTATGCGTGTTATCTCGGCGACTTTTGCGAGTTAAGGAGAGTTGAATATAAGAATAATATCCATGTTTCTAAAAGGGTTATCAGTCAAAAGTAATATTCCCAACGACTCAGGAACGCCTTTTGGACAGGCAAGACAATAAAGCGAGATATAGAGATATCTTACCAAAATCAGTAGTGTGTGTGTGTGTGTGTGTGTGTGTGTGTGTGTGTGTGTGTGTGTGTGTGCGACATGAGGAAAATCTACAAGAATCAAATCCTAAACCGTACCACAATTTAAGTCGCTCTTTTTTTCAGGCAAGGTGCATTTTCTAGGACACTCGAGTCTAGCCTTTTCTACGGGACTTTCACGCACTGAAAATAGGCACTTCACAAGTGCACCCCTCTTACATGCAGATACCCGGTTACGATAGCAGGCAACCTGTTTACAAGCCCTTAACCCCTCTCCCTACTCTCCCCGGCCGCCACTCTTCAATGCCGGTATAGTGACGCCGCGTTATTAATAGTAACACATTAACTACAATGACAGAAATGGCGTAGAGACAAATGAATGCTTATTGTCATGAACTGAAAAAGCTGGCGCTGAGTTTAATTCAGTTGAAAGCGGTGAGAAAAAGTGCACCTCACGTGAATTATGTATGCAATACTTCAGTCAGAAGCGTTAGCGCACATCATGCAACGAGCAGCGGCAGATCGCCGCCAAATTCGGATTAGAAGCGGCAGGAAATACTCCGCAACACTGTATTCATGTTGCACAGCTGAGAGAGAGAGAGAGAGAGAGAGAGAGAGAGAGAGAGAGAGAGAGAGAGAGAGAGAGAGAGAGAGAGAGAGGGGAGTAGTGTCCCCTACCGACTCATCCCGAAATGAAAGCATTATGCCAAGCGCACTTCACTCTGCAACATTATTTTTTTTTAATTGAGACTCATGCAAGGTGCGAAATACCGTAAATTTCATAATTAGGACTCCATGTAGGACAGTGTTGAAACCGTAAATTTCATAATTATTAACAGCCATGTAGGATATTGCTGACTCACAGTGCGAATACCGTAAAAATTATTAAAGAGCAGTATAAGATAGTGGTGATACCGTAAAATTCATAATTAAAACAATAAGGTAGGACGATACTGACTTTCAGTGCGAATGCCATGTACAAACTTCTGTTTCAAGTTTAGAATAGTTATTTGCAGAGCCTTATCAACTCTTTAAAGTGGGTCGGTAAATTCTATTCAAAGTAAATAAACTTTTTTAAATTTAAACGCATGAAAATCGCCATGCAAAAAGATATACTTCCAAACATTTTTCTACAGTTGTTCATATCAATTTTCATCTTTTGCTGATTTTCCAGACGGGCGACTGCTAATGAGATTTTAAGACTAGAAAGGAGAACTGTACAGCTGCAACAAGTGGGGAGAGGGAAAGCTTAGGGTTTAGGGTTGAAAAACTTGTGGCAACCTTGCCCCAGTCAATGGCCAAAGACCCACTCTTTCCGACTGCCATTTATCAAAGGATCCTAAGTGTGCGCGACGTACATCACACGGGGCCTGCTTCATCGTCCCAACAGACGGGTCAGTCTCTGAGCCTTCCGTCGTGAGATACTGAACGTTTAAGAGGCACCGATCTGGACTCAAGCTATGTTCTTGTGAGCGAGAAACTAGACTTGAACCTTTGACGCCCCCAGTTCTATCCACTGGGGAACTACGGCACAAGTAAAACACAATCACACTCTTAAAGACCATTCTAGAAAGACGTAATTAACAAAATAATGAATGTTTAGTTTATTCAATGTGCAGTGACTGAAAGGCATTGAGGGCAATATATTAAATGTATGTTTACTTCAAACACATTTTCCGTGTATGGTGACTAGAAGCACTGCGACTGGTGACTGTTTACTTCAAACACATTTTCCGTGTATGGTGACTGAAACATTGTGACTAGTGAAGCTTATCTGCAACAAACACTGTTATGTATAGTAACTAGAAAAAAATGTGGTTGATGAATGCTAATTTCAAACTTGCATCTTCCGTGTAATGATAAGACATCAAACTCTATTGGACATGAAGTAATTAAAAACTGTCCGATATTTGAGTCCTTCCCCAACCACCCCTCCATTCTTTGACCGTTAACCTGCGCCCCACCTCAAAATTGTTACTAACGACACCTGCATCATGCAATGACAATAACAATTTTAAAAGTTCCGGAACTATGAATGCATAATCAGATTTTTTTCGCGCGTAAAATATTAACACTGAGCAATTGAATTATTTCTCCTTCACGCTGTCTTCCAGCCTTGTTTGATCCGCAGACTGCGTGAAAACAAACTGCCGTACACGGGGCGGGGCGACCTGTAGGGGGGTCTCCAAATACGCCTTCCCCCCTGTTTGAAAATGAACGACAGATGTCATGTCTGATTTCCAGTCCACGCGGTAATCTTTACAAGAAACGTAGATACCTAACAGATTTAATGAAACGAATGGGCGGTTAGTCGAAAGAAACACGCGTTCAAAGGCACTCACATTTAGAAGAGAGTTTTGCATACCTTTTCCTGCTTGCAATTTGTAATTTTTCTGGCTAGGAAAATCTTAACAATTGACCTGTCAACTCGCTATGATTGATGATCCACGTTTGGCGACTCTGTGACGAGTGTTAAGAGACGTCTTAAAGGCGCCGTCGCCCTATGGGCCTACCGAACGGGTTAACGTATCTGTAGGTTTAAACTATTTACCCATGACAATCCTGTTTTCTTAATTGGTCTCTTTGTTATATTCATACTGCTTATCTGTCACAATCAGTTTTAAGTTATTGGTATGTGTTAATTATACTGGCATCACTTCTGGTTTTCGGGTTATTCAGGCTTTTGAGTTTACCTGTTTTCTGATTTTTTTGGGTTATTCGGATTTATATGGTTGGGATTTTGTGATTTTTTTTGAGTAGGGATATAAGCGGCGCCCGCATAATTAACGAGTACCCCAAATTCTTACCTCTACCCCAAATATAGTATAGTTCTTCTAGTAAAGAATATTGACTTATGGCAATTATAGTCTATTTATTTAGTATTTTCCTCTTTATTAGACTACGCAAATTAGTCACTATGTATTAGTCTAGACTCTAGAGTTTCAAATCTAAAACCGTCTGACTTTAGATGTTCTTAAAGGTTCTTAAGGTTCTCTGAACTTTCATAGTTCAGAAAATACAAGTTAAAACTGCTTCAGGTGTAACAGTATAAGTGCGCATACAGTGTATTTCGAAAACAGAATTAGTCATATATTATTTTGAAATTTACAGAAAGAGTATTTGAACCTAAATGAACAGTAAATACCCAAGCGGTATTACAGGCTTTAGCATAAAAAATATTGCTCGTATTTAAATGGAACTTTCAGTCGAACAGCGCAAGCTCTAGGTCAGTGCATGATTTTCTTTTAATTTTTTTGTGTGTGGTGGTGGTGGGTGGGTGTTTGGTTGGCGGGCGGGAGGGGAATGAAATAATATTTTTTTTTCTGTCGTGTGCTAGAGCGAGAATGGAACAGGCCTTTAAATGACCCGGTTTAAGACACAGTGACACCGATTTAAGACACAGTGACACCGATTTCATTCTCGGTCACTTTGGGTTTCTGTTGTCATGCAGGTGAGTATTTAGCATTAGGTCATGTGACCGTAAAGTCTTTGTACGGCAAACCTTTTATAAAAGACAAGGGAAAGGTAACTTGAAAAAATATCACAGCATGGGGGTACTGAACTTCTGGGGGTGGGTGGGTTTTGATATGGGCGGAAACGGACAAATTGGGTTAACAGATATCCCAGACTTGGTCTTTCCTTTGGCGAAGGACAAAATTTCATACAAAGGAATTCTATGAAATGTCTGAATGACCAATTAAAAAAAAACAAGTTATGATCTAAAATCTGAGACATGCATACAAATTATTTTTAAAATGTTTTAATATGAATATTTTTTCTACAAAAGTACCCTTATGCCACAGGTAATATTATAATCTGTAATACATTACTGACTGTAATTAATTTAGGTATCAATGTAAAAATTAAAAAAAAATAACCAGACGCCAGAGTGTAAAGGATGAAGAGAACACTTAGATTTTTCAATTTAATATTAAGTCTTGTAAACAGAATAATTTCAAATTAAATATCAATACCACTAACGTATCCATATTATATTATGTTCTATTTTAAATGCGAATTTCAAGCAACCGTCGTCATAAAACGAACGTGTTACTGTATTCAGATTATATGTCAACAACAACCGTTATAAAACGAACGTAATTGTAAGAGCCTGTCCGAAAACAAGTCAACATAAAACTCTCGTATACTGTGGCAACGTGCCCGAAAACCACCGGCAACAAAAGCATCGTATACTGTAGCAGCATGTCCGAAAACAACCGACAACAAAACTATAGTACACTATAGCAGACTGTCCGAAAACAACCGACCACAAAACTATGGCATACTGTTGTGGTAGCCTGTCCGAAAACAACCGTCAACAAAACTACGGTATACCGTAGCAGGTTGTCTGAGCACATCTGTGCCCTAATTACTGCCAATCCACTGTGACTTTTATGATCTGTAAATAAAAAGTTTTACAGTTCTATTTCCGCTGACATTAGGCCTAATACACTTTATGACCCGATTTAAGACAGAGACGGTAATTTTGTTTTTCGGTCAGATATGAAATTCCACTGTTTCCTTGCTTTAAAGGGATGATGTCTTTCGATTCCTATTAATATGTAATTTGCGGATTTTCTCTACTTCCTTCTAAAGATTGTATGAAAATAGCAAGAATTACATTCTGTATAATAGGCTTTAATTATAAGCCATAGCATAAATGGTTCTTTAATTTTAAAATCCAATAAGTGTGTTATAAAAGTCAGAGGACCTTTTATCTCACGGGTATAATAGTGGAAATCACTGGATGTATTTAATACTACTGCTATTTTCGACAACACGTTGATTTTTCGATCCAAAGTACAGGGTTACATGTTAGTTCAATGGAACTATCTGTACTCCACTTGCAACCAGAAAAAAATCGAATTCAAAAATATATAAACTTAGCATTTCACTTATAACTAATTTATATATAAATTTTAATTTACAGTGAAATTTTTACTTACCAAGCAAAAATTTCAAAGTTAAATGAAGGAAAGCACTGGGAGAATATAAAAGGAAATTATGTATTTGTTATTTATACTAACAGTTATAATAAACTAAGGGACACAACTCTGCATGACTTCATTCAAAATAAAGCAGACAATATCTGACTACTGTGTCCGTGGCTTTGATGCGCGGCCGTGCGGAATCTTGATTTATCCAAGGAGGGATATTGGTGAGGGTTTCTGGGGCCCCCCACCCCATACAGGCTGGGCTATTAATAGTGATAGGCCCTAGCGGGTAACCCACAAACACAAGATGGGCTATTAAGTAGTTTATCCCAATGATAGGCCCTAGTCACTTAGTGGGTAACCACAAATTGGGCTATTAAGTAATTTATCCCAATGATAGGCCCTACAGATAACCCACATACAAAAGATGGGCTATTAAGAAATTTAATTAAGTGATCGGCCCTACAAGTAACCCATAAACACAAGATGGGCCATTCAGTAATATATCCCAATGATAGGCCCTAGCAGGTATACATAAGATGGGCTATTAATATCTTTCAAAGTTGCAGGAACAGAACTAACTTTCCATTGAGGCTCCGTTTATCCCAGGCGGATATGAATATTAGAATCCTTCATCGGACCCCATTGGCATACTTTAAAGAAGTTAATTGTGTTATTCATTTAATATCAATTACTTTTTATACCCAAGCAGCCCAGCCCGGGAATTTCTGCTAGTTTATTTATAAGAAAACTTCGACTATAAATATTAATAATTGAACTATAATTGGATCTGCAAATAATAATACATTGCAATACACAAACCTACGCTCACACCAATGTCCTGTTTTAATCAACACAAGCCATTTATTAACAAAATATATAATACTGCAACGTAATACTGCAACGCGGTAGCAAGGATTGGGATGTGTTGGTCTGACATTTGTGAGAACGTTGTTGCTTCAGTTTTTTCTTGACAGAAACCGGAAAAGATGATCTAATACACCACACACTGACACATTTGAATGAGAAGCAGGGCTAATTTCTAATGGATTTTCTTTTTGTCTTCGTTTTTTTCTTCATCTCTGAGGTACACTTCGTCTTTCGTAGGAATTAGATTTTTTTCAGCCAGAAAGGGTTAAAGGTCCTGCTCTTAGAGCTGCCTGATCTAATTAAAGCAACTGCTTTTAATTAAGCGGAACATAACGGTATAAATATGTACTTTTCAGAAAAGAGATTTAGATTTCTTGCTTAGTGAAGAACCGTTTTTAGTGCATAGCTATAATTTATTTTATTGTCACGAACGAGACATTTTGAACCTAAGTGTTCGTGACGTACATGGTCACAAAGGTTTTGCTATGAAAAACATCGTGTTCGGTGAAGTGGAACTTTACTGTCAGTGAATGGCGGAAGCAAATGTGTTTTCTTCACGGCAAAAACGGAATTTGATTTTTCGGTCAAGCACAATACACAACGAATATGGAACAGGCCCAGCACGGAGGGGAACAGAGGACTTAACTTTTGCAAGCTTACAGGCTTACACACCGCGAAATCAGCGACCCGGATATGAAATTGTCGATAAGCAAACTAGCATAAATCAGTCAGTTTACGAATTTAAAATGTGTGTGGGCTTTGGCAATGGGTTTGCCAGTTACATGACTTCGATTTAAGCTCGCTGGCTTGGTGTCAGAGACACGGCTGAATATACTGGATAACCTGGGACTGGTCTACTTGGCTGTTGGTTAGATACTGCGTTACGCGTTCCTGCTCTTGCTGTGTATTTGTTCCATTTCTCTCTTTCCCTAAATCTTCTCTCACTCTCTCTTTCATTCACCATGAGTTTAATGCTGATTTTTCAATTATTTTTTTAAAATAGAAAATCAACATCGTGTGTGTGTGTGTGTGTGTGTGAGACAGCGAGAGAGAGAGAGAGAGAGAGAGAGAGAGAGAGAGAGAGAGAGAGAGAGAGAGAGAAGAAATGGAACGTATGCTTTCTTTAAATCTTATAAATTTATATACTAATCGACATTTGTATATCTTTTGATGCTCTGACACAAATAGATTTGTCATACAGAATTATAGACAAGCAGACAACGCGGTATCATTTCATGCCTCTGGCAGAGTAAATTCGCCTATCCCTAGTTCTAGACTTAGTTGTTATATAAATTGTTAAATTGTCAGAGTAAATTCGCCTATCCCTATTTCTAGACTTAATTGTTATATAAATTGTTAAATTGTCAGAGTAAATTCGCCTATCCCTCTTTCTAGACGTAATTGTTATATAAATTGTTAAATTGTCAGAGTAAATTCGCCTATCCCTAGTTCTAGACGTAATTGTTATATAAACTGTTAAATTGTCGAAGTGACCCGACCATGGGCACTCCTTATGATGGTATTTTTTGTAAGCGTCAGACTTGGAGTATGCACTCAGCTGAGAATATGTTAGAAATTTCTTATGTTAATGCAAACCACTTCCAAGTGGATGAGTAGTTTTTAATTATCCAATGGTTAAGATTTACGAGAACGAGACCAGCCAATGGACTTTTTTTTTTTGTGTACATGCTCTAGTAGAGAATTGTATTGTCTGATCACTTGAATTTGGTGCGGCAAGAAGTGTGGTCTTGAAAGGAGGCTGCTAGCTTGATGGTGAGTTATGGGAACCGGTCCCACTGGAGCACTACAGATCAGAGAACATCTTATGATGACACGATCCAAGAAAGCTCCAGTGGTGACGTAAAAAGTAATCGTAACCACCACCAGCTTGATAAATAACACACTTCATATTTTGCGCATAATTACAACCTCTATTTCTGTCTGTACGACCTGGTGTTATGAAAAAGCGGGGAGGGGTCGGGAGATCAGGTTTGAATTTAATGGGATGAAGGTGGTAGTTGATCATAGAAGCAAATATAATTACGGGTAAATAATCTTTAGTATTTAAAAATTTATAACTTAATAAAGAAAAGACAGAAAGATTTGAATACGAATGTTGCAGAGCAATGGCGCACACTTACGATAGACGCCAGAAGCGATTCAAGGGAGATAACCATGACAGAGCTATAGGCTGGTATCATTGAGAGTAATCTGCTAGTTTCCGCGATGCACGTTTCGAAATACCAGATCACCAGCCTACGAAGCCCGCATCCGTGAACCATCCATGAAGTTTTATAATGTTGTCGTGTGGATGAAGACAATAATGAAGAGAAAGCCGAACCTACTAATTAATCACGTGGTAGGCTCGCCATAAAACAGGGATGACATAACTCAAGGAAGCAACTAGCTATTTCACACGACGTCAAAGAAAAAAACAACCCAAACAATAATAACGAGGTGCAACTTAATAGTTATAATGTTTTACGCCCAAAACTATAAGGGAATAAACGTAGCTAAACATGCATGAACATTAAAGAAACCACAAAACTGTTTTGTCACGAGTTTAAAAAAAGCCACAAACGGCATACGATTTCAAAGACACTCCTTAATAAACACACGAACAACCTCATTAATACACAAACACAACAACGTAGATACACACTGGAAAAGTAGTGAACATAACGACAAAGCAACATCACACGCAACAATGTAGATATGCACGCAACAATGTAGATATGCATGCAACAATAAATACACTCTGTCCCGCAATGCCCCTCCCTCCCCACCCACCCACACATAGCTACGCACACGTTTGCACAAAAATAAATACAATTGTAAATAAACACCACGGGTCCTCACCTTGCCGGACGAGTTGGCGAAAAGGCTGGCCACGGAGAGTTTCTGTGTTTTGCCGATCTTTTTGCCCTCGCTAAATGTCAGTGTGCCCTGGGGACTGGTGGACGGAACAGTGTGCGTGTCGTCAATGGACAGGTTGTGGCCACGCCTGCCTCGCAGACTTCCCTGTTGGAAAGGTCAATAGCACAATAAGCATGAGACTTGGACAGATCCAGATTTGTAATATTTGCATGTAAAACTTTAGTCTTGTTAACGCGTTCTTCAGAAACTGAAGCAAGGGATTGAATAAGACGTAGGGTAAGGCCAGTGGTATCATACCCTTACACTGAACTGTATTCGTAAAATATATGAGAGAGAAAAGAAAATAATGACCTGATTCAACCTTGGGGAGGGGGGGAAGGAAGGTTTCTCCCCCCCCCCTCTGTTATGAAATATTGTAAAGCTTGAGCTGGTTTCCGCCTGTTGTGTCAAAGCGAACTTCAAGGACTCACAAAACAAATCTCATCCGACCCGTGAAACACGTTTAGGACAGACAAATTAACCAACTGACCCACTGACCTATTCAATATACACGTGCACTCCGATTGAGCTGAAATGGGTGACCGCATCATCACGTGTAGAGCAATACTTTGTTGAATACACATATAAACTCACATACTAAGTTAAATGTATAGATCAGTTTTTATAAATTTAAAATTTGCCTTCAGGCTAAAAATGTGTAGATCAGTTTCTATAAAATTTAAATTTGCCTTCAGACGAAAAAGCAAACAACATGCT
This sequence comes from Sinotaia quadrata, assembly GCA_028829895.1. Lineage (NCBI taxonomy): Eukaryota > Metazoa > Mollusca > Gastropoda > Architaenioglossa > Viviparidae > Sinotaia > Sinotaia quadrata. The sequence continues at coordinate 66,199,273 of CM054179.1, forward strand.
GGTTCAGTCAAATAGCACGAACCGAATTTATTATTATTAATAATACAACAATAATAAGCCTGGAGTGAAATGTTAAAATGGACACGAGCGTAGCAATCACCAAGAGCAGTGTATCTTGACAAGACCACATGACCTTGACAATCACCAAGAGCAGCGTATCTTGACAAGACCACATGACCTTGACAATCACCAAGAGCAGCGTATCTTGACAAGACCACATGACCTTAGATGATCTTGACAACTTTAGCTTAGAGACATCCTAACATCGTTTAGTTCAAGTTATAAATTTGAAACAGATATCAGGAGCAAAAATAATTAATTACTTTTCTATTATAAAACAATCAGAAGTATGCTGTTTACATATGACAATCATTAGTAACAAAATGCAAATGGCAAATTTTAATACTGAAAAGAAAGGAATAAGAATAACATTAATAAATAAGTAAAATTTATAATCAACCCAGCGATAAAAATTTTAAAAAAAATGTACTACAAGATTCATAATTTCCCTAATGAATTTTACTTGCTAAACAAAAGCTATTTATTGTTTTATTGTCAGTGCTGCTCAAAATTAAAAATTCCAAATGCGAATGTACACAAGCAGTAATTAGTTTTTGTCAGTTGCACTGTCGTACAACGTCGCAAAACGTCAACACGTTTTAAATACTCTGTACATTTCCAAGAAAACTGTATGTTGAATACACAAAAATCTAAACACACTCGCACAACACTTTACTAACAATGCAACATGAAACGATCAAACATATTCAAGCTGCTATTGAATTAAATTAGACACAACATAATGCATAAGAATAAGAAACAAAAAGATATGGAGACCTATAAATAATAACAACACAAGGCACGTAGCCCGTGAAATTCACGCTGTACATAACTCAGTTCTCGTATAACGAACATCCATCTACTTATGGGGTCTACTTATTAAACACAGCTTGCAAACAGGGATGCACCGCAGGCATAGCGTACCTACAACAAGCAAACAGATAAAAGCCAAGCAAGCACCCCACCCACCTACCCCTCTTACACCAAGCAATTTCGTACAAGCTTTGATAATGACATTGCAGCATTTGATGACGACATTGCAGCATTTGATGACGACATTCGCACGTTTATAATGGCATAACGAGCATCACCTCCTCTTGTGGAGAAAAGTAGGGGAGATAATTAATATATTAATTATACTTGCAGAATACAGTGACGAGAACGTAGTCACGGACTGAAAGCAAACTACCTATTGTCCATACAAAGGAGTCTTCATGACTGGACACTGATCGCTCTATTCTTAATTTAAATGTTCCAGAAGGGAATGAGTTTGAGGGAGAGAGGACACTCAGAAGTTTCTCGAGCAGTGGACTTGAACACTGATTTAAGCAGACTAGTCAGCAAAACAATTTATGTCGGACGATAAAACAAAAACGACTATTTGTTTCAAAATGTTTCGTGTTAACAAGAATAACACTTTAAATGAGCACATCTGATAACTTGCTTTCGGCTTTCTTTTAAGGAGAGTCCCATTTAAAAAAAAAAGGGTTAAAGCTGTAGCATCCTGAAAAAGAAATACCCTAAAATAAGCAAAACTATTCTTTCAAGCAGGAAAAATGTTATTTGTTATTGGTCAAGGGAACGCATGCATGCACATACGCACCACCCCATCCACACTTGTCTCACTCTGACTTTCTCTTACTCTGAAAGATATATATACACACAAACAACAAATAAATATACAATATCGCCAATGTTTACATTTACACAGACGTAATAATAATAATGATGATTATAATTATGCTTATGCTGATAATGATGAAAGTACTACTAATATATATATATATATATATATATGCTTAGCAATTTCTGTAAATTAATTTTATACACTGACGTTAAGATGCCAGGTCCTGAAGAGGCAATGTATAAGGTGTTTATATAAATTGTTATATTTATACATTTCGATGAGTTATTATCTACCTTTCAGTCCTTATCTAAATAATCAAACAAATGAATATGATTTTTTAAAAAAAAATTCGACAACCTTGTATTCGCCATAAAATAGGCAATTAGTTGGGTCATAATTAGTGACGAGATTAAAAGCATTCAGACTTGCAACATGCCTACTCGTTTAATTTCGTTCGTAAGCAAGTCATAACCCCCCCCCTTTTTTTTTTTCTCCTCCAAATCTAATATATGCATTAAATAACTTTGCTTTACTGGGCACCTTGACTGCATTATATATATATATATATATACGTATTAGTTTACTGCACATGAAGCAAAATACGTTTATGAGTCTATGAGAAGTCCCATTTAAACTGAACAAGACTCAGACAATCACATAAAGTTAGTATAGATATAAATATATATCTTTTTCTATTTTAAAAGAACCCTCGGAATTGATGATCCGATTCTGAATCGCTTAGAAATTTTCCCACAAAGATTTTAAACCAAACACCACTTTAATTTAACCTAAATCTGGATAAGTAAAAAGGGGGGATAAGCAATATCCTGAATGAACGACAATTGTAGCAGAGGTGACTAATTGTGCAAGAGTACATGACAGCTGCAAGAGAAACACAACGCTTGATTGTAAAGGGCGACAAGTGTTTGTATTTTGTCCTCGTTTTTAAAGTTGCGAGTTCGTTTCGGGGTGTGTGAATGTGGGTTGGCCTGGCTAGCAGTTCAGGAGGTAAATAAAATGTTATGAATGGGCTGAAACTGGGGTAAATGTTTAAAAAGCGGCAAAAAAATAAAAATAAAATATTCTGTAAAAAAACTGATAAGCATGATATAAATTTAAAATCGAAGTGTGTCAAACACACGTAAAAAGTTTCAATCAAATCATTTCAAAAAGTTAAAAATAAGACTTGTCACTTTACTCTGGAAATAATTATCTTTGGCAGATAGAAGGAAACATTTATATCGTATTAACGAAGGTTGTGCAGATTGGTTATGCATAACATGTAAACTAAAGCAAAAGAAAACAAACTCAACGCGATTAAACTCGTTAGTTCCCCGTGCACCCACCACAAGACCGCACTTCCCCCTTCCCACTTTTCTAAGTGCAAAAGTGCTCAAAAGGCTACGCATGCGTTAAGCGACAAAACTAACCAGCTCGTGCATGGCAGCAGGTTATGCTTAGTAAACATGAATCACATACGCAAACTACTTACTGTGTTAGCTCAATAAAAAATGTCGATATCAAGGGTGGATATGAACGAAGAAAAGGAAGAAGCGAAATGAAGAAAATAAAACTACAGCAACAAATAAAACCACCTGGGGTAAAAGTATAAATCAAAACAGCATCCCAGCTAGAAATCAGCCGGACAATTAAAGATAAATAAATGAAGATAAAGAAAAAGCCTTCGACTATGCAATGTTGAATATAAGGGATTGAGAGGTGAAGGAATGGAGGGAGTGAAGGCTGGGAAAAGCAATGGCGTATTTTTTTTTTTTACACAAATGTGTATTCCCCTCAACCAACCATACACCAACAGTACTTAATTCGGGACGAATTTTTTGATGAAGCAAAATGTAAAATATACAAAATCAGCGGGTCGGAAGAAAGAAAATGAAAATAGCTAATATCTACACACGACTACGAGACTGTGCAGGAAAAATAAAATAAAAAAAAACAAACACAACAAATACCATACAAGAACTCCGGGCCACGTAACAGTTTGATGTCTCAGATACGGTTCCAGATGATGTCAGAACTGACTTGCTCAATTGTTTTCGTAAACAAACAGCGAACGCATCATATTCTGTTAATATTTATTCAACTGAAAGGACTTCATCCAAGTTTTATGTTTGTGATTTACCATATAGAAAATACACTAATGCAACTTGAAAATTATAAAGCTTTATACATTTAACAAATGGAACTACAAGAAAAATAGCATTCATCGGTGTCTACTCAGACATTTCATCATTAGCCGTACCCAATGCTGATATACCACAATTATTCATAACTGGGCTATTCTGATGAAGGCTATCTATCTATCTATCTATCTATCTATCTATCTATCTATCTATCTATCTATCTATCTATCTATCTATCTATCTATCTATCTATCTATCTATCTATCTATCTATCTATCTATCTATCTATCTATCTGTCTATCTGGTCCATGTTTTCTCTGAACTTGCAAAAACTTTTATTTGCTGGCGAGTCTAAGAGGTCGTGATCTCAGCCTACAATGATAAAGTTAGTACTGAAGAAAAAAAACGAGGGGTTAAACTTTGAGCAGAGTATTATTATAATTTCATGAAAATGCAATGGATTTTGTTTTGCAAATACCGTATTAAGTTAGTAAATGCGCATATGAGCACAGTTCTGAACAATCTGGGACCCTGAAACGTACTGACACAACTGCTAGACCGTTTTAGCGCAATATTTAATAATATTTTCTATACCAACTACCACCTCCTGGAAAGCTTGCAAGGACACAGACAAGAAAGGCAGCTACGCATAGACCATACAACTTACGAATGGCTCATCTTGGGCCCTAACTTCTCCAGACTTAGGTTGGGAGTTGTCTCCCTTAGAATTGAAGAAATGTTCCCGAAAAGGCAGCTGAAGGGAGCCCCTTCGTTGTTTCGATGGTGGGGGCTCCAACAGAGTGGAGACAAATCCGACAGAATCCCGCCTTGAATTTCTCTGAGAGACAAAGTACGCTGTTGTCATGGAGCTATTGCTTGGAGACGAACAACTTTGCTACGTAAATAAAATCAGTCAAATGAAAGTAATAATGAAGACACATTTTACTTAATGACTGCTTGCTATTGAGTGTGGGGGGAAAAAATGAAGAAATTATTGTATGAAATATTAAGTAAAAGAAAATAATCATTTTTGACATTTCTCAAAGAACTTAACGATACTTATTAAAATGATTCAGCTAATCAGTCTTTGAAACAAAAGTCCAACTACAAAACAACAATAAAAGTACACCCCCACCCCCCGGCCACGCTTCTAAAGCAAAAGGCCCACAATTAATACTGTGTTAAGACATCAATATATATGATTATAGTGTAAAATTTATTTTGTTCAGAAAGAGCGGAGGAAATAGCTACTTTACAAGTATTAGACAAAATACACCCTCCCTCCCCCGCCTTCAATCCACACACAAAACCAAAGAAACAAAACACGGCAGGCTCGAGATGATGATAAAATAATTAGTCGACAAATCTGTTTCTTACTAAAAGTTTGGTTGTGAAAACAGTAACCAAACGCTATTCTACACTCTCACGCCATTACAAACAAACAAACAAACAAACGCATAGAACTGCAATCAACAGACACAAGCAGCAGCGTATGCATCGCTCCAAAACGACAGTGTGGATTTGGAATCTTAAACTAAGATACTTTTCTTTCCTAGGTGCAGTGATTAGACAAAAGTAGTGACCGGAATATATTTTCAAAAGAAATCAACTGACCACGCGTTTAGATCCATGCAGAAAGGTGTTTGCTAGTTGGTACGAGTCAATGCTTTATTTTTATTTCCCCCACCCCTCTCTAATCCCTTCCCTCCATCCACCTATCCGTTCATCTACAGTTACTATAGTTAATGCATTCCTATTCATTTTAGCTATTAAATAAGTTTTCTTAAAGCTTTGATAGCCATGTTGCAGTGATGTAAGATATCGCCAGATTTACATAAGTCAGGGCAATATCGTAAGGTTAAAAACAGATAAGTAAAATAAAATAAGACGTGATACATTGAATGAATATTATATCAAATTCACTCAAGTTAGGGTAATATTTACAACCTAAAAATTTTCTGAAAAATTTAAGTACAAAAATTTAAAACATTAGTTGTCAGCAATATATTATTAGAGGGTGTTCTGAAACATATTTACATTTGTACAATGTTACAAATAATATTGTAAAAGTTAATTAATTTACAAAACAAACACAAAAAGATACATGCACCCACCCATAATTTGCTACATAATCCCAGATTAGGATTACTGTTTTAAAATTTCATTTTATCACTCGAAGCTTTTCTTAATGAAGAACTGTTGTAAAGAAATATTCCTTTAAATACAGTCAGTAAATTACAAATGTAACAGTTGATGTGTAGATTTCAAAACCGTGATGGCTCTTAGAAAATGTGAAGTAACAAAGGCTGAAGATGTACGCGTGTAACACTATACATGTAACGAAGCCAAGTGAGAGAACATGAGTTGTTTAATTTCAAACATTATTTAATTAAATTTCTGATTTTAAGCATTCTCTCATTCAGAGTTTAAGGTTTTATTTTATTATATATATATGCATAATGAAAGTTCGGTAACTATTATGTGTTTAAAATTGAAATATGTGATATCAACAAAATTATCATCATAGTGCATGTTATTTTGATTAGATGGGACTTTTCAGGGCAAATAACTGACTATGTAAATCTGAGATAATTTCTACCGGAATCCGGAGTGAATGTAAACATTTGCGTACTTAAACTTGCATTTACTTGTCTGACTATTGTAAGCTAGTTTTAACATTCCCGTTCTGTCTCACTACTGTAAGCTAGTTTTAACATTCCCGTTCAGTCTCACTACTGTAAGCTAGTTTTAACATTCCCATTCTGTCTGACTACTGTAAGCTAGTTTTAACATTCCCGTTCTGTCAGGTGCAAGCAGTAAAATTACTTTAACTATCTATTTTGACAACCAAGCACAACAAATCAAAAATGCATTAGAAAATATTTTACAGCATCTATTCTACGTTTAAGCACGCTGTAAACATCTTTGTGTCTACCTACAAGCAAAGTATGCACTTTCCAAACACTCGATCTATATCTATCTCCTATATCTATATCTATGCCCTCTCCTAACATCTGGTGTATCCGCGAAAGCGGCGGAAGCCGAAAGCGCCCCCTACATTAATAATAATCCTGTGTATGAACCTACAACAAATTATTATACTATCCAAACACCAACCAAACTGTCTACAATATGTTTTAGTAATTTCTAAATATTTGGTCGGTCTGTCTAGATTCTAGACTCTAGTAGTCTAGAGCATATTCATGTAATTTCGTAACATCTACCTATTTATCTACAACATTTATTTTCATCGATCTTTCAACAAAATATCTATCTATCTATCTATCTATCTATCTATCTATCTATCTATCTATTAAAGAGCAAATAGTATTCACTGGACAGCAATTAAAGTACTTTAAAGAAAAGCAGTTCTGGAATAATATATTTCCCAATAAAAGTATCTTAAGTAAATCTCGACTAATAAAAAAAATGTGCCAGGTAGCAATTATTTTAGTCAAAAGCTCAAATTTAGTCCACAGTATGATTACAATTTCTGTATGCTAACTAGCTACTGATCGTCAGTACTTCATTTATAAATACACTATCTGACTATGTATAAATACGATGTCTGAGTAAGTATAAATACGATGTCTGAGTACGTATAAATACGATGTCTGAGTAAGTATAAATACGACGTCTGAGTACGTATAAATACGCCAATGTTTGTGTATCTACCCGCGCTAAAGACATATAGTACCTACCCCGGATGACTTGGAGCTCTTGGTGGAACCCTTTGGGGCGCTGCTCGGGCGCGTTTTGGTGGTAGAAGCTTGAGTGACCATCTCTACGTCACGTTCATCTTTCTCTGCAATAAAATGCAAAACTTAAAAATTAGCAGCAAGTATCAGAAAGAATGAAGTAAATCATATTCCCACATTGTATTGGACGATCATGGAGTGACAAGTGCTTATTGCTACTGGCAGTGTTGTATAGTGCATTGCTAGTGACGGTTTATGTATAATACTTAAAATTGTAAATATTAATAGTACATATTAAACTGCTAGTGACAAATGTGTACATTATACCGCTCTTATTTGCTAGCTAGTGATGCAATGCAATGGGCAATGGTATAATATGCATTGCTAGTGATGTCTACTATTTACTGCTGGTGGTTATTGAACTCTGTCTATATTGCATTGCTAGTGATGTCTACTATTTACTGCTGGTGGTTATTGAACTCTGTCTATATTGCATTGCTAGTTACCTGTGCTGTGTATTGTTAGTGATCATATTGTATATCTATATTCCAATGCAATTCAAAATTGTAAATATTGTATTTCAAGGACCTACATAAATACCCAAAACTTAAATTTGGTGGCACAAATTAAACAAATGAACTAAAAGAAAAAATTTCTCAGTGCTAAGTGACTTGAAATACGATTTACAGAACCGAAAATTAGTCTTAAGGATAATAAATCCATCGCATATACTTTTGCTGATATGGGAACACACACACACACACACACACACACACACACACACACACACACACACACACCACACACACACACACACACACACACACGTCCATAGGTAACACTAGTAATATGAAGATATCTGCAATACAGGTTATCTGGTCGAAAACAGACATTCGTGAAATACAAATTTTAAGAAGTTAACGTACAAAGCAACAAGCAAAACAAAACAAAACAAAACTACATCAAAACTCCACAGCTTGTTCAAAATAAAAAAAAAAATCTAGGAAATGTAACTTCATTCCACCCTTTCTCTTTGAGTACTTTACAGAACTGTTCGCACATTGCTGACTTAAAGGTAAAAACTTTAATTCTATAAATATTTAAGTAGTGTGTGAATGGGAAAGCAAAGAATAAGAGAAACATTAACAGTGCTTATACCTTAACAGTGCTATACATTAACACTTCAATCAATATCGTGAGCAAGCACGGAAATCTTTTAGTTTTTTTGTTGTTGTTGAATAAACCTAAACATTTTTTTTAAAAGTAACGAATAAAACTAAAATAAAACCAAAACAAGTTAACATCGCCTATATATTTCTCCACCACAATGAAAGCGTTGATATAATTTTAAGAAAGTATAACTGACAAACTAAAATCTGATAGTTCAAGGCTACTTTTGTGACTAAATTTAACACGAATCAGTAAACAATTTTACTAGAATCTATTCATCAAACATATCCTAAGACAATGTGAAATTAGTGTCATTGCATCAAAATAAGTCATATCAAGTAATGTCATTACTTCGCACACAATTCAACATTTCATCTTCAATTGAAGTCAAAGACTGGTAGAAAACTAACCGACATATTCTCATAATTTGATGAGATGAAATTCAAGACAGGTAGAAAACTAATCGAGATATTCTCATAACCTGATGCAATGAAATTCCAAAACTGGGTGAAAAATAACTATAACTTTTAATAACTTGAAGAGAAAACAGAAAAAAGAAACTGAAGGTAAACGTAAGGAATTTTTTAAATAATCCATAAAAGTATGGGCTCCAGAAATATTATATGTAATGGCTTAATTGCATCTTCACGCGCGTAGAAACGCCAAATAAAATTACAACACAAAAATTCACAGTGATCCACAAAAATATCCAGAATGTTAGAGATACAGCAGGAAGACTTTCCTGAACATCTAGTCTCAAGTTATTTGTCATGTCATACCTTCATGAATAAAATCAACCCATGAAAAGCAAATTGAAGACACCGAGAGAACGACAGGTAAATGGCAGCGACTTTGTAGCACCATCTCACAGCAGGCAGGCAGCAAAGACGGTGGACAGCAAGGAAATGAGGAATGATTGGAAAGGGAGAGAAGCAAGATGTCACAATGTAAGCGGCGCAATTGCTGGGAGGTTGGAGGTAGGTGGGGACGGGGAGAGGAACTGAGACAAAACAAGAGGAGGGAAAAACCCGGCCTCTTTTTTTCGCCCCCCGCCCTCCTCACCCTCCTTTCGTCCCACTTTTGTGATCCAACGACAGTTTCTTTTGTAATACATATATATAAGGTGAAAATGCACTCTTGCAAATTGTCATTTTATAGGTTTGCACATGTGAGTAAGAATCTTTCTGTACAAGTGTGTGTGTGTGTGTGTGTGTGTGTGTGTGTGTGTGTGTGTGTTTTGTTTATGCAGAACACGAATTCTGTAAAACTTTAAGCAGTTAGAGATTTTCAACACTATCAAAAATTTAACACACAAGCCAGAGAAGCCAGAGAAGCCAGAGAGAGAGAGAGAGAGAGAGAGAGAGAGAGAGAGAGAGAGAGAGAGAGAGGGAGAGGGAGACAGAGGGGGAGAGAGAAAGTAATTTACTGATAGAATATCGGAGTATGAGAGAGATAGTTATACGATATATAGAGATTTAGACTTAGACTATTAACATTATATTATTAAATATTAAACATGGCGGATACTTAATAGGTGAGATCAACAAATAAATATCTAGATATACAGATATGTAGTCAGTCGGACGGAGAGGCATATGATAATGAAGAAAGATAGATGAATAAACAGACAGACAAACAGACAACTGGCTATGTAGATTGTCGGACAGAAAGCACAGCTACAGAAAAAGAAATAATAATAATTATTATATGCGTATACAGAGAGACAAATACAAAAGACAGACATGTAGTCTGAAATACAAAGATACATATACTTAGAACACAATGAGATAGATAAACAATTAGATAGAAAATATATACAGTGAAATACATACACTTAGAACACAATGAGAGAGATAAACAATTAGATAGAAAATATACAGTGAAATACATATACTTAGAACACAATGAGACAGATAAACAATTAGATAGAAAATATATACAGTGAAATACATACACTTAGAACACAATGAGAGAGATAAACAATTAGATAGAAAATATACAGTGAAATACATACACTTAGAACACAATGAGAGAGATAAACAATTAGATAGAAAATATACAGTGAAATACATACACTTAGAACACAATGAGAGAGATAAACAATTAGATAGAAAATATACATAGACCATGCAAGCATACATATATATATATACACAAAAACCAACGAATGGAGATAAATAGCTGGAGTTGCTAGACGATAAAATAGACATACTTTTCTCTCTCTCTCTCACACTCTCTCTCTCTAATAAGTATCTAGATTCTAGAACTATCTAGGCGCACGCACGCACGAATACACACATATATATGCAGACAGAGAGAGAGAAAGAGATCATAGAAAAACAGACACACAGACAGACTCATAAATAGCTAAATAAAAGAATGGATGGAGAAAGGCAAATACATAAATAGAATAGATAGATAAAACATTTCATCTAGAATAATGATTCAATAATGCATACTGTGAACTGTAATGAGAACATTTTTAAAAGATTTTTTTCTCTGCTCACTATGACTGCGTTCTTAGTTTGACTTATTTACATTGCATGCTGCGTATTATGAAACAGTAAATTAGAAAAATGATAATGAAAAACCTCTTTATTTCAACAAAAGTACCTCTGTGGAAACATTCGCTCATGCGTGCGTGTATGTGCATTCTTTTTTTGTTTGTGTGTGTGTGCGTGCATTCGTGTGTAAAGAGGAAGATAGACATACTGATAGATACAGACAGGCAATTACAAGTAGACAGGTACACTGATAAAGAAGAGAAAGACTGTTATAGACAGACAGAAAGAAAATGGCAGACTTCACAGCACGCCCAACGAAAGAAGCGAACTAAACAAAGGGACGTAATCCGGAAGTGTTTGTTTGAGTCACAGTGAACGCAGGCCGATACACAGCCCAACAAAGGCTGAAGGCCAACACGTTACACCCACACCAATGATTATGATACCGGTACACTGCCAAAACTGACAAAACGCCTTGTCTTCCTGGAAAACAGGAGTGTGTCAAGAGTTTCCTCCTCAGTCTCTGGACCGAAAACAGGCGGACCCGATCGTACACGTTTCTGAGCAAACACCCCGGAACATGGCAGCGTGTTTACCAAACGTGAAATTTACATCGTCATAGTTCATTATTCTACAGCCACATAAAAACACACACTCGCAAGTACACAAACACAGTTACATACATACAGACACACACAGTTGCATACACATACACCCTTAAACTCTCAATACACCTAAATATGCAGAAACATACACAAATAATTCCTCTCATATTTTGAATGAACTGAGTTAGCAATATCTGTCCGTAATACATGTATAAAGAAAACAACTCACATAAATGATGAAATTACTGAGGCTTATAGTGTCGCAAATGAGCATTACAGATTATAGTATACTATGCTGTAGTATACCATACTAGATATTTGTTAGTAGAACATAGTGGATATTTGATAGTAGGGTAGAGTGGTTATTTGATAGTAGAATATAGTGGATATTTGATAGTAGGGTAGAGTGGTTATCTGATAGTAGAATATAGTGGATATTTGATAGTAGGGTAGAGTGATTATTTGTTAGTAGAATATAGTGGATATTTGGTAGTAGGGTAGAGTGGTTATCTGATAGTAGAATATAGTGGGTATTTGATAGTAGAATATGGTGGATAGTTGATAGCAGAATGTTTTGGATATTATATAGTAGAAATAAGTGGACTTTTATAGCAGAATACAGCAGATAGTTTTTTTTTTTTACAGTAGCTTAGGGTGTATATTTTATATAGTGGAGAATATAGTAGAATATAGTAGAGATTTTATAGTAGAATTTAGTGGAAATTTTATTTTAGAATATAGTGCACATTTTGTAGTGGACATTTGATAACAGAACATGGTGGACATTTCATAGCATAATATGGTGGACAGTTGATAGCAGAATAAGGTGGACATTTGATAGCAGAATATGGTGGACATTATATAATGGAATATACTGGACTATAGTGGAATACAGTGGTTACTTTATAGTAGAATTGTGTGGCTATTATATAGTAAAATGTAGTAGATATTATAAAGTAGAATATAGAGGATATTATATAGTAATACACAGTGGACATTATATAGTAAAATATAGTAGATATTATAAAGTAGAATATAGACGATATTATATAGTAGAACACAGTGGACATTTTTTAGTAGAATACGGAGGATTTTGACCATTCGATACAGGCAGATAAAAAGCGACGAAGTTGCATAAAAGATTAACTGATAATTACTTTCTTTGAATCTATTTAAGTTCCATCTTTTCTTTCTTTATCCCATTTACTGATCTGTATTTGTAAGTTAAAATTTACCAATCTAGCAATAATTCATTCATTAATTTATCCCTCATTGAAATATTTAATCCAGCGATCCAATCTCTGTGCCAGGCACAAATCATCTCCCTATTCATCACCCATGTCCCAAAGCAACTTTTAAAAATGTTTACAACCAATGCTGAAAGATAGAGAAAAGGAGAAATTTTTAAAATGTACTATTCGACCTAATTAAAAAAGAATGGAGGAAGGAAGGAATATCGCAACCACACACCACACACCACACAGGATGACGTCACATTAGGGAGAGTTAGAACACAGCACGACGTATGACTTGGCCGAGTGCCAAAAGGCTACAGAATTGTGGACAATTAGTCGTGATTTAGTCTGTTCATTAATTTTGAAGAAAGTATGAAGGGGTAAAAGATTTTGTGATTGGCTCAAATGAAGCGAGCGAGTGAGTGAGTGAGTGAGTGAGTGAGTGTGTGTGTGTGTGTGTGTGTGTGTGTGTGTGTGTGTATACAAGCAAGATGTATTAAGTGAGTGATGAGTGTATGTATGCATAAGTGTGTGCTTATGCTGATGAATTAACCATATGAAATAACCATTCTGTTTTCATAACAATTAAATGAATGAAAATAAAAATACAGGAGAATAGATAAATGGAAAGATAATAAAAATGATATGTTATATTTGCCATAATTATATACTCTCTCACACCCACCCCACCCATCCACTCACACATATACACGACGCACAAAGCGAGGGCGCACATGTTGATCCAGAACCCTTGGAGCCTCTTGTGATAACTATTTCCTTGAGTTAAATAACACCAAGGTCTAAGAAACATGAAATGATATTCCCTACATAAGAAATAATTTATAATTTATTGTTAAGATGTCATTGTAAGTTGTTTTCCGTAACAGGGCCTATGTACCCCCATCATGGCTTATAGCCTTACTGCGGATTGTCATTTTTATGTTATATATAAAATATATATATATATTAAAGTTCAAGATCTAATGTGTTATTTGATCCAAGGCTTTTGAGACAACACCCACGCCCACCCACACTCAACACACACACACACACACACACACACACACACACACACACACACACACACACACACACACACACACACACACACGCGCGCGCGCGTTTAGTTCAAACCGGAGAGAGTTTACTAAAGTAACCGGTGAACGACGATTATTTTCACTTGCACCTTGTCCCATTTGTCTCCCCCTTAATCAATCAAAGTGCGATAAGACATTTAAGAAATAAAATATATTTTTTTTAAAGCCTACCCTATCAAAAATGTCTTCACAGCAGTTTCTTTCTCTCAGGGCGAGTTCATCTTTATTATTTACACACCTTCAGGAATCGTTCAAAAAGACGCTTGCATTCCTCCGAAGCGCCAAGCAGTCATTGGATATCATCAAAGACAATCTTTAGCGAACGGAAACGTATGACGGAGATTGGTAATCCTGTCTGTTACGCTGAGAATGAGCGCGCTAATCTCCCTTCTGATCTGAACATTTCTTCAGAACGAAGGCATGTTCACACACAGTTATCTGCTGTTGCTTCAGGAAAACACAATGCATAGAAAAGGCTGCTAAATAAATAAATAAATATTATTGACGCAAGATACAATGTCGGCAACACAAACAGTGGACGAAACTAACTCATTAGAGAAGTGCATGTTAGATTTCAGATTTCAAAGTTAACTGCTTCACTTTCTACCTCGCGGAAGTGTTGTTGGGTTTGGGTGGTCGAAGAGGCTGCATTAAAAGTTTAGTGTTTGTCTGTGGGTCAGGTATCAAAGACGGAACCATTATTAATTACGCGCGTAAACAAACGCGCAGGCAGTTACCTTCTGTCAAGGCGTTACAAGTACTTACACTGATTCGTTTGTAATTGTGGGGTGTTTCATTTTCTTTAAAACCACCCTCTCGTAAATTTTACGGGTATATTTCTTACCACTCTTAGAATCTAAGCTTAAAGAACTGGCCACCTCTGACGGTCGTGACGTCAGCACTGATTGTTTAAAGAAGACATGACTGCGAATTTATGGAGAGAAATATACCACCTCCGATCTAGGCCAGTGTCTGCCTGATACCCGATTTCGTGTGAAGTCTTCTAACGTGAATTCTTTACTCAGCAATGCTTGTGAGATTTATTGGAACAAACAAGTCAAGACAAGGGAGAGAGAAAGAGTCACGGTTTGCTCATACCTTCGCTCTTGACCTTGTCATTTTTGTCTCTGCTTACCCAGGAAATGTTTAGGCAGGAGTGCAGATAGCGAGCTAATTCTGATATTCGCTCAAGAAATGCACAGCGTTCTTGCGTATCTTTGGTCAAACGTTAAAAGGGTAAGAATTTAATGGAGTCGCAAGGGCTGTAGTCAGTATGAGTGGCTTCCCTCTTATTTATTTTTTTAAAACTTTTTTCCCCCTAAACATATTGAGTTGACGCTAATGCTCAGCACATTTTCTTTCTTTTCCAAGGCGACGTGGTTCCATCTTGTAGTTTGGGTAGCTATGCAGATTTAAGCTGAAGGTTTTGTCAACTAACCCACTTCAATAATCTTCTCCTATTTTGAAGGCAAATTTCTAAAGCCCACTTTTTAACTTTCCACTGATAAAAATATTATATATTTTCTATGACCCATATAATTAATCTTAATGATAAATACAGGTATGCTTAGGGGGAACCATTTAATTAACCTTGCAAAAGTAATCACATTTGCTATAACCCATTAATTAATCTGTCACTGATAGGCAAATGTACATTGCTCCACAGCAATAATTTCTCACTGATAAATGAAGGCATAGTACCACAATTCACTTCAATCTTCCAGTGACAAATGTAGATATTTTACCTTGACCCCGAATCTACTACATTTACTGACAATGTGGGCATTATTATTCAAACAGTGAAAAATGTAGGAAAATTTATTATGACTAATCGTCCGTTGACAAATGTAGGCATATTTACAAATATTAATAAAAGGATATTTACTATGGCCTGCAATATTATTAATCCACAAACAAATATAGACAAATTACTCTGCTACACCACCCTTTGACAAATTTAGGCATATTTATACAGATCTATGTTATTAATTATTTTGTCTTCATTAAACAAATACATTAAATAGTTGAAGAACTGTGAAAAGAGAATTTATTTCCTAGTTTTTTTTTTTAACATGCAGCCAGTCTATTCCTGTTTAATTAAAAAAGAAATTGTTGTAAACCCCAAAAATCGTTTGAGAAAAACAGTGATACACATGAGCATTATTTGTTTTCTTATCGCATGAGCATTAATTGTTATCAGGCCATCTATTCTTATAATTGACGTCACACGTATCAATTAACTTGATTGCCTGTGGTAGATAGGTAAATACAAATTATTGAAGAATAAAACAAATCCAGGTGGAAATTACGATATCAACTCATGCATATTGAAGTGATGTGATATTACATACAGTTACTTTTCTTGATAGACTGCTCTGATGTGTCAAGATCTGTTGCTGGTAATCTCACTGACTTAAGTAAAATCGAATAAAATTATTATAGCGTCAGAATTTCAGAGTTAAGTTGTATTTGAATAAAATTTCGTTAAAGTCTTGCTATTCTAAGATATGCATATCTCGACCACTTTATCCATCATGCTAATCTAAGGTACGCAACTCTCGAGGACCTTATCCTTCATGCTAATCTAAGGTATGCAATATATTGATCGATAAAATAACTGACAATTGTGTGTGTGCATTTTTTTTTATATAAACAACATTAATTTAAAATCTCAGAAGACATCCACAACATTATTTTACAAAACATCTCAGAAGTCATCCTCAACAATTATTTTACAAAACATCTCAGAAGTTATCCTCAACATTACTTTACAAAACACTTCAGAAGTCATCTTCAATATTATTTTACTAAACACCTCAGAAATCACCCACAATATTACTAAACGTCTCAGAATCATCCACAACATTACTAAAACGTCTCAGAATCATCCACAACATAATTTTATAAAACTGCTCAGATACTACCTATAACATTATTTTAAGGAACGGTTCAGAAGTCATCCACAACACTATTATATAAAACGATTAAAATGTCATGGAATATCAACCAATAAATGAGAGAATAATCACAAATTAAATTAAAAGAGAGCTCTTTATTTCCTTTTGTGAATTAAAATGCTTTCTGTATCCACCTGGGATGAGATTATTTCATGCACATGAATATAGTTGGAAAAAGGTTCAAACAAGAATTTTACAGAGAGAGATGTTTTTAAACTGATTGTCTACAGTTTTAGGTAAGAAAGCTTGGTATGAGGTTAACCTCGGGATATCAGCATATAAGAGGAAACTTAGCAATAGACTTCAAAATTATATAGACATCGTTAAAGTGCAGGCCTAACACGACGCAGGCAAAGTAACAACAAACCAAAATAATGAAAATAAGAAACGTACAAAAATCGTAACATATCAAAACATTAACTGCTGCTAATGGCCAGAGGCAAAATTCAGAAGCAGATGAACCGAAAAGGATGTAAATATCAATTTGGCAGTGACTCATTCATATCACTTAAGAAAGTATCCATTAAAGAGAAAGAGCAAGTCCAGAGAATTGAGATATTCTCTGGAGAAAACCCCACCAAAGTATCCTTGACCTCAGCCAGTGTTAAATATTGACCGCTCGAACCGAGTGTCGAGAGAAGGGACTTGTTTAAGCAGAAAGTGTTAATCTGCAACAAGCATTGAAGAGAGACAGAATGTATGGAACTAAAACACGCCGACACTCGGGAATCTTCAGTAGGAATATTGAAAGACCAGTCATGTCTATATATTTAATACATGCACACATTTCCAACAACTCGCACGGTAAACGGTAGGTGAAGAGGAAAAGGAGAGAGAGCGAGGGAGGCAGAGACAGAGAAGAGAGAATAGGGTAGCAAGAGAGAGAGCGAGGGAGGCAGAGACAGAGAAGAGAGAATAGGGTAGCAAGAGAGAGAGCGAGGGAGACAGAGACAGAGAAGAGAGAATAGGGTAGCAAGAGAGAGAGAGCGAGGGAGGCAGAGACAGAGAAGAGAGAATAGGGTAGCAAGAGAGAGAGCGAGGGAGGCAGAGACAGAGAAGAGAGAATAGGGTAGCAAGAGAGAGAGAGCGAGGGAGGCAGAGACAGAGAAGAGAGAATAGGGTAGCAAGAGAGAGAGAGCGAGGGAGGCAGAGACAGAGAAGAGAGAATAGGGTAGCAAGAGAGAGAGAGCGAGGGAGGCAGAGACAGAGAAGAGAGAATAGGGTAGCAAGAGAGAGAGAGCGAGGGAGGCAGAGACAGAGAAGAGAGAATAGGGTAGCAAGAGAGAGAGAGCGAGGGAGGCAGAGACAGAGAAGAGAGAATAGGGTAGCAAGAGAGAGAGAGCGAGGGAGGCAGAGACAGAGAAGAGAGAATAGGGTCGCAAGAGAGAGGAAGGTACAGAGAGATAGCGATAGAGATAGTAGAGAGAGGAAGCAAGACAGAGAGAGAGGAAGCACAGAGAGAGAGGAAGAGACAGACAAAGAAACAGAGAGAATGAGAGAGACTGACCAAGAAAGATCATGTGTGTGTGTGTGTGTGTGTGTGTGTGTGTGTGTGTGTGTGTGTGTGTGTGTGTGTGTGTGTGTGGTGCGTGTGTGTGTGTGTAAGGGGGAAAAGGGGGACGGAGAGTGAGCGAGGAAGGTGAAAGACGTATATCCGCTGTTCCTTCAGACTGTCCCAGTTCCTGCGTGTCTGGCAAGGTGCCAGCATTTCGCAGCTCTGGGTACAATTCTAATACATTGTATTGAAAGATTCATACATGTTTCTCCTACACGCAAACCAGCGACATGTACTTCATCTGGTGCTCAGTGAAAGAAGAAGAAATACTTGAATGATTTAAATTCTGAATAAGATCCCTATTTGCCTATGGAATGAAGTCTCAGAATCACACACAGTATTACAGACAATTTGAGACCGTACCAAGAAATGTTTGAGCAGTTCAGGAGACAGCAGCGACAATTGCCGATCATCATGTTTTTCCAGAAAAAATCAACCATGAGCTTTCACAACCAAGTGCTCGAGTTGAACTTCAATCAACAAATTTGCGTATGACTCTACGTTACATAAACTTGACCCATCGACCCCTGGATAGACATCACACTCAGATTATGTTCTATATACTCTCGACTTCACACTTCGATGGTTTTCTACTATATACAAAGACATCACACTTGGATGACGTCCTAATACACACACACACACACACACACACACACACACACACACACACACACACACACACACACACACACACACACACACACACACACACACATCAAACTTTGATGATATCCTAATACGCACACATCACACTCTCATGATGTCTTAAATAGATATACCACGCACTGATGATGTTCTAATACGCACGCACATCACACTGATGATATCCTAATAGACATATCACACTCTGATGATGTCCTAATGCACGCACACGACTCTGATGATGTCGTAAAAATCATAGACACATCACACTCTGATGATGTCATAAGACACACACACACACCACTCTCATGATGTCCTAATATACACATGACATTACACTCTGATGACGTCCTAATAGTGTTGTCAGGGGAGGAGAAAGACCAATTATCATAGGTTGTATTTGTACAGCCCCAACAATCATTATTCTCATAGTCCATTATCAGGGGCAGTTCTAATTTTCGTGATACGCGATTTTCGCTTTACGCGCTGACATCAGAACGTAATCCTCACGCGTTAAGATGCGACATCAATGTTAAGCCACGAACCTTCAAAGTGAATAGGGGTAATACATTACTATTTTAAAAAGTACATTTAACGCACAAACTGTTACCACGATTTCGACTATATATGTCACATTAAAGCATTTCATTGCATAATAAATAATTGACACGTACTTACGTCCACAACTGAAGTACTTCAATGTACTTTGCGCATTATTTATAAAGAAATAAACTATAATACACATTACTACACACACGCTGTTTACTTAAAGCATTTACTCAGGCAATTTATTGACTTTTAGCTTAAAATTCCATTAATTAACTCGAAGAGAAGATACTCTGTTTATATGGTTGATGAATATTTATACGAAAAATGAGAAAGAGAGGAAATGAGAGAGAGAGAGAGAGAGAGAGAGAGAGAGAGAGAGAGAGAGAGAGAGAGAGAGAAAGTGAGGAAGAGAAAGAGCGAGCGTAAGAGAGAGAGAGTTAATATTTTCCGAGTGAGGCGGACTCGACCACAAATGTTTGGATCGGTTTTAAAACGCGTCAGCTCTAAATTTCCACACCCACTAACGGAGAACAAGTCCATGAACAATACATCTGCCTGTGCCAAAGATGACAGGTCGAAACAGCTCAAGAATGCCTATAGAATTAATACTCCACAACAAGCATGTTTAATGTGCTTTACTGCATGCGTGTGTACCAAACGTATGAGTGTTATGTGTAAACCTGTGTGTATGACTGTGTCCGGACGAGAGAGAGAGACAAAGAGAGGGAGATTAAATTAGCAATATAATTTTTTTGTTGTTGTAAAATAAATCTCTTCAGAAAGTGACATTGAAATAAAAAAAGAAGGAAATATGGAAAATGACATTTATTAGGTAAGCTAAACTCTAAACTATCACCTTCAAATAATTAATAAACCATTCTTAGATTTTTGAATATTTCTAAGTTAATTCGTAGGAAAAGTTATATTGAACAAAATAATATCAATTCAAAGATACTGATACAATTTTAATCTACGGTAAATCCTTTCCTAATTATTAATTTTTGATAGAACAGAAATATAATTATGTACAACATAATTTTAGGACTGCAAGAATCTGTGAACTTAGACTGCCATTCCCTAATTTCAAAACCGTGCCAGAAATCCATACTACTCCTAACATTTGATTGCTGGGAAGAGAAAGTCCCAGTTTACACGACTTTCCGAGAGTTGGTACACACAGTAAGATGGCACCGGTTCACGGAAAAGTACAATGTTTCACGGTCGGAAGTTTGCTGGTATGGGAAAATACAGCGATATCTGTGATTAGATGATAAGCGAAAAGTACAATGTTTCACGGTCGGAAGTTTGCTGGTATGGGAAAATACAGCGATATCTGTGATTGGATGATAAGCGAAAAGTATAATGTTTCACGGTGGGAAATTTGCTGGTATACAACGACATCTGTGATTGGATGATAAGCGAAAAGTATAATGTTTCACGGTGGGAAGTTTGCTGGTATACAACGACATCTGTGATTGGATGATAAGCGAAAGTTTAAATATGTAGACTGTCGTACTCGCCTGGCGTAGTCACAGAGTCTAGCACGTAGTACAAACACATTTGTTCTCTTGTATATTTTTGTAAAAGGTTTTTTTCGAGCAATATCGTTCAAATTAATCATTTGCAAAAATCAGTTCTTAAATCGAGGTCACCGGAATAGAGTCAGGTCTAGGTGAGAAAGGAACACTAAAAAAGTTTTGGGAATGGAAAAAAAAATCAAACAAGATCAATCAAACCATAATATACTAATATTTCAATCAATTTGTCCATTTGCTATAAATTCAGACATTCACACTCCATTAATTTGTAATTACAGTAACTGAAAGTCCTATGTGAATGTTAGCAGTTCGTCCTGTGACAAAACCGTACTTGTAAAATAGGAATTTATATGGCAGGATTAGGAATGTAGAAATACGTCATCTCCAAGGAGTCCAGATTGCACGTCACTTTGAGTCAATCAAGTCAGTGACTAGAAGGTGTGTGTGTGTGTGTGTGTGTGTGTGTGTGTGTGTGTGTGTGTGTGTGTGTGTGTGTGTGTGTGTTTGTGTGCGTGCATACATCTGATGCATACGCTCTATTCCAGTCTGAAGAAGCAGCTAATTCACAGACATATTCGACACCTCACTGTGCTCCCAAGTTCTTAATGTCTGTGTGGACACGATCCCTTAAAATAGTAATTAAAAAATATTTTAAAATATGCTCTCACAAAATACACTTCCGCGTTAACTTTCTTCTCTGACTTAATAATCCGCCTTCCACCATCAAGGACCCGACAACAGCCTGAATGAAATGACCACATTTCGCAACAGGCTGCTTACTACGGAGTGAGAAAATCTCTACTCGCACAACAGGCCGCTTACTACGGAGTGAGAAAATCTCTACTCGCACAACAGGCCGCTTACTACGGAGTGAGAAAATCTCTACTCGCACAACAGGCCGCTTACTACGGAGTGAGAAAATCTCTACTCGCACAACAGGCCGCTTACTACGGAGTGAGAAAATCTCTACTCGCACAACAGGCCGCTTACTACGGAGTGAGAAAATCTCTACTCGCACGACAGAGAACGTATGTCGCCCGTTCATGACAAATCTAGCAAAGCCCGCCACTATGCCTTCTTCAGCTCCAAAGAACAAAAACTTTCTCTCAGGCGACTAAATTTAACTTACTGCAAAAGGCAATTAAACCAAATTTTACAGTACGACACTGTAAAGAGGTGTGAGTACATGACAAAATTCACCACCAGTACAACTGTCATCTCTTTTATTTGTATATTATTTTAAAAGCAGAACATGCATTAGTAGTAGTCGTAGTAGCAGTAGTAGTAGTCGTAGTAGCAATAGTAGTAGTCGTAGTAGAAGTAGTAGTAGTTCTATTGTTAAGAGAAATCAAAAGTCGCGTAAGTGATATTAGTAATCGGAGGTAGCAGTAGAGGTAACTATAGTAACAGCAGAAGTAGAAATAGTTGCAGTGGTAGTAGAAGTAGTTATCTATAGCAGCAGCAGTTATAGTAGTACATGCAGTATACGTTGAATTTCTCTCTGTGACAGTACTCCTGTACCCTAAGCGGTCTGAATGAACTTACTGAATAGTTATACAGAAATGTGGAAGGATTTTATTTTATTTCTCTCCAAGAAATTTGCCTTCAGGAATTTCACTTTACTCACGCCATCACCAAATAAATGAATTTTTTTCGGGTAGTTTACAATATACGTTTTACTATTTATTTTCCAGAGGGGAGGAGGGCTGGGGGTGGGGTAGAGAAGAAGCTATTTCTGTGGACTCCATAAGATGCTTTTCTAAATAAAGTCATGCTTGAAATGGCTCAAGGCCAACAACTTACAGCACACTTTCTCAAGCCAGGGCTATTTTTACAGTTTTGGTGTGCATATGCAGAGCTTTGTGACTTGCAAACAGACTCGAAATAATAATGATTTGTCTTCGAAAGGCTCTAGACGGATTATGGCGTAAACTAAAAAAAAAAAAGTAAACGCAGTTAGACAAAACACCTTTTCCTGTTAATCCAACAGCAAACTCCTCCTCCTCCACAAGGGACGCCCTTGTCTTTTAGATCGAGTGACCCGTATGTTTAGAAGTAAGTAGGGCTTAACGGCTTATCTCTCAAGGTCCGTCTCGCGTGTTATTGTATCAGGAAACAACAGTTCAATTGTTTAGGCAGTAATCTCTTTGTAGTCATTCATCACAAAGCTGTCTCTCTCCCTCCCTCCCTCCCTTCTTCCTTCCTTCCTTCCATCCACCCATCCATCCGTCCGTCCACCTATCTATCTATCTGTCCGTCCGTCCATCCGTCCGTCAATCCATCCATCCATCCATCCATCCATCTATCTATCTATCTATCTATCTATCTATCTATCTATCTATCTATCTATCTATCTATCTATCTATCTATCTATCTATCTATCTATCTATCTATCTATCTGTCTGTCTGTCTGTCTGTCTGTCTGTCTGTCTGTCTGTCTGTCTATCTATCTATCTATCTATCTATCTATCTATCTATCTATCTATCTATCTATAAGGTTTTACTTCACCAGCTGCACACGCTGCATCTAAAACATGCAGGACTGTAACGTAAATTTTTAAAGTCTAGTTAATGTGTGTTAGGGCTACACGTTCATTTAGCACACTACATCGACAAGTATATCACTCTTGTCATGACTATTTCATCAGCAACACACCTACAATCGAATCCGGTGTATTGGCGAAAACCGTGAACGATTTGGACTGAATTAGTGCTTTGTGTTTGCTTGTGTGTACACACAGGAGAAAAATGCTTTAGGACTTGAGTGATTAACTGATTAGGATTTCTATGAACAATGATTTAGGAATGCAGTTAAGTAATGCATTAGGATCACAGTGAGCAAATTATTAGGACTAGCGAGGGCAATAGGTTACGACCACAGTGAGCAAATTATTAGGACTAGCGAGGGCAATAGGTTACGACCACAGTGAGCAAATTATTAGGACTAGCGAGGGCAATAGGTTACGACCACAGTGAGCAAATTATTAGGACTAGCGAGGGCAATAGGTTAGGACTACAGAGAGCAAATTATTAGGACTAGCGAGGGCAATAGGTTAGGACTACAGAGAGCAAATTATCAGAACTACACTGAGAAATGGATGCAAGTTCAGCATGGTCTGAAAACAAGGTACGCTCTAATTAATATTGATGACGTGCAGAGTATTTTCTAAATTAAAAATATCCTCAAGCCTATTTGCAATTTAACATTAAATATTCGCGTTTTAACATTATAAAAAATAATAACAAATTATGCTCCAAACGAATTACTTTTAATTCCTCCTCCCTTTCATTAATTTCCTTTTTCTCTTTCGTTTCAATCGATTTTTAATCACGTGATATCCGTATTGTTTTTGTGTGGTGACAGGGCTTTAGCACTGACACAGAGAGCTAATTAGCACGGCTTGATACCTGTTTTTGAAGTTTTTCACCCATGACAGCAAAACATCACCCACCCCGCCAATTCAAGAGTGTCGAAATGTTAACCAGATGATAGCACTTTCGCAGGGCGAATATAGCATCTCATCTGCAATGCAGGCCAGTCTCTAAAAGACTTTCCCTTCAATAACGCAGAAGCTCTTTATCCGACAGTGTCAAATCTTATTATACATCTCAGGGTCGAAGCGAGAGCCGCTATAGGTTATTGTCAATCGATACTGGAATATGAATTACTCGAATTACAGGAAAGCTGTGAAATGTTAGTGCCATTAAAAAGAAAGTAACGAGAAGAACGGGGATGCTTCAAGTGGCGTTTCCTTGCATTTCTTTTCTTTTCTCTCTTTCCGTGTCTCTATCTTTCTCGCTCTTTTCCTCTCTCTCTTTCTCTCTCTCCCTCTCTCTCTCTCTCTGGTCGTGTAAAGGTGAAAGTGCTACTGTTCGAACCTTGAGTTGGTAAGCCAGAATAAATCATGGGTGTCTACTATGAATAACAGATTTGTGTACTGGAATGCTTTCTAGTTAACATCTGGTCAGTTAAGTAACTTTACACGTTTGACGTATTCTTTATAGTTAACCGTAGGGTAACTTAAATAATTTTACAATTTAATTCTTTCTAGATAACGTTTAATCAGTGAGTTTATAAGTTTTCCTTATTATGTATCCTGTCTACTTAATATCTGGTCAGCTAGCATAAATATAAAAGATTCTAAGTGCAAAATTGGAATTTGTCTAAATCTAAAATACGTTTACAATAATGTTATAGGCTGACTGATAATGATATTTATCTCGTTTATAATTATTACAATACCTGTCCGCGTAAAAGATTTAAAAAATATATATTTGCAGATGAGAGCACTAAAATGACTTTTGACAATTTCTATAACAATGGAGAGGGGAGGGGGAAGCTTTCTCTTATTAATCATAAGTGCAACGTAGAAGTTTATAATGGTCAGCAGAAACATTTGAAAATAATGAAAAATACGATAAGAGTCGTTACAAAATGATCTCTGCCTAGGCCAAGTTCACGAACAGGTCAGGAAAGATAACAAGGGCTCGTTGCTGTAATGTGAAACATTGTAAATATATCCAATTATTTCCCTTGTCAAAAAGAAATATGTTGTGACCCACCCGCCATACCATTCATACCTCTCCACCTCTCACTCAGCCGGCTAAACTTTTGGCTCAGTAGCCTACATTTACTTCGGTCACTGGGTCAGTGTGGCCCGATAGTAATGTGCGCGAGAAGCCACAAGTGTAATCCTAGAAATGGCAAAAATCGATATATCGTGTTGATCTACAGGCCAGCCATTTTGTTTTCAATCTCATCGGGAGATTCAATAGTTGTAGCGGTACTGATGGCTTGTCCCGCACAAATAAGGGGAGCGGGCGGGGTTATAGAGGTGATCTAAGAGACGCCGGGTTCAAAGTACGCGGGTCCAGGGTGCTGTTCTTGTGTTCGGGTTGTATGGGTAGATGAGAGAAAATTGAGTGTGTTCGGTTTGTTATGATTGTCGGATATAGTTTTCAATCTGTACGGTCTAGGTTGTGGTAGTCGTTATACGGTTGAAACAAACGAGCAAAGGAATAAAGTTAAGAAATTAAAATAAATTAAAATATAAAGAAAGAAAAGAAGAAAGAAATGTATGCAAAACGAAAATATTGTTAGGGAGCAAAATAACATTGTGAAATTAAAGTTTGCGTTTATAAGTTTGAAATCCCAAAGGAATTTTGAAATCAACGCTAAGCATTTCTAATAATATAATTAATATTCATAAGCGTTCATATTTGTTTGAAAACAACAGACTACTAAAATGGACAGATCGTATTTATCCCTCACACGAAATCAGAATATATAACATCTACGTCACTGTTAGGTCATGTATGTAAACTCTACGTCACTGTTAGGTCATGGATGCAAACTCTACGTCACTGTTAGGTCATGTATGTAAACTTTGCGTCACTGTCAGGTCATGTATGTAAACTCTACGTCACTGTTAGGCCACGTATGTAAAATCTTCGTCACTGTTAGGCCACGTATGTAAACTCTACGTCACTGTTAGGCCACGTATGTAAAATCTTCGTCACTGTTAGGCCACGTATGTAAAATCTTCGTCACTGTTAGGCCACGTATGTAAAATCTTCGTCACTGTTAGGCCACGTATGTAAAATCTTCGTCACTGTTAGGCCGCGTATGTAAAATCTTCGTCACTGTTAGGCCGCGTATGTAAAATCTTCGTCACTGTTAGGCCACGTATGTAAACTCTACGTCACTGTTAGGCCACGTATGTAAACTCTACGTCACTGTTAGGCCACGTATGTAAAATTTTCGTCACTGTTAGGCCACGTATGTAAAATCTTCGTCACTGTTAGGCCGCGTATGTAAAATCTTCGTCACTGTTAGGCCGCGTATGTAAAATCTTCGTCACTGTTAGGCCGCGTATGTAAAATCTTCGTCACTGTTAGGCCACGTATGTAAAATCTTCGTCACTGTTAGGCCACGTATGTAAACTCTACGTCACTGTTAGGCCACGTATGTAAACTCTACGTCACTGTTAGGCCACGTATGTAAACTCTACGTCACTGTTAGGCCACGTATGTAAACTCTACGTCACTGTTAGGCCACGTATGTAAAATCTTCGTCACTGTTAGGCCACGTATGTAAACTCTACGTCACTGTTAGGCCACGTATGTAGACTCTACGTCACTGTTAGGCCACGTATGTAAACTCTACGTCACTGTTAGGCCACGTATGTAAACTCTACGCCACTGTTAGGCCATGTATGTAAAATCTTCGCACAATAAAATCTGAAATAAGAGATATCTATCATTCCCCACACTCGAACCAACGTCGCCATAATCACACACCCCACCCCACCCCCGACCAAACCAACCAACAAACAAAAAGCAAATGAAAGGCATGTAATAACAATAAAAGACAAGAACAACAAAACTTTTGAACAGAAAATTATTCAATACTGTTAAACATTGGAAGTGCACGCGGCAGTGTATGTGTGTCTGTGAGGAAGGGTGGGTTTGAAACGACGTAAATCTGTCAAGACACGAGGAAAAAAACCGGCTTTTCGACTCCATTTCTTTTTCTTTTATTTTAAATCTTTGGTGTTTTCCTCTTTTGAGACAGCAAAAAAGTAACAATGTCTAATTTTTACCTGTCAAAGGATCACGTGACAATGTTTAATTTGTACCTGTCAAAGGACCGGGCGTTCATTGATATCAGCACTTTTATGTAGGTAGAATGGAGAAAAGATTCCGCCCCTACCTTGAAAAAGAACCCCTCAAAATATACCCGTACAAAAAACCCCACTCTAAAATAATAGATATTGATCAATTAGTGAAATACACACAAAACAAACCAAAAAACACCAAAACCTGACTGAATCAATGCAGTAACAGTAGTAGAAGGCAACAGTCAATTGAAATGTATCGATTAAATCAGGGAAATGTAAATAAATAATAGTACTACACATGGATTGTTCAATGAAGCGAAACGGGGGCAGCGCGCAAAGTACTCTCAAAGCTTTGAAAATAAATAAATGTATTAGTATCAAATAATATAAAAAATGAAGCAAGCAAGGAAAGTTAGGAAAAACAACTAAAATTAACCAGTTAAGCTGACTGTTATTGTAAAATTAACAAGTTTTACGTGATGTATAATAAATATTCAACATCTGGTGTATTTACCGATATTCTCTGAGTGTTTCAATGTTCACGTAGGTGAGGTACAATAAAGACCTGATAGCACTAGTTAACGTAAGTGAGGTACAATAAAGACCTGATAGCACTGGTTAACGTAGGTGAGGTACAATAAAGACCTGATAGCACTAGTTAACGTAGGTGAGGTACAATAAAGACCTGATAGCACTAATTAACGTAGGTGAGGTACAATAAAGACCTGATAGCACTAGTTAACGTAGGTGAGGTACAATAAAGATCTGATAGCACTAGTTAACGTAGGTGAGGTACAATAAAGGCCTGATAGCACTAGTTAAAGTAGGTGAGGTACAATAAAGACCTGATAGCACTAGTTAACGTAGGTGAGGTACAATAAAGACCTGATAGCACTAGTTAACGTAAGTGAGGTACAATAAAGGCCTGATAGCACTAGTTAACGTAAGTGAGGTACAATAAAGACCTGATAGCACTAGTTAACGCAGATGAGAGGAAGGGGAGTTGAAATAACTTTAAACGTTAATAAAGCTGTTCAATTCCTTCACAAGAAAACTGCTGAGAAGTTGAGAGACTTTTGGAAAACTGTATGAAGATGATAGACTGGGAAAACTGTATGAAGATGAGAGACTGGAAAAACTGTATGAAGGTGATAGACTGGGAAAACTGTATGAAGGTAATAGACTGGGAAAACTGTATGAAGGTGATAGACTGGGAAAACTGTATGAAGTGATAGACTGGGAAAACTGTATGAAGGTGATAGACTGGGAAAACTGTATGAAGTGATAGACTGGGAAAACTGTATGAAGATGAATGCCACTTGCAAAACTACACATCCAAGGTACACGGCATATCTCAGAGCGGCGCAAAGAGTACATTTCCAAACCATTGCGAGAGTGTAGTTAGTTACTCGTGGTTAAATTTTAAAGTGGAAACACCCGGTATAAATAAATTAAAACTCTTCTAGTGGATAATATTGCTGTGGTTACACTTTTCATTTGATTACTGACCTAAATCCTTTTGACCTAAAGTGAAGAAACCTAGGACAATATAGAATGCTAGTTGATAATTTTGTGTGTATGTGTGGGGAAGGGGACACCTCTCACTCTGATTTATAAGAACTAATGGACCAAAATCAAGTACAGTACCTCTCCCGGCGTGCAGAAGTCCTGTTATTAAAAGATGGTGGTAGTGAGAAACACTCTGTTATTTGAAAGGGTTAAATTTGACAGTTAGATCCGGATTAGGGCGCCGCTCTTTGGTCTGGGAGAAATTAATCATTATAATGGAATTTGTAGAAGCAGCTCCAGCAGTTGCATAAAAGAAGCGGATTAAATTGGGACTAGTGATAGCTTAGTACTTTCCGACTTCTCTCTTTTTATACAATGTGCATGTGTTCGTCTGCCTGCCTGCATAACAGTAACGTTATGATAAGGTCTCAGTCCTTCTTGACAGTTGACAAAACGAAAAGCCTGCACAACAGTGAGGTTATGATTTGGTCTCAGTCGTACTTTACAGCTAACTACACGGAAAGCCTGCACAGCAAGAGTCCTAAGAATCTATTATATGTCCGAAAGATTATACACGGAAAAAAATCACTTTATACTTTAGTCAACTTACCCATAATATTTAGCGTTATGAAGACGCACAGTTAGCTTCATACAAATGACACAGTTAACGTTAGGTAGAAAGTGACACAGTTAACGTTAGGTAGAAAGTGACACAGTTAACCTTAGGTAGAAAGTGACACAGTTAAATTAGAAAGTGACACAGGTAACCTTGGGTAGAAAGTGACACAGTTAAATTAGAAAGTGACACAGGTAACCTTAGGTAGAAAGTGACACAGTTAAATTAGAAAGTGACACAGGTAACCTTACGTAGAAAGTGACACAGTTAACCTTAGGTAGAAAGTGACACTGGTAACCTTAGGTAGAAAGTGACACAGGTAACCTTAGGTAGAAAGTGATACAGTTAACGTTAGGTAGAAGTGACACAGTTAACCTTAGGTAGAAAGTGTCAAGTTATTCTAACGGACAGTTAAGTCTTACACAATTGTAACAATGTATGTTATACATGCATATTCATCGTATGCTGATCAACACATGGTCATTTCGCGATTTAATGGTCATTTAAAAAATTGTCGATTTCTTGACACACGACAATTTCGCCATCTGTTAGTCTGCACATGATTATTTCATCAGCTACTGGCCAGTGCAAGATCACTTCGTCTACTGGTCAGCGTAAGATCGGATCATCGTCTATTAGTCAGCGCATGATCAATTTATCGTCTATTGGTCAGTACATAATCCATTTATCGTCTACTGGTCAGCGCACGATCACTTATCGTCTATTGTCGTCGTAATGTAGGGGGCGCTTTTTTGTTTGTTAATAAGTGTCTTTTGAGCTTTTAAAGTCCATTAAGTTCTGTTTCTTCACTCATTAACAAACAGAACTTAGTGGACAAGAAAAGCTCAAACGTCTCTCATTAACAAACACAACTTAGTGGATTTCAAAGCTCAAACGTCACTCACAAACAAACACAACTTAGTGGATTTGAAAAATTTCAAAGTAAGTGCGTAACAAACCGGAAACCTAGTGGACTTGAAAATCTCAAGAGTAAGTTAAAAATCTAAACTGGAAGCCTAGTAGATTAGGCAGCCCACAAGACAGTCAAGCGAAAGAAGCGATCGGAACTAAGTCAGACAACTCGTGTCAAATTATACTTCACCATCAATACTTGTCTTGGTACATATTTTATCTACAATATAGTTCATGTGCTATTTATTACATTTCTTGCACACTCCATCCCACCTCTCGATCACTGAGACTGCTCTCGATGTATTCCCGCCCATTTCTTAGCTCAACTACACTAAACTTAGCAGCCATTCCTTAGTTCATGGACACTAAATCTGTAGATATTCAGTATCTCAAGTACACTGAACTTAGCAGCCACTCCCTAGCTCAAGTACACTGAACTTAGCAGCCATTACAATATATATATATATTATGTTTTTCTTATAGATTACAATACTTAATAATATTTCCTTCTAACTGACAGTAAGACCGACCCTTAAAATATTTTCTGTCATTACCAAATTCCTGTTATACTCTAGAATAAGGAATTTGCTTAAAGTGTATTTTAATGTGCAACATGTTTTAGAATACAGTATCATACTGCTTTATATTTCTTAAATAATAAAATAATATCTAACACCTATGTTTATTTAAATATTATTCCTATATATCATAAAAGTGCTGTATCCAGTGCTCGTTAACATCATACGACTGCCTCAAACATTTTCCCTACCCATTAAACAAAGCTGGTTACGAAACTGCTTAATGCATTTTTCTTACCCATTAAACAAAGCTGGTTACGAAACTGCTTAATGCATTTTTCTTACCCATTAAACAAAGCTGGTTACGAAACTGCTTAATGCATTTTTCTTACCCATTAAACAAAGCTGGTTACGAAACTGCTTAATGCATTTTTCTTACCCATTAAACAAAACTGGTTACGAAACTGTTTAATGCATTTTTCTTACCCATTAAACAAAGCTGGCTACGAAACTGCTTAATGCATTTTTCTTACCCATTAAACAAAACTGGTTAGGAAACTGCTTAATGCATTTTTCTTTACCCATTAAACAAAGCTGGTTACGAAACTGCTTAATGCGTTTTTCTTACCCATTAAACAAAACTGGTTACGAAACTGTTTAATACATTTTTCTTAATTATCATACCAATGAAAAATTTAATACAGTAAGAATATATTGAATAAGATTTTAAATACATTTAACAAATACTTTACACACTATTTAGTGATCTCACACACACACAAACACACCACAAACACCACACACACACGCACATACACACCACAAACACCACACATACACGCACACACACACACTTTTAATGTAGTATATGTTATGTTGTTCTACTTAATACAGTACATTTATATATTATAGTATTGGTAATACATTATCTTTATATGCTAATATTTGTTAAATAGTTTTTATATATTCTCATGTCACTGTTTTTTTTTAATACAGTAATACTATTTAAATACATCGTTTTTATATATTTTATTTCTGTTTAATACATTGCTTTATTACATTTATTACCAGTAATGAATACATTGCTCGTACACAGTAAAAGGTTCGCTATATTTATTATATTTTACACAATAACAGTCGACTAAGAGATATCTTTAGAATGAGAGATTGCTGTAATGATAACATTACGCGTAATATCAATAATATTACAAACAAAACCATGAGAGTACTTCAGTTCAGGCCTGCTAATAATCAGACGTCAGTAGCAGAACGAGACACTAAAGGCTTTAATTGTGTAAAAGTATGTCATTTTTTTAAAAACTGTTCCGTAAAGCAAAACTACACGCGTCAAATTATACACAGCAAAGCGAAGAAAGAAATAAAGAATGAAAGAAAGAAAAAAAGAAGAAAGAAACTGTAAATCATTGATTACAATGCACTTTTGAAATAAAAGCGATACGAAATATTTATCCAAACAAACAAACAAACAAACATTGGAATTAGAATACTGAATCACAGCTTCTGCCCACACACACACACACACACACACAAGCGCGCGCGCGCCCTCTCTCTCACACACATACAGACAGTGAACATTTCTGCAGGATCTCATTACGAAGAGTTCTACCTTTAAAACAAAACGAATCAGCTCAAGGGAATAGAAAACTCACCTGCTATGGGTTCCGTTGCACCCAAATTCATGTTAGCCATCACCATGACAATCTGAAAAATTTTCCGGCACCACAAAACGGATGCGTTCTGCTTGTATTTAGCACTATTGCTTGTTCTACCAGCAGTCGTGTGTTCACGAGTTGTTAAGAACAGGCCTGAAGTCCACACTAGCACACTTTAAAACGCAACCAAGTCCGATCACTTCCGAAATGAATTTCCGTACGCTGAAACGATCAATCGCTAAATTGGAAATAGGACCATATTAGCGTGGGGTTAACTCCTGTTTTTATTTTTTAAAAAGGAACAAACAAACAGGAAGCAATCCAACAATATGATGCTGCACAATCAGCAGACAACAAAACCAATACCCTTCATATCTTAAAGACTGGAAAAAATGAATAAAAAAACAACGAAAAAAATTGGTTTAATGATTTTTGCTCGTGATTTCACGCTCATTTGCATTGGAGCATAAAATGTCAGAAGGCATTGATTAGACGAAGAAAAGTGGATAAAACTTGATAGAGTGGGGCGAAAATCGTTGTTTATATTACTGAAAATAACTGACTATTATAGATTAAAATCCACTCAAAAAATATATTGCTAAGAATAACGAAAAGATAAAAAAAATAATTAGCAGAATCTTTCACAATTCAATTCGTTGCCCTTATTTTCAAGCTGAAGATCGAAAAGAATTGCGAAACAAGTAATTGACATTTTGAAACAGTTACAAAATCAATTCTTTCCTTTTATCCATTTGACGCCGTCATTTGTTTGGTCAGAAAATTAATCCTTTTAGCGCCGACGCATAATCTGCTTTAAAAGTGCAAATCAAGTTGGAAAAAAAATCATTCCCCCCCCCCCAAGAAAAGAAACAAAACACCCCCACCCACCCACAATACAAACAAAACACCAACCGCCATCAGGACATACTTAATTTGCATATCCCTATTTCAAAAGCCCAATAATTTGACAGACAATTGTAAGACCAAGCGATACACTTCGATGATTAAGTATGCTGTACCTGTAGATGTATGCAATAACAAAACCTAATCGAATTAAAGAGTACACGTGCTCACGGCTCACCAATTTTCGAAAGTACTTCCATCAAGGGTAACATGTGAGAAGAAGAAGAAAGTAAAGTAGGACACGCAAAACCACCCCAATCATCACATCACGGAAACGGTTATGTCCCCTGCACACGATTCGCGCTATGCATGCGGTGCAATTACTGAATCACCTCTGGGTCGTAGCGCGTGCAAACGAATAACCGCACGTCATAGCTTGGTCCATGCTAGAAGACATCGCAAACACTAAGTTTGATGACTGGACTATTCAACAAGAATGGATACACTTTTCCAATGGAAAAGTGTACAAGTTACTTTGAAGTCTATCGACGAACTTAAATAAAACGTTGCAAACTCCAATCTGCCGCGATACGAATTCACATATGGCAGTGCTGTGAAAGGTATATTGTACTCTGTGCTTTACGTTCTTTAAAATTCACACAGAAGAGAATTTTTAAAGAAAACAATCCAAAAGATAAATTTAAAGCTGTGACGGTTGTGCATACACAGCCATTATTACCCCCAATATCTTTGCTATCTGGTACGATTTTCTCGAACGAGAATCTGTCAACGAATTCGCAGCAGCTAAGATAACAGCCCGCAGGCCTACATATCGCACGTACTGCTAAGGTTTTGCACACGATTCCCACACATTCCCTTAGCAAGACCCAAGGATGTTTATCACAACAATCCACCACAGTTAGCTATTGTTCACTTGTACAATATAAAAGAATAAATTAAAGAGTGCCTAGGCCTATTGGAAGAAATAACAAAATCTTTTGAAGTATGGAGAGACAGTGACAATACAGGTGGTACTCTCATCACAGCAAGAACCCATCGTGATGTCAGCAGGAACAGTTGGTGACCAACGAACAGCAATAAACAACGTTAACTTCTCCTCCCCCACCCCCACCCCCACCCCCCGGATGAAGTGCAGTAAAGAAGTGTTTTTCTTTTGGTAGGGGCAGGGGGTGAAAGAATAATTTGCACAGTCCCTCATCCCCAAACCACAATAAAATCTAACAAAAGCTGCCAAAGAAAGAAGTGTCAGTACTGACTTAGCGGGGGTCAACCTTGAAACATGTCAGACTACGTTCACTCAGTGCAGGGTTCACGTCGTAGAACACCGTTGAGATTCCAGGGACTCGTA
Organism: Sinotaia quadrata; assembly: GCA_028829895.1. Lineage (NCBI taxonomy): Eukaryota > Metazoa > Mollusca > Gastropoda > Architaenioglossa > Viviparidae > Sinotaia > Sinotaia quadrata. Next base: position 66,234,714 of record CM054179.1, read on the forward strand.
CAGGGAACATGCCGAGGTCTCAAGTCTGTAACTAGTTTAAGGGTTTCGATAGCAAGTACTTAAAGAGCGAGCGTTGCGTCCCCCAGAGAGGGGCCGTATCAAGGGTCTCACGTAACGACCATGCCAAGTAATTAGAAGGCGATAGGCATGCTGGCGACAGAATCTTAAAAAGGACACAATGAAAGACAGCTTCACTTAACACTGACTACTCTTGGATACAAAATGGTCCAATCGACTGAAGAGGTGTTTAGAGTTACTTAATTCGTTACAAACAGCAATCACAAAATACTTCAACTGTCAATGAATATAATAGGAATAATCTAGATTTGCATAGCTTTTTAAAGAAATGGTTAATCGTATGTATTGTAAATACACTGATCAGTAACATGGCATTTAAAATACATTTAGCATAAAGAAAGAAAAATAACAGAAAAAAAACAAATAAACAAAAAAAACAAACAAACAAACAAACAAACAAACAAACAAGCAAATAAACAAACACAAATAAATACATATATCAGTATTTGTTGATAATATGGACTCTCTATTTCAACTGTACATAAAAGTGTTTGTTGGTAATATGGACTCTCTATTTCAACTGTACATAAAAGTATTTGTTGGTAATATGGACTCTCTATTTCAACTGTACATAAAACTATTTGTTGGTAATATGGACTCTCTATTTCAACTGTACATAAAAGTATTTGTTGATAATATGGACTCTCTCTTTCAACTGTACATAAAACTATTTGTTGGTAATATGGACTCTCTATTTCAACTGTACATAAAAGTATTTGTTGGTAATATGGACTCTCTATTTCAACTGTACATAAAAGTATTTGTTGGTAATATGGACTCTCTATTTCAACTGTACATAAAAGTGTTTGCTGGTAATATGGACTCTCTATTTCAACTGTACATAAAAGTATTTGTTGGTAATATGGACTCTCTATTTCAACTGTACATAAAAGTGTTTGTTGGTAATATGGACTCTCTATTTCAACTGTACATAAAAGTGTTTGTTGGTAATGTGGACTCTCTATTTCAGCTGTACATAAAAGTGTTTGCTGGTAATATGGACTCTCTATTTCAACTGTACATAAAAGTATTTGTTGGTAATATGGACTCTATTTCAACTGTACATAAAAGTATTTGTTGGTAATATGGACTCTATTTCAACTGTACATAAAAGTATTTGTTGGTAATATGGACTCTATTTCAACTGTACATAAAAGTATTTGTTGGTAATATGGACTCTATTTCAACTGTACATAAAAGTAAATATACGATAGCAATGGACAGATGTTTCGTCTTTCAATAAGCAATTTCTGCAGGAATATTCTCTGGACAATGATAAATGTAAACATATTTTATATTAAAATCAAAAGGCTTTGTTTTTTAACATTTAATGCAAAATTACCGAATAACTATATTCTATTAATCCTTGACAAATACCCAGTAACTATATTCTATTAATCCTTGACAACTACCCAGTAACTATATTCTATTAATTCTGTGGACAACTACCCAGTAAATATATACTTTTAATCCTTGACAAATACCCAGTGAATGTTTCCTTTCAGTCCTTGACACATACCCATAAACTATATTCTTAAGAAGTATTTGACACCTAGGCAGTAACTGTACTTTCAGTCCTTGACAACTACCGAGAAAACTGTTTTGTTTTTCAGACCTTGACAACTGCCGAGAAACATATTCATACCAATTCTTAATAAATAGTCAGAAAAGTATTTTTGCCCCTTGGTAACTGCATCAACAACTTCGTCTTTTCAATCCTTCGTTCCGAAAAAGTTGTATTTTCATAGTAAATCATAATACCAACCTACAAAATAATATTCTTAAAATGATCCTACTAACTACAAAGAAATCTTCGCTGATAAACAGTTACTGTTAATTACCGAACAATCTAAACTTTTACACATAGTATTATAAACCAATAGGTCTTATTTGTTTATGAGTTCTCATCCACTACCACTACCCCCCAAAAAAAAAAAAAAAAAAAAAAAAAATCTAAGAGTTTTCATCAGTGTCAGAATTGTCTATTAATACGCGCTTAATACATAGACTGAATCTAACCTTTATCCCACCCGAGTTCATATATTTACATGACTGAAAGAAAACTATAATTTACGGAATCCTTGTTCAGGATGAACGATAAAAAATATATAAATGAAAAAACAAATAATTAAAATCCTTGAGTACAAAGACTTAGAAAACTAAAAACTAATTCATGAATGAATTAGATCTGACTAATAAATAAACTAGAGATGAATAATAAATGACGAATAAATATACAAGAGATGACGAATGAATATATAAGAGATGACTAATAAATATACAAGAGATGACTAATAAATATATAAGAGATGACGAATAAATATACAAGAGATGACTAATAAATATACAAGAGATGACTAATAAATATACTAAAGATGACTAATAAATATACTAAAGATGACTAATAAATAAACTAGAACAGTCTAATCAATAAACATGAGAAGTGGCTAGATGAACTAGATGAACTAGCTAATCAATATACTAGAGCTGGCTACCAATAAACTAGAGTGACTAATCAATAAACTAGAGGAACTGGCTAATTAATTAACTAGAATAATTTGCTAATCAATAACTTGAGAAACTGGACAATCAGTGAACAAGAGGAACTGGCTAATCAATAAACTAGAGGAACTAGACAGTAAACTAGAAAAACTGGCTAATAAGTAAAACTCTAGGAACTAGACAATCAGTAAACTAATGGAAATGGTTAATCAGTAAACTAGAGGGACTGGACGGATGAACAAATGGAAGAAGAGATGGGTAAGTGGACAGAGTGACGGTCAAATGTATAAATAACACGCAGAAATGAATACAGTTAAACAAATGGCTGGACATAAAGAAAACCATATAGATGGATGCACGAAAATGTTCGATGGAAGGGGTAAGTGGACGAGTGAAAATAGAACATGTCACACAGGAAAATTAAGAATAAACAGGCATATACAGAAATAGGTAGATACTTTATTAGATAGATAGTTAGATAGATAGATAGATTTAGATATATTAAGAGCGGATAGGTAAACAAATGTAGACAAATTGACAAGTGAATGGACTTAAAAACAGGTTAAGTGGAACGAGACTTTGAGCGACAAACACAACAATATATAAAGAAAAAATAAATAGATTGATTCAAACGATAAAAGATATTGATCGATAGACAGAATGGGAAAATGAGAGAGAGAGAGAGAGAGAGAGAGAGAGAGAGAGAGAGAGAGAGAGAGAGAGTATTCTGACGTCTAATAACACAGAAGACAACTCGCTATCTGAAATGGAATGCGGCTATAAGCTAGGAAGAAGATCTGCTTGTGGGTGGCATAAACTTGCCCAGGCAGCAGCCAACGGTCGCACTTTATATTTTCAACAGCCAGGGGATCTTTGGCACTTGAGGCCTAGAATGCATGGGGCTAGTTTTATCGTCCTATTTGGCGGACTAGCAATGAAGCCCACCCTTTGGCGAGGTTAAGGACGATTTAAAATCTTTCACCTTGAACGAGAAAACCCAATCCAGGCCTCCTGAGCAAGAGCCAACGCGTCCGACTGAATGTAACTGTACCCAGCGTATTGCACCTTTCTGTAGTGTCAAAGGTCATTCAAACTCAAGACAGAACTCTTGTCTCAGTCGTACGTGCGCAAGTGATATAAATATGGTTACGAACAAGTTATTACCTACCGGGGTGGACCTCAACGACGAGATCAAAGCAACGACTCTAGTGACACCAAAGCGACTCCAAGGGTCGACAGATTACCGATTGACAGTAATTGCTAGGGACTTTCGCACGAAAGTTTCGCAAAGTAAACGAATTTACGAATTTGCTTGTAGGTACGTGCGTGTCTTTGTGCTCGATTGCAAGCGCTTCAGATAAAATATTGCCTCGGAACTATCGAAAGCACCGACTTTCTTTACCTATTGACTGGCACGGACCAGAGTGGCACACAAATACCGAACAATCATGGATGAAATCGCACATTCATGCATCTGAATTTTTCGATAAAAGGGAGCTAAGCGGAACATCGCGGTTTAGTGATTCGTCGCACACACATAACAGCGCGTAATTAGTTTATTCTTTTTTCAGCCGTGACAAGTAAGATTGCAATTTGCAAAATCGATACACGTTTATGCCGACATAGCCTTGTTTTACATCAATATATTAATTTAGTTGTAATAACAGTTTTGCTTAAGTTCGCATCAATACTTTTATACTCACTCGCCTTCAAAGACTTCCATGGCAGCATCTGTTGAAAAGTCTTGTATAATGAAGTTTCAATAATATATATTCATTTTTCGTAATGGTGGGTTTGTATGCTTAGGTGAGCGTGCTATGTGTTCTTGTGTAAGAGTGTGTTTGTACTTGGGTCTGTGCATGTGGTTGCTTACGTGCATGTGTGTTTGTGTGCGCTTGTGTGTGTATGGCCGTGTGTATTGATCACGTGTGCGTATATGTAAGAGTGCTTGTTTGTGCTTTAGTGTATTGGTTTGTGTGCTGCGTGTTGTGTGTGATTTTGCTTGATTTTGTTTGTATTTGTGATGTACGCTTGTATGTGAGTTTGTATTTGTATTTGTGATGTACGCTTGTATGTGAGTTTGTATTTGTATTTGTGATGTACGCTTGTATGTGAGTTTGTATTTGTGATGTACGCTTGTATGTGAGTTTGCGTTTGCTTGCCCTTGTATGTGTTTCTGTATGTGCGTTTGTGTCTGTGTTTGTGATGTATGCTTGTGTGTTTGTACCTGTGCAAATGACTGTGTGTATATGCGAACATGCGTGCATTGAGTGAATGCTCAAATGTTTACTGAAGTATGTGCGTCCATAAAGCATGAGTGATGTTCTTTTACTTTCTTCGAATACCAAAAATGTAATTAAAAGAAAAAGAACATGCTAATTATTAGAATTAAATTAAATATTAGACGTATTCTCTGCAGATACATACATTTTAGCATTTATTGAGTTCGCTGTATTCACGACTGTATTGATGACAACTTAGGAAAGTGTATAGATACATACATTTTAGCATTTATTGAATTCGCTGTATTCACGACTGTATTGATGACAACTTAGGAAAGTGTATAGATACATACATTTTAGCATTTATTGAGTTCGCTATATTCACGACTGTATTGATGACAACTTAGGAAAGTGTATAGATACATACATTTTAGCATTTATTGAGTTCGCTGTATTCACGACTGTATTGATGACAACTTAGGAAAGTGTATAGATACATACATTTTAGCATTTATTGAGTTCGCTGTATTCACGACTGTATTGATGACAACTTAGGAAAGTGTATAGATACATACATTTTAGCATTTATTGAGTTCGCTGTATTCACGACTGTATTGATGACAACTTAGGAAAGTGTATAGATACATACATTTTAGCATTTATTGAGTTCGCTATATTCACGACTGTATTGATGACAACTTAGGAAAGTGTATAGATACATACATTTTAGCATTTATTGAGTTCGCTGTATTCACGACTGTATTGATGACAACTTAGGAAAGTGTATAGATACATACATTTTAGCATTTATTGAGTTCGCTGTATTCACGACTGTATTGATGACAACTTAGGAAAGTGTATAGATACATACATTTTAGCATTTATTGAGTTCGCTGTATTCACGACTGTATTGATGACAACTTAGGAAAGTGTATAGAAAATCACGATAAATTCGTTTTACAAAAGCGACAGAGAAAATGGCAAAGCGTTTACTTTCCTGTGACTTCTTACGGAGTGGGGAGGCATAACATTATTACTTCTATATGACCTCACAAATAGGGAGGAATAACATTATTACTTCTATATGGCCTCACAAATAGGGAGGCATAACATTATTACTTCTATATGGCCTCACAAATAGGGAGGCATAACACGTTGACCGCTATATGATGTCATCAGAAAGGTAGAATAAGGTATGCACTTCTAAGGCAAAGCATCATTACCCAAGACCTCACTAATATAGCAGCATGGATGTTTATCGCTACATGACCACACCAGAAATGTAGTATAATATGGTTACCACATGAACTCACCCCTAAGGTAGCATAATATGTTTACATCTGCACGACCTCACACACAGGGACGCATAGACAGCGTACTTCTGCATGACCTTGGCCTCGCCAACAGAGTAGATAACAAACCTATGTACTTCCGCATTAATGCACAACGCTTACACATGCAGACGCCGGGATAATTTCATGAAATGCTTGCGTCACATTAAGATATTTGTCCAAAGTCCTTACGATCTCCGGTAATGAATTGAATGGCCTCTATGCATACTTCTTTCTGTATGATCCAACAAAACTGATTGTGCAACATATGTGTATATTTTTTTCGTATGGTCCACAAATAATCTTGATTAGTGACTATGTGCAGTGCCTTGCGACCCACCAAATAGTCTTGCTTAATATATATGTGTACTTTTGAAGACAAAATGGCTTGTGCAAGTTGTTGCAAAATAAATAATATACACACACGCGCATGCACGCACGCACACAAGTACGCACACAGTTAAGAAAAAATATAACGCTAGAGTTAACAGGACGCATATCTATCTGCATTTCAGTGCGGACTTCTATTCGGTTTCAATAACTATATCCCCTACCCCCTCCAAAAAAAAAAAAAAAAAAAAAAAAAGAAAAGAATACAACATGGTACAGATTGAAGACAAGATTGTCAGAAGTTAGTTCCGCTGACTTCAAACGCGGCCCAGTGTATTGCTTGTCATCGGCAATGATTTGTTTTGAGGGTTTTCGTGCAGCAGCAAACTACAGCAATCGCACAAGAGCTTGAGAAACACGTAGAGAACATAAAACATAATCTCAGTACTAAAAGAACGAACGAGAGATATTAATAGGCATCATACTAGTATCAAAAGTCACGAGTTGTGACGAAGAGCCGAAATAAGCACAATCCGGTATCTAACATGTTCCAATTTGCATAATTATCACGTCATTACCTGTTATACAAAAAACAACTCAGGCGTACGCACTGAAAACAAGAAGTGACTTTGCCCGCAGTGTTTTTTCTTCCATTTCCAATCAGATTCAAGGTATGTAGTTAGTCTTCTAGTCAAAGAGATTTCACTGCGGCAGGCAGAAATATCTGTACGTTCCAAGGATGTCTTAGGCAAAAATAATTCTGGAAATAGACGGACTAATTGGGTATCGAAATCGAGTCAAGAACGGATTACAAAGATCATTTATACTAGTTACAGATATTCCGGGCAGAGTATTTCAACTCTTGCATTTAAAGATAATATATTTTTTATGATCCTCTCTATCTATATCGTTCTCTTTCTTAAACTTTAGCCCACAAATAAATACATAAGCAATAAAAGAAAAGAAATTTAAAAAAGCAAGCAAAACCCGGAGAACTACTATGGGTTTATGGATTAGCATTGCGTAGTGTTAAACAATTTGCGAATAAAACCGTTTTCATTTAGCATTAGTTAGCAAACAAACGCACACCTAACGTAAATATGGGGACATCGTTAGTTAAAGTGCAAGCATTTAACAATCAGAAGAGCTTGGGTTCGCGTCTTGCATTTTTGGGGATTTTTCTCAGTCGATCTGACCCCACCTTTACAGTCAGTGAATAGTGAGCATAGGAAGCAGTCTTGATTATAAACAAATCAACACTTCATAATAAATTACGATAACGCTTAGATCTCTTTAGAAAATTAGATCGCATAGATTTCAATCATCATCATGATGCGCAGATGTATACAGATACTGACACGCAAAAATACAAGCGATGAGAGTGTGAAAAAAGGTAGAATATAACACACTGTGATATAGCGACAAGAGTGCGATAAAGACGAGGAATAATACAAAGTGTGATATTACTTCAAGTATACGCTGATGCGGCACTCTCAAAGCTTCAACTATCAAATTAACAGTTTTAAAAGACAGCAGTTAAATAGTTGTTATGGATGTGTTAGTTGACCATCATGGTTTACAATATGCAGGTTGTCACGATCCAATTGAGTGGCCTCCGAGGACCCTTGACCTCTCGCCCCGAGACCATTCTAAGTGGTGTAATGTTTCCACGATCTCACTCACACTCGTGAGACACTCCGTCTCACACCTAGCGATCAATCTATATGGAGTGTGGTCTCCATGTCACACCTAGCGATCAATCCATATGGAGTGTGGTCTCCATCTCATGTGTCCATATCGCATGGGATATTATAAAGGAGACAGAATAAAACCAGAATCTTCAAGACTCAACCACATCAGATACTTCTGTGTTAACAACTGGAAGACGTCAACACCACATCAGAGACTTCTGTGTTAACAACTGGAAGACGTCAACACCACATCAGAGACTTCTGTGTTAACAACTGGAAGACGTCAACACCACATCAGAGACTTCTGTGTTAACAACTGGAAGACGTCAACACCACATCAGAGACTTCTGTGTTAACAACTGGAAGACGTCAGTGCCACATCAGAGACTTCTGTGTTAACAACTGGAAGACGTCAACACCACATCAGAGACTTCTGTGTTAACAACTGGAAGACGTCAGTGCCACATCAGAGACTTCTGTGTTAACAACTGGAAGACGTCAACACCACATCAAAATTGCAGTGCTGAACGGTCCACAGATTTCACAACGTGCAAAGATGTAATACGGAGAACACTTTGATTAGTTAACCAACAAGTCTATTTATGCTTGTGCAACAGAACTATTTTATGTTTGTGCAACAGAACTATTTTATGTTTGTGCAACAGAATTTATTTGTTTGACAATAGAACTATTTTATGTTTGTGCAACAGAACTATTTTATGTTTGTGCAACAGAACTATTTTAAATTTGTGTAACAGAACTTATTTGTTTGACAATAGAACTATTTTGTTTGTGTAACAGAACTATTTTGTGTTTGTGTAACATAAGTATTTTATATTTGTATAGTAGAACTATTTTGTGTTTTTATAATAGAACTACTTTCATTGTGAAACAAAAGTATTTTATTTGCTATTTTGTGTTTCTGTAACACAACTATTTTCCTAATCAGCAAAATCAATGTATGAACATAAATGTATTCATGAAATTGACACAACCCTCGACCCTCACAAATTATTTTAATAAAAAAGATGAGGAGTGGGACTGAACGTTGCGACGCGCATTGTAGATGAAAATATTAATACGTCACTAATATGAATATTCATGAGTAACAGATAATATCAGTAATAGCACAATAGATTACGTATGTAATGAGCTTCACAACACACACACACACACACACACACACACACACACACACACACACACACACACACACACAACACACACACACACATACACACACACACACACATACACACACACTTACAACAGATGTCACAACGGCTAAAGTGTTGTTAACGAGTAACACCGTTCACTTGTACAAGATGTGACAGACATTGGTCACAACAAAATCCAGGATAGCAGTCAAAATTATGAAAATGAGTTTCAATAGCACTTGTACAAGATGTGACAGACATTGGTCACAACAAAATCCAGGATAGCAGTCAAAATTATGAAAATGAGTTTCAATAGCACTTGTACAAGACGTGACAGACATTGGTCATAACAAAATCAACGATAGAGATAAACATTATGAAAGTAAGATTCAATAGCACTTGTACAAGATGTGGCATTACAAATTATATAAAAATATTAGTATGTTTTACTATTACATTTCTCCGTTTCTTTTAGACAACAAGCCCAAAACAAATACTATCTCCTTTTATATATTTCGTTAGCTTCAGAAATAAAACGCGAATATATGTGTTAAGCGAAGTCCTTCATGCATACAGAAAATACTCGAAACTTGATAGACATCTTTAAAATTTTATATCCTTCCTGTGACAATGGGCCACGTACTTAGTCTGACCATTACAAGTATGTCTGCTACACCTCGGTAAACAACGCTCTGTCACAGACACATGGAAGCCAGCCAAGAAATTACCGACCAGTAGCAGCAAGACTAGAAGTTCTGGGCGTTCAATCGCATTCCAAAAGGAAGTGACGTGTTAACTTAATCTCTGTATCAGTATTTGAGTAGGTGTATGTATGTCTTCGAGCGAACGTGTCTACTGTCTAATTTTGGATTACGAATATTGACATTTTTGTGCTTGGCTCTTTGTCTCTTTTCGCCCGTCCGTTCATCCACCAATCTATCTATCTATCTATCTATCTATCTATCTATCTATCTATCTATCTATCTATCTATCTATCTATCTATCTATCTATCTATCTATCTATCTATCTACTCCTCTCTCTCTCTCTCTCTCTCTCTCTCTCTCTCTCTAAAAAACATCCAACCACCCATCCATCCATTCATCTTAGAACTTTTAGATAAAAGATCTATTTCGCCAGTATCACAATGCACAAACTAAATTAAGTGATTTAAATATGATTTAAATTTCATAACAGAAACAAATATACTGACCTATACCAAACCAGCAAGTTATAATTAAATATATAAATTAAATTAATCAAAATCATATGCAAGTAAAATATATAAGAAGATATAATACAAACAAAACTATATAGATTAAGAAACATTTACAATAGATCCAACCAAGACAAGTGCATAAAACAAAAGAAAAATAATAATAACAGAATTAATAAAAATTCACTCAGAGACCCCTTCCCCCCTCCGGAAAAATGTGAAAATAAATAAAGTTACAAACTATAGTAGAAAATAAAATTGGTCACAAGAAAGAAAACAAAAATATGTAGTACATAAAAATATATCAAATAAGAAAAGAAGTTTAAATAAAACATTACACGAAAAACATAAATCATTGCAACAAAGACAAAAACAACATGACATAGAAAAAATATAATAAATTCTTCAACCAAGACTAAAAGAATACCACATAGAAAAAACAAATTATTTCAACAAAGGCAAAAACAACATTACAAAAATCAAGTAAGGCAAAAAACAACAAGAATCAAGCAAAGCAAAAAAAAAAAACAACATTACAAGAATCAAGCAAGGCTAAAAACAACATTACAATAATCAAGAAATGCAAAAAGCAACAAGACAACTTTACCTGAAAAAAACACCGAATCATCGTCATCAAATTAAATTTAAATTTAATCAAGCAAGGCTAAAAACATTACAAGAATCAAGCAAGGCTAAAAACAACATTACAATAATCAAGAAATGCAAAAAGCAACAAGACAACTTTACCTGAAAAAAACACCGAATCATCGTCATCGTTGCAGCTCAGTAAGGTAATGATGGCTGGGGCTGAGTGCACAGACTCCATGGTGACCAGATCGAATGGAAACTGTTTTTACCAATCACTTTTCTGAATCACACTAGACATTGTGTATGAAATCCGTTGTGTTCACAACTGGCTTAGATTCTTGTTTTTCTGAAGTGTGCTTGGGTTTTACGAGCAATATCTAATGCCAGTCTTTCCGGAATTACTGTGTAGTAGTTCACTTGGAACATTTTCATTTGGTTTTATTTCCGAACGGAACGTCATTTCCGCACGCAGCGGTGAAGCTCGTTAGATCAAGCGCCCCAAATCCACAGACAGCCCGACCAAGCTGCGCAAACACATTATCCGTGAAATGCTGCTTAGAGGCTTGGCTGAAGATTCACTGTCTAGAGTCCAAAGTGGCGAAACTTTTATCCCAGCTAATAAATAACACAATGAATGTAATCCCTGTATAGCCAACGACCGAAGTAATCCCCTAGCGGCGATGAGCGACATGAAAAGAAACAGTTTAAAAGAGTAACAGTTCTTTTCGCCCTTCAAGGGCGAGTGTTCTTGACCAAGCGGAGGGTGTAAACCAATTCCTGCGAAATGAATCCATAAACAGATAATTTATTCCTATAGGAATCCGCTAAAGATGGGTTCCTTGTAGCGAAGGACAACAAACTGTTTGATTCAAAACGCTGACGTTTTACCAAGTCTATTTTCAAGAAACTATTCACGACAAATCAAATTTTAATTATTAATAATAACAAAATCTTGATCATTTCTCAACCCTACACTTCACCGTTGGAAGTAATTTTATTATTTATAGCTCTATAAAAATAGGTTAGACATTACAGAATCATTATGCTGTCTGAAATAGGATGAAATTTGTGTATGGAGAGAATCATTATGCTGTCTGAAATAGGATGAAATTTGTGTATAGAGAGACTGAAATTATTATACAATCGTCAAAAATTCTGTATGGACCTATTTGACAAACGATGCAAGACTTGCTATCTTGCACATAACTCTGAGCATACAGGATGCTTGACAATTTCAGTCTTATGAAGCTGCATATCACCTCAAATTGCAATAATCTTTAAATTGTTATTTAAGCATGTGTCACCATTAATTCTGGGCGACACTTTCTGTCTCACAGAACCCTGCAAAACAACATTCGTGTTCGTAGATTTGCCAACATCTCTGCAACTAAAACACAAATGCATTCCATTCGAGGCTTTGTATAGTGAACCATTATGATTTAAAAAAAACATGTCCGCCCTCTATCTATCCCTTTACCGGAACGTTTCGTGTCAATGACATGTCAAACAGACCAAGACCACGGAAAATTTAAACGAGTCTAAGAGCCCAGCTCAAAGTACACGTCAATGGGGTAAAGTGTAGCCGTAAGATGGAAAATATCTCAGAATCCAGTTCAGACTGAATAAGAACGGGATAAGGTTTAACCATAAGACAGGATTATCTATACTCCAGCTCAAAATACATATGAATAGGATAAGACAGGATTATCTAAAACTCCAGCTCAAATACATAGGAATAGGATAAGACAGGATTATCTAGACTCCAGCTCAAAATACATATGAATAGGATAAGACAGGATTATCTAAGACTCCAGCTCAAAATACATATTAATAGGATAAAGTTGAGGAGTAAAACGGGATATGTTTGCAAAATGTCGTGTCAATATTCATACAGATTTAAGATTTAACAGCAATGCCAGGGCAACCGACCACTACACATACATCCTAACATTACATAAAACCCATTCAAAATCCTCTACAATTTACTGTATTGAAACTCACGTATTATAATGAGCCGATATACAGAAACAGACCAATCTTTCTTGTTTATGCAAAACTAAGACACGTTTGACATAATAAATTACGACAGAGCTGAACTTGTAAAAGCGTATTAAATTACAGAAACACGGCCCTACCGAACCTTATACACTCTTCTATTCTTTGATGATACAGATTTTGCTTTTTGGTTAGTTTATTTCACTTTTCTCTTTTCTAAGATGTTTTCTGGATTTGTCTTAGTTTTTACAGCAAGCGTTGACATTGGGAATGTCAGCCTAGTCTTGCAATAATTTACAATCCATTTCATTTCGTCAGCACTCGCTCATGTTTGTCTTTTCAAAAAGATAACAAACAAAATCCTCTTTCCAACTGTTCTGCTGGAAGAAACATCTGCCGACGACAAGAACTAAAATAAACTGTTTTTTTTGATGCACTAACAACTCGGCCCCGAAAGGAAAATAGAGTTCCATCGCAAAAGTGTTATTTTCTCATTAAGACCATGTGTCTCGTCCCTTTCACCGAAACGCCTCGTTGAGTCACAATGAGCTTCGATTTCACGATCAGTTAACTCCACTAGCTTATGAAAAATTGTCGATATACTCTTATATAGTGGTACAAATGACTTCAGTGTAAAAGAATTAAAACTGAAATAAATTCTCCACCTCGAACTGTCCGTACAGATAACTAAATGATATATGTAAGTGTTTTTGCGCTGTATGCTACAGTATGCTACAGAAATGTTAAAATCTAATGCGCGGTCCACTAGTGCGATGATACCAATACTATCCCATTTCATTCACCGACACTCCCATCCGTTATTTCCCGTAAAAATACACTACAACATCGGAGCACGGAGTGAGTGAGAGTAGTTAAGTTAAACCGTATTTTAAAAAAAAGTAAATGATGAACAGCTAGTTAGATTATAGACATCAGACCAATCAGATAAGAGATAGAGCAGATTAAAGACGTCAGGCCAGTCAGAAAAGAGACAGAGCAGATTAAAGACGTCAGACCAATCAGAAAAGAGACAGAGCAGATTAAAGACGTCAGACCAATCAGAAAAGAGACAGAGCAGATTAAAGACGTCAGACCAATCAGAAAAGAGACAGAGCAGATTAAAGACGTCAGACCAATCAGAAAAGAGACAAGTCGTCTTAAGAATGTTAGAGAGCACTGTCAACAAGTATGGTCAAGTACAATAGACCAGTCAATGAAGAGACAACTCTTTTCAAAGACATCTGACTAATCAGAAAAGGAAATAACAATTTCACTATATGTGTCAGAACAGAAAGTGAAGAGATAACAAATCAGATTAAATGTAATGACCAATCAGTGAAGAGAAAGGAGTTAATGTAGGAAAAGCATACACCTCTAAATTCAAAGAGTAAATGTCAAGTGGAAAAAGCTGTAAAAAGCACTAGTCTCATGTAATAATGTGCAAAGCACGTAATTGTAAATTACTATATAGCTCGGTGGGCCTTTGTTTGACATTTCTTGGTATTAATACATGCAGGAGGCAGGTTGATGGTTTCAAAATCACAAGTAACCGAGGGATAGAAAATATAACATTTGTCCACTTCATTAATTAAGCCAGACAAATCAAGCAAGAGCCACAAAAATTTAAAATATGTACACAGGTAAAATTGGTAAGGACATAACAGTTTTAAATAGATATGTTAACCAACCCAATGCAGAGTAAACGATTTAAAGTATACCTCTATTATTAATAACCGTTGATTTCGGTTTTATATTAGAAATAGATGTCAACATTTTCACAAATTCTTCTTAAACAAATCAGATTAATCAATGAAAAGATGTCGAGTCCACAAATTCATCTGAAATAAATCACAGCCATCAGTGAAAGGATAACAGTTCTACAATTACAGATCAAGTGTATCAGTCCCATCATTAAAGAGAGAGTGAATCAAAATATAACCAGATCAAATAATACAGAACAAATTGACCAAATCATTTATATCTGACAAAATTAGTTACAAGACAACCATTCAAGTTAAGTGTAAAGACAATTCAAGTTTAGTGTAAAGACAATTCAAATTAAGTGTAAAGACAATTCAGGTTAAGTGTAAAGACAATTCAAATTAAGTGTAAAGACAATTCAAATTCAAGCTGAAGACACAATTCAAATTAAGAATATCTATGTGACCTGACCTCAGGTCTTAAGACACAAGTCAAAAACACTCTTACTGAGTTAAGACATGATCATTTTGAAAAAAGTGTAAAATACCTATGTGACATAACTTCTTAAGACACGTCAAAAACATTCTTACTGAGAGAACAAATGAATTAGCAGAAGACTGTCAATCGATGAACATGGCGCCCAACGTGCTCCCTGGAAGTTAAGATTCAAAGGATTATGGCCGTGAATATCTGTCACACTCAAACGCCACGTACTGATCGAGCGAAAACACTTCACATTCACTCAGGAATGACGTCTTCAAGTTGACAATGACATCACAATGAAGAGTAGGCAATGCAGTGCCGAATGCAGACTAAAACTTTCTCCAAATGTTGGTTAGATATTGAGACTAACTTTAATAGCTGGGGAAACAAGAGATGAAACACCAGATAAATAAATATGACGTCACATCTTCATTGCACAACAGAATTCAAAGTGCCTCGCAGCCGGAACAATCCAACGCACCCACAGAGTCGTTTCTTACATTGAAGCAAGTCCATTCAGAACTTGGCAATAGGCTCGCTGCTGACGATAAATAGAATACTTCTTTTGAGGTGAATGAGATTTGAATCTATCAGCACCTGCATAAAAATATTCAGTGCCGAGAGCTCTCGGCCACCGAGTTTCACAGTAAGTACACCGCATGTTCAAAACTTAATTCTAATAGTTACTTCCCTTTGAATAGGTGTCGCAAACTGTGATGAAGTGAAAGAAACAACAACAAAAGTATCCACCAAGAACACCGCCTAAATAAAAAATACCTCCCCCCCCCCCATTAAACTCGAACAACTAAAATGTCTAGAAACCTGGATAAAATTTTATTTTAAAAAAAATTGGGATACCCTTAATTTTCTTGCAAAATGTGTTTACTTACGAATGAAGGCGACAATGTTCAGAATATAATCGTTTCTCTTCACCGCCTTGGATGACGGCAGCTTTTCTTTGAGCCACTTTAAAATATTAGGAAGCAGCAAGAAACATCTTTAAATTTCCTCGTTTTCGCAAACGCTCCACACCAGAATAATAAATAAACCGACAATAATGCCTTAGTTTTTTTGTTTGTTTGTTTGTTTTTTTTACATAACCGTTGTAATAGCTTTCCGTTTCAGCAATCGAGTAAAACATATAACTACAGACGAGCCACTAACGAAAGCTAGAATCGGAAAGTTGGATACAGTATTAATAAAACCAGCAACACCTTTTCCCGCCATCAGTTTAAGAGTTTCAAGCGCGGTCCGACAACAGCAGCAACTAACGAAGGCACTGAAAAGAAGTTCCGCGGTGGCGCACCCACTGCATGCAGCCAGCTCGCGCAGACTGTTCCACAATACCTGCGTCACGTCTTTCTGATTTTTCTATGACCGAAATCGATAACTGCAGTAGAGTAGATCGAATCTTCCGAAGGTCATTTCTGGGAGGCCGCGTAAGAATGAACCATGGTGGCCCTTGTTTGTCTGGATTTCCAACGGCGGCAGGCACAGTTTGTGGAGAGAGTGGCTGCTGTCCAGTCTTTAAGCAAATCACTGTTACAGCTCTAATTCAACCGTCCACCACAGTGCGTCTGACAAGGCGGACAAAATAGATTTCTCGCGTGGAAGTAATCCACGGCCAATCTAACAGCGGCTACTAATGACACCGATTCGTTGTAAGAACACCAATGGAATCTCTGACACATGCTATGTGGCGTGTGTATGTGTGTGTGTGTATGTGTGTGCGCGCGCGTGTATGTGTGTGTATATGCGTATGTGTGCGCGTGTGTATATGTATGTATGCGTGTATGTGTATACGTATGCATATGTATGAGTATGTGTATACGAATGTATGCGTGCATGTGTATGTGCGTGTATGTGTGTATGTATATGCGTATGTATGCGTGTGAATATATGTATGTATGCATGTAATATGTATGCGCGTGTGATTATGTATATATGTATATGCGTTGTATGTGTATGGGGTATATGTATGTATGTGTGTGTGTGTGAGATTGCGTGCAATACTTAATTGGTTTTAAAATAAACAACGCAACATACACATGCCCTCGCAAAAAATACAGTATTTAAGGTTTTATGACAGTTTCCTGAATGAGTATATTTTTATTATTAATTTCGGATGAAATAATATCAACTTTTACCCTATAATTTAACCACAATTTTATTTCATTTCAAAATCGTATTCAGTGAATCAAAATTTTCTGTTCTTCCTGAGACATTTCTTGAAAAGCAGAACTAGTTTAGAACAAAATGTGATTCGCGTGAGTGAACCAACTAATTTCGGTCGACTGAGATATCTTTATATTTGTCAATGTGATTCGAGTGAATCAGCCAGCTGCCCCAAAATAACTAGAAATCTCCGGGATCGAGCAATATAAACTATCTGTCTCGATTCATAAAGATGTTTTAATTCAAATTATTTCGTAGGTCTAGTTTTCTCATTAACAAGGAACAACACTGGCTGTTGGGACCATTCAGTGTTCGCTGAGAGCGTTACTTGTGGATGTATGTATTTGTTAGAACTATTACGTGTTACGAGCTCTACATTCTGAGAGCCTTACTTGTGGATGTATGTATTTGTTAGAACTATTACGTTGTTGTGGGCGCTACTTCACGAGTATTATTTAAATATTATTCGTTGAGAGCATTACATATTGAGATCATTGACTGTTGAGAGAATTACATTTTTGAGAGTATTACAATTTGGAAACTTTGCTTGTGTTTCTGTTACGTGCTTCTACGTATTTCACGTAATCACTGGAGCGTTGACATAAGAACCGTTTGCAGAGCAAAACTCACCCCTACTTCTCCACCCCTTCCCAATTCAGGAGACCCAAACAAAAGCCTCGTTCAATTTATGTGAATATAAGCCCGACTGATTTTCTAATCCGTAGTGTCTAGTCTCAAGCACTCAAACACCTCCACGTCTCTAGTACTCAAACTGAAATGTCGCGTGCAATTGAACACTGTGTATTGGCGAATAAAATGTGAAGAAGCACTTATGAACTCTATTTCTAAAACTTTCGCACGACATTAAAACTAATTAAGTTAACGAGGACTAATTCAAAGAATTAATTAAACAGCCGACAGACTCATGGATTTTATTTATTTCTGTATAACGTTAACATTCAGCGGTGGAAAACGTCACAGCCGACTTTGATTGATGCTTTCGATTTATTTTACTTTCATTGAGTGCATCTTGTTAGTTCGATCCAATATCGATCGCAATCAGTCAATATCTTTATATGATGCATGCAAACTGCTCAAAACGTTTCGTTCCTAATGAAACTATCCATTTGATTAGGTGACGTACCAAACTATCCATATGTTTAGGTGACGTACCAAAGGGTATCTTTGTTCGCATCTTTATCTTTGTGCATATATATTTGTTATTATTACATATATTTTCCTTGTTATTATTACAAATGGTGCAAAGCCATATCAATATTTAAATCTATCATACAAGAGTCTAGATCCAGTCATACTAGAATCTAAATCGGGTCAGTCATACTTGTCTAAAACCAGTCGGTCATATTAGTCTAAATCTAGTCAGTCATACTAGATTTTAAATCCAGAACGCACAAAGCTATGCTGTACAAGTCCAGAGCATTTAACGAACAAGTTACTTTATGAATCCAGACGGAAAATACACAAGTTACATTTGCGCACTAGGCACATTTTGAATACAATGTGTACAGCGCAAAATACACAAGTTACATTTGCGCACTAGGCACATTTTGAATACATGTGTAATGTGGTTATGTTCGGGTAAACAAAGAGAAATGCCGATATGGCTATGTTCGGGTAAACAAAGAGAAAATGCCGATGATGTTATATTCGGGTAAAGAAAGAGAAAATGCAGATTAAATTCCGGTAAACTTGAAAACGCAGGAAGAATTTTGCGCGTTTGTGTAAGTCCAGTATTTACTGTTGAGCAGACAGAATCTCATTTCAAATGAAAAACCGCCGAAAGGCTTACACTTCTCCAATTCCTGCAATCAAGAGAACTTCACAGTGCCCAGACGAGGAACATAGTGCAATCACTTCATCGCAATCATAGAGCAATCACTCGCTTCATTGCAATCAGCAGTCACCTTAGCACTACCAGGAAGTGAGGCGTACTCCAGTCTACCTATATTAACCTTTCAACTTTAACGACTGCGTAGCTCGGCAAAAGAAAGACATCGACAATGTTTGTAGACTTTCTCCAGGCGAAGGACGAACAGAAAGTACGGCTAGTAATTTTATATAACCAATCAGTATTCACCCCTTTAGAAATCAAATAATGAAAGGGATATTTGAAAAATAAAACCCTCTAAAGTTACCCCAATACGAAACAAGCTTAAAATAACGCGATTGCTTCTACCCCGTTGTACGTACCAGAAATCCTCGGAAAACATTGCGATTGCCTCTACCCCGTTGTACATACCAGAAATCCTTGGAAAACATTTCGATTGAGTTTAATTCAGTAAGGGTGCATCAGGAATAAAATCATATCGGCGACTACATGAAGGGAAGAGGTTCATGGTGTTCACTTGCTTGAACAACAATGGGTAAATAAAGATGCAGATTCAATCATCTTATTATGGATCGCTCCCCAAAGCGGAAATTTACTAATTTTAATTCAACAGGCTTGGCCGGAAAAGTAGCACATTCTTCATAGTCTGATAAACGCAAAGCATGCATTTGTTAGCTGTACTCTTGAATATTTAGAGTGTTCTCATGGAGACATATTAACAGCAAATACAAACATGGAACAACACACAATTATTTTTTTAAGGTGCATTTTTTCGATAAATGGTGAAAATATTATTTTTCCTTGTACAGCTAATGAAATTTTCATGAACTATCAGCACCAATGTGTGCTTCTCTATATGTATTTGACTTAATCCTGCTCCACTAAATCGTTATAACTAATTTATTACAATGAAAGCATTGCTATTATCAATTATCATAATAGTCTCAATTATTTCAAAAATGAGAATTATCCAATAATCACAATTAATTCAATAATCTCAATTAGCCATTAATCTGAATTATCCAAATATTTCAATTATCCTACAAATCTTTTGGATAATGCACCACAAAATATGTAGATTACTGAAAGAAAAAAAATGAAGCAAAGAAATGACGTTCATACCAATCAAAATTAACAAACCCGAGTTAGACACAAAATTCTTAAGTCAGGAGGTCATGTCCGCATCCTTCCTCAGATTTGCGAATATGGACGACGCAAATATCTGTACACATAGGCACATACATACACACACAAACACATACACAGAAACTCACATAGAACACACAAACACACAGATACACAGATATAGCAACAAACCTCGATATATGTTTGAGTTCTTTTAAAGATTTTGTCGTTTCATATTTGTCCGGCACAAAGAATCCAAGTTAGATTAATTTGTTTCAATGCACGGTTTATCTTACTGAACTCCTGCTAAAGTTACTGAACTCCTGCTTTAGATACTGAACTCCACCAGAAGACATTGAACTCCTGCTTTAGATACTGAACTCCTGCTAAAGGCACTAAGCACGTATCTGCCACATCTTTGTTCGTGTCGTAGTGGCCGTATACAACCAGCTACTTACCGTCTTCAGGAAGTAATACTAACGAAAAGCCACATTTTGAAGAAACTGTCACAATCACTTCCAACCGAAGCAAGTCTCCGGCACCACAAAATGACATGGAGAATCCCTGCGTACTTAGCGTGCTTAGACAGTCAGTCATAGATCAGTTACACGTAAGACAGGCCGTGACAATAAAGTCATAGATCAGTTACACGTAAGACAGGCCGTGACAATAAAGTCATAGATCAGTTACACGTAAGACAGGCCGTGACAATAAAGTCATAGATCAGTTACACGTAAGACAGGCCGTGACAACAAAGCCTTGCGTGACAGTGTGAAGACGTTTAGGTTCCCAGCTCTATTCAAAGTAGTAATATGATTGACAGTAGTACAATAATTCAGCTTGCACAAACAGCCAGAATATCTGTTTCTTTTAGTGCTCATCGAACAAGAACGACAAGGAAGGTCAGCTTTGATGCTCATAGATGAGAAGGTTCATCGTTCTTTCTCAAGAGCTGTGTTGAATACAAAGGCGGTCAAACACTGTTGCATAAATGACGATTTAGTGGAATGCAATTAAGTGATGTAAATACAAACGAATCTGCAACAGGCAGATAACAATAACAATATCAATAACATTCACACACACACACACACACACACACACACACACACACACACACACACACACACACACGCACACACACACACACGCACACATTCTGAGAATACACAAACACTTGTAAGCCAAATAATAAGTATACATATGCAGTCGTACACCCATCCCAGTCAGAACATACGCACAATCGGACGTACAAATATATACATACATGACAACTACACGGAATACATGTATGTACAGACACGCATGATGACAACGCATAACTCATACACAGACAGACGAAACGATTACTACACAGATAAAATATAGTCCCGTAGATTCAACCCAAAGAATGTAAGCCAACATTTAAGAAAGTAAACATTTTGTAATCACTGAAATTTTAACACGAGCAGAAAAAAATTATCCAAAGGAAGAAGTTCCAAAAGACTTGCCTTATATTGATTGTGTACTTTATGCGAGACTTGTCATTGTGTGTGTGTGTGTGAGAGAGAGAGTGTGCATATTAAAGAGATGAGTGGATTTGGTTAAGTGCTTGTGTTTATAGTTGGTATTGTAGGTGTGGATGGCTGCATAAATATTCTTCAGTTAAACATACACGCACGAGCTCTCTCTCTCTCTCTCTCTCTCTCTCTCTCTCTCTCTCTCTCTCTCTCTCTCTCTCTCTCTCACACACACACAAACACACATTACAAGCCTGAGAGGGTTGTTCGCACTATTAAAACTAAACTGACATCTTCACTATGGATTGTGAGATTAAAAGGAAAGCACATTAAAAAAAAAAGTGTAAGGAATCTATATACAGAAGAAAACCGATGCTGTTAGCGGTAACTATTTCGCTACAGGCGGAAAATGGTTTCGTTTTATTTTGTACCGCCATGCCAAAGCACGGAAATTCCGCTGGTGAAGTCAGAGGTGCATATCAACTGACGGTACGCACCGCTACGTCCTCTTTCTAAATTCTGTCAACTTTGACACCTACATTTAAAAAAAAAGGTCGGAATAGTCCGCCATTTTAAATACGTGTGCAATATATTCACACCTTAATGGTTCATTTTCTGAGGTTAGTTCGTGTTACAGTTGGCATAACCTTGACTGAATGTGTTTAGTAGTCTAGTATTATTTTTAGTAACAAAGTGCACAGCCTTTGCTCCTTAAGAAATTTGGATCACCCTTCTGAAAAATTATATGTACGATTAAGCAGCAATGGGGACAATGAAAGAATAGTCAGCATTCTGACGGGAAGTATACAGTTGAGCATAATGTGTGTAAGATATCCATTAAAAAAAATAATAATAAATCGCTAGACGAAATCCATCGTGCGTCAAAGCATGCAGTGCCTAAGGCTGGGCTTCGATTTGTTTAATCAGTTTCACATAATGTAGAATTGTCGCCCTTCCCTTTTGACAGGCAAAGGGGCAATCACTGAATCCAAACTTCTGCATCGATTGAGGGATATGTATGTTTACATTAGTGTTTGTGTGTGCGTGTGTTTGCGAAACAGGAAGAATGTGTATGCGTCTGTGTGTGCGTGTATGTGTAGTGCAGGATGAATGCGTGTATTGGTGATCCGTTTCAGTCTTGTTCAACCATTTGCACAGTTATTTTAAAAGAAATTTAATACACTCCTGGTTATCTTCTACTTATGCCCAGAGAAGATATATGAGCATATCAAGCTCTTCTATTTATGTCCAATGAAAACTAAGTCCTGACAAGCTCTTCCATTCCCCCTCCCCCCCCCCCCACACACAAACGTAATAACCAGAAACTCAAACAAGACTGCGCATACTTGTGCACTTTGAACCTTGTGTGGTCGAAACAAGTGTCATTGATACAAGATTATGCCATTCTCCTTGTGTTTTAAATCTCCTGAGCTTGGCGGGAATTGGAAATAAATTAATATAAGTGACGTTCATCTGGTACTGTATGGCAGTGAGAATTCTCAGTAGTACTTATAACAAGAAAGAAGCAATTCTACACTGAAATTGATGTCATCTGTCAAATACGTGTATTATGACGTAATAGCCGAACGAGGAAGCGCGTGAGGAGCGTAAGAATCTAAGTGCCTTCTATTTATAGCCATCAACAGGTCATGACCTGCGACAGATGTAGAAAGTCGGGGAAGAGGGAGGGAACCATTTATAATTTTGACCTTGTGAATAAATGAATGATATTTCCTTATACGATTAAAATATTACATTGTGAACAAAGGTGTGATATGTTACACGATTAAAATATCACATTGTGAACAAAGGTATGATAAGTTATGTTACACGGACATCCATAAGTTTATAAATTTAAAGATATGTGGACATTCATAAGCATATAACATGACAGTTACGTAGGCTTACATAAACATAACAGCATGACATTTACGTGGACATCCATAAGCATATAACTTTAAAGTTACATGGACATCCATAAGCATATAATCTGACAGTTACGTGGACATCCATAAACATACCGCATAACAGTTTTCGTTGGCATTCATATGTATACATTATAAGTATTCTGCTTATAGTCAATTGGGCCCCATAAGGTAAACTATTACAATTATGGGTTCTGCTTAAATATACAATATTATTTTGCTGCATAAAGAAATTATTCTATAAACAATCAACAATAAACATTCTGAGTAAAAGTTAGTTTGCATTTCTATAAATTGAGAGCATTACAACAGTTTAATCAAAGAATGGTACAAATCTCATTAGTCAACTACAACATTATGATACGCATTTTAAAGAATGGATTTACATTTACGTACTGCGTAATATTGATGTTAACAAGCTTATTAAATTACAACCTTGTAGTTCAATGAATTGAAAGTTTAAGTTAATTCAGCATACAAATTCTGAGTTTTGAGGGCAATAGGATGGCCTGTCTTATATAACACAAAGTCTTGTAAACAAGAGCGGTTCGTGTTGTCTACAACATACAACGAACATACAACACTACACACAACATGCACTATTATAATACTCTGTGCAAAGCACTTGGTGCTTTCTCCAACACTAAACACAACATGCACTATTATAATACTCTGTGCAAATCTCCAACACTACACACAACATGCACTATTATAATACTCTGTGCAAATCTCCAACACTACACACAACATGCACTATTATAATACTCTGTGCAAATCTCCAACACTACACACAACATGCACTATTATAATACTCTGTGCTAAGCACTTGGTGCTTTTTCGATGTCACCGCCATGCAATTTATTTCTCGTTGAATATAATCTTGAAAACACGCTCTCTCTGCAAATCGGATCGATTGATATGGCACTGAGGTAGGATCTCTATATCTGCGTGCTGCGTTCAACATCCACAGTGACCTCAGCAAATTATCAACACGAGCGCAGTGAACATAAACAAACTGAAGAGATTTTCTCATTGCTTCTAAACAAGCTACATCTAAATTATGAGTAAGATTCTCCACCTCTTCCACAACGCACTACCAATAAATTACGCAAAACATAATAATAACATATGTATACAAACACGCACACACGCACGCACACACACACACACACACACACACACACACACACACACACACACACACACACACACACACACACACATTTATATTTCACTGTAATAGAATATTGCTACAGAAAATAAGAAAGCATACCTTTACAGTGTTACAGAATTAAAAAATAAGTAAACGTACACTGTCATATAATATAACAAAAGTATAAGTAGACTTTTACTGTTACAGCATGTAAAAACAAAAATGGGCATATGCTGTTACATAATGCAATAAAACATGTCAAATTATACTGTTAAAGAATATATAAAGTTAATAATATTACAAAGTATGTCTTAAGTTGGATGGCTGTTAGGATGCAGATATTGTGTTGAATGGATCAATGGCTGGCTAAACTGTCAGACAACACTTAGGCAAGGCTCAATGACCGGTCAGGCAATGCTTAAGAAAGGCTCACTGCCCAGTCAGGCAATACTTAAGCAAGAATCACTGTCCGGTCAGGCAATACTTAAGCAAAGCTCAATGTCCTGCCCCCTTTTGGTCAGATCTGCACTAGAACGTGGACGCGAAATGCTCAAGAGTGAATTCAGTAGGACAGTAAGTACTACAGCACTAATGTATGTTTAAAAAAAAATATATATATATATATAGATGCACATAAAAAACTCATCCGAAATTATTATTTTCCTACTTGGAATGAGCATTCATTTCCTCGCTGTTTGTCCCCCGCCCCCTCTTCCAACAACCCCGAATTGCACGATCTACCGCATCAAGTTCCAAATAAGAACGTGAACTGCAAAAAGTGCAGATTGAATCGGTTTCCCTGTTTAAACTATCAATCACACTTGACAATGATTCTGAACGCAGCCAAAATATTTTCTTGCAGTTATTAATCTAGAGAAAGTGAGCATACAACGCCCTCTTCATGACAGGTACAAAATATATATTACACAAAGAAAGAAGAAAGAGAATGAAAGAAATGAGAAAAAGATAATTGAGACAAAAGAAGAAAGAAATGAGAACATGAGAGAGAGAAATGAGAGGAGGGGGGAAGAAAAGGAAAGAAGAAAGAAATCAGAGTATGGAATAAAGAAAGAAATTAAACGAAGAGAATATGAGACATAAAAGAATGTGTGTGTGTGTGTGTGTGTGTGTGTGTGTGTGTGTGTGTGTGTGTGTGTGTGAGAGAGAGAGAGAGAGAGAGAGAGAGAGAGAGAGAGAGAGAGAGAGAAAACAATAAACCATACGAGGTAATTTTTAAAGTGTATCAAGGTTCAGTCATAGACATTTGGAAATGGAAGATTTGTATACTACTAGAGTAGCCTTTCTCAACCTTTTAACACTGGGGAAACCCTTGAAATAATTTTCAAGTCTCAGGGAAAGCCTAGGACAAAATTATTTTATCTACGATGTTTATTTTTCTAAATCACGATCTCTCGGGCAACACCTAGCGAGCTATCGCGGAACACCCGGTTGAGAAAACCTGTTCTAGGATTTTATTCTATTGCAGTAATCTGTGCTATTATTTGTTTATTTTTTCTACTAGTACCAAGTGTACTTAAGATTAGCCCGCCAACCATAAATTAGTACCAAGTGTACTTAAGATTAGCCCGCCATCCATAAATTAGTACCAAGTGTACTTAAGATTTGCCCGCCATCCATAAATTAGTACCAAGTGTACTTAAGATTAGCCCGCCATCCATAAATTAGTACCAAGTGTACTTAAGATTAGCCTAGCAGAGATTTGTGCTACGTCTATGTTAAACTAGAAAGGATAGCAGGTATACATACTAAGACTATAGTAAACTCGAAAGGTTAGCAGAAATAAAAATTAAGTCCATAGCTAGTCTTGAAAAGGTAGCAAGATAACACACTAAGTCTATAGTAAGACTCTACAGGATAAAAGGAATACAAGTTAAATCTGTAGCTAGTCTGGTCAATATGGCAAGAATACAAATTATCTAGATTGGACAACTTAGCGGGAATACAAATCATCTAGATTGGACAACTTAGCGGGAATACAAATTAAATCTTTATCTGACTGGACAAGACGGCATAAATACAAATTAACTCCATAACTAAAGTCAAGAAAAATAGTAGCCATTACTATATTTCTTGTATTTAAAAATTAAACAAATTTAGGCACTAAGATACTTGCAACTGTCTTGCTACACCTGAAATTCCTTTCAAACTGTCAGAATAATGATCGACATTCTTTCTAACTATAGATTTAGTCTATTTACAATTACTTCTTTCTAACTATAGATTTAGTCTATGTACGTAACTCACTAACTATACGGTCAGTCACTAATTATAATTATAATATTATCAGTCTATATAATTATAATATTATCAGTCTATATAATTATAATATTATCAGTCTATATAATTATAATATTATCAGTCTATATAATTATAATATTATCAGTCTATATAATTATAATATTATCAGTCTATATAATTATAATATTATCAGTCTATATAATTATAATATTATCAGTCTATATAATTATAATATTATCAGTCTATACAGTTATTAAATTATCTCTCTCTTTTACGCACACACATGCATTTTGTGTTTGTCTATCCAAATAATTTTATGCCCTAAGAGTTGGTCTGTTTATCAGTCCACCCAGTACTGTCAATGGATAAGTAAAATCCTATGACCATACCATTAAAAAATATCCAGATTTATCTTTAAATCCATGAGAAGTTTACGTAGAGCTTTCCAATCTCCTGAATGTACTCCCAGAGTGGAATACGCATTGCATGGTGGGTGACAGTACCGGTCACCACAATGCAGGTCACTCAAGGCACTGATTTTTCAAATAGGATCGGTCAGCAACAGTGTCAGAATGCCCTTAGATCGACTGAAGGAAGATAACACACACACACACACACACACACACACACACACACACACACACACACACACATATGCATACAAACACATACACCATAAACATTGCCTACCACCATGAAACACGTACTCAAGTTACATCTAGGACCTTCCCATTACGTTGCCACCCGGCTCTTACCAGCAAGCCTCGCTCTCAAAAGGTCGGCCAGGGTAACTGTCTCTGCCAAGAACGAAATGATTGTGCTTCAGACTGCAGTGAGATCAGGCAGAGACCCAGCGCACCCGAAGCTACTCGTCCTCAAGGTGGCAGAGTATGTATAACCTCTTTGTAGGAAAGCTCGGGGAATGGGGTGGGGTGGGGAATAGAAAAGCCGATACATCAAAGCACGACCTGCTTTAATACTGTGTCCTGAAGAGCGACGACTTCCTTGCGTAACACCGCAGCAAGACAAGATGAAATGACGTCACCACCATCAGAATAAGTTAAAGAAGATTCATTAGATAGGTATAGTCTATGATACCGCCATTAATATCGGAGGTCTTTTCAAATTACCGGGAGCCACTAAATATAAAGCCAAAGGCCACTTTGTAATGTCAGTGGTCGTGGTGTGGAATGTCTACTGATAGATCTATTAATACCCTAAGGCTACTTTATATACAACGTCCGAAGACACATTTCAAATAGCCTAACTTAGTTTGTTAGACTTAAATCTTGTTTCTTCATTGATGTGGTGCAAAAATATGTAAATATACATTGAACTAGAAAATCTACAAAATATTAAAATTCACTTAGAAAATTCAGATGTAAATTTGCAAATTGCTATGACCTTTCTGAAGGGTTTATCTCTGAGTTCGCATCCACCTATGTTATAATACTTTAAATGCAGAACCGTAACTAGCTATGTTTGCGCCCGAGGCAAGAATATAAAATTGCGCCCTTCCGCCGAATAAAGGAACTGTGTAAAATACCCACGTGACGTCATACCTATGGTGACGCTATACCCACAATATATATGTTTCTACTTAGGCTAAGCTGCAAAGGTAACCTCTGAATGGCTGATAAACGGATTAATTAAAATCTCAATACAATCGTGCCATTCAGCAAATCGACGCGCATGAGAAGCAGACGATAGGCATAAATAAATAAATAAATAAAAAGGGCCATTTTTTTTCAATGACTGTTGTATATTATTACTTCCACATTGCAGTATTATCTCTATTTACATTAACTGAACTCCAGAATTCCAGACTTTAAAGCGAGTTAAATAAACAAATAAACAAACTACCCCTTTTCGGCAAACGAGGTTATGCAAGGCAATATATTGTGTTGACGTCAAAGAAAGGTTATTTTGTAACTCAGACGTACTGCAGTTACAATTAAAAGTACACCGAATGAAATGAGGTCATTGTTAAAATGCATGACAAGCTAGAGGTACACAGTTAGGAAACCGTGCGTTTTTACTATGCGTTTGTGGAAATCAGCACAGCAAGACGATTGTTTCTCCTCTAATTATGCCTTACCCTCGTGTTAGAAATATAACCTGACACACCACAGCGCGCAGTCATTGTAAAGCCAAACAATAAATTCACGCCAATAAAACCTGTAATACTAACAGTCACGAGGGTAGTGTCACCACGAGCTGTATACTTAGCTGACACGAATGGTTCATCATCAACCATCATTGTCCTCACCACAAAACCCACCACCATCCACATCATCATTCGCCTCCTCCAGACCTCTATAAAATCTCTGCAGAGGGCGTCTCGACCGTGCGGCTGCCTGCGCAAATCGATGTCTCCAGCGTACAGCTGTGTTCAACGGCTTTGTCTCGCTGGCGTAAGAGGACCGCGACCCACGTCGTAAATTTGTTCCCCATTTTGGACTCATTTCCGGCCTGACTTAGCATCCTCTGTATTATCAGGAATTTAAAAATAGATTCGACAAAGAGTGAGATAAAGTAGAAAGTGAGGATTCATTACCGTCCGAAATTAGCACACACTCCTCTTCTCCAACATTCTGCACACTGTACATACATTCTTCCTATCTGGAATTGCAGAGTTCTCGTTCTTTGTTGAACCTCCTTAAGCCTTACTTCGCGATCATCCAGATCGGAAGTTTAGGTCATATTATTGTTTTACTTAACACCATAAGAGGTTTTTCCACACTCAGTGGGTAGAAAAACAAGGTACCTGAAAAGTTTGCTCATGACTTCGCTAAAAATTTGTATTCGCTCTGAACGTTTTTACTGTCAAAATTGTAAAATTAGTGATACTGGGGCAAGGGCGGAGGAGCGGGAATGGGGAAAGGAAGCCCCGAAATGTGTGATCCAAATTTTGAATTATATTTTGCACAGAAGAATGCTATTGCAACCTATTTTTACTTCGCTTTCGTGACGTCACTGCAAACGCGTAAAATGATGTCATCACCATCCAACTCCAAAGAAAATTAAAATTAAAAAAATAACAGTGGGATGGGGTGGGGGGTGGAGGGGAAAGAAGACAACATGCTGGAAAATACCTACACAAGGTAATAAAACTGATTAATATGAACACCATCCGAGAGTAACATGACTTGTGGTATTGTTCAGACTCACCAGAGGTAGGGCCTAGCTTTGTGGTTAGAAGCATCTTCACAAGGCGATTATTGATAAATAAACTACATCACTGTCTTTTAATCACTTTTGTGATTAATTTTTTTTATTATACTTCCCCCCACACACACTGCTGTGCCATTCCAACCCCCGCACCAACACAATGCTTAATATAAATTAAGGCTTAAAATTCATCTGACAAATACTGTTTTGTTATTAGTATTATGAGATTAGTATTCCTTTCTCTAAAATGACATTTATAATTATATTTATATATTCATTTTTACCAAAGCCACTGGAAAATTTAAAAACCTGAATAGGTATACATAACAAAACACTATATAAGTATACATAACAAGACACTGTATAGGTATATATATATATATACAAAACACTGTAAGTATACATAACAAGACACTGTATAGGTATATATAACAAAACACTGTAAGTATACATAACAAGACACTGTATAGGTATATATAACAAACCTACAAGAGTGGACGCATTGGCCAAAATGTCGATTTTTATAGCTGATTTTATATGATACCAAGAAAGGCTTTGGAATTTTCATGCTGTACTGGTTTGCTTGTTAAGGCTTAACGGTCGTGCTGTGTGCATTGTTGAAATTTATCAAGTCATGAACAAAACTTGCACACACACAAATTCGCGCTACCCTGAAGTAATTTTATTTTTGATAAAACAAACAAATAAAATGTAATTCACAAACCTAAATGACTCCCGTCTAAAGACCATGTTCCTCAAAACAAGAAATGAATGACAAACGTAACGCCCCCAACGCACCTTTCTCCCACGCCCACAACGCGCCTTTCTCCCATGCCCACAAATTTTCATGCTCCTTATCAGAAACAATATTAGCAAATGCTTGCTTTCTGCAAACCTTTTCATTTAGTGATTTGTCCCTTTTTATGCAGATAAAATAATTCTTGTATATCGCGATTAAAGGCACATTGCATTTGTTTTGGGCCTTGATTGGTAAATGAATCTGAAACCGAGTCATTTTAGTACTTGAATGGCCAAACAAGACTGTGCTAATACTTGACTGGCTTACCGAAATTGTATTAGCACTTATAAATTAGATACTATGAAGAAGGAACGGTCACGTAATACGTTAGGACTGTATGAACATCCTGGAGTGTGTACGGAATAATGGGGAAAAGTCAGGGATCGTATGATAGTTATAATGGGGCTAGGCTGGATCGTGTTATAGTTATAATGGGGGCCAGGCTGGATCGTATGATAGTTATAATGGGGCTAGGCTGGATCGTATTATAGTTATAATGGGGCTAGGCTGGATCGTGTTATAGTTATAATGGGGGCCAGGCTGGATCGTATGATAGTTATAATGGGGCTAGGCTGGATCGTGTTATAGTTATAATGGGGGCCAGGCTGGATCGTATGATAGTTATAATGGGGCTAGGCTGGATCGTATTATAGTTATAATGGGGCTAGGCTGGATCGTATGATAGTTATAATGGGGCTAGGCTGGATCGTATTATAGTTATAATGGGGGCCAGGCTGGATCGTATTATAGTTATAATGGGGCTAGGCTGGATCGTATGATAGTTATAATGGGGCTAGGCTGGATCGTATTATAGTTATAATGGGGGCCAGGCTGGATCGTGTTATAGTAATATTGGGGGGGGGGGGCGACAGGCTGGATCCTGTTATAGTTATATTGGGGTATCGGAAAGGACAGTGCTGGAGCTAAAGCGAATCCGGATATTACCGAAGAGTTTTCTGTCATTTGTTGAGGGTAAATGATGACAATGAATTGCTTTAGTGCTTAAAGCTGGATTGTGTTGCTAAATCGCTAGAGTTATCCAATGACTAAACTACATCATATTAATTCTGAATAATAAAATCGTAACGGCTATGGAAGTCAGTAAATCCTGATGCAGTAGGTAATATATCTCATTTCTTTAAAAATCGCTGGTCGATCAGAAATAAAAGAATGCAGTATTCTCTTTTCTCTAAATTTCTCTGCACACAGCTTCCACCTCTATTACTCTCTTTCTCTCTCTCTCTCTCTCTCTCTCTCTCTCTCTCTCTCTCTCTCTCTCTCTCACACACACACACACACACACACACACACACACACACAGACACACATTTTTGTTTTATTATCAGAACCTAAATCTGGAACAATATAATAAAATAAGCAGATCTTATATAACTGCCTTCAGCTATGACTTTAAATTCATGATAGTTATTAATAGTACCTCCGATCATAACAAAATCTCCCCCAACTGTTGCTAGGAAATGGAGCCAATAGTGATGTTGCTACCCATATGTTTCCAGAAACCAAACGTTTTAGATCCAAAGGAATGGTGTTAGCTGTAACATACTAGCGTGATAGGTATGTGCGGTTCCTTGACAAATCCTTGTTACCTCCACCCACAAACCAATTTTAGCTCAGCAAGTTATTTCTGTACTAAGGCCGTGATTTCTCCAAAACTTAAGAGTAATTCTCTCGCGTGTTTAAAAGAACAACACACAAAGATTATTTATGGTTGTTTAGCTCAGCCGTGACAAATGTAATGAGCTTTAAAATTGAATCGTCCGCTGAACCATGACGGATTCCAGTCTACTAACCTATGAGTCTCGGAGAAGTTGTATAAAAAGCAAAGTGTACACTTTAGGCAAACCTCTGTCTGTCTGGCACTCTGACAATGCACCTATGCATGACACTTGATCGACACATTTCGTTCTCATACTTAGTGTAGGACACGTGACGGCACTGTTTAGGCTAAATAAAATGCATAATAGAAACAGAAGCAACAGGGTAAAATATATTGCAGTTAAACAATCTGATACGTCATCAGTTCAGACTGTGTAGAGAAGGTGAGAGCGAGGGATTAAAGGTATTTTATTACCAGTAACCACCACCCACCCACACACGAAATAAGCAGTGAATGCATTTTTATATTAAGTTCGTGACTAGAGATAATGAACAATATTTTTGCTGCGTTTTGTTTTAAAGAAATATTTGTTCATTCTATTTTTAGTTTGCTAGGTGGCGAGTTGTTTCCAAGAAACGGCTGCTATTAGTATTTTTTGCTATTAGTACTGATATTAGTAGTGTTATTAGTATTTTAATTAGTATTATTATTAGCATTGCTTTTGTTATTCGTTTGTTATTGTTAGTGTTATTAGTACTGTTAACAGTATTAACATCAGTTTTGTTATTGTTAATGGTATTAGTACTATTACTTTTACTGATGTTAATTTTGTAATTGCTAATGTCATTACTACTACTTTATTTACTGATATTAAATTTGTAATTGCTAACGTCATTACTACTATTTTAGTTACTGATGTTAAATTTGTAATTGTTAATATTATTACTACTATTTTAGTTACTGATATTAATTTTGTAATTGTTAATGTTATTACTACTATTTTTGTTACTGATATTAAATTTGTAATTGCTAATGCTATTACCACTATATTTGTTAGTGTTATTAGTACTGTTATTTTTATTGATATTAATTTTGTAATTGCCACATTAAACTCAAAGTGATCAGTGAATAGATTTATCTTCAGCATTAGATCTCAGCCCACTGGCTGGTCTCATTCTCGTAAATCCTAACCAATGGATATAAAACCTACTCACCTAGTTGAGACTGGTTAGAATTACATCAGCAAGATCTACAATTAAATTTTAAAATATGGATAGGCAAATTTACTCCACCACGCTGTTATTGATATTATTTTTTTGTATTGTTAATGTTATTAGCACTATTACTGTTATTGATATTAATTTTTGTAATTGCTAATGTTGTTACTACTTACTTGTTACTGACACTAATTTTTTGTAATTTCCAATGTTATTAGTACTGTTACTATTACTGATATTATTTTTTTGTATTGTTAATGTTATTAGTACTATTACTGCTACTGACATTAAATTTTGTAATTACTAATGTTATTATTATTAATTATTAGTGTTATATGTTTTGTAATTGCTAATGTAAATAATACTATTTTTGTTATCGATATTAATTTTGTAATTGCTGAAGTAATTAGTATTATTATAGTTATTGATATTAATTTTGTATTTTCTAAATTTATTAGTATTATTATTGCTATTGCTATTAATTTTGTACTTGCTGAAGTTATTAGTATTATTATTGTTATTGATATTACGATTGTAATTGTTACAGCTATAAGTACTACTATTATTATTATTACAGATATTAATTTTGTTATTGTTAATGTTATTAGTATTGTTACTAGAATTAGGACTGTTTTATAATGTCATTGCAAATTTTATTGGTATTAGCTTTGTTATTGTTAAAGTTATTACTTTTTTACTTTTAAAAATTGCTGTTAGTATTTTTATTGTAGCTGGTATTGATGTTGCTATAGCTAGTATTAGCAACTTGTCTGTAATTAGATCTGGACGGAGAAAGGGGAAAGCAGCACCATTTCCAATCATGTCGATATGAACGATAAAACAAGTAAAATTACAATCTATGTCCTGCCATACGTGTTAACCTTTGGGAAGATAAGTTCCAGTATTTATTCTAAGATTAACAAATACACGTCCTTTCATTTTAAATCGTTGGCACTTCATCTTCAGTATAAACATAATGGACATTTACGCATAGAGTGAGTTCAATGTCTAAAAATAGCAAGCTAACGTTAACACAGTAGAGTGTAATAGAAAAGCACGACAGCTGAACGCGCACACTGCAATCCAACCCTTTAAATTGCGCAAGAGAATGCAGGGTACAAATATTGACAAACTCACATGCACGTCACTGCAATGGCTGCCAAAGACTTGATTTACTTTATCATCTGTTCCAATCGTAACACAGCTCGCCAGTAACCACCAATTACACGTAGGACAGTCTGCCACTTTAGTAACAATAGAAAGACAGTCACGGTTTGGCGCGGCCCTCGGGAGCAGTAGCTGAGTCCTGAAACCAGCGCTCCTGGAGACAGAACGTGTAGTGTGTGCCATACGTCTAAAGTCAATAAATCTTGAGGTAACCTTATAGGCCTTCGTTCAGATTCGATGTCAGCATTTCTGAGCTTTCAAAACACAGAAGAATAAGAATTGCCAGCATTGCAAATTTGTATCTATACTCTTAGCAGGCCTCGATGAAAGTACCATCATCGAGGTCATTATCTTTGTTCTCGTAGCCATCATCATGATTTACCATTATCATTGCCACTACTTCATCATCACTGATTATCATCAGGGTTTGACCAATTTTTTTCGCCTTGGTATATGTGCTGTCCAGAAGAGAGAATTAGCACCACCCAGCTAAGAAACTGAGCAAGCCTACCGATACATTATCTCTCTGACGTCACAGATCGCATGGCCCTACAGTTGGTGGCAAGCAAGATATATTGCACGTTAACGCCGCAGACCAGCATAACTTTTGTTCTGGTTGGGGAAGCCACACGCCATGAGTGAACGTCTTTCTGGAATGTTTTACTTTTCTTGTCATGAAAGCTGTATATTAAATGCATTTAGATACGGGCTTCTATTTAAAAATAAATGTTAATAATACTATTTTTAGTCAAAAAGAAAATTCTCCTTACTGTGACAGCTCTGGAGCACCCATCACTCGTTGTGTTTGTCATTTATTAATTAATATCACATAACTAATTACAAGTGATCGATAATCTTAATTTATAGGTATTAATAATTCTCCCCCCACCCAGACCAATATGTCTCTCACTTGGCGGATTATAAGGGTGTCGTAAAACTCTACTCTTTACACAATAATAAGATAGCCGTTTTACTGTCGCATAATGTTCTGCAGGTGGAAACTTCTTCCTAAAAGAGTAATAAAAATCCGTATTTTATTTATATTTAAGGACACCCACCCCTCCGCATCCACCAACTATTACTCCAAGATAAGTTTAAATATACGTGCAAGAAGGTTAATAAATTTAACAATAAATTTATTGAATCAACAATCAAATATACAAGATGTGA
Organism: Sinotaia quadrata; assembly: GCA_028829895.1. Lineage (NCBI taxonomy): Eukaryota > Metazoa > Mollusca > Gastropoda > Architaenioglossa > Viviparidae > Sinotaia > Sinotaia quadrata. The sequence continues at coordinate 66,271,133 of CM054179.1, forward strand.
AAATAATCAAGGACAGTTGAAATTTACATCATTTCACAGCAATGTTTGATTAAATGTTAGACACTCTTTCATTTATTATAGCATAGACATCAGCAGTCAAATTAACATATATATAATGAAGTCCATAGATATACTTTCATCATGGAAATGAGGGTGGAGTTTCAGACAGATAATTATAGTTAATGTACATAACCTTTTGGTGGCAGTGGCAGCTGTCACTAACACGTGTTCACAATCATGCAGTTTGCAAGAAGTCAATGTCTTTCTTATTTAGGTGATGGTCCAATGTACCCCTTCTAGGCACATTACACAACTGTTTCAGAATCTTTGATGCACTCACAAAGCACAGAGTGGAGAATCATCCAGAACTTTGTATGCACCATCAAAGCACATCACGAGAAGTGTTCCAGAACTTTCATAAGCACTACTCAACCACACTATGAGAAATAATCTTCGTGAAATCTTGAGACCAAACTAAATACCAAAATTTCCCCGTATTGGCTCTCTAACAGAATTCACAGGAATCAACTTACAGCAACACATTTACTGATATGCTTAATGCCAATGTTGGATACACACACCAACATTAGTAGTCACTGCAGTCTGAAGTGGATACAAGGTTATGAAGCAAAAAAAAAGTGCACTTCTTTCTGCAAAAGTCAAATTAGGGCAGCACTAAATTTCAGGCATATTTCATCTCTAAACTCCTTTCTCCCTTACATACATTTTCAACTTACAAATCCTTCAACAGTATTCATTAGCCTGATATACACACAGCAAATAAGAAATATAACATTGATCATAATTCACAAGTATAATGTACATTGTACAACATAATTAAATTAGTGAACATAGAAAAATAATGGTTCAATTACATAAGCACTCTCCAATTCAAATCATAGATCAATAGCAAACATTTATGAAATATTTCTAAATCCATTCTTTCTTTATCAGTCAGTTAACCTACTTTAAGCTAACGATCACCTTTATGACTAGAATCAAGTTGTGTTAAAATCAAAGTGATTGGAATATAGAACTTTCTTCAACAGAATACTTTCAGTCCATCCCATTGGATGAAGTTGTTCACAACTAGTCATCCTCTTGGAACTGGTTTGGATTGCATCAGCAAGTTCTAGCATGTTCTCCAAGTTGTTTAGTCCAACTCTGGCATTTACAAAAAATATCACCATAAGCAGTGCTCAAAGTCGGGTCACGTTAACATTGGCAACAATATATAATTATTAAGTTTAGAAATAGGGATAGCACATTGACCCACATCTTTTTTACATAACATTCTTCTACTCTTAGTCCTCACACCTCACTACTACAGCTGCATCAAAATTCTTATGAGAATATAAAATTATATTAAAAAACATTATTTACAATAATAACTTTACCTAAAATATTCAATTCGATTGTACCTTTAACACCTAATTTTGTATTAAAGAAAAAAGTGCACATATTTAGTACTCCCATATTGAGTCCTTTTGTGGATATTCGCTTGGCTATTTAAATATTTAAATACGAGTAATGAAACAAGTATCAATGATATAAAACATGAAAAGAGACAATGCCCTTGTGGCCTTGACTTGGTATTAACACACGCCAATTAGGTAGATGTAATATTCCAAAATAATTCCTTGATGCCACAGCCTTTCAAACTAAACTTTGCAAGACCCCCAAGAATGTAACAAGTGCTTTATGATAAAACAGTTTCCCACCCCACGGTCTTGAAAAATAGGTAGAGCCCACTTTATTTGTTATCAACATATATCCTTATCATGGAAATTTAGCAAGTATCTAATACATACCAGTCTACTTAACTGCTATTTATAGGACAATAAATCACAAGACAAGAAGATAAGGAGGAGAAACAAAAATATTTACACTATTTTTAACACAGTAAAAGTCTATTCATTTACTCCTAATTCATGCTATTATTGGTTATTACACTCTATTATTTTATATTTTGTTTCTGTAGTTTGCTCTCTCCATCTCCGCTATTGCTGAATTAACTATATAATGATATAAACCTATCTTCATTTGCAAATACTTAAAAAAATATCCTCTAATTTAAAACACTTTTCTGTCTTTCCTTATTTTTCTGTGAATGCGTGACATGCATCTGCAGTGCTTAATACTGCCCTACTGTTCATACGATGCTCAACATTTTGTCTACAATATGCCATCAGAATCTACTGGCATTTCTCCTGATGTCTTTAGTCTCGGGTCCAATTGATCAGGCCAGCGTGGACAATGCCCTCCTAACAAAACACAGACACAAAGCCCACACATTGCACCACATGCCTGACTAACCCGGGTCGTGAAAAATCACCACGCCGCCAGTCAGCCTACCACTGTCGCAGCTTGGCAAGTTCAAAGAGACAAAATATACATAAACTCTTATCCCTATCCTGCAAAGTGAACACTGCCTAACTATTGAACACTTAAGACGCGGTTCGTCACGATGATTTAAAATACTAATTCTTTCTGCCATCATTACTTTATTCTTATAAAGTTTTTCTATTTCATTCCCAAGTTTATGAGTATTTGTTTTCTTTTTAGATGTTATTTCTGTTTTTTCATATCTCTGTCAGGTTGGGATTGGGAGTCTTGTCATAGTCGTTTGTAAATGTAATGTTTTAAATGCTGTTCAAAAGTAAATACTCATGACACCTGACACCAATGAAGTGTGGGTGGACATGTGGTTGACCAAAATAAGATTTTAAGTACTTTTATAACATCTTTTAAAATGCCCATGCCACATATGCATATCTAAAATATACTGGAATGCGAACCCAAAATATTTTACTGGAATGCATATCTAAAATATTTTACTGGAATGCGTAACTAAAATATTTTCCTGGAATGTGTAACTAAACTATTTTACTGGAATGTGTATCTGAACTATTATGGTATTTGTACCTAAAATAAACTGGAATGCATAAGTAAGCAACTAATAACATGCTTACTTAAGGAACTAATCCCAGCCCAACTCATAAGGAAATCGATTTTAAATTCTAATGTTAGATTGGAAAAAGGTAAATATGAAGAAGATTTTATGTCAGACTGATAATTTATTATCTTCCTGGCTGACCAGATTGGGTGTGTATGTGTGTTCCTGTTCCAACATACTGAAAACTAATCTTGGAATTTGAAGTGATATAATTTCATACAACGATACCGTATCCAATGTTTTGTGAACAAGCAACATATTCAGTATACAGAACATCTACAAAACACATATAACACTTTTATGTGGTCAAAGACATTCTTTAGGAAATACATATCTCATCGTCTCTTGCACCAATATCGGATCTACAACACACGACTAGCGTATTTCCCCTCAACAGTAACGTATGTACTGTATATATCTATGTTGTTAAATGTTCACTATATATATATATATATATATATATATATATATATATATATATGTTGTTAACTGTTCACTATATATATGTTGTAATATGTTCACTATATATATCTATGTTGTTAACAGTTCACTATACATACCTAAATTACTTAATCTTAACTTCTACCACTGATATGTGTACTGTACTGGATATATCTATGTTGTTAAATGTTCACTATATATATATATATATGTTGTAACTGTTCACTATATATGTTGTAAACTGTTCACTATATATATATATGTTGTAACTGTTCACTATATATGTTGTAAACTGTTCACTATATATATCTATGTTGTTAACTGTTCACTATACATACCTAAATTACTTAATCTTAACTTCTACCACTGATATGTGTACTGGATATATCTATGTTGTTAACTGTTCACTATACATACCTAAATTACTTAATCTTAACTTCTACCACTGATATGTGTACTGGATATATCTATGTTGTTAACTGTTCACTATACATACCTAAATTACTTAATCTTAACTTCTACCACTGATATGTGTACTGGATATATCTATGTTGTTAACTGCTTTGCAGCAGGGAGTTCAAACAAAATACCACTTGCATTAATCACAATCATTTTGTGGTAAAAAATTAGTAAATTTTGTAAAATATATTGGAAATTCTAAAACGTCACACACACACACACACACACACACACACACACACACACACACACACACACACACACGCACACACACAAACACACACACGCGCATACGGACGCACACACACATACACACTTGTATACATGCACACCCATGTACGCACACATATGTATGTCGAATTAATTTATCCAGTTCCTCTGTCGTAAAGGTCAAATATCGATGGCATAAATTATAATGAAGCCCTGCTTTGAACCCTCTAGCCAAGAAACACGATCGCATTGGATGAATCACAACGCTGTATATAAAATACTAACAAGTTGTTGATTAGTCAACATGTCAGGTACAGAACGTAAAAAACTGTTGAACAGTCAGCATGCCTAACAAACGAACAAAAACATGTGAAAAAGAATCAGCACGCCAGTTAAGAATCGTTAAAATAATCAATATACCAGGCACAAATCATTAAAACACGTGAAACATATCGCGTAATATACCATGACGTAAGTAAGTCTGCCATCAGTGACGGCCAGTTAATAGTCACAACGACTCAACAGTGACGGCCAGTTAATAGTCACAACGACTCAACAGTGACGGCCAGTTAATAGTCACAACGACTCAACAGTGACGGTCAGTTAATAGTCACAACGACTCATCAGTGACGGCCAGTTAATAGTCACAACGACTCAACAGTGACGGTCAGTTAATAGTCACAACGACTCAACAGTTTCAAGAGATGATACTAATCACGAGATTAATAAATACATTTCGTGTCCAGCGCATAAGAATGCCTTTATATCAAAATGGACATAAACAATAAACCAACAAGAAAAAAGAAAGCAATATATGTTGTTTGCAGGTGCATATTTCTGCTGAAAGGTCAATACTGTTTACTGCATGAAATACTCTATAGTCTATAGGCTCATAAGAGGGGTGGGAGTTGATAAAAGAAGAGAAATATCAAAAGCTAAAACGGACTGGCGATAAAACTTAACTCGATATAATTATTATTACTAGTGTTGCAAGCTAACATCACGAATCACAAATAGCGCTTCAAGCTACCATCACAACTCACAACTAGCGCTGCAAGTTACCATCACGATTAGTGCTGTAGTCTTCACTCACAACTAGCGCAGCAAGCTACCATCCTAGTTTGATCACTCACGCAGTGTTCGGTCTGGGCAATCCACATTCATTTCAATGCAAGCAAACTAACCGTAAACAAGCGACACCGCCGCCTATTCAGCCACCATCGCCGATTGACGCAGCCAACAAGTGATCGCCACTCAATCACATCATCGACCGACAGCAGACCACGTCTGCTTGTGCTGACAAAATGCTCCTCCCTCGCGACGCAGTTCTGGACTAACTTCGCCCCTGCATTTTAGTACACAGGGTTGGTGCTGCTCCCGTTGAACGGGTTACGCAAGTCAGCGCAGTCACTAGCATGCAAATGCCTGCGTCTTCGCAATAGCGTCCCTTTGAGAGAGTGACTGATCGTTGCCACAGATTTAGAGGGATTCAAGCAGAGTTCAGAGAGCTGTCGGTGAGCACCTAGAATCCACACGTTTGAGATCGTCACACGTCAGAGCTTACCGCTTCAATAAGGTGTCTGTTGAGATAATTAGGTAGTCGAGTTTTTCAGTAAATACAGCGGCATGGCTTTTCCTTCTTCTTTTTTTTTTGTTGATGCTTTTATTTATTATTTAAACTTAAAAATAAAACTACAGGCAGTTTAATCTGACGTATGGATCGTTTGCGTGTTTTTTCAACTTCTTGTTTTGCGTCACGACCTCCGTAACACCACTACAACTATGACAGCAAAATACATTTCAGCGTATGACCTCCCGCACCGGGAGTATTTCAGACAAATTTTGAGATAATTATAGGATTTATGTGCGCAAAAAAAATTCTTCGATTTCCATTTTGTATACACAAACTGTGAGCAGCTGCATTCTTTGTTAGAATATCAACTATTTTCAGCTAATCTTGACTATAACAATTACACGACTAACAACCTAGTTGGAATAGATAGGGTTTGTGAATTTTTAAAATCGTTGTTCTTAGTATATGTGTGTGTGTGTGTGTGTGTGTGTGTGTGTGTGTGTGTGTGTGTGTGTGTGTGTGTGTGTGCATGTATGTGAGCATTCGTGTTCTGTTTGCGTGTGTAAGTGTGATTGTGTGGTGTTTTGTCATTTTAAGTGTATATATAAATCTCTTAGGCATATGAGATAAATTAAAACGTCAGCCGATATCAAGATAATAAATAATGGTTTACTGAAATTATATGTTGTTACCTCCTCCCGTCAGCCGATATATGACCTCACTCACCAGGAGTATCATAATCAAATAGTTGTGAAATTACAAAACTATGTGGGCATAAATTATACTGCCAGGATATGTTATGTTATATGTTATCAAATGTTATGTTACTGAACACAGACATATACGACCGGTTGTGAGGTGTACAGAGTTGTACGGAAACGTCGTGGGATTTGCATTGCAGGTTACGAAAACACATCCATGATTAAATTTTCACTATAGTAAACTGTAATGTAGAATTGTAATTGCGCCATAAATTTCTTTTCAAAATTATGTTTCAGGTGTCAAACCACTGCTTACAGATGTCAAAACGTACAATTTATTGATATTAAATCACCTTGTCTGCAGATGTCACAACACATTGCAAATATCACAACACACCGACTACAGGTGTCACGACACTCTGATTAAGGATACCGCAGCACACTGTTTACATCAATTACAGCTTGAAGATGTCAAACCACACTGGCAATAGGTGTCACAATACATTGCTTAGAGATGTCACAACACATTATTTTCCATCTGTAACATTTCATTGTTTTCACGAGTATAACATTGTACAGTTTCCTGGCTGCAATAGCGCTGTTTTCTGGATATAACAGTAACGATTTAGTGTGTGTTAATATACTGTTTCTTGGGGATAACAGCGTTCTTTTCCGGGTTAACGTTACACACTTTTCAGGGCGTAATAGAACGCTGTTTCTTGAGTGTAACAGCATATTGTTTCTTGAGTGTAACAGCATTGGTTTCCGGGATTTTACAGTACACTGTTTTAGGGTGTAACAGCATATTGTTTCTTGAGTGTAACAGCATTGGTTTCCGGGATTTTACAGTACACTGTTTTAGGGTGTAACAGCATATTGTTTCTTGGTGTAACAGCCTTGTTTTCCGGGTTTAACAGTACACTGTTTTCAGGATGCAACGGCACATTGTTTCTGGGTGTAACAGCACATTGTTTCTGGTGTGTAGCAGCACATTGTTTCTGGTGTGTAGATGCACATTGTTTCTGGTGTGTATAACACGTTGTCGTCCAAGTGTAATAACATACTGTTAAGCAAAAAAAAAATATTAGCTCTCCGTAAAGGAAGGAGAAAGGTTGAAGGAGAAAATAAGCAAAGTTTTTAGCAACAATACATAATCAAGTTCGATTTAGTCCTTGACTTGTATATTTATTTATTTTCCATCTCATTTTGACTCATTTAATTCAACTCCACATTCAACGCCATCAACAATACTAATCTAAATTTAACGTTCTCCACACGTAAACAAATGATGCTAGATATTCCAGTTCGCTTCAAAATCCAAAGCCGTTAAATCGAAACGCCTACGTAAAGCGAGTACTACTGTAGGCAATTATTTCACAATATAGACAGTGCATTTCTGAAATATGACAGGACGAATCTCCAAGACCATAATTTAATACAGTCTTTAAGTTGATGTGACTTCAGAACTGCATCACCTTATTCAAAGCAATCATTCTAACTTCAAATCCAAAGTGTCTATTTGACTGTGTTTGTGATAATTGATTTATTTCCTGTTAGCGCCTCTTTCTATCGTTCAATTTGTGTGTGTGCGTGTGTGTGCGCTTGTGCGTGCGTGCGTACAGGGGTAGAGTGGGAGGTGGGGCGCTGAAGGTTTAATCGTGAACAATGGCTGTCGCAAATGATTGTACGCATGTTGATTGGCTGGCTATCTAGTACCATAAAGTAGTCACAAATGATTGTACGCATTTTGATTGGTTGGCCATCTAGTAGCATAAAGTAGTCGCTTTCAGATCAAACGACACTGAATTTGAAAGGCCTTTCTGACGAATCAAATTGGAGGATGACTGCATCGCAGCAACGACAAAGCAGATTGTTCAAAACCATTACCGTTGTCAGATGGAGATGGCCTCATCGGGCGCCTTTTCAAAGATATTGCGAAGCCAATCACATTACGACAAAGTGAACTTACTTCAATGTCCAAATGTAGGAATAACTGCAGTAAGCCATCTCTCCAATACTTGCACACTTCTGAGAGTTCAATGTATCATTTTTTTCTACTTCATGACTGACCTTGAACAAATAAAACTGAGCCATACACCCTATCCCCCAAAAGGAAATTCATTCATTCACTCATATTCTATTGTTGATTACGGGTGGTTATGATAAAGCGGTGGGTTTATGACAAGTTGATTGTGGGTGGTTATGACAAAACGCTGGGTTTATGACAAGTTGATTGTGGGTGGTTATGACAAAGCGCTGGGTTTATGACAAGATGATTGTGGGTGATTATGACAGAGCGCTGGTTTTATGACAAGTTGATTGTGGGTAGTTATGACAAAGCACCAGGTTTCTGACAAGTGTATATTTAGTCACAATGTACCTTGACCGTCAAGTTTGGACTGTGTACTGCTCGATTAATCGTTTCAGTCAAATTTGACATAAGAAATTCCCCAGAATTATTTACTTTGTGTAGAAGTACATTCGACATGGATCGATGTAACTGATGATATACCGACCTACCTATCTGTCTGTCTGTCTCTCTCGCATACACACACACACACACACACACACACACACACACACGCACACACACACACACACACACACACACGTACATATATAGTCATCGACCTCTGTCTCTCTCGCACACACACACACACACACACACACACACACACACACACACACACACACACACACACACACATACACACACACACGTACATATATAGTCATCGATTCCTTCATACATTTATGCAAATATATTTTCATATATTGACTTGTTAATGTGAATACACAACTATACACAACTATTCAAAGTAATGAGACATTTATTCACTGCATGCTGTATTTTACAGAATTAAAATATGAACCTCCAGCTATCACTAACACAAACTCTTTCTTGTAGTAAGGTTTGAATTTAAATGTCTACCTATCACTAAACACAAATTCTTTCTTGTAGTAAGGATTGAATTTAAATGTCTACCTATCACTAAACACAAATTCTTTCTTGTAGTAAGGATTGAATTTAAATGTCTACCTATCACTGAACACAAACTATTTCTTGCTGTAAGGGTTGAATTTAAATGTCTACCTAGATCTTCGTAAAACAATGTATTCTGCATCCACTGTCTACGTTCGACAACTCGATCAGAAGACTTGCCAGGTGCAATGGGCGTTTTGACAACTGAGATTGTGAAGTACTATAACAGACGCTCGAAACAGGCTACTTTTCCGTCGGCCAGACGATCAAATCCCGGATTGTTGTGACTGTCGGAATGATCGCGGAGACTGGGGATAATTATTTCTTTTTAAAAATTCGGATTTCAGTTTTATTTTATCAGCTGAAACATTAGATTAGGTGGTTTCACAAAAGAATTATTCTGAGAATGGAAGGATAATTCACCTTGGGGATAGATTTGACAATCAGCGATAATGTCTGATGACAATATTGTTTTTTTGTTGAATTTACTGTAAACGCGACATTGATCAACAAAGATGGCCGAGAGACGGATGAGAACTTATGCTATGGGATGATTAAAATTTTATTACGTGTGTTAATATGCGGAAGTATGGTTTTCTATTAATTTATATAACTTCAGTAGTGTGTTTGGAGTTCGCGCGCGCGTGCGTGCGTGTGTGTGTGTGTGTGTGTGTGTGTGTGAGAGAGAGAGAGAGAGAGAGAGAGAGAGAGAGAGAGGGGGAGAGAGAGAGAACCAGAGTTTACTTGATAAAACTAAATTATTTTGTGAGTGATTCAATATGATACAGTTGTATTAAAAGGCTTGCGACCTTAACTTTTTCTTCTTGTGGTCTGGGCCTTGACCGGGTAAATATAATTTCTAGTATCTCACTGCTAGATTTTATTTTCAAGATGCTCAAGCCGAAAAAACAGTTGTACATTCTTAAATTCACTCAAAAAATATTCATAGCTTAAAGCATACATTTATTAACTTTACACACACACACACACACACACACACACACACACACACACACACACACACACACACACACACACACACACACACACACACACACACACACACACACACACCTCACCACACACACCCAGACCCACCACACAAAGAAAAGCTAATGAAGTTAGCACCTGTAAAATCTTTGAAAAGCAAGCATTTTATCTTTTAATTGTGTTCATCTGAAATTTTACCTGTATTATGTTATGTGTTTTGGCGTACACACACCACGCATATACATGCTCACGATTACATACACAGATATATGAACATACCTAAACACACAGCACATAAACGAATGATGTTAGCTCCTACTAAAGCTTGTTATTTGCTATGACTAGCAACTATTTTTGTCTTTGGTTGCGTTATCATTAATCATTTGACTTCATTGTGTTACTATTTGCTTATCCTATTTGATTTAAATCCCGCAGAATACAAACTCCTGATATTCATCGATATCAAACACCAACAGCATAAAGCAACTACGACTGTCTTTCACACAAACATTTCAGAGCTTAACATTTGTCTTCACTCTACATATGTTTTGACACTTAATGACACAGGAAGAAAACACTAAGTGAAGACCTATATGATTTGATTGTTCTATAAATGTATCGATTAATAATATACTTCCCCCTCAAAGACGCCTGCATTTCCTAGGCAACAAATAGCACAAGAGTGTTCGCGCCTATTGCTACAGTAAAACAAAAATGGCCACCGGATACACTTTTGTGACATCACTCTATGGTGTTGTCCCGTTCGCTTTTCTCTTCTGTGTGTAGCACCAACCTCCATTCCCGCTGGTTATCCCCCCTCCCACATCTCCACTGGTGCACTGATGACATTTCCGGTGGCCAGAGTGGTCGGTTTGAACTGGAGATTTACTCCCTTTAGCGAATCGATTGATCAAGCAGACCCTTTTCCGGTAAAATCAATTGAGTCTGAATACGGATATGTAAATGTTGGTAGTTTGGAAGAGGTGGCATTCGGAAAGGAAGAAAAATAATGGACTATATATATGACATAAAACGTATAAAGACAGCACTGTATGGTGGAAGACGTGACATTGAGAATGGTAGACAATGACACAAAACGTATAAAGACAGCACTGTATGGTGGAAGACGTGACATTGAGAATGGTAGACAATGACACAAAACGTATAAAGACTACTGTCTGGTGGCTAAAGGACAATGGAATTACGAACGAGGCTTTATAATGTTTTGACTTATAAGAAGTAGCTCCCAGACCTTAAAATGATTTCACTTGTAAGAAGTACTTACCGAGATCTTAAAATGGATTTACTTTCAAGAATAATGTATTAAAACCTTAAAATGGTTTTACTTATAAGAAGTAGCTCGCGAGACCTTAAAACGATCCCACTTATAAGGAGTAGCTCCAGAAATCTTAACATGAATTCCCTTATAAGAAGTGCTGATGGATGAACATTTTAAGAACTGGATTGACTAGCTTGCCTGGCTGGCTGCCTGGTGGGTTCGCTAAGTGAAAGACTGGTTGACACGTAACTTGCTATGTATTGAATGATTCTTGTTAATAGGGTTTTGCGGGGACTGGTTAAACGCAAAGGATTTGATCGATTGATCAGGACGTACTTTCCTGGAACCCTCAGTCTGAAGGCCTTGTCAGTAAGCGGTGACGCAGTAACAATAAGGAGATGATGGCTGTTGTTAATTTCGTTTTCTAGGTGCACTTCCTTGCAGGTCAGAGTACGAATTATTTCTTTGCATTTTCAATTGCACAAAGTTAATGTCAGAAATGAAAGGAAAAAGGATATATTTAGAAAATGGTTTAAAATAAATCGGAACGAATGTAATACTTTCGGTATCAGTCATTTATCTGCAGTGCAAGTTTGACTTTGAACAACATAACGAACATTATGCATGGTGATCGTGCTGGTTGATCATTCGCAGTGGCCTGCTTCTGCAGTGCGACCTTGGTCCAGAGACATAGATTATTCTAGTCCTGTCTTTAAGCCTAGCCTTACCCTAGTCCTATCTTTAAGTCTAGCCTTACCCTAGTCCTACCTTTAAGCATAGCCTTACCCTAGTCCTACCTTTAAATCGAAACATACAGTCATTATTCTAGTCCCACCTTTAAGTCTAGTCTGATCACAGTTCAAGATCGAGATACATTATTGTAATTCTACTTTAAGCCTACCTTTATTCCAGTTCTAGATACACATACATTATTCTAGTGAATCTAGTCCTACCTTTACGTCTAGCGTTATTCCAGTTCTAGATACACATACATTATTCTAGTCCTACCTTTACGTCTAGCGTTATTCAGGTTCTAGATACGCCTACATTATTCTAGTCCTATCAGTTAAGCTCAGATGGTGCTTTACTTTTTATAGTCGAGTTATTTGAGAAAATCCTAGATTTTAGCGCCTTACTTAAATCATGCATAAGTAAGTAATAACTCATGTCCCTAACTGGTAATTAAGACATATTTTAGTGTCTTATTCAGCATTTCAGAAAGCATAAATTGTAGTGTTTTATTTAGACATTGAGAGAGTAATAAATTCTTAACACCTTATTTAGTCCTTGAGTAAGAATTTTATAATTGAATTTTAGTTCCTTATTTCTTTTAGAAATGACATAAACTCTATCAGTTTTAGGCCTTGAGAAAGACAGCATTTTCAAGTTCCGAGATAAAGTAAAACACAGGTTCATGTGGTTAGTCCTAGCTAAAATTCTTAGTTAAAATTTAAATTATATACCACACCTAGAGTTTGATTAAACCTTTAATTGTAGTGCTATCCTTAGATCTAGAATACTCTCTACAATTCCAAATGTAACAAAAGTAGTGGTGTTCCATCCCTCCCACCCAAAACCAATTGTGAATCAAAACGTCACGAACCTTGACTGGAGACTTATCAAAGAGCGAAGTGGGTTCTAAATCCAGGGAGACAATTCTGTTTTGTAGAGTTTATGTTGCTATATTTTAAACCCACATACGTGACCTTCCCGAGAGACTTGGGAGTGTTTCTTGACTCCATCGCTCCCTTCTGATCGTTGGCGAACACTCCACGGTAGCATTTAATCCGCTAAATCAGGCGATGCCGATCGAATGTCTGGATTCCTACGAGTTGCCGGTGCCTGCCAGCTTCGACAGCACGTTTATCAAAGTCTCGGCTTTCCTTCTATTTGTGCTGACGAATCATTTCCGCTCTGTCTAAACTACGAAAGACAGGTCCATGAATCAGCGAAACTGCTGACTGAGAGAAGTATACTGCTAAGCTATGGCAGTGACAGAGAAATATACTGTTGGGTTATGGCAATGACTGAGAGGAGTATACTATGGGGCTATTAAAGAGGAGTATACTATGGGGCTATTAAAGTTGGCCTAGTCAAGAGAAGCACTGCAAGTGCTTTGTGGCAGTGTCTGAGAAAGTACTGCTTCTGGGGTTATGGAAATGACTGAGAAGGCCCAGCTACAGCAACCAACCTCTAAGTGCCTACAGACATAATGTTTAACAATATACTGTCTGTGTCAATAACAACAATATTACATCAGCATGGAACTATGAATAGATTTTCATCAGTACTGAATGGTGTATATAATAATTATATCCAGTTACATATGTGCAATAATTGCATGCAATAAATATACACAATAATTAAACAGTAACTTTCTAGTTGTGCATACAATTGCCTCTTCTTTACTCTTAATCTGAGTATGGTATATATAAATAAAATAACGTTATTTCCTCTGTTTGGTCTGTCTGTGACTGATTTTGGTTGGACACTTACAATTGTATAATTTTGTGCCCTAGAATCAAGATGGACTATACAACATCACGCTATTCTATAAGTGAGTTCACATGTAGCCCTAAAACTACAAAATATAGTAATATGCATGTACATGACATATACATGGCACAGCCCCATTCACTCTTATATCATCCTGAAGCACAATGCTCTCACTAGAGAGTTAGAAACTTTGCCCAAAAATGAAGAATATTTGAAAACAAACATCAATCTGGCATCCTGCACTATGGCTCTTACCAGATAATGAAACATTATAACATTAATAAAACATATTACAAAATAAGAAAACATAATATAAAATAATAAAACACATTACAAAATAATAAGTCATATTACAAAATAATAAATCATATTACAAAATAATAAAACATAATAAAATAATAAAACATAATATAAAATAATAAAACACATTACAAAATAATAAAACATATTATAAAATAATTTTACTTTTAGAAACATATTCTGAAATTTGACATTTATGTGAGCGAAATGATGAGCAAGAGCTAGCTGTTTGATGTTAAGTATTAACGTGAGAAGAAGGAGAACGGCCACTATAAAATGAAGAAGTCGAGTATGGGTGCCTAGCAACCAGTTCAATTCGAACAAAATGGTGAGCAGAAAGGCAAGATGTCTATGGGTGCCTATCAGCTGCTTCAAACCAAGTGAGTGCGAGCAATACGTTAGTAGAAGAGGCACTCAGAAGACATGTAAAGACGTATATAGAACTTCTTTCAAAACCATTTAATTCCGCGTGGCGTGTTAGCAGACGGTCAAAGAATATCCCGGGGACAATTTAAACCAGCAAACCTTTTGATGCAATAGATACAGCCTCGATGCAAAGGTTAGGAGACGACAACTCCAGATTGTACTTAGTCAAGTTGTTTATGTCTGTGTACCTGCAAGGACTTTGCAGATTTATTAAGGAAATGTTACAGCTGACTGACTCACTGAATCAAGTAGGAGTGAAAGATTAATGTTTACACCCGTTTTATGATGGGGTTTCAGAATAGAGAGGGGAACATTTATAGCTACCTATAATTTACAAAACCCAAATATTCATTTTAGTATAATATTTTGAGAGAAATTCTCTACTGTAAATGAAAGTAATACAAAGCAAGACAGTCATTCGGTAAAAATAATCAGATTAAAGACATTCAATTAAGTGGGTTTCCAAAATCGAGACAAATAGTGTGATCCATTGGTTGAAGTCGTTGTTAACTGCCCATTTCAAATTAAAATAAATATACTGAAGACTATACCTTTCTGTGCCTTTCTTTAGACCAGTTCAAGCTATAGTGATCAAAATGTTCTATTTATCAGAACATTTGGCGATAGCATAGAACAGAGTAGTGGTTATCATTTGATGCTAAGAATGTGACGTCATGGGCTTAAAGCTAAAGAGTGTTATGACATCGTTAATATGCTTACATCATGTCAGGGACTTGACATCTGTACTAAGTTAAAGAGAGTATTGACGTAGTTAATATGCAAGCGTCATTTCAAGGGCTTGGCCTCTGTAGAAAACTAAAGAATGTCATAAAATAGCCAATATTCTAGCATCATTAAACAGGCTTGTCATCTGATGACGGTTGAAAAATGTAATGACCACTAATTTACTAGCGTTGGGTGGAGGTCAACCGTGAGACTTCTGTTTCGCACTACGTTTTATAGAAAATAAGATCCGACGGATTTTAATGCACACGTGTGTGCAAGATGTTTTCGTTCTCCTTGAATAACTTAGTTATAAACATGTACCTAGCGAAAGAGCTGAAACAGTGTCTAACGCAACTAGCTCCATAAATGAAACGACAGAATACCACGAAGCGTAGCCCAAATACTTTCTATAACGACTTCAAAGTAGCGCTAATTGCCAGCAATTTGCAAAGCACTTACCGAAGGGGACATAATTTAGAAATTCATTGGTAATCGAATAAAATTGGACACTTGCATTACAACGTTTTAACAGGAGCGCTGGTAGTCTCCTAATCGAACACATAAGAGGCTGTGGCGGTCTTGAGTTGAGGAATGGCCAGGGCCTTCTTAACATTATAACATTATAAGCCCACGGACAAAGCAGTGCACTGAGGCCTCTATCTACACAAACACTCACATGAATAAAACTTGAAAGCAAGTCACAATATACACAATATACTCATTTGGCCCTCCCCACCCCCGGGCAACTGCCCAGCGTGCCCATGCGTTAAGACGCTTCTAGGAATGGCAACACCCGCCAGTCACGAGCGATATTTATTTTAAAGAAGCAACAATCTTTATCAACCTCTTGTTATCAACCTCTTGCCGTGACTGTGAGAGAATGGGGCTGAAACGACCATCAACCGTTCCGGTTGCAGATAATTATTCTGGTGAAAAGCAGCCATCAAGGCGCACCATGTTGAACATTATGGGATGGAGTGCTTTCGTGCGGCTTAAAGGGAAAAGGCCATCAAACGAGGGTGATCAAATACGTAAATACACGTTTTTCAGTTATCATTACTGACAGGAAACAGATCGAAACGTGTTCGAGACAAAAACGACCAATGATTCAAGTCATAACGGATCGTCGATGGAGTTACTACTTGAACAAAGGTTTTGAAGGAGAGCAGTGTTTACTGGAGAGCTGTCAAGTTATCGATGATGTATGTTTGCTGGAGAGCTGTCAAGTTATCGATGATGTATATTTACACTCTCCTACTGCTGCCTCATCTGCAGTCGATCGAAAGTGACAGCTTAAATAGTAGTTAGTTGTTTGTTTTCTGCAATGGCACTTGTAGATGTATTGTATCACAACTAATTACCAATAGCTGATATAATTCATTATTATATAGTCACCCCGGGGTAGAGCGGCGACAACCTACCATAAATTAATGATCGCCATTATGACTGGACTCGAGTTATATTCAGATTGAAAGTGAGTAGAATGGAATACTTCTTCAACAAAGAAACTTCCAGTCAATCCCCATTGGATGAGTTTGTTATGAACAAGTGTGAGACTATTAGTCAGAAAAACTACTCATCCACTTAGAAATGATTTGGATTGCGTCAGCAATTTTCTAGCATATTCTCAACTCGAGTTGTTTGATTCCAACTCTAACACTTACAAAAATACCATCATAAGGAGTGCACAAGATCGGGTCACTTTGACTATTTAACAATTTATATAACAATTAAGTTTAGAAATAAGGATAGGCAAATTTACTCCACCACAGACAGTTTACCTAGATTCTGAACAGGTGTACTGGCGTTTCATCAGTAATCGTCCACAAAACGAGTATACGACATTCATATTAGGAAAAGAATAAACAAGTCAAAGAACTTGAAACAATAACTTTCACTAATTGGTTGTTTAGAAAGGCGAAAATCATTTCGTCTTTATGGCACTTCTGCGTCTCAGTTACAATTAAAGCCTCCCCCCCAAATGATGATGATGATAATAATAATAATAATAGTAATATAACATCTGAATTGGAAGGCTATCTGAATAAACTCCCTGGAAACCACAGACTCGCTCCACTACTCAAAGCAGCGCTCCTCGGAAGTGTGATATGTAGTAAGTGACTGATGTATATAATAAACTCGTGTGATATGTAGTAAGTGAATGATGTAGTAAATGCATGTGATATGTAGTAGCAGACTGATGCATGTGGTAAACGCGTGTGATATGTAGTAAGCGACTGATGTATGTAGTAAACGCATGTGATATGTAGTAAGTGACTGATGTACGTAAACACGTGATATGTAGTAAGTGACTGATTCACGTAAACGCGTGATATATATTAAGTAAAGAAGGCATGCAGTCAAATATGATATCGTGATGCACTCATTGTGTAATCAGTTAATTTTACCTGTGTGTACGTCAGTGTGCACTTTCGACCTTGAGAGAGGATGAACCGAGTGAATAACACGACAGTCAATGCACAAGAACAGTAATAAATGTATTCAGTGATTGCATGGGGTTTGAATTTAAACTTCACTGACAGCAACCCAGACACGAGAAGTCCATTTGAAAACCGATCAATTATACTAAAGTTTCCAGAACATGAGAAAAGGAAATAGAAAAGAAAATAACTTGTGGCAAAACAAATTGCATCAAAGCACTATTAACGATCGATTGTCCAATACCACAGAACCGTTTCTACGCGCCACGTTTAAAGGAGTATTCTGACGTCTTGAGTCAACTGCCTCTGTTCTTGATTAAAACACAACGTAGTATAGGAGTATAGGGACAAAATTTGTTTCTATTATCATCAAGGGCTTTCAGCACATGCGCATTCGAGTAGAGGGCAAAAAGCCTGACCTTACACTTGTTGATATGAGAATGTGTAGTGAATCTCAGGTAGTTTCGAACATAATTTACACCGAACATCTTGGTAGCATAATACAACTTTCTTCTTGGTAGTTTATAAGACAACTTTTTGGAGCTAACTAGGTTTCTGCTTGGTAGTATAATACAACTTTCTGGTGCTAGGTATCTGCTTGGTAATATAATACAACTATCTGGAGCTAGCTAGGTTTCTGTTTGGTAGTATAATACAACTTTCAGGAGATTATTATGTTTCTCCTTTGTGGAATGATATACGTCTTGAGAGCAGGAAAATTACTTTTTGTCGTCTAATACAACTCTTTCGAGCTAACAACATTGTGATTTTTAGTGCATTACAGCTCTTATGAACTAGCCAGCTTTCTGCCTTGAAGTATAACGTTTTGTAACTGACGTTCTATTTGTTGTAATTTAAAACTCTTGAAAATAACAAGCGCTTCTGCTTTGTAGTGGAAGATAACTTGTTGTAGTTTGTTAATTTTTCTTTGTCGTATTTCACAGGTCTTTAGCTCTGGTTACTTTTCCGCTTTGTTATGAAATGTATTACCGACCCTCAAAAGGTAAGTTACTCTTCGAGGTCAAAGGGCTACAGCTTGCAACACACGCAACGTTTTTAGATTTATAAAAGAAATAATGAAAGTTCCAAGCACCACGACAAAGTACTGTGTACAAGACAACTGCTAAGCAAGGGACGAGTCAGTCGAGAGAATGTGTACACGGCATCTCTCGCTTGAAGTTCCCACTCACCATCCCAGTCCCTACCTCAAGGCGATCGAATTCCATTAACCACATAGAGATATTGACGATCTGGGAAGGGTGGTGGCGATGGAGGCCATTAGTTATGCATTTCTTTAAGCGAGTCACTTCCCTTCTTATCTTTAAGCCCTGGAAAAGACGCCAGAGTTAAATGCATTTCACTTGATTCATTTCTTTCAGATATAATTTCATCTGAAATTGATAATCTTAGGTTAAAGTATAGGTTCTGATGTCCACCACTTTCCCGACCTTACTTAAATATGTCAAGGTCGTGATATTTGTAAATCCTCAAGGATTTTGTGGTCAACTTCCGGTTTTGTGAAGTTGTATCAGAGAATGTCTATTCGCTGTGGCCTTGTTTGTTAGTTAGTTTTAGAATCTTAGAAGTAAGAATATTTCAAAATAAGATGGGATCATCAGAAAGATATGTGGATATATTAAAGAGACGATTCGATGGGTTGGAATTGCGGTATCCGTCAGCAGATGATTTCTGTCAAGTTTGATTGATATACCTGTGTATGTGCTTGCAGCAGACGACGTTGCCGCTAGACACCTCAATAACACTCGACGTTTTTTTTTTAAAACCGTCTTTCTTTCATAATCAAAATATAACTCCGGTATAAGGGTTGCCAATGGTAACTAACTCTGGTATAGGGTTGCCAATGGTAACTAACTCTGGTATCGGGTTGCCAAACGTAACGAAATAACTCTGGTATCGGGTTGCCAATGGTAACGAAATAACTCTGGTATAGGGTTGTCACTGTTTGGCTTTTAATCAGTGAAATGAAAGGTGCACACATATACCCTGAGAGGAAGACAAAACAAAACAAAACAGCCAACCACAGTCTTTTGAGTCTGACTCCAATAACATTCGAGAAAAGTTAAAGGTTGCATCACACTGAGAGTCTAAATGTTTATTGAAAATGTTCAAAACAAGAAAATTTAAAGTCTCTTTTAATTTTCTCCAGTCGTAAGTACCTCCATGCCACTGCACAATGTGATCCAGTGCTTCTATCCATGGTTTACAGTTTAAAAAATAATTATAAATGTGAGTGATTCTTTGTGACATTATAATGCTAGTAATGAAAACCAGAAGTTGGTCACAAAACAATCTCTATTTTATAACATGGCAACGCGCATGCTATTTGACCTTTATGTTCAAAGTAGTAGATAGTCTTAGGCTTTAGTATAGGGTCTGATATAGTTTTAGGCTTTAGTATGGGTCTGATATAGTCTTAGACTACACTTTAAAGGTTACTATATAGTACAATGTGGTCCGAAATAAAAAGCAACCATTTTGATTATATTGAAAGACGATAGAGTTTGAGGGAATAAATTTAAAGCGTGCCCAGTGCAAATCAATAACTCATTTCAAACATCATTTTCTGACACTAGAACATAACTCTTGGACACTCAAACTTTAACAAGAACATAGCCCTTGGGAACTCAAACCTTAACTAGAACATAGCCCTTGGGAATTCAAACCTTAACTAGAACATAGCCCTTGGGAACTCAAACCTTAACTAGAACATAGCCCTTGGGAATTCAAACCTTAACTAGAACATAGCCCTTGGGAACTCAAACCTTAACAAGAACTTATCTTCATCTCCGCTGCGACTTATTCCGCAGCCCAACAATTTTGCTTATGACTCAGTCTGACACAAACGATACTCTTTTGTTTAAACATACACACAAAAAACTGCGCCGACAACTATAAATTGAATCACCTCGACACGAAATCTCTCATTATAATAATGTACAAAAAATAACGATAAGTTCAGTTTTAAAAAAAAATTGCTATGACGTAAACGTTTCACTATTCGTGACAATTTGAGGCGGAAATACACGTTTGAGTTACAGACAAGTTCTTCAACTGTAGACCTACAAAGTACAAACTAATACATCAAGCATAAACTAACAAGACTATTTACACATCAGAACTTCAGAAATATCTTTTATCCAGGGAGGATGGGGGAGGGTAAAAGAAATGAGAGAAAATTTAGCAATTATAACTGGCGTCACCTACCATACCTTAGAAACAAGACGCATTAAATGGTAAATCACACATAAATTATTTTAAAAACAAAAAAAGCAAAACCAGAATCGAATGTTAGGTGCGAAAGCTGGTCTCGACGATCTATTTCAGTTCTTAACGCCTCACATCTTTAGAACACAAAATCAAAAATATTTAAAAAGTAGAAAACCAATCTCTGCTTATCAAACTTAAATTCACGTGTAAACTAAGAACAAAATCCATTCTTTATTGATCTATTCAGTTATTTTCCGACTGCTTGTCGAGTCGATGACCTCGGTTTGAATTTTTAAAAAAGTGTTTGCTTGTTAATTGTTTACTTTATTGATAAGTTTCCGACTTGCTGGCTCTGATTACCAAGCTGACGTTAAATCTGTTCTCGTTCGGTTTACTTAACTCGGGCACACTCACGAACAACAAGATCCTAGTTCTATTTTTAGTAAACTGT
Organism: Sinotaia quadrata; assembly: GCA_028829895.1. NCBI lineage: Eukaryota > Metazoa > Mollusca > Gastropoda > Architaenioglossa > Viviparidae > Sinotaia > Sinotaia quadrata. Next base: position 66,292,793 of record CM054179.1, read on the forward strand.
CTTCATAAAGCTATCGTTGTTGAGAGTTCATTTCCAAATTGAAAAATGGAAAATAAATATTTCAGCAAATGCAGCAATTTTATGCTTAAGGCACACATAAAGTAAAAATTCGAGACACCAATTTTCGTAGTAAACTCGTAGTGAAAAAGTTCCCTGAAATTAATTTCCAACTGCACGTGACTTTTTATAAGTCAGTACCTTCGCAAAACATCAACGTAAACATTGTCGCAAAGGTTAATAAGTACATTTTTTTGCGCGGATATACTGAGGTAAGAGGGACTTATCTCCCCTTGCATTATTAAAGTGACGGTTCTTGTAAATTTGTGCCAAATTGAAAGGTCAATCAATTGTAGGGTTGCATTTACGTTCGGAGTGCATACCTGTATAGTAAGAATACTACACAACGTCTGTTGATGACATGAATGACACTAGCACGCAGAATATACATGTACATTGTTTACATTACTAGCACAAATAGAACACATATTAATTGTTTACATTAATGATAGGCTGCCAGCAGACACAGAGAATTTACATGTTATGATGTGTAACATGTTTCGCTTAAAGGCAATAACTTTCTAGAATTACAACCAACAAAAAAAATTACAGTATTATGGAAATGACTATTTGTATTGTCTCCTTCAGCTTAAATATGTTTTCTGAGGATAAGCCTGTCGTTTCTTCTTAAAGTCCTTAATAAGAACACATTAACAACAATAGTAGACATCAGGGAGATTTCTGGAAGGATATTACCTGTCTGTCTGATAATCAGAGTACTGGCAACACAAACAAACAGAATGACAGCGCGCGAGAGAGACAGATAGAAGAAGAGGGAGCGATAGAAATAAGGGAGAGAAAGCGAGTCAAACAAGGGAGAGAAGTGATATGCAAACTCTCGTGGCCTTGACCGCATGACCCATATGTCTAAGACCCAGAGACGAGTGGGTGTTAACGGGAACTTCGCGTGTTGGCTGAAAGCGCTGCCGAGAGACTAAAAGGTTGCTCAACTCTGGGTATTCGCATAAATCCCACAGAGCTACAGAGTTATCGACTCTTATCAATTACCTCGATTTACAGTGTTCGATACCTTGGCATTTGCCTGGAATAAAAACTACTGCAAAGAATATTGCATTTCCATGAAGGTAAACAAGCAATAAAATACAATTAAAGGTCTTTTTCTTTCCGTTTATCACTCTGTCCAGACTATTTATTTAAACCATTAATCTGTCTGGAAGAGATGCTAAGTTTATAGACGGTCCCGGACGAGTGTGTTTATTTCTAGAATGCCTTCGAGTGTGAGGTTTTCTCTGACATATGAAGCGAAACATTGCAATTCTGCAAAGTTCTTTGAGCAATAAAATTCGAATAGAATGATCATCGTTAATGTTTTCTTCTTATAAGGATTAAGGTGTAATTAGTTTACATCTTTATATCTTTATATATATATTATGTGTGTGTGCATGTGTGTGTATGTGTGTGTGTGTGTGTGTGTGTGTTTAATACAAACTCTTCGATTGTTTCTCTTCGCCACGCCTCTACAGAGTGATTATTCCAATTCTTCCGAGCATGACAGCCAGATGTCAATTGTTTGGGCTTGACAATCAATGTCACTGTTGCTAGTTTCCATTCAGCGAAAGCCAGAAGCTTTCCCCCGCCCCTTACATACAGCCTCCAAGCGCCATACACGGTAGGTTATTAAAAGAATATTTACTTTCCTGTGTGAAGCACCAATTACTACATTTTAAAAAGAGATTTTGTATTATATATAAAATAAGTTTGAAGTAAATCTATTATGAAGTAGAAGACATTTTAAAAAGGGATTTTGTATTATAAATAAGTTTGAAGTAAATATATTATGAAGTAGAAGACATAAGACAGATATCAAACGTCATAAAGCAACAGGTGCAAAATTAAAGGAAAAACTTTGCCATGGCGTATGCCCGTCACTTCCTATACCCGGTTTAAGAAAGCTCCCGATGATGGAACTGATGGATGACGGACACACAGACAGACAAACTTAGCTTAAGACACCGTGTAATAAATGGCTCGGTAAATCTGGCCCCCAAGCAATTCCCGCCATAGTACAAAAGATAAATACATACATTACAGAATGATGTGCATAAATATGAAATGAAAAGAATTTAACAAGATGAGCAAAGACAAAAATAAGAATTTTATAAAACATAATTTAAATAAAAATGAAGTTTAAATTTTCGGGATGCAGCCCCCAAAACCCAATTGCACCCTATACTACCACTGCAAGAATGCAGGTCCATATATTTAGTATCTGATAATAATAATCTAAGGAATTCTTTCCTAAGATAACTGTCAGAAAGATCCCCTCCTAAGACAATTCCTCTCTACGACGATTTCTCTCTTTAACCAAGAGACTTATATTTGTCATGTAAAAGCCTCTTCATTTTCCAATTGCCTTTCCTTTGCCTATTTGCCTCTTTGCCAGGTGAACCTCATTCAGTGCGTTTCAACACCACCCAAAAGGGGTAAACCAGAAAAGCAAACCAGGAAGTAAAACCAGGAATCCCCTTTCCTTAAAGGGTGTTTGTTTACACACTGTGGAAGAAATCAAATCGTTCCACCTATCATTCTTTTCTTAATCACGTGTTCTGACCACCTCTTATTCCTTTTACACTGTCACGTGATTAAAGGACGTTCCCTTGCTCATAAAATGGCTGGACTGGAAGTGGATATTTTAAGCTGTTTGTGTCTATTTATACATTTTTACATATGGTTGTCATTTAGTTCCCTTTTCCCCTACCGTGGTTTTTTCCCCCAGTTCGGTGCCATTGTCTGCTCTTTGTCATGGTCTGGTGGTAGTCAGTCAGTGCATAATTGTTTACGATTCTACGGTGGGTTTTTCCTCCATCTACACTTTTCCGAATGACTGGTACCTATTATGCTATACTTGCCTTTTCTGATGCTCACTCTCTCTAAACACTTTTCCAACTATGGACAAAATTAAATGTGATGAGTTCTTTCCATGGACGCATGGCAAACTATAAAATAACTTCACAAACATAACTGTCATTAAGAGTTTAATTATTCTCTATTCTATAGCCACTGTTTGAACTATACTTATAGCCTGAAGTTTTTAAACATTCAGTACTTCACAAGTCACAGAACATGAACAGAGTACATGCAAGTTTACTGATTTCTACTGCCATCACATTTCACAATGACAGTGAAAATATCAGACATCTATTTCATCACACCATGAACGTTTAGCACAAATCTGTAATGCATGCTTCACATGGCAATCCAACTTTTCTTAAATTATATCCTGTGTGAATGAAGTTACCCTTGATAATGGCAAAGATATCCGGTGTAAGTGACGTCATTGTGTTAAGGAGAAGGCTATCATGTGTCAGTGATGTTACTGTGATGACGAGAAAGTTATCCTGTGTCAATGACGTCACTGTCTTGAAGGAAAACGAGAGTAAAGCTATCCTGGTCAGTGACATACAATAGGATGAGGGTAAAGCTATCCTAAGTGACACAATGGGACGAGGGTAAAGCTATCCTGTGTCAATGACATACAATGGGACGAGGGTAAATCTATCCTGTGTTAAGTGAAATACAATGGGTCGAGGATAAAGCTATCCTGTGTCAGTGACATACAATGGGACGAGGGTAAAGCTATCCTGTGTCAGTGACATACAATGGGACGAGGGTAAAGCTATCCTGTGTCAGTGACATACAATGGGACGAGGGTAAAGCTATCCTGTGTCAGTGACATACAATGGGACGAGGGTAAAGCTATCCTGTGTCAGTGACATACAATGGGACGAGGGTAAAGCTATCATGTGTCAGTGACATTACTGCAATGAGGGAAAAAGACTATCGTGTGTTAGAGCCGTACTCCCTGAAGAGGGAAAAACTTTGAATCTAGCGATGTACATTGTCAGCAAATTAACAGTTTTACAGCGGTTTGTGACGAAATACGGTTATAATAAAATTGTGTCAAATTCATCAGCATTACTAAAGATTCGTAGAGCACAGACGCGTATTCTTTTAGGATGTTCTAAAGAAGAATGCTTCATGAAACTAGTCGCGATGATTGAAAGATAAAGGTAATGTCCATAGCATCTATGTAAAGTATTTTCTTGTACTTACCTGTTGTCCGTTTCTGATGCAAAATACTTTTACTTACCTGCCCGCAGAAAAAGTACTCGAGAAGACATGGAACAGGATACTTTATATGCTGTCTTTTAATTTGGTAGAACAAGACAAAACAAACAAAAGAAAGAATCGGCAAATATACAAAAAGAAAATGAAAGAACGGGAACTCTTTATATTACCTACCTTTCAACTCTAGCGTATTTCCAACCAGGAAAGATGTGTCAGAGGTCATAGGGAGTGGGGTGTTGGATTTCTCTATGAAAGCGTTGACTGTTGCAATTTCTATTCCACGCCTTTCTAGAATGGGTTCTAAGGCATCTCTGTTGAAGGAGAAATACATCAAAATTAGCAACTACAACCATGTGGCAGCACTGTCGGAAGCAAATAAGAATGATCGTGATGTTACGACACACACATAATCATAAATATGTAAATCACAAACACGAAATCACGCACACACGTAGTCACAAACACTTAATCACAAACACTATCACAAAGACAATCACAAGCATAATCACAGGCACAAAATCAGAAACACATATGGCAGGCACAATGAATTTCCTGCCAATTTCAGTTACAAGCAGTCTGATACCATAGAAACCACAATTTTATAAAACCAGATTTAAATTTAAATGATTTTTTTTTTTTTTTTTTTTTGGGGGGGGAAGCGACCGGCTCATTCCGCAGATGGGTGGGAGACGACCGCCGGATATAGAAGTGAATGAGGACAATAACGAGCGACTGCTGGCGGTACGGGATTCCCGCGTGTTTTGACAACTGAAATTACCGCTACTTCTTCCATCGTTTCAAGAGGCAAAAAGCAAACATCGCCGAGTATATGAGTGTGACATCTTTAGAAACTCTAATTCAGTCATGGAATATCAGATCGACAGCGAGAAGAAAGGGACCGAGAAAGATGACCAACTTGGGAATTAGGCTAATAGTAACAGAAAAAATACAAGGAATGTAGGTCACGCGCCATTTAATTTCATTACGTGCAGAGAGAGTCTGGAATCAGTTCTTGAAGTAACCTGGGAATGAAGCGTACCTGAGATTCATATTTTGAACGGCGGCAACAACCTCCACATCTTCTTTGTCGGCCTCGATACATATCTTGACGGTAAAAAAGTTGTCCTGCAAAGGAATCTGGAACATATCAAGGGGAGACAACGCGTGGCAAAATACATCATTGCATGCGGTTAATGAACGAGAAGACGTATAATTTACTCACGTACTCAGAGTAAGTCCCAAACAATCAATGGATACGCTTGGTACAATTGGAGTAGTGAGCAAGCAAAAGTGAGTTAGTGGCACTTAAAAGCAAGAATGTTTACCCATGTGACGCATACGATTAGAAACAGATCGGAAATATGAAATGCGAACTACCTAAAGGGCTAGAACTAAACTCAAACACAAGACAATGCATTTTTTGATTTTAGAAGCAGGATTAACAAGATTCAAGCATTGAGATATTTCTTGAATAAAAGAATTGTGTCCTTCCACCCCCCAACTGCAATTACTCATTCTTGTTTGAATGAGAAAGAAAGCAGATTTCTTATGTAATTTCAGCTACATGTATAAAATGGTGGGGAGAGGGAAAGACAGAGACGTAAAAGAAAAGAAACAAAATATTGCTCGACTTTTCATATCTTTTTGTTTATTTTCATTTATTTTTGCTTTATATACATATTGTATATTTAAAATTACGGCCTGGATTTTCTTTAATAAGGAAAGATATGACAATATGGGTAGCTCAGGTCATGGGTAAGGGTCGGAGAGGGGGAGTACAGAAACACCAAATCATAAGAGGTAAATATTATAAAAATAATATATTAAGCGAAGTTTAGTAATTGACTGTTGGGTGGAGGGAGAGGCGGACATTCGGGGTACTGCGATTAACATCATCTTCAAGAACTTGTCAATCGTTGCTTATAATTATTTATTTATTTTTACTACTGTTTTTATCTTTTTTTCCTTCTCTCAAAGACAGCTCAGTGGGATTCTGAATGCGGAACGCCCCATTCATTAAGGTTATAAATTCAAATTATCCCAGTCGCTAAGCTGCGAGGTCAGGGGTCAGAACATCACGCCTTATCAGAGCTAGTTTGATTTTTTCCTTTCTGCTGAACACACAAAACGTGATTATTTTAAGGGAAGACAATCTCTATACTGTTCTGAAAGATGATAGCAAGAATTATATATATACGCCTTTTTCCTGTGTTAATTTGCGCACGTGATATAGCAATAGATATTTGACTCTTTATTTTACAGATTATTAATTTCTGTGATTATTTTTTTTATATAAACATGATTCTGATTGACCTCTTTTTTGCAAATGGCATATCATTTCTCCCGTATTTGTTATTTTGTAAATGACATATTATTTCTCCTGTTCTCGGTTTTTAGCAAGTATGATTTTATTCATTGTATAAATCTGAAAGCTGATTTAGATCAGTAATGTGTAAGGAAGTCAAGAACTGCATTATAAAATGAAATCCATTTGAAAATGTTACTTGCTTTATGTCGACTAAAATAAAGGGCACAAAAATCAGCAGCTTGTTTTGTAAATTATTAAGTCTAGATGTGTAATCTGTCACACAAAAGCTAAGGTACGAACATTATTGTCTTGTCAATTATTAAATCTAGATGTGTAATCTGTCACACAAAAGCTACTTGTCAAGAACAAAGTCTAGATGTGTAATCTGTCACACAAAAGCTACTTGTCAAGAACAAAGTCTAGATGTGTAATCTGTCACACAAAAGCTACTTGTCAAGAACAAAGTCTAGATGTGTAATCTGTCACACAAAAGCTACTTGTCAAGAACAAAGTCTAGATGTGTAATCTGTCACACAAAAGCTACTTGTCAAGAACAAAGTCTAGATGTGTAATCTGTCACACAAAAGCTACTTGTCAAGAACAAAGTCTAGATGTGTAATCTGTCACACAAAAGCTACTTGTCAAGAACAAAGTCTAGATGTGTAATCTGTCACACAAAAACTACTTGTCAAGAACAAAGTCTAGATGTGTAATCTGTCACACAAAAACTACTTGTCAAGAACAAAGTCCAGATGTGTAATCTGTCACACAAAAGCTACTTGTCAAGAACAAAGTCTAGATGTGTAATCTGTCACACAAAAGCTACTTGTCAAGAACAAAGTCTAGATGTGTAATCTGTCACACAAAAGCTACTTGTCAAGAACAAAGTCTAGATGTGTAATCTGTCACACAAAAGCTACTTGTCAAGAACAAAGTCTAGATGTGTAATCTGTCACACAAAAGCTACTTGTCAAGAACAAAGTCTAGATGTGTAATCTGTCACACAAAAGCTACTTGTCAAGAACAAAGTCTAGATGTGTAATCTGTCACACAAAAGCTACTTGTCAAGAACAAAGTCTAGATGTGTAATCTGTCACACAAAAACTACTTGTCAAGAACAAAGTCTAGATGTGTAATCTGTCACACAAAAACTACTTGTCAAGAACAAAGTCCAGATGTGTAATCTGTCACACAAAAGCTACTTGTCAAGAACAAAGTCTAGATGTGTAATCTGTCACACAAAAGCTACTTGTCAAGAACAAAGTCTAGATGTGTAATCTGTCACACAAAAGCTACTTGTCAAGAACAAAGTCTAGATGTGTAATCTGTCACACAAAAACTACTTGTCAAGAACAAAGTCTAGATGTGTAATCTGTCACACAAAACTACTTGTCAAGAACAAAGTCTAGATGTGTAATCTGTCACACAAAAACTACTTGTCGACTTTGTTAGCAGGACAAGCAGTTTCAAACAAGAAATGTTGTGTTCCTAATTATCCCCCCTCTCGTCTATTTGCATTCCATGTGCAACTCAACCATGGGAAGGGTATTCCCCCCCCCCCCACTGAGTCTAAATTACAGTCAAATTTGCTTGAAATATTGTCTTTGCCATAACGTCGGTTTGGGTAACAATCTTCAACAAACACATCTACAACACCGATAGAGTTTACTTGTCAAGTTCTATTACAAATAAGTATGTTGTATATACTGCATATATTTATTGCAATCACCTGTTACAGACAGCGAATGTTTGTTTTTATTGTAAATGTACCTGCGATAAAATAAGCATTCCATTTCATGTCAAAGGTCATATATATCTGTTTGAGACCTGTCAAGGGAATATAAGCTGCCTCACTAGCCTACAGCACTTCCTGAATTGTGACTTGAGAATTAGGTTTGGTATGTATATGCATAATATTTACATACTTAGCGAACAGTTCATTTAAGCCTCTTATATATATGTATACATTTGAGTGAGAATATGGTTCCTCTTATATATATGTGAATATATAGTTCCGCATAGTTCTGCAAGAGCACTTAAAAAATATAGCTTTGAGATGACTATAGAAGTAAAGATAGCACTTGAGTGGTAGAATGTTAAGCTTTATGACGACAATAAAACTAAGAATAACACTTTGACTGGTAGAGTGTTAAGCAATAGCACTTTGTGTGGAGGAGTAAATTTGCATATCCCTATTTCTAGATTTAATTATTATATAAATTGTTAAATTGTCGAAGTGTCCTGACCTTGGGCACTCCTTATAACGGTATTTTTGTAAATGTCAGAGATGGAGTAAACAATCGAGCTGAGAATATGCTAGAAAATGCTGATGTAATGCAAACCAGTTCCAAATGGATGAGTAGTTTTTATTATCCAATGGTTAAGATTTACGAGAATGAGACCAGCCAATGGGCTGAGATCAAACGTTTACCTGCTGTAGAGAATTCTATTGTCTAATCACTTGAATTTGGTGTGGCAAGAAGTCCGGTCATGGAAGGCAACCGTTAGCTTAATGGTTAGTTAACTGACTGATTGAGAGAGAATGGACTTAGAAATATTTCATGCATTTTTGTTATTGATATATTATACTTGTGTTTTATGTAGAGATGTATTATGTGAGTAGACTATTATTTCTACAAATTGTGAACTATGATGCTTATATGTAATATGCTAAACACTAGACAATGTTTCTAGTGAACCCGCTTATAAAACTATTATGTTATATGCGTGTATCAGGTTAATAAATATTGTTACAGGAAAATATAAGTTGAGACTTGAATGTAAGAAAAATCTTATAGTAGACCTAGGACTGCTATAGCCCTAAGAAGGGGAACATACAGGCTCAATACTACATTATAACAGTAAGACTCGGAGAAACCAGTTTTACTACTAAAATGCAATATACACTAACATGTTATATTCCAATGAAATGCGAAATCCACTATCATGTTATATCCACTAGCATGTTATATCCACTAGCATGTTATATCCACTAGCATGTTATATCCACTAGCATGTTATATCCACTATCATGTTATATCCACTAGCATGTTATATCCACTAGCATGTTATATCCACTGACAAGCAATATCCACTAACATGCAACATGCACTAATATGCAATAATCATTGAAATGCAATTTCCATGAATATGCGATATCAACTAATATGCGATACCCAGTGAACGCGATATAAGAAAACACTGGGAACACCCTTTAGACACAGAGTATAAATAACTCAAACAATCGTCTCCATGAAAGCATCATTACTGAATGAAAAGAAAATACGACATTAAAGTGTTTACATAATAAGCATTTAACACAAAACATTCAGGTTAAATAATTATAATAGGGGACGGGAGGGTTACACTGCGAATGCCCCGTGAAAGTTACAGTTGTTAATTTGTTTTGGGGCGATTTCTAGAGAAGATTAGTCAAACGTGTAACATTTTGACATTTCATCAGTTAGATGTTTCATGCAACAAAGTAAATTTGCAATGCTCATTGTCTTAGAAAAAAACTTCATCATTTCGTACCATTGTCCAAGAACATGAATTATAATGACTTAATAAAAGTTGTAGAACAAATGTCATCAGAATTTAATGTCACTGAGAAGAAACGTCACTAGGACTTATATGCGACTTAGAACAAACGTCACCAGTATGCTCACGTGTCCAAGAATTAACGTTATCAGGACTTACGTGCGATTGGCGTCTGATAGGTGTTCGAATTATTGGTCTGGGTTCAATATCCTGGCGGGATGACTCAAATGACTCTCGTCTGGACAAGCAGGTGGGATCAGACATAGAGTTCCTTCGTAGCCCATCTGTACCTTCGCGACCCTCCCCTTCTGAACTGAGAGCGAAGCTGATCATTAGGTCTGAACCCTCTGGAGAGGCAATCTGCGCTAGAGCTGCTTCAAGACCATGTGGTATGTGCAGATCCTGCAAAGAAGGAAACAAAAGGAGTCACTAGAAGGGCGAGTAGGAACAGCGCTCTCTGAGAACACGAGGAACCTAACTGGAGATCCCCCCACCTCGACCCCTCCCAACAAAAAAAAAGGCATACATCGTGTATTCAATAAAGAATTATGTCTTACGATATTAATAGTCGACTCTTCTCAAAATTTGTAGAGCAACAGTGTATTATTGACGGGGATAATGTTGTGAAATAACCTGTCTGAGATCAGGGAAAAGGAGGTGACATTTGGCTCTATTTTTAGAGCATTTATGACTTCTTCCGATAGATCCACATAAAAGCACTATATATGGAAAAACTGCTTCTTCTATTACACCCGATTTCCATAGAAAGGGAAAGAGGGATATTTGCTATGAATATGCTTGTGCATTGACTGTTAATAGGCTGAGTCAGAGAGTACACTGAAATTTGTCTTATTCAATCTAGAAGCTGCATTTAGATGTAAATATAAATGAATTATACAATTTAGAAAATGTAATTACCATTAAGAAATTCACAATGAAGACGGAACTATTATTTATGCATGATCACCAAGGAAACGAGTTACAAAGTATATTGGCTAAAAAGAAAATGTCAAAATAAGCAAAATGGCAAAGGCATATTAGTTATAGAGGACAAGGAAATTATGCCTCAAAAGCTTAACAGATAATCGCCTTTTTAAATCATGACTTTTCTATAGAAACTTTACACATACACACCTTTGTTTAATCATGACTTTTCTACAGAAACTTTACAGATACACACCTTTGTTTAATCAATAAACTACCGAAACACTCGTACAAAAAAGTTTCTTATTTTAAAATCAATACCGTACTCCAAGTGTTTTACAGACGAACGCCACCAACTAATCAATACATAACTACTGTACATTACAAGCCGGAAAGATGGCCTGTCCAATCAGAAGAGGTATGATATACTACGTAAGTCTTTTAGACAATGTTGACTAATCAAAAAAAGGATCTATTTTATTACATATAAACGGTATGGTCCAGAATAGATCCATGGTAATAAACAAGTCTTATAGAATATATCAACACACAGATCAGATATCTCCAATACTAAAAATGTCTTACAGATTAATGATCACATCTATCATATAAGCTTCATCAAGCCTCAAAACAGTCTGGTCTGATAGTCAGAAATGTACTTCATCAAGCCTCAAAACAGTCTAGTCTGATAGTCAGAAATGTACTCTATCAAGCCTCAAAACAGTCTAGTCTGACAGTCAGAAATGTACTCTATCAAGCAATAAGGACACTGGATATAAGAAACAGAACATCTATCGTGATAATCTTTACAATTATTCCACAATGCTGATAAAAAAATCATTCGAATAAATAAAACATCACTTTAATGAACAGATCTATCGAAATAAATCATTTATAACACATGCCGCTATTATGAAATATTTGCAATACGAATTCTGTCAAGGTATTTTTTTTTATTATTTAGCTCTAGTGCAAGAAAAAAAATGGCCATGCGTACCAAATTATTTTAAAAGTACATTTATAATTCTTCTTCATCTGGAAGAATTTCTTTTAATTGAAAGGAGGTAAAGACACTCATTTCCCCCAAGTTCTTACAATACGTAGAATTTATTTATATATTTTGTACTTATTCTTTTCTTCCTTAGAAAAGTAACTATATTTACTTATTATCATCATGGTTCAATTCCTCTTGTTGCTGATAAGGAAAATAATGATACTAATTTGTATGAACAAGCAAAATTAAATCTCTTCATTCCGAGAAGCTAACATACATCCGATGAATCAATAGTAAAAGTAAGTAAATTGCTTAAAGAAGCGACAATACATCACCTGACAAAAGCACCAACACAAAATAATATATCTTGTGACTCGTATCAGCAACACATAACTTCTGACATGACCTGTACATAGCACAACTCTATCACTTGCTGTGAACAGCAAAATAACACCACTTGCTGAGAGCAGTAAAATTATACATCACTAGTAAGCAGCAAAAATGCGTCATTTTTGTGAACAGTAAAATTATTCATCACATGTGAGCAGAAAAATTACAACACTTGTGAGCAGCAAAATTAGAGCGGAAAGAACTTACACAGTGCTAACAGAATGTAGCAGTGCGGCAGCCATGATGGCCCGAGAGCTCTCGAGTATCAGTATTCAAGACTCTCTACATGCTTATTGATTGGCAAACACTTCCTTTACTTTAACGCATCGTGATTAGAGATTTAAAGCATATTTATTTTACTTTAGCTTTAGTTTCCACCCCATCTCCAACACACACTTTACATACTATGTTTCTTTAATCAAAGCACTTGTTATTTAAAAAAAAAATCAATATCCACACAAAAAGCACCAGTCAATAAGCGGTAATAGATTTCCTTCTATTTGTTTCCTGCGGATTTTTCTTCCCTGCACTGCTGCGAGAGTTATCTCTGCTGCAATGCGCTGAGGGCTCATGATGATGGGAAGTAACTCTGATCCGATGATTCATCCTTAAGTGTTAAGACCCTTTGAATATAAGTCAGAATGAATACACAGCTTGGCCAGCAAGAATTCATTACACACTTTTAACAGAGTGTGACTAATTCTCCGCACATAATGGTCAGAATATAACTAATTATACCTCTTTTAGAATGCGACTAACTACACACCTCTTTAAGAATGCGACTAACTACACACCTCTTTTTAGATTGCGACTAACTACACACCTCTTTAAGAATGCGACTAACTACACACCTCTTTTAGAATGCGACTAACTACACACCTCTTTTCAGAATGCGACTAACTACTAACTACACACCTCTTTAAGAATGCGTGCGACTAACTACACACCTCTTTATGCAGCTAACTACACACAGTATATATAGGATGTAATATCTTGCACACACAATTCAATCAGGGTATGATATGATTAACATAATGTGTGGCTCGCAATGTACACAGTACTCTACATGGATCTCTTTTACTTCAATTAAGACGTGATTGGAAACACACTCAGTTAATTGAAATGCACTTATAGACAATGAAAATGCTCACTTGAAGGTACTTACGGACAATGAAAATGCTCACTTGAAGGTACTTACGGACAATGAAAATGCTCACTTGAAAGTACTTAAAGACAATAAAATGCTCACTTGAAAATAATTATAGACAATGAAAATGCTCATTTGAAAGTACCTATAGACAATGAAAATACTCACTTGAAAGTACTTATAGACAATAAAATGCTCACTTGAAAATACTTACGGACAATGAAAATGTTCACTTATTTACGGACAATAAAATGCTCACTTGAAAGTATTTACGGACAATGAAAATGCGCACTGGTAATTACTTAGCGACACTAATTGAAGGCTACTGTGTTGAAGGGAAAAACTTACATTTTTCGACAAACTTTTCTTCTTGACTGCCTTCTTTCGCTTTAACTTCCGCTCAACTTCGCATGGAGATACATTCCTGCACAATAACACACAGACGCGTATTATTTCTTGAGCAAACGCGCTCAAATGTAGCACTCGGCTATAATAAAACTTATAAACAGTCACCTAATGTATCACTCGGCTATAATAAAACTTATAAACAGTCACCTAATGTATCACTCGGCTATAATAAAACTTATAAACAGTCACCTAATGTATCACTCGGCTATAATAAAACTTATAAACAGTCACCTAATGTATCACTCGGCTATAATAAAACTTATAAACAGTCACCTAATGTATCACTCGGCTATAATAAAACTTATAAACAGTCACCTAATGTATCACTCGGCTATAATAAAACTTATAAACAGTCACCTAATGTATCACTCGGCTATAATAAAACTTATAAACAATCACCTAATGTATCACTCGGCTATAATAAAACTTATAAACAGTCACCTAATGTATCACTCGGCTATAATAAAACTTATAAACAGTCACCTAATGTATCACTCGGCTATAATAAAACTTATAAACAGTCACCTAATGTATCACTCGGCTATAATAAAACTTATAAACAGTCACCTAATGTATCACTCGGCTATAATAAAACTTATAAACAGTCACCTAATGTATCACTCGGCTATAATAAAACTTATAAACAGTCACCGCTCACTCGCTAAACTAGCATCAACATTTACAGATGAAAAGTCGCTCTTCACTCACTAAACAAATATCACCATTCGCATGTCACAACAGTAGTCACTCTTCACTCCTTAAACATCACCATTCACACGTCACAACAATAGTCACTCTTCACTCCCTAAACAGCATCATTCACACATCACAACAATCAGTGCTCACTCCTTAAACTGCATCATTCACAAGTCACAACAATGTTCATTCCTTAAACTTCATCATTCACACGTCACAAAGGTCACTGTTCACTCCTTAAACTGCATCATTCACAAGTCACAACAATGTTCATTCCTTAAACTTCATCATTCACACGTCACAAAGGTCACTGTTCACTCCTTAAACAGCATCATTCACACGTCACAACAGTCACTGTCCACTCCCTAAACGTCATCAGTCACGCGTCACAAAGGTCACTGTCCACTCCCTAAACATCATCAGTCACACGTCACAAAGCTCACTGTTCACTCCCTAAATAAAATCATTCACAGGTCTTAAAGTCACTGTTCTCTCCTTAAACATCATCATTCGTATGTCACAACAGTCACTGCACAAACGATAAACAAGTAACACCATTCACACATTAAACCAGTCTTCGTCCATCCGTTAAGCCAGCATTACCATTCACACGTTCACTCGCTGAATAAGTATCGTCATTTACGGATCGCAACAGTCACCTTTTATAATTTAAATACTTATCTACATCCACCAATCTAGGTCCTGTACCGCCTACTGACAGAAATACTTATCTACGTCCACCAATCTAGGTCCTGTACCGCCTACTGACAGAAATACTTATCTACGTCCACCAATCTAGGTCCTGTACCGCCTACTGACAGAAATACTTATCTACGTCCACCAATCTAGGTCCTGTACCGCCTACTGACAGAAATACTTATATACCGTCCACCAATCTAGGTCCTGTACCGCCTTCTGACAGAAATACTTATCTACGTCCACCAATCTAGGTCCTGTACCGCCTACTGACAGAAATACTTATTTACCGTCCACCAATCTAGGTCCTGTACCGCCTACTGACAGAAATACTTATCTACCGTCCACCAATCTAGGTCCTGTACCGCCTACTGACAGAAATACTTATCTACGTCCACCAATCTAGGTCCTGTACCGCCTACTGACAGAAATACTTATCTACCGTCCACCAATCTAGGTCCTGTACCGCCTACTGACAGAAATACTTATCTACGTCCACCAATCTAGGTCCTGTACCGCCTACTGACAGAAATACTTATCTACGTCCACCAATCTAGGTCCTGTACCGCCTACTGACAGAAATACTTATATACCGTCCACCAATCTAGGTCCTGTACCGCCTTCTGACAGAAATACTTATCTACGTCCACCAATCTAGGTCCTGTACCGCCTACTGACAGAAATACTTATCTACCGTCCACCAATCTAGGTCCTGTACCGCCTACTGACAGAAATACTTATCTACGTCCACCAATCTAGGTCCTGTACCGCCTACTGACAGAAATACTTATCTACGTCCACCAATCTAGGTCCTGTACCGCCTACTGACAGAAATACTTATATACCGTCCACCAATCTAGGTCCTGTACCGCCTTCTGACAGAAATACTTATCTACGTCCACCAATCTAGGTCCTGTACCGCCTACTGACAGAAATACTTATCTACCGTCCACCAATCTAGGTCCTGTACCGCCTACTGACAGAAATACTTATCTACCGTCCACCAATCTAGGTCCTGTACCGCCTACTGACAGAAATACTTATCTACGTCCACCAATCTAGGTCCTGTACCGCCTACTGACAGAAATACTTATCTACCGTCCACCAATCTAGGTCCTGTACCGCCTACTGACAGAAATACTTATCTACGTCCACCAATCTAGGTCCTGTACCGCCTACTGACAGAAATACTTATCTACGTCCACCAATCTAGGTCCTGTACCGCCTACTGACAGAAATACTTATATACCGTCCACCAATCTAGGTCCTGTACCGCCTTCTGACAGAAATACTTATCTACGTCCACCAATCTAGGTCCTGTACCGCCTACTGACAGAAATACTTATCTACCGTCCACCAATCTAGGTCCTGTACCGCCTACTGACAGAAATACTTATCTACCGTCCACCAATCTAGGTCCTGTACCGCCTACTGACAGAAATACTTATCTACGTCCACCAATCTAGGTCCTGTACCGCCTACTGACAGAAATACTTATCTACCGTCCACCAATCTAGGTCCTGTACCGCCTACTGACAGAAATACTTATCTACCGTCCACCAATCTAGGTCCTGTACCGCCTACTGACAGAAGTACTTATCTACCGTCCACCAATCTAGGTCCTGTACCGCCTACTGACAGAAATACTTATCTACGTCCACCAATCTAGGTCCTGTACCGCCTACTGACAGAAATACTTATCTACGTCCACCAATCTAGGTCCTGTACCGCCTACTGACAGAAATGAGAACTATACCGTCGTGATATGATTTCTGCTTCTTCTCTTAGGAGAACCAAAGTGAGTAACAATTGACTTCCATCCAATGCAAGCATTCATCGCGAAATTGAAAAACCCTACATTTAAAACGTGAACGTACAGAGCATTATCCACTTCAGATTCAAAATCATACTAAATACAGTTTCCCTCCCCCACTACATATCAATTGTATCCTCCTAATAACAGTTTTTTCACACTACATACTAATTGTATCCTAATAAATACAGTTTTTCACACTACATACCAATTATATCCTCATAAATACCGTTTTTCACACTACATACCAATTGTATCCTACTAAATACAGTTTTTTTTCACAACAAATACCAATTGTATCCTACTAAATACAGTTTTTTTCACAACAAATACCAATTGTATCCTACTAAATACTTAGCTAACATGTACACTACAAATTATACATTGTCCCGAAGTACACACCAAATGCATCTTTACTAAACGTATATCATGTCTGTTCTAAATACACACAGTACTCATACTAACCACACACAGTACCCATACTAACTACACACAGTACTCATACTAACTACACACAGTACTCATACTAACCACACACAATACTCATACTAACTACACACAGTACTCATACTAACTACTCACTGTACCCATACTAACTACTCACAGTACCCATACTAACTACACACAGTACCCATACTAACTACACACAGTACCCATACTAACTACTCACTGTACCCAAACTAACTACTCACTGTACCCATACTAACTATACACAGTACCCATACTAACTACACACAGTACTCATATTAACAATATATAATACCATACTAACAAAACACAGTACCCAAAGAAACTACACACAGTACACAAACTAACTACATACAATACCCATGCTAGCTACACAGTGTATCCAAACTAACTACATACAGTACCGATTCTAAATACACACAGTACACAAACTAACTCTACATTCAGTATCAATACTAATTATACACAGTAACCAAACTAGCTAAATACAGTAGCCATTCTAACTACAGACAGTACCCCTACTAATTACACAGAGTACCCTTACTAACACCAAAATTAAACAATATTAATACTTTACACATCCTCAATACTCGTTCTAAACACACAGTCCCGTACCTAGTACACACAGCACCCATACTAAAAGCACGCATACCTATATTAAACGCACACATACCCATAGTAAATACACACAGAACCCATATGAAACACACACAGAACCCATACTAAACACACATACCCATATTAAACACACTCACATACCCATACTAAACACACATAAACCCATATTAAACACACACAGCACCCATACTAAACACACATACCCATATTAAACACACTCACATACCCATCTAAACACACATATATCCATATTAAACACACAAAAAACCCATACTAAACACACACCCTTACAAAACACACATACCATACTAACACTCATACTAAACACACATTACCCTTATTAACAACCACAAGAAACAACACACTAAATGCACATGGTACATATACTAAGCAGATACAGTACCCAATCTGAATGCCATATATACCCGAGTGAGAAACCACTTGTACCTTTTATTTGTTTTACTTGGTTTTTTGATAAATAATTTTCCGCCATCGACTGTGTCTTCATCTTGTTCAGTATCCTCTTCACTTTCTGTTTCAATAATGATATAGGGCTGTTGCCTGAAAGGTGAACCTAAATGGAACGGATGAAAGAGTAAATTAAAGCTGTTAAATCTCTTTCAACAAACACGTTGAAATTTGTTTAAACTATCTACCAATCTCCGATTACTGAGTACAAATAGTGATTTCTGTTTCAACAATGAAGCAGGACTGTTGCCTGAAAGGAACAAAATGAAAGAGTAAACTAAAGCCGTTAAATCTCTTTTAACAAACACGTTGGAATTTGTTTTAATTGTCTACCAGTCTCCGATTACTAAGCGAAAATAGTTATTTCTGTTTCAACTAGCAGCAGAAATACGCCGCTTGTGAGAAATTACTAACTGCTGGAAATAGTGAAGATTTAATGTTATGTGTGCGTTCCAACAGGGTGAAAAGGAAGAAAGCAAAAATTACATGCACTTTGCGATTTTATTTCAATATAAATGTGTTGTATTACAGTTTTGTTCGATATATTAAAATATGTTAACTATGTTAATTCTGATATTAGCTTAATTAATACATGTTATTGTGAGTTTAATACCTACACGTTGCTTAATTTTATTAATAATTCACACGCGTGTGAAAATATGCACAATAAATAATTTGTAGCAGTTAATTACTTACCTACCGGCGAGGAAACCAATATGCTCTAATTATATAACTCAATGCTAACAGATTGCAGGTTGTAAGAAAATCATGGGTAAAAAAAATAATCAGTCTTGAATAAAGTGTTGTTTATGAGCGCGTTTAGTTCGGTGTTTTGGTCATTGATACAAGCTAATACTGATGCACAAAAGGGAGATAACTAAAAGTGCAAATACTAAAGATCCTATCTCTTACTGAGTGAGCGCACTGCTTCCCCCAATCATGCCCATATGCGAGCTGCGTTCACACGCCTCACCGGAGGCGCTTTCAATGCCGATGGCGATAGTTTAAGTTTCCGACAAATTCCAACAAGTTGGCGACATTTTTAAGTCTTAGCCGCGGGTCATAATGATACACATCATTTCTTTGAGTATCGTTCTCTTTTGGGGAGCCTAGGGGAAAACGTGGATCACAAATAAATGGAGAGAGAAAGTAGATTTGAAAGAGATTTTTGAGTTTTTATTGCCCATCAAGAGCACATTCTAACTTATAAAGGCATTATCAAGAATTAGGGCAAAATGTAGACTAGACAGAAATTATGCTATTAATTATAAGAAGATTTATTTGCCAAAGAACTAACTAGAAGGCTAGAATGTGTTTTTATGTGAGACAGATACCACAGTTATAACATCAAGCTGAATGTCTTTGAAAAGCCAAATTTCACTGGTCAAAGACTGATGTACTCTAAGTTACATTAGGAGGAAATGGTTTAGCTATAAAACTGGTGAAAGACTGCTGTACTCTAAGTTACATTGGGGGAAATGGTTTAGCTATAAAACTGGTCAAAGACTGCTGTACTCTAAGTTGCATTGGGGGAAATGGTTTAGCTATAAAACTGGTAATCAAGAGAACACACTATATGTAAGCATAACTTAATCATACAACCTGTTTTCATTCTCAAGAATATCAATGTTGGCACGTTTCAGTTTAACAATGGACATAATATGTCATAATCACTGACCATTAACGATATTTTAGTATCATATTATCATTACCATTACCATTATTATTATTATTATTATTATGATGATGATGATGATGATGATGATGATGCCTTTTTGTACGACTTCTGTTGACTTCTGTGGTGAACCAAGTCTCGGAATCCCAAGGTTTTACGGAGGATGTGGGCACTTCCAAGTGGGGCAAGTCTGTGGTTTCCCGGTAATTCATTCAGTTAACATTCCGACTCAGATGTTATTATGTTCCCCAAGGCTCAAGTATGTTCACTTCTGCTTTTACATGCCATACACTCTGGATTTCTAATCTTAGATCCTGGTATTTTTCTTTTTCTCTTTCTTTTGTTTTTATGTTGCTATTACATGGAACAGCGACATCGACGATTGATGCTGTTCTGTTTGACTTATTGAGAACTACAATGTCTGTTCTTCGCGCGGGAATCACTCGATCTGTTCTTTTCTCGAAATCCCAGAGTATTTGACTTCTGTTTCGGTGACTGCTTCTGGTTGATGATTCCATGCTCCTTGTGGGGTTTGTTTCTCCATGGTCCTCACATATGTATGAGCTTTGCCACTTCGTTGTGTCTTTTGGCGCATTCTGTTCCAGCCAGAAACTGACATCCAGATAATACATGTTCTGTTATTTCATAGATGTCTGTTTTCTTGGCAGCAACTGAGAGAAGGAAGAGTCCAGGAACATAAGACAAATGAGAACGGCAATAGAAATGAAATGTTCCTACAGTTCCTTTGGGAAAAGAAGTCAATGATAACAACAAAAAGTCCATGGTTTTGCTGAGTGTGCATTTGAAATCAAATTATTGACATTTTCATGAGTTTTGTTTGTATGATTTCGTGTTTAGTGCTTGAACTTAAGTGCTTCCATTTCTACTTTCAAGCCTGCCTCTTTCAACCATCTGTGTTGATTATATTTTGTTGATAATTATTATTCAGCCTCTTTCCACGATTTCTATTTGACTGTCAGTTAGGAATCTTACCAAGATTCTGGGAGATCCAAGGTTTTACGGAGGATGTGGGCACTTCCTAAGAGCGCTGCCCTGAGTAGTGGGCGGTTCTGTGGCTTCCAGGTAGTTTATTCAGATATTATTATTATTATTATTATTATTATTATTAACATAGTGATGTTAATGTAATCGTTAGTAACTTTACTATGCTGTCAACATAATTGTCGTGATGTTACTGTAATCATTAGTGACTTCACAATGCTATAATCATCAATATAGTGATGTTAATTTACTCATCAGTACTTCACCAGTGCTGTAGACATTATTGTCATGATGTTAATGTATAAATCATCAGTGACTTCACCATTACGGTAGAGTTATTGTCATGATGATAATGAAATCATCAGTCACTTCACCATTACGGTAGACTTATTGTCGTGATGTCAATGTAATCATTAGTGACTTCTTAATGCGGTAGTCATCATTGTAATGATGCTAATGTAATTATCAGTGACTTCAGGTTCTATAGATATTGTCGTGATGTTAATGCAATCATCAGTGACTTCACCAGTACTTTAGACATTTTTGTCGTGGTGTTAATGTAATTGTCAGTGCCTTTACGTTCTATAGATATTGTCTTGACGTTAATGTAATCACGAGTGACTTCACCAGTGCTGTTGACATTTTTGTCGTGATGTTCATGTAATTATCAGTGACTTCGCAATGCTTTAGTCACATTGTCGTAATGTTACTATAATCTTTAGTGAATTTACGATGCTGTAGCCGTGATGTTAATGTTAATGTTAATGACGGGTTAAGAGAGACGTACGTTTGGACTTGGCGTCCAACACAAGATGGCCACTGAATTCAGGTTGTCGGTGGATGTTGGTGTCGCACTGACGGCACAGCAACAATGGCAGTTCACCGTTCTCCTCTGTACACTGGGGGTGGTGACACACCTGCGCACAGACAGCAATTTCAAGACAGATTACGTCATTGCTACGTCTTACTTCCAAACTTCTTTCTTTCTTTCTTTCTTTCTTTCTTTCTTTCTAATTTTCTTTCTTTTTTCTTTCTAAATTTCTAAATTTCTAAATTTCTTTCTTTCTCTCTTTTTTTCTCTCTCTCTCTTTCTTCCTTTCTTCCTTCCTTCCTTCCTTCCTTCCTTTCTTTCTAAATTTCTTTCATTATTTCTTTTATTAATTATTTCTTTCTTTCTAAATTTCTTTCTTTCTTTCTTTCTTTCTTTCTTTCTTTCTTTCTTTCTTTCTTTCTTTCTTTCTTTCTTTCTTTCTTGTGAACTGTTAATTTAGTCATTATTTTAAAGAAATGCACACAAATAAAAATAAAATAACAACTACACGAATTTTCAATAAAATCTGCTAAGTGAAGCACGACCAGTTCATTCCTCTCCTTTGAACACCATAGAGAAATGTTACCAAAATTGTTCTGTTCCATTATTGACCTAAAGGAATTCTTTCAAGCAGAAAGAGTTAGGTTAAGCCTCTCGGAACTGAAGGCTACTTAGTAAGTATTGACATTCACACACCAATCTGATTATCCAGGGTGTTCACAAAGAAAATCAGCCCATATATAACGTCTGCAGATATTACTGAAATTACAATAATAACAATTATTCTAATTGTGATATGAATGAAGAGCTGGGAAATGTGTTGGATAACATGATTCATTTGAATACATTTATGTCTACATCACGATGTCTAACGTATTCAGCAATGTTTGTAATTTACTAATAAACATGCTTGACCATGACTTGCGCGTCTGTTTAACACCCTGGAAAGAGTTAACACCCTGGAGAGTTAATCAATCAGCAACTGTAATGGTGTACACCGCAGCAGGTAACTGGTCAAATGTCAGCAGAAGAATGAATAGTTGAATTTTCTTTATCAAGTTAACAAACAGATGTATATATTTCTAGATTGCAAAGTGGAGTCGTGCCTTTTTATCAAGTTAACAAACAGATGTATATATTTCTAGATTGCAAAGTGGAGTCGTGCCTTTTGATGGAGTAGTAGAAGCGTGTTCGTGGGCCACTGTTGTGGTCTTATGGACTTATTATTTGTCATCTTACATTTGATACAGTGATCGTGAAATAAAGAAATTTAGTATTGTCTGAGGATGTAAAGTGAGCAATCACCAATATACTAATAGGATTTGGGGGATGTAAAACGAACAATCCAAATATACTAATAGGATTTTGGGATGTAAAGTGAGCAATCACCAATATACTAATAGGATTTGGGGGATGTAAAACGAACAATCCAAATATACTAATAGGATTTTGGGATGTAAAGTGAGCAATCACCAATATACTAATAGGATTTGGGGGATGTAAAACGAACAATCCAAATATACTAATAGGATTTTGGGATGTAAAGCGAGCAACCCAAATATAGCAATAGGATTTGGGGATGTAAAGCGAGCAATCCAAATATACTAATAGGATTTGGGGATGTAAAGCGAGCAATCACAAATATACTAATAGGATTTTGGGATGTAAAGCGAGCAATCACAAATCTATTGATAAGATTTGGAGGAGTGGTGATGATAAAACTAAGGATAATTTGATCAAATCTGTTACATGAATTACTATTGTACAGTGCCAGTGCCAAATGTCATTTAATGAAAGAAATGAATTTCTAGACAGTAGAAATTCTTAGACCAAGACTCCATTGTCAAGAAGGGCATCAATGTCACACATTTCTCAAGGTCGAGACAATTGTGCGTTCGTGAGCCTGTGTTTAATGACTTTCATAAGACCTACAAAGATCGTTTTGCCTAATAGGAGAGTCAGTCAGACAGATAGATAGTCAGACAGATAGACAGACAGACAGACAGGTAGACAGACAGACAATCAGTCAGACAGATAGATTGATGTTCAAAGTAAATGAAAACAGGCGTAAGGATGGTACCTAATAATTTCAAGAAGGAAATAAATATGTAGAGTAAGAAGGGGGAGAAAAACAAAATATTTTTGTAAAAGTACACATTTAACTCTGCTCTCAACTTTTATCTGCTAGCTTGTTCCGTCTTGCACATTGAGCGCACATCAGAGATGGTTCCATTTTTGTGTTGGACATAATTATACTAAAATACTAACTGGACATAATTATACTAAAATACTAACTGGACATAATTATACTAAAATACTAACTGGACATAATTATACTAAAATACTAACTGGACATAATTATACTAAAATACTAACTGGACATAATTATACTAAAATACTAACGGGACATAATTATACTAAAATACTAACTGGACATAATTATACTAAAATACTAACTGGACATAATTATACTAAAATACTAACTGCGCAGAGATCTAGGGTTACGAACCTCTCCCAAGTCGGGGCATATAACAAATCTACAGCGAACATATACACCTCTATCTCACAAACACATGTTGGGAAGCTCTGGGAACATATCACTAAAAATAGTTCACACACATACACACACACACACACACACACACACACACACACACACACACACACGCACGCACGCACGCACGCACGCACGCACGCACGCACACACACGCACACACTTCAATGCAAAAATAAATCAGATTTCATAGACATTCTTAGTAAATTATGATAAGATACGCAACTACTCCGAGCGGTGGATGGGGTGGAGAGGGACTGAGCATGGATAGGAAAAAAGGTTCAAATATACTTCTGGATTGGTGGGGACGTGGAAGGAGAGAGGATATTGACCGCTAGGCAACAGCAGCGAAGCGATATAAAATTAGGCCTTAGACCCCCTCCACTCCTTCCCACCAGAAGCAATAATAAAACTGTAACGCGAAAGCTGATAAGATAAAAGCTTTGGAACAAAGGTATTCCCTCTGTTACATTCCCAAGGTTATCTCGTCCAAATGGAAACTGGACAGTACCGAGGTACTGAACTGAAATCGTTGTCATAGCGACCAAGTACCGTCCCGAACTCTGCGCGAAAGTAATAATTGTTTACATCTTCAAGTTCCATCTGATATCTCCTTGTTAACACAACCAGCGTTGCAATAAGCAACTACAGTTTCCGTTGGATCATCGCATGCATTATGATGAAAACGTACACCAACGACAGAGCCCAACAGTAAGGAACCGGAAATAAATCTTCCCGCTCTGGAAACTTTCTCCATTATTATTCTTTCCTCACGAAAGGAAAACCTTGATACATATGGAGAGTATGGGATCTTTACCATCCCACAACATCTAGCATACAACATGCTTATAAGTACAGTGCACATCATCTAGCCTAAGTACAGCACACAACATCTAGCCTACAACATGCTTTTAAGTACAGCGCACAACATCTAGCCTACAACATGCTTTTAAGTACAGCACACAACATCTAGCCTACAACATTTTTTAAGTACAGCGCACATACACACCATACACCAAACAAGCACACACATTTACACACTCGCGAGAATATAGTGCTGGCCTATCGGCAAGGGACACGCGCCAAGCATGCCTTTATAAAACATGGAGTCCGGCATTTGCCTGAAAGGTCACCTTGACTCGCAGCTGGCGTAGAACGCGTTCCAAGACAAAATCGAACACAACTCACGAAGTAAGCAATCACCAGCAAATAAAATACACTGGAGTCAATACTGACGAAGTAAGCAATCACCAGCAAATAAAATACACTGGAGTCAATACTGAGACCGAAATTCGCTCCCCTGAATATAGTCATTTGAAAATACATTTAACTATAATATTCATTACTCATTATTCATTACTGATAAACAGCACAAAGTGCCTTTGAAGCACAGTACAATAAACTGAGATCAAGAAAATATATATCTCTGAGAGGGATGATACAACAAAAGAGATGCACAAATAGTGAGATAAAAAAGATTAAGGGAAAGATCGTGCCGGGGATATTAAAGGAAAAGGGATGAGAGAGGAATGGAAAAAGGTAAAGATAAAGACAGACGGGAGAGAGGGCAATACAGAGATAAGGAGAGAGATTAAGACGGAAAGAGAAAAGGATGGAAGGACCCTAGGACAGGTTGATTGGTTGCTTTTGTCCGTTTCTCGTAGCAACATTGATTCGGTGTGAGGTCCGAGTAGCTTTCACATTTACAAACTTACAAATATTACGTCATGAATTAGACTCACAATAGAGAAAAGACACGTACAACTTACAAATATTACGTAATGAATTAGACTCACAATAGAGAAAAGACACGTATAATGATATGAAACATTTATGTATCACACAAGATCAATAATGAATTTTGAATGCTCTTCATAAAGATGAGCGTGAGAGAGAGGCGAAAGACAGTGAGAGACAGAGAGAGAAATAACACAGTACTGTCTGTATTCTAACCACAAATAATTAATTGCAGTGTTTGCTTTGAGAGGGCCGGTGCCAGGCCCCACAAAGTCCGCAAATGCGTGGGGCCCGGCGGTCACAGGGACCCACCAAAGGATATTTTTTTTGTTGTATTTACAGCTACAACTTAAAAAGGTGACCCTCCCCCGCATCCTCCGCCCTTGGAGGCCCGAATATTTATTCGGGGGGGGGGGGGGGCGGGAGGGGGCAGCACAAATTAACCCCGGCCCTGAATGTCAAAACCAACCAACCCAAAACGTTAAGGTATGCAGAGTATAAAACGTTTTTCAGAACTAGGTCACTTCTGCAAAGTGTGCCAGAAATGTCTATGTGTAGGCCTACACTTAAACCAGTTTGTGTACAGTTCGGTTCATCACGGTAGGTGGTCACACACACAAACAAAACACTTTGCTTGCTCAAACCATGACATAGTCCTTAAATGCCGACAAACCAAGCATGCATAGCTCTCGTTTAGCATCCATGAATATTGGCTTGATGAAGTACACGCACTGCACACGTCATCAGATCATACCTATTGTCATAATTCAGGCCGGTAATTCCAGCAATTTTATTGAGTTGTTTGGATTAAGGGGGTGGGGGTGGTAAAAACTTGTTAAATCCCCTTTTACGTGTTTAACTCTTCTGTCGTTTGCTTAACTCCCTTTAGTTCAGTTCTATTAGCGCCCTGTCTGAGACTTTTTTGTTGTGCCCGAGACTTAACTAAATAATTTGAGAGGGGCAAACTCAATGTTCACTCAGTCGATGTGTGCTGCCAGGTTTGTCTTGGAGAAAGCATGTGAACTAATATGGACCATTTATATGACGTACAGACAATCAAGAGCAATGGTAATTATTCGCTGGCATTCAGTTAGCCCTCCACCCCAGAAATCGCTCTTTCTGTACGCTGTTTGGTTCAATGTACGCACTGAGAGGAATGAATTATTATTTCAAAAATCACAATTCATAATAAGCAGGTGATTGTTGCACAAACAGAATGAGCAGACTTTAATGAACAGGGTACACTTTGTCAAAGGAGTGGGTGAACAGTCTATATATTTTCTCTGAGTGTTGATCTCCATTTTGTCCAAGATTAAAAGAGGTTTCTAAATCTCCACTCTACCTCTTTACACACACACACACACACACACACACACACACACACACACACACACACACACACACACACACACACACACACACAGAGGCAGTCACTCCATACATTAACAGATAAATAGGCCTTCATTCGTTAAAATTATGAGCTGTGTTGATAATATTGTAACTGTGTAGGAATAAGTATAAAATAAAAAGGAGATATTTAAAAATGAGTTTCGATTATCTTCAATTTGATTTCAGACCTTATCTGACAATCACTACGATAAAGATTGTTCATATTACTGTTTACTTCAGTGAAGTCCAAATTATATTACTTAACAATGCTATTGTCCTATCGAAGTGCAAATTGTATTACTTAACAATGCTATTGTCCTATCGAAGTCCAAATTGTATTACTTAACAATGCTATTATCAATCGATATGTCCTCAGCTACTATCAGTATGAAACATGATTCTAATTAATTTAAGACATGTTTAAATTATTATGAATATTAAGCAGCTAATTAGTTTTTGCAATTTTATAAAACTTATGGTATGCAGGTGAAATTGACTGTTTCGAGTTACAGGAAGAATTAAGCAGGTGAAAGGGCTGTTTAGAGTTACAGGAAGAATTAAGCAGGTGAAAGATGGCTGTTTCAAACTAATCGCATAATTCATGCAGAAGAATAATAACTGTATTGTAAATCGCAGAATTATACAGGCGACCTATGACTGTGTTAAGTTACAGAAGAATTATGCAGGCGACTTAAGACTGTTAAGTTCCAGACAGAAATAAGCAGGCGACTTATGACTGTGTTAAGTTACAGACAGAATTATACAAGCGACTTATAACAGTGTTAAGTTACAGACAAAATTGAGTAGGCGACTTATGACAGTGTTAAGTTACAGTCAAAATTATGCATGAGAAAGACGAAAGTATTATGTTAAAGACAGAATTATGAATGTGAAAAGTGAAAGTGTTATGTGACAGACAGAATTATGAATGTGAAAAGTGAAAGTATTATGTTAAAGACAGAATTATGCAGGAGAAAGACGAAAGTATTATGTTAAAGACAGAATTATGCAGGAGAAAAGTGAAAGTCTTATGTGACTGACAGAATTATGAATGTGAAAAGTGAAAGTGTTATGTGACAGACAGAATTATGAATGTGAAAAGTGAAAGTGTTATGTGACAGACAGAATTATGAATGAGAAAAGTGAAAATGTTATGTGACAGACAGAATTATGAATGAGAAAAGTGAAAATGTTATGTGAGAGAATTATGCGGGAGAAAGATGAAAGTATTTTGTTTAAGTGCCCACATCCTCTGTAAAACCTTGGATCTTCCAGAATCTTGGTAAGATTCCGAGACCTTGGATCACAACCGACAGTCAAACAGAAGTCGTGGAATGAGGCCGAATAATAATAATAATAATAATAATAATAATAATAACAGTAATAATAGTACTAGTAACTGACTATGGTGATGATAATGGTGATTTTGTAAAAAGTAGTTGAACATTTTTCCTGTGGTGCGAGAAGACAACCCTTTTTCTCAAAGAAGAGATTGAGCAAGAAGAAAACAAAAGAATGAAATTCCGGCCACATTATGTGTTTGGAGAAAAGGTGAGCAACACTGCATTCCTCACTCACCTTGAGACTGTAAGTAGCGAGAACTCTGGTAGTCACTGGCGAATTGGGGAGGGGGGCATCCAGTGTCGGAGTGAGAATCTCTACATGTTTGACTAGGACATCCGACTCGCACACAGACTCACAGCTACACACACACACGCCTTCTGGTATTCCTTTGTTGCGAATGTCTGTTGCACTGAATGACCGCGACCTCTTCTTGTCCACCATCCTCCAACCCTGAGGGTCTTTTATATAGCCGGACAAGCGGGGACTGTGGCATAAAGTCTGCGCCCTAGAGTTCTGCAGACGTACATCCTGCAAGTCAGTGAGTTTCGATTTTAACTTAAGCACTGGTGGCGACAGCGCACGCATGGACGGAAAAGGCGTTAGTCTTGGACTGCTTCCGGAACGGCAAGGCAATGCTTGCTTCGCGGAGCCTCCCTTGTCCATCTCTTTGTCGTTCGAGCCTTTTCTGTCTTCTGCGTCGACAGGGAGCAATGTGAAGGTTGGCGGTGTGGTCTGAGAATGTATTTCGTCGTCAGTAGAGCCTGCAAAGACTACTCGCTCTGTTCCAAGATTTTTTATATCAAGGACACCGCTGCATGATCCGGAACAGTTTAAGGTAAACATGTTCACAACACCGTTTTCCATCTCACCTCCATCTCCCTCCTTTAAGAAGACGTCATCATCTGACAGGTTCCCTACCAAGACTGTGGAACAATCTCCTGGAGCCAGTCTGTTCTTTTCTCGGCTGACATCACTTGCAGACTGAATGCCGTCATGGAAGAGCTGCAAGCTGGTCTGGGTGTTACAGGTACTGCAGCAGGTCTGCGACAAACTTGCTGGTGAAGACAGGAAGGCAGTGGAATCAGGCGTGTCATTGTCTTTTGAACAGACGCGAGCCGGGAACTGCTCCAAAGCAAAAGGACAAGCAGCCACTTCAAATGTTGCCGGATATTCCGGGGTGCCAGCAGATTTCTTGTTTTTAGTGCTGGTGCCGGAATGGCGGCTTATGTGATTCCATTTCCATGAATGGAACCTAGCCAGCTTCTTCGGCTTGTGGCTAAGTTTCAAGGTCGACATCGTTTGTGAAGAAAGTCACAGCGTCATTAGGTACTAGGTTGAATTCTAACTTTCAGCAATGAAAAATGGGTAGACAATCACGGCTTCCTCATATAACCTTTCTCTGGCAACGAGCGCATTTCAACGCGAAAGCGGCGGAAGCCGGAAGCGTTCCCCACATTCAAGACAAGAGCGCATTTCAATACACTTTATGATATTCTCCAGAAAATATTTTGAAAACGTTTTTTGACTAAAATTTCATGACATTCGAACGAGGTCTTCGAACTCCACTACGTAAATATGCACACGAGCATTCATAACGCTTATGTTTCGTGTGCACAATCATTGTCCCCTCAGGGCGTAAGCCGGCGAATGCGTTAACTCCAATCTTGACGGTCGGTTATCTCCCCTCATCGTAGACGGAACCCTTCGAGTGATAGAAAGTACTGTGTGCAGTGTAGTAGCAACATTCTTTCAGCGTAAAGATGTCATACAGTTAAAAGGTTCACATAAAACTGAAGTGCCGGCGTGTTTGCATACGGCAGTTTAACGTGACTGTTTATAAATACCTCGAGATTAAAGTCACAGGTGATGCTAGTGGCTTACAACGGAAGCAAATATGCAAGCGAGGCACACTCCGAAGCCATTTCTCAGAACACACGGCGAAAGTGCAATATGTACACGATACACTTAATCTTACGGGTATTAAAGATAAAATCAACAATACCCGCTTTTCACGAGATACTCAACGGGGTGAAAAGCTGCGCAACAGTAAACACGTCTCTTCTTCGCTGTCTTCCGTATTGTTGCTTTTTAAAAAAAAAATTACTCTTTTCCCCCAGAAAAGAAAAACCCAAATAAATCCTATTTTCCTAAAATGATGTTTTAAAAATATTTTTGAAAAAGTACAGGAAGTGGCATAATTTTGCTATTTGGGAAAATGGAGACTCACTGACAGCAACGCTAATGTTTCACTGAGAATGTCAATTTATTCATCATCCTATTCCCTTTTGAAGCCTTAGTTACGTTCATTTTGGGAGAATTACTGTTCCCTTGTGAAGCCTTAGTTACGTTTATTTTGAGAGAATTCCTATTACCTTGTGAAGCCTTAGTTACCTTCATTTTGAGAGAATTCCTATTCCCTTGTGAAGCCTTAGTTACGTTAATTTAAAAGAATTAAGGTACTTTCTTCCATCTCTTTTCTTGACTAGAAGACATGAATGAGATAAACACGAGAGGCAGGAATGGACTAAATTACAGGAAAGGATTTAATTACCTTACACTTGAAAATAAGATTAATCGACTTAGGTGGATGCGTGGTGATCGAAATAACGGACCATAAACACATCACACAGACATTTGTTTAGTTCAACTCCGTTGATGTAGGTTGATTTGACAACGCCTTACTTGTAGCAGTTTAATACAATACATCTTACCTGAGACTTTCTCAGTGCAAAAATGTTGGGAGGGATGTGAAGGAGATGAAGGTATAACTGTGGCTGTACCATCACTCATTGTTTGATGCATTGCGACAGTTTAAGCAATGAAGCGTAGTCAACCTTTGACACTTCCTCACTAAAGCGAATTCATTAAGATAACACTTATCAAATTGTAAGACAGAACTTCGGCATGAATCCGGTAAATTAGATTATTAATATGTCTTTATTAAATTTTAAAAATCTTAATAAGACCTCTTATTAGTCCTTAATATTACACCGACATACTAGTCTAGGACTTTCATGTTTACAAGTGTTTCTTCCATTCTGGCCTTTCTGTAAAACAAACAAACAAACAAACAGACAGACAGACATTATTGGTGTAATTATTATCATCCAAGTGTGTGCACATGCTACATCCACCACCACTTCCCGAACTACCGTCACCACAGTTATGCGGCAACATCATTTGAGCGGCAATACCGTCTAAAGCAGATGGCTCTACAGGGCCAAAACGGCTCGTACCGGATTTGTGGCCCTAACAAAACACTGATCACACGGACAGGGAGCGACTTTTGTATGTTGGATTAACAGCAATACAAGAAGACCTGTACACACGGCGATATTGACACGGCACACCGGCACAATTTCTTTATCAATGGCGGTGTGTACTCAGGAACTTCCTTGGCAAAATCAAATTGATGTTTCAACAAAAACGGTTCTGTGTCAAACTGAATATCCCCCTCCCATCCTTTCTTTCTTGGTGGATGATAATGGATTGCAGATGTGGAGGGATTTTTTGTTGAATTTTTTTCGGGGGGGGGGGGGGAGGGTATTTCAAAACTTACACATACCAGTGACGTAACGTGTATCTAAAAAATGTGTTACATTAACTTTTTCTGTTGAACAGTTTGAGACTGCAGTGGATAAAATCATTGATATTACTGATGATGGAAAGGACCTGACATTATTTCTTGACCGCGAGTTATTTACTGATTATTCAGTGAGTTCTGCATTCAGTCCACGAAACCTACATTAATATGAGTAATTAGCAAACCACAAAACAAACACACTCAAATTATTTTATACTTAAATCAAATTTCACTCACTATCTATTCTGAAAGTGTTTTTCAAGCAAGATGTGATTTGCTCAGATTATCGAGAACAAATGTGAAACATTCCAACTCATCACAGGATATATTAAACAGGTCAAGGACGCAAACGCGGCAAAGGTTATTATTATATACCACTTTTATGTGAACTACTGCACTCTGCTTGAGTACATACTGCAGTGAACTACTGCACTCTGCTTGAGTACATACTGAAGTGAACTACTGCACTCTACTTGAGTACATACTGCAGTGAACTACTGCACTCTGCTTGAGTACATACTGCAGTGAACTACTGCACTCTGCTTGAGTACATACTGAAGTGAACTACTGCACTCTACTTGAGTACATACTGCAGTGAACTACTGCACTCTGCTTGAGTACATACTGCAGTGAACTACTGCACTCTGCTTGAGTACATACTGAAGTGAACTACTGCACTCTACTTGAGTACATACTGCAATGAACTACTGCACTCTACTTGAGTACATACTGCAGTGAACTACTGCACTCTGCGCTTGAGTACAATGGTAAGTGTGTCCCACACTATTTGTTACACTTGGCTGACAACAGGTTTGCTGGGAATTGGTTACGTGAATTTCCGTCCCAGAACCATGTGGCAGAAGTTGGGTGTGGCTTTGATCTAGACTAGAGAGATTGCTTTCAGAATTCTTGGAACAATTCGGGTAGCATGCCTAGAGGTGCACGTTAGACCCATTCAGGTAAAGTGAGCCTGTGACAATGTTGTGAAAAGTAACCGCTTACGTGGTATGACGGTCATGTAAAATTAACTATTGTTCTTTTCACTCCTACTCTTATTCTGGGATGAGAAATAGATTCAAAATTTGATTACTGATTGTAAGTACAAATGGATGAATGTACTTTTAAGTACTATAAATACTTGCACACACACACACACACACACACACGCACGCACGCACGCACACACACACACACACACACGCACATATATATATATATATATATGTATACAAATATAAATGTTATAGTGTCCAACAAAATCTAAATTTGGTTCGTCTAATTAAGTGTGTATAGACACATACACCTACAACAAATACATGTACAAACACGCATTTACAAGATTCACTGTGAAGATAGAAAACCAAACACGCATGACACATCTTGCTGTTCAGGATCAATAATTCAGAAATGGGAGAAACACCTGACCACTATAAAAGTAATTGTTTTCACAGCTGCGCCACCTAGCCTCAGTTAGCTGTTTACTTCAAATGACACCGAACAGAATCGAAATAATGGACTATAAAATGTCATGGTATTTTCATTTCTTTCTTCCAAACAGCAGTTATATTCCAGTGGTACAATCTTATAATAGTCAACTGATAACAAATACACTAATTTGGAAAGAACAAGTACTATTCTTGATATAACTTCTGCTGCTACTCCTACTTTATCTGCTATTTATGCAAATATTATTACTATTAATATTACTAACAATAATTATCACTGAAGAGACACACACACACACACACACACATAATATTATATTCAACCATACATACACTCATCCATCCCTATATACATACATGTATTTGTACATTCAACATTTGCAATTGTACAAACTGCAATCGCAATTATTTCGTTAAAGCTCAAGTGCTCAACAGTTTACAGTACGTCACCTTTAGAGAGATTCTAAAATTAGATCCCGCAAAGACAGTACTAAGACCGCAAAGTACTCACGATGATACCACTAAACTTCTTGCATCTACAAACGATTGTGTGTGTGTGTGTGTGTGTGTGTGTGTGTGTGTGTGTGTGTGTGTGTGTGTGTGTGTGTGTGTGTTGATGTGTGTTAACACCCTATATCCATCTGCAGTGACTGTAACACATTTGAACGAGGGAGATAACTCTCACGATGTCCAAGGCAGAGAAAAGGAGATGTAATGGTACTGCTAAGCGGATAAAAATAAAGTCATAAAAATTGCAAAATCTCTCAGAAGCAACCTAACTACAATTTCAGGTCAAGAAAGATCCAAATTAGGTCCTAATGTAGTGCACATACCAATATGTTATTGTAAATGTGAGTTTAGTAAGGTTCGCAATATAATTATCAAATTCATTAACACCATCAACACTCGGGCGCACACATTTGCAAGACATCTACAATACTTATTCTAATAACAGAATCAAACAAACCATTAACAAGTCTGCAAGGCGCACATACGCATAATGTACAGCAAACCATATACCTGCTAACACAGACACAAACACAAAATGTACAACAAACCCATATCCACCGTAATACTGACATAATGTACGCAAGAAAGAAAATAAGACGACCTACTTTCCAACACCACCAACTCGAAATGATGTATTAGTACCAGCTGTCAATTGTTAATGTAAACAAACAACTGTCAGTTTTTAATGAAAACAAACAAGTGTCAATTGTTAATGAAAAAACTAGCTGTCAATTGTTAATGAAAACAAACCAGTTGTCAGAGGTTAATGAAAACAAACCACCTGTCATTTGTAAATGAAAACAAACTAACTTGTTATTTGTCAATGAAAACAAATCAGTTGTCAACCAGTTGTCATTTGTTAATGAAAACAAACTAGTTGTCATTTGTTAATGAAAGCAAACCAGTTTTCACTTGTTAATGAAAACAAACCAGTTGTCACTTGTTGGAGAAACAAACTAGTTGTATTTAAAATATAAAGGAAGAAAGGAGGGACAACACTGCTCGACTGACTCCTTAAACTGTGTGCTTCAAAAGTTTTAATGTGCTAGTCATCATTCGAGGGATCGCTGACTTAAACTATATTAATTAGTTAGAACCCCTATAAATAAAATAACGGAATAAATTATATTTTCAAGTAATGCTAACTTTGTTTGTTTTATAAAATATGTCTGTATTTCGATCTTCTCTCTCTCCCTCTCTCTCTCCCCCCATCTCTCCCTCCCCCTCTCTCTCTCTCTCCCCATCTCTCCCTCCCTCTCTCTCTCCCTCCCCCCCTCTCTCTCTCTCTCTCTCTCACACACACACACACACACGCCCATTCTCACAAGCCTTAAACCTTTACAATTCAATGTTCTTTTTTCACAATAAATCGGGCAGTATAAATCAAGGTCACCCTTCAAATCCCAACGAGGCATTCAAAGGCCTTAATGGGTTTTTCTTAGATGTTTTCCTTGAACGTTAAATTGTATCATTTAAAAAAAAAATAAAAACAGATCAAAAGTTCATTTACCTTTGATTGGTGTTTACCAGTTCAGCATGGAAGGGGGCTAATCCTTTCTCTTCTGCCAAATACAACTGCTGGTGCCAAATAACACAGTGCTCACATTCGAGCTACAAATATCTGCATTGCTCTGTGGTCTTAAGCTCCACCAGACTTCATTGTCACTGTTCCAACTGTTGTGAGGGCCAATAACCCTCAGCACATTTACCATTTGTATCTAACTTCTGAAGTTCTTCAGAGGGTATTATCACAAAGGGCTCGTCTTTTATCCAATGCTTTCACACGAACTCTTAGAAGGGGTTAATAAATATGATATATATCAACTGGTTTCACACTACAGCTCCAGAATTGTCATTTATCCACTGATTTCACACTACATCTCCAGAAGGGGTTAATATATTCGTCTATTATCCAGTGCCTCCGTATGAAACCTCATGAAGGGTTAATGAATCGTCATTTATCCAATTATTTTCAGATGAAATACACACAAGTAGCTAACAGTGAACGCGTCATCGAGTAAGAGCAAATGTCTTCATGTAAATTTCACCAATGGTTAAGTATAAATCAATCCAATTTCTTCATAGAAAATCTCCACAACTAACTATACCTATAGTGGATACTTAAATAACTTCGTGAATGAAATAAAAATGAGCTAAATAATTAAATAATAATAATAATAATAATAATATCAATAATTTCTTGCAAACTTCTATAATTCTAAATGGAAAACACAGCGAAAGTGTTCATAAAAGTGTCGACAAGAGATTACAAAGTGTTCACAGATGGTCGGATTTTATTTCTACTTCATACATTGCATTTGAATACTTGAAAAGTAAAGAATATATTCACAAAACAAGCATACCAAAAATATTTTTGTGTAATGGAAGGCGGCAAACAGACGGTAACTGGCAATCAGTCAAATTTCTAGTTGCATCACTATCAATTTAAAAAAAAAAAACTAATGTTAGGTTCGCTTCAATATAATGCCGAGTAAAAAAAAAGAGTTAACTTTATTATTAAAATTTTGAATAAGAAAAGTATGCCTTTGAACGTTAAATAAAATTTTTAAAGAAGCACAACCCAACACTTATATAATTATACAAAAGCGCACACATGCCTGCACATTTACATACATACATACAATATATACAGATAGATGTATACACACACACACACACACACACACATACAAGCATACTCTCCTCCATCTGGGACATTTACATACACACTTGAACCACACATTAAAACATATACGCATGCAAACATTTACATACACACTTGAACCACACATTAAAACATATACGCATGCAAACATTTACATACACACTTGAACCACACATTAAAACATATACGCATGCAAACATTTACACTCAAATGCACACACGCGCACGCGCACACTCTAAACTTGAGAGGAACACTACAAGAGTATGTTTCTTACGATTTGTTTGACTACATTCACATTAGTTAAGCTGTCTCCACACATTAAAAACATTTTCTAGATAGATAGATAGACAGACGGACGGACAGACAGACAGACAGATGGATGGATGGGTGGATGGATGGATAGATAGATAGATAGATAGATAGATAGATAGACAGATAGACCAAGCAAACTGTACAACATAAACAGAACAGAAAACCCCAGCAAAAAGATGACAGGTTCTAGTACGATAAGTCACAAAAGATAACAAGTTCTAGTAAGAGAACTCACAAAAGATAACAAGTTCTAGTAAGAGAACTCACAAAAGATAACAACCTAACATGCCCGAGCAAGATGTACGCCCACAGGTTCATCTACCCGCGGTTACCTTGCATTCAAATGAAGCAATTCGAATCAGGAAGTACGGGAGAGTGATCTCCATTTCCAAATCTTTCGACAGTTTGAAAAGCAGGGGGTTGGAGGTGGAGGTAATTTTTCGGGGACACATCCATACAATTGCATTTACTGTATAAGCTTGCTTGCTATTCAGATTTAACAGAACGTTGCTGAACCACTAAACTGTATCACATTTTCATGCGTCTGCAATAAGGACACTTTATTTCCAGACGGATGCATCGCTCTTTCGTGGCCTAATTGCACGGTTAAGGTCTCAAATTACAGGTGCAATACGGATCAACTGACAGTACACGAAGATATGCAGTAACTGCTTTTGACGCATATCAAATGAATTAACACTATGAAAGAAGACCAAAACATTACGGGTAGGATGGAGTGGGTGGAGGAAAATGTCACTGTAACCGATGCACACTTCACGCACACCAATGTGTGAATGTGAGCAGTATGGCAGTAGGCGAGTGTGTGTAGCTACACCAATGTGTGACTGTGAGCAGTATGGCAGTAGAGAAGTGTGTGTAGCCATACCAATGTGTGACTGTGAGCAGTATGGCAGTAGAGAAGTGTGTGTAGCCATACCAATGTGTGACTGTGAGCAGTATGGCAGTAGGCGAGTGTGTGTAGCCATACCAATGTGTGACTGTGAGCAGTATGGCAGTAGAGAAGTGTGTGTAGTCACACCAATATGTGAATGAGAAGATGAAAGCTGTTTCTGAAGCCCATTCAAGGAGAAATTCAAACGGTGTTAGTGTGATGCTCTGATACATTTTGTTGTTATTTAATTGTGGTAGTTTGTTATTTAGTTGTGGTAGTTTGCAGTAAATGGACTGTATATCATGACTAGTGCAAAATCTGGGCACCATATGATTGCTTCATTCATTCTTCCTTTACTAGTTTTCTGAGTGAAAGATATCAGGCTTTTAGAGACGATAGAGTAACAGATGTCCGAGAACACGGTTAGATGGTTGAAAGAAATGCAATGAAGCGTTTGGCTAATAAAATAAACACACTCACCAACATGTAGGTCGTGTATTAAAACTAGCAAACAAATCACACGTGTGCCAAAGAAAGGCATAGTTTGCTTGGGTGGAAAAGGGCAGATGATTCGAAAATGTACAAAAGATAGACAGACAATTGATATATGTACCAAACAAAGATAATTAGCGAATATATGAAATTTTAATAAGTAAATTAAAAAGAAATTTACAGGTGTACCAAGGACAGATAATTCGCAAGTATAGCAATAATAGACAGATATCCACTTTACCAAAAACGTCATATATTAACATATATTCCAAACCCAGATAGATATATAATTCACACCTATAAAAAAAACAAAAGTAATTCACAAGTAAAACAAAGACAGCAATAATTAACACATAATATATATATATATAACCACACACATATAATTCACAAGTGTACCAAAGACAGCAATAATTAACACATAATATATATATATATATATATATATATATATATATATAACCACACACATATAATTCACAAGTGTACCAAAGACAGCAATAATTAACACATAATATATATATAACCACACACATATAATTCACAAGTGTACCAAAGACAGACAGACATAATTCGCACACACAACCACACACACATTTAACCCTACAGTTCCCATCGCTCCATTTTTTTTACTACAGGCAGTCTTTTTCATTGAAAACCGAAAAAAAAAAGCCTGTTCCAGGCGATTGCGCCCGTCCCAGATATCAGCGGTAGATGGAAGAAGACTTTAAAAGACGTAAATGAATCGTATTTGTTGGGCATGCGGTGGCACAGAGGTAGTACTAGCCTCTTGATCAAGCTGTCTGGAATCAATTCCATCACGGAGTGGAGACACTTACCGCAACTGTGAGTCACTCGCTAGCTCAGTGTAGTGGGTTTAATATCATGCTCGTCTGCTGGGCAGATTAAAACAGGTCCCCATGAGGTACAGACTGTGCATATATGAGTTCTCTCCTGATTGTTAATAATCCAGGAAGAAAGAAGACAATTGATCTCAGTCATGGCAACATAATCATTGGAAGAAACCTACTGCCAGACATTCCTATATTCATTTTCTTACGGGCACTGTGACACAATCTATATCAACTGATGGACATTTTGTCGGTAAGAACGATAACTGATGGTGTAACTCACGTGCAGATTAGGCACTGCACGTGTATGTCAAATGCGTAGAAATTCAACACTCACACACTGAGGTATAATTACATTTACTGAAATACATTGACCACACAGTGAGGAGTATAAGAGTGAGTTACAGGACCTATGAAAGTACATATATAAAATGAGGTACGTTGACACACAGCGAGGAATATAAGAGTGAGTTACAGGTACCTATGAAAGTACATATATAAAACGAGGTACGTTGACTTCAGCTTACAGTGAGACGCATGTATGTACGAAGTATGTGTACATGTGACAGAGTAATGATCCGAAAGGGTGATAGGAGATTTTTCCATTTCATTTTATTTAGTTATTTATTGTGTGTGTTATTTTTCTCATTTTATCTTCTGTTTTAGAGTTCAATAACCTCCTTGGTGATATACTGAGATCAGTTGAAAATAAGGAGACACCCAACAAGCTAATTATAGTATACTTCGTAATTTCTCTTTATGTATTAAACAAGCCACTGTCTGTGGAGTAAGGATGACCACCACGGTCTGTGGAGTATGGATGACCATCACTGTTTCTGTGGAGTATGGATGATCACCGCTGTCTGTGGAGTATAGATGACTACCACTGTCTGTGGAGTATAGATGACTACCACGGTCTGTGGAGTATGGATGATTACTACGGTCTGTGGAGTATAGATGACTACCACTGTCTGTGGAGTATGGATGGCGGCCACTAACTATATGGTATATCAAGAGAACTGAGCGAATATATTAGGGAACTAAACGTAAATCTAAAGATATCTAACGCTCGCGTTTTAGTGTATGTTTTTCTTTAAATTAAAACGATTAACCAAAATAAAAAGTCACAGGAGAGAGTGGTGATTGACCCAACACCCCCCACACTGAACCAATGACCGTGAATATGTGATTCCAATGGCTCTGTCTCCTACTTATTCTTTAAAGTCCTCGACGTTAGAACAATTGTTAAAGTATTCGATGTTAGAACAATTGTTTAGAAATCCGAGCAGGTATATATCTTCCTGATTAATGATCCAGTGGACTGCCTTCTCGCATTCGTGGGCGACGCTAAGTCTGAGGGGCGCGAAAGGCGATTCTGAAGATATGCGGCTATCATAAATTTAACTGTACAATGCTTGGCGCCGATTTAAACTAAAAGGAAAGTAAACTTTAACTAAAACAAAGACAAAAAAAGACGAAAACATTGAGGGGGTGAAGATAAGAGAAGATACAGAATGAGAGAGAAAAGAAGAAAGAAGAGTGAGCGGGAAATAGAGAGAGGGAATAAGTAAGGACATGAATGACGAACAAAATGAAATAGAGAGAGATGCGGAAAATCAAGAAACAGAATGAGAAGAAAAAGAGACGGAGATCTGGGAACAGAGAGGGAGAGAAGTAACAGACAGACACTTGGGGGGGGGGGGGGGGAGAGGGAGAGCAAGCCCGAACGAGAATGATGAGGGAGCCGGATGGTAGAATTCGTAAGATTGCGGTCCCTTAAATCCCTCAAAGCCCCAAAACCGTAGGCGGAAGCGGACGACATGCACGTACTGATTGCTAAGTACAACTGTAATTTAATATTATTAAACGAAACGCCTCTTTACAAATCACTTAACACCACTGGTTCATATACAGACAGTTTATGAGAAATTCTTCTCTCAGTGTTTGTGTGTGTGTGTGTCTTTACATGTTTGTGAATGTACGTCTTTGATTTTTCTTTGTTAATTTGTTATCTACTATTTGACAGCCTCAGTCATAAAGATAATGATTGGTCTGAGTAAAACACGTACATATGATGAATACGTGCACAAACGTACACGCACAACATTCACTGAGACCAAAACTATTGACGTATAATACCAGTATCAACAAATCTAAGGACCAAAACTATTGACGTATAATACCAGTATCAACAAATCTAAGGACCAAAACTATTGACGTATAATACCAGTATCAACAAATCTAAGGACTAAAACACATGGCAATGGGGCTTTGGGTTAGGTCAACATATCAAATGCACGATAAAGGCCGTTCATATAACAAGCGAGCAATTTGTGAGCTAATTTAACTGTCTGGTAATTCAGAGTGAAGAAGCTACTACTACATCAGTAGAATAAGGTCAAAGGTCAATACTTTGGTTATAAAGTATGATTAGAATGAGCTAAGTAATATTCCTGGTAAGCGTGGTCAGAACATTAAACACGTTGGCTGTAAAGACTAATTAGACAAAATAGTATGCCTGAAAATGATACAAGCTAAGTTGTCTGGCAATTGTGATTTGAATGAGTCAATGATTTGGTTTGGCAACCGATCATTCTACACCAGTTGCCTGTCAGTTCTGTTGTGACTAGGGTATACATGTCTTAACTGACAATTGTAACCTTAATCAGCTAACACTAAGCCTAGACATTTTGAGATGAATAACTATTTTCATTAACAGCGCTAACTCGAAATGCAAGGTGGTCATTGTTAAACTTGAAAAGCTAAATATTCTGACTTTTAGTCTAACCTGAAAAGGCTTAAAATATTCTGACTAGTTTTTAACTGAAAGAACTAAATATTATGGCTGTTCTTTTTGATGTGAAACAAGTGAAAGAGCTAAATATACTAAGTGTTTTTGCTGAACTATAAGAGTTTAAAATACTGAGTGTTGTTGATGAACAATAAGAAATGCATATTCTGAGTGTTGTTACTAACTATAAGAGCTAAATAATCTGAGTGTTGGTTTGCTGAACTATAAGAGCTGCATATTCTGAAGTATAAGATCAAAATATGCCGAGTGTTGGTTTGCTGAACTATAAGAGCTATATATGTTGTCAGCACTGCTGACCTGAAACAAGTGAAAGAGCTACCATATGCTGGTTATCAAATTTAACCAGAAAGATAATTATTCTTACTGTCTCCTTCAAGTGTAAGAACT
Source organism: Sinotaia quadrata (assembly GCA_028829895.1). Classification (NCBI taxonomy): domain Eukaryota; kingdom Metazoa; phylum Mollusca; class Gastropoda; order Architaenioglossa; family Viviparidae; genus Sinotaia; species Sinotaia quadrata. The sequence goes on from CM054179.1 coordinate 66,335,870, forward strand.
AAATATTCCGGCTGTCAATGTTAACCTGAAAGAATGAGATATTCTGGCTGTCAATGTTAAACCTGAAAGAGTTAATTATTCTGCTGTAAATGTTAACCTGGAGAAAAACCTAAATATTGTGGCTGTCAATGTTAACTTAGAAAAAAACCTAAATATTGTGGCTGTCAATGTTAAACCTGAAAGAGTTAATTATTCTGGCTGTAAATGTTAAACTGAAAAAAAACTAAAATATTCCGGCTGTCAATGTTAAACCTGAAAGAGTTAAATATTCTGGCTGTCAATGTTAACCTGAAAGAGTGAGATATTCTGGATGTCAATGTTAAACCTGAAAGAGTTAAATATTCTGGCTGTCAATATTAACCCTGAAAGAGCAATATACGCTGACTGTAAGTGTAACTCTTTGCGTGAAACAACTAAATATTCTGGATGACAATGTGAACCTGGCAAAATTAACCTTAGTAATATCTTTAAATTAATAAGTTGTATTGTCTGCCATTTGTAAGATGAACAAGTATGGCAGTTTAAATCCGACTGTGGTAAACAATGTAACCTATAACTGTTAAGTGAAATTTATTTCTGCTTGGAAATGAGCTAAATTAATTGATCTCTTAAGTTGTAAGTTAATTTATTTGCCTAGCTAGAATGAAATGGATTACGTCGCACACAATGTACGACAATAGGAAGTCATTTCGTACCGTACATTTCTCAAAATGCAAACATGTGTCCCGCCTCAGAAAGACAAACAGCCATACCTTCTTTTTGCAGTGCTGAGTATTATTTTCTTCTTGCCTCTCAAATCAGCACCAAAAATGTATCCGCCATCTCTCGGTCCCACCCTACCGATTTGCAAACTCTGCGATGAGGATTTAGAAACGGATATTAATTAATCTGCAATAACAGTACTGCAGCTTCAGTTTGTTTTAACTGTGTGACAACCCCGCGGCGCCAGGTGGCCGGCTTATCAGACCAGCAGAGGCAGGTAACCCCAGTACAAAGTACGATTACGCTATTTATTTGTTTATCATTATTTATTATTTGACATTCTTGTCATCTGAAAATGTAGGGCGCGTTTAAATGTATTCTATTGCGCTTCTTCGATTTCCAGTTTAGCATTCATGCAGAGTTCAGGTTTGTTCACTTACAGGATATAATTCTTTTCTCCTTTATCAGAGATTGCTGTTAACCCTTTACTACTGACGTCTAGACTCTAGAGGCTGGTAGAGAAATGCCACACGCACTGACCAACAAAGAAGAGGTTGATTGTTGCTAGGCTTGCGGGAAGCCAGCCACAATGCACACTAACTCAATATAATGATCCATAGAAATACCTATTTTCACAGAAAATTCATATCGAAATTATTCAATGAAAATCAGCAACATAGACCCAAAATTACAGGCAACGCATTACCTACCAATCTTTCAAGTTATTTCTTCTGTTCTATCTTTAACATGCATTACAAACAAATTGTGAAAGCTAAATGTGCTTCGTTTACCATTAATACACAGTGAATACAACTCTTACAAGTGAGTACTTGAGATGTCAATAACAATTTCAGTTATGAAGAAAAGGACGAACTCTACTGTTATCATATACAGTGTCAACTCTGTTGTATATTTCAGATTAATTTTGTAATTTAGCTCACAAATCCTGGCAACATATATTTTATCCAAGTTTCCAAAAATTTAGATGAAGAATGTGAGAAAGAAAGAAAGAAAGAAGGAAGGAAGGAAAGAAAGAAAGAAAGAAAGAAAGAAAGAAAGAAAGAAAGAAAGAAAGAAAGAAAGAAAGAAAGAAAGAAAGAAAGAAAGAAAGAAAGAAAATGTGAGATAAATAGAAAGAGAGGAAGCTTTTGATCCCTCTGTGTGGACCCATTAACATTTCATTGCATAATGTTTTTACTGCTTTGACTTGAGCAGTGAAGAGGTTAAAGTACAACATTTTGAAATTAACCAAGTTGTTTTTATTGATTATTTCTTTTCCCTTGTTATTACGTTACGATGATAACAGCAGCAGGTGAAGAACGCTACAGGAGTAAAGTTCTTTATGTTCCTGAAATTTCTTGGCAAAAATCACGTACGTTACTAAAATAATTGTAGTCCAGCGGCATCATTTTGAACAGCTTCCCTGTAAATACGTGTGAACCAATTTTGTAATTATCAGTCTGCTCAGTTAATAAACGGTTCGTAACTGATGAAATGTGAAGGATTGTTCGTAGGTTCAAAGTAGCAGTTTTGTGTCCATAATTATACTGAAATTGTGTACATCGCGATAGTTTATGTCATAGATTAACCAACTAGACGAATGAAGGATTTGTATGCGTTTCAGAACGAACAACTGTGTGTTCTTTTCACGCTAAATTATCTATGAGAACACCATTGATGTATATACAACTCAGAGAACTGTTAGCTCTTGCCTACGTAATTTCACAAATGTAGTATCACCGTTATCTCCCTTTAAGAGAACCCAAATACGTAATAGGAAGACATTCTGGATTGTGAGAAATGAAATTGTCTGTAAAGCAATTGTCAAATTTATTATAGTAGCATCATATGTGCGTGCGTGCGTGTGTGTTTATGTGGTCATGCATGTGTATGCGTGTGTGCATGTATAAGTGTAATTAGCGGGTCTGGACCCAAAACGTGACATCTGATGATCAACCGTCCAGAGTAAGTAAAGGGCAAAAGGTCATTTAGTCTTAACTTTACAAGTAAATTAAAAGAAATCAAAATTTGTTTGATTTTATCCTGTCGTCTCCTATAAAGAACGTATTGTGTACAAATATAGTTTGAAAACATAGTTTTAAGAAATCCCCCATATACATAGAACATTAAAAAAATTGACTGATAATCAGATAGCTAAATATATTATTATTTAAAATCTTTGTTCTCTTCAGATGTATAATGAAACAATGTTCGTACATAACAAGAATTGAAGCAGCTAAAGTGTAGTTAACTTTGGGAAGAAAATGCGATTATAAAAGATAAGATAGTTATATTTTTTTTTATAATTTCTATTTATTTTATATGTTAAGCTGTCGTAGTAGCAAAGAGAATTACAATAAACATATTTTCTGTAACATCTAGGTCATACTCTTTACGAATGTCGGGCACACTTCTGCAATCACTTTTCATGAACTTCGGACACATATTCTATAACATCCTGGTCACATCTAGGTCACATTTTATGATCTTATTTAAAGTAAACCCTACTTTACTTTCTTTTTAAAGAGAAGAAGATTAAAGCCAGAATATCAATCTGATATACCTAAATTAAAAAATATTAATTATGAAAATAATGTCATTGAATAAAGTATTGGGAAAATGTCGAAGTAAAAGCAGATCGTCAGACCTAACGTGGATTCCGGGCTTTGCGTTTTTGTTACTGTGATGTTACTTCTTTTTACATGCCACTTCTGCGTTTTGTTACACTAAATTCATGATTCTGTTATAAAGAAATTGATGTGATGTTATTGTTCCGGTTTTGTTTCTGGGTTTACACTTTTATTTTTGTGTCTATAACATCGAGCTTAGTAAACTCTGTCTGGCTAAATGTTTACCCCAAGTTCTACACACTAAGTCCAGTCGGGCATTACATTGCGTTTACACCTAGTGCTACCAAGTCCAGTCGGGCATTATTTTGCGCTTATCCCTAGTGCACCCACTAAGTCCAGTCAGGCATTACATTGCGTTTACCCCTGGTGCTACCTACCAAGTCTATTCAGGCGTTACTTTATATTTTTCTTATGAGTGTTTTGCCATTATGATTTTAGAACAATGGCTTTATATTTGTGATTTCACAATACGCTTTCATTACTCTGATAATTTCACTTTGTTATTTCGACATTATGCCTGTGTTACTAGGTATTAAATTGACATGCTCTGTTACAATGGCATTACTTTGACATTATGCCTGTGTTACTAGGCATTAAATTGACATGCTCTGTTACAATGGCATTACTATGACATCATGCCTGTGTTACTAGGCATTAAATTGACATGCTCTGTTACAATGGCATTACTATGACATTATGCCTGTGTTACTATGTATTAAATTGACATGCTCTGTTACAATGGCATTACTATGACATTATGCCTGTGTTATTATGATTTTATTGGTATGACAGTAGGTTCTAATATTATTACTTTTCGCTTTGCATAATGCTTTTATGTTATTTTCACTTATTTTTATTACTCATACTAATACAGTTTAACTCTATTGTGGCATTAGTTAATGTCTGAATGTCAAAATAAAGAGAGATTATATTTTTGCTACTGTAAATGTCTATTACATTACGATTTTGTTGCTTGAATTTAAATGTTTTTCCTCTAATATGTACTTCTATTATTACTTTGCGTTTTCTATGATTTTAAGAATGAGAGAGGTAGAGGGGAGAAAGAGACAAGAGAGGGAGAGAGGAGGGGAGAGGAGGGAAAGAGAGGAGAAGAGAAATGGAGAGACGGAGAGGGAAAAGGGAGAGAAGTAGAGGGGAGAAATAGAAGATTGGGGAGAGAATGGATGGCCATAATATCAACAGCCATCATTACCTATATAAATATTTTAATAAGATTGGGGAGAGAATGGATGGACAAGATATCAACAGCCATCATTACCTATATAAATATTTTAAAAGTCCAAACCAAAAGTAAATAATTTCCTTTCACATTAAGCAAAAGAAAATGAAATTCTATAACTGCAAAGACAAAACATTTTTAAGTCATGAGATTCCAAGTGCAGACAACACTGTCACTATAGTCAGCAGGAATAGGAGAGGTTTTCTCCCTTAACTTCGGATTAAATTTGAGGTTGAAGACTTATTTTAATTTTAAAAAACGGAAGATATTCATATTTCAACTTTGTTTACCATTAATGACTGGGAAGAAATTAACTTGTTTTAAACGATCTCATAAACAGTCTAAATGAAATATGTTTGACTGAAAGTTTCTAAATGAAATATATGTGACTGCCTATACACTATGAGTTGTAAGAGTCAATACATACACTATGAGTTATATTATATTATATTATATTATATTATATTATATTATATTATATTATATTATATTATATTATATTATATTATATTATATTATATTATATTATATTGTATTATATTATATTATATTATGTTATGTTATATTATGTTATATTATATTATATTACACTAAGCGTTGTATTAGATAATACTTACATACACTATGAGTTGTAAGAGTCAAAACATACACAGTGAGTTGTAATAGTCAATACAAACACATAGAGTTGTATGAGTAAGTACAAACTATGAGTTGTTCCCATTCTTCAATCTGCAGAATGATAATTTCTAGTACATCAACTTGGCCTGTATAATTAAAATAACTTTTTTAAAAAGGAAGAAATAAAATCCATTAATAAATAATCACTGTGTAGTGATTATTTATCCTTTGACAAAACTTGAACTCCTCACAAATACTCTCTTCAAGCAGTGGGAACTGAAATCTAAATGAGTATTCAAGTACTGTAGCAATAATTTGCTCGATTCTGAAATCTAAATGAGTATTCAATTACTGTAGGTAATAATTTGCTGGATTCTGAAAGCACAGCAACAATAAGTAAAAAATAATGTCATTGAATATAGAAATTTTCGAATGTGTGTATACATCTGATGTGTACCTTAAACAGCATCAAATATAGACATTATCGAATGTGTAATTACATCTGCCTGTGGTGAAAATTAAACTCACCCGTGTAGCCGTTTCCTGAGTTCCACAAGACGGATTCTGACACACACGCAGCTCTTCTTCTGAAACACACAGAATAACTAATACTTAACACAGAAAGGACACTAACTGGTTAAACATACAAAATAACTAATACTTTACACAGAAAGGACACTAACTAGTTAAACACAGAGAATAACTCAGACTTAACACAGACAGGGCACTAACTAATTAAACGCATAGAAAGAACACTAACTAGTTAAACACACAGAAAGGACACTAACTAGTTAAACACACAGAAAGGACACTAACTAGTTAAACACACAGAACGCACACTAAATAGTTATACACACAGAACGCACACTAAATAGTTATACACACAGAACGCACACTAAATAGTTATACACACAGAACGCACACTAAATAGTTATACACACAGAACGCACACTAAATAGTTATACACACAGAACGCACACTAAATAGTTATACACACAGAACGCACACTAAATAGTTATACACACAGAACGCACACTAAATAGTTATACACACAGAACGCACACTAAATAGTTATACACACAGAACGCACACTAAATAGTTATATACACAGAACGCACACTAAATAGTTATAAATAGTTATACACACAGAACACACACTAAATACTCTTTTTTTAAAAAGTGGGTGGGGATGGGCACACACCATATAGTTAAAAACACACGGCGCTCACTAAATAGTTAATACACACAAAGCACAATAACTAGTTAACACACACAGAGCACACCAAATAGTTGAACACAGAACGCACACTAGATAAAGAAACACACGGAACAGACACTAAAATAGTTAAAAACCCAAAGCGAACACTAAATTGTTCATCATAAAGAACAGACGTTACTAGTTAAACACAGAGCACATCTAAATAGTTAAAAATAGAGCTCATACTAAATAGTTAAATAGTAGAATGCACACTAACTAGTTAAAAATAGAGCTCATACTAAATAGTTAAATAGTAGAACGCACACTAACTAGTTAAAAATAGAGCTCATACTAAATAGTTAAATAGTAGAATGCACACTAACTAGTTAAATAGTAAAACGCTAAAGCCACATGTTCCGTGTTCGGACAAAGTTACATGTTCCACATCTTTGCAAAATCGCATGTTTCGTGTCGTGACATCAGTCACTTTTTTACGTGACGTTGTGACGCCGCAGTTACTTATTGTGTGATTTCAGAAAAATCATATAAATGTGATAATTTTCAACACTCATATATGCATGTATTACTTAAGCCATCTTATACATGAAAGAACAAAAGCAAGATGGCAGTAAAGGTATGATAAAACGACTATTTCTACAAGAGTCCATAAAGAGACCTGGCAAATGATAAAGAAAAACTATTTCTACAAGAGTCAATAAATACAAAGACCCTACATATGATAAAGAAAGAATATTTCTACAAGAGTCAATAAAGAGACCTGGGATATGATAAAGAAAGAATATTGCTACAAGAGTCAATAAATAAAGAGACCTGTTTATAATAAAGAAAAGAATATTTTTAATCGAGTCAATGAAGAGACATGACATTCTACAATAAATGTGACTGGCATATGATAAAGAAAGAATATTTCTACAAGAGTCAATAAATAAAGACACTCGACATATAGAAAAGAATATTTTTAATCGAGTCACTAAGAGTCTATAAGAGTCAATAATGAGACCATACATTCTACAAGACTCAATAAAGAGACCTTACATTCTGAAATTCTACAAGTCAGTAATGAGACCTGATATTCTACAAGAGTCAAATAAGACCTGATATTCTACAAGAGTCAATAATAAGACCTGATATTCTACAAGAGTCATTAATGAGACCTGATATTCTACAAGAGTCAGTAAATAAAGAGACTGGTTTATGACAAAGACAAAATATTTTTACTAGAGTCAATAAATAAAGAGATCTGACTTTTTGAAGGGAAGAAAATTTGATCAACTTACGGAATACCGATAATCGTTTTCTTCCACTGAGAACTAAACACGTTTAGGATTCATGAGCCCACGTATCCACTCATTGGAAGCACACAACACAAATACACACATCCACACACGCACTCACATCCACACACACGCACGCACGCACACACACACACACACACACATCTTCTTTTGATCGTGCCAAAACTAATTAACTTGTTCTTAGAAAGATAGTCAAGCGATTTAACAATTTTGAGAACCGGACTTGCTACTTACAAAAAGATTTTTAATGACGTTAACGCTACATGATCAAATGTCAAGTTTTCCAAATGGAACTGAATTTAAAATTTAAAAAATAAAATAAATGCACCACCACACATATAACCAAACAGACTACTAAACATATACCTCCTTCGACACAAACACGCACGCACACACACACACGCATGCACAATACCTTAGTTAAATTAATTTAATAAAAATAAATTATTAAATAAAATATCATTCCGATTTATTTCAACTGTTCCATGTTGATTTCTGACAATTGGAACTGCATTTAATTCAATAAACCAACAAAACAGAAAGCTGGATAAATACAATATCCACAAGAGGACAATAAATTCCTACAGTTATTTTGTTAAAATAAACCCCAAATTCTCCCAGTCAGCGTTTCAGTCGTCCATGGCGAGGCTGGAACTGTTCTTTCTTAACTCAGAAACATTTAATAATGGTAAATAATTAAATAGACACCATTCTGATGATTAGCAATGCTTATTCTTGTGTGAGTAGCAACGCCGCTATTATCTGTATACAGTGTGTGTGTGTGTGTGTGTGTGTGTGTGTGTGTGTGTGTGTGTGTGTGTGAATAATGACTAATACAGACATAATTACACACACACAAATACATCCGGTATGCTTGTACAGACAGGCAGAAACCAATACTGTTCTATTGTCTTCGGTACCTGAAGTGAATGGAGACGAAAATAGTTGAAATCAGTCCACAAATGCCATCCATGCATAACGTGTTCTATGGATGCCACCAGGCATGAAGTTTTACTTTACCGCACGGGTTCTATGCTGGCAACAAGCATTCCCGACATACAACCGTGATCAAAATGTATTACCGCACGGCAACAAGCATTCCCGACATACAACCGTGATCAAAATGTATTACCGACCTCTGGACACTCGCCACTCTATTGGCTCCAAGACTCACAGACATTTCCTTCACATGTTTGTCTATTGGTTCCAAGACTCACAGACATTTCCTTCACACGTTTGTTTCAAGCAGCCAGAACAATTCGAAATTTAAATTGATCTATATACACGTGTCAGAAATACGTTTCGCTCTACTGGTCTGTGGTAAAGTTTCATCTCTTCTGGATTAGAAATTAATGTGCGCCAAGTTAGGGCATTAATGTAAACGTTTCTTTCGACATTTAAATAACTGGACAATGGGCTTGATATTGTATTCCTGAATACAAGTGTAGGACGACCTGCTGAATGTATTTGAAGAATGGATTGTCTGAGCGCATTAATAAACATGCTGTGATTTTATACTATTATTATATTTGATCCGCCTGCTATAGCATTTAGTATATATCTGACAGCTTGTTATTTTATAGCATTACTGAATATCTTAATCGCCTGCTAGGCTTATATTCTACAGCTTTTGCTTACGGCTTACGGTCTGAATGTTAGAGTTAATAAATATACGTCCGTGTTGCTGTTTAAATCACCTTGACACACTTAAGTATGAAAGTCACTGACAACATATGCTGTGTATGTGTATACCTATTTGTATAGCTGAGAGACCAAGACATGTGTATGTGTATATCTATTTGTAGTGTATGTGTATATATATTTGTATAGCTGAGAGGCCAAGACATGTGTATGTGTATATCTATTTGTAGTGTATGTGTATATCTAGTTGTAGTGTATGTGTATACCTATTTGTATAGCTGAGAGGCCAAGACATGTGTATGTGTATATCTATTTGTAGTGTATGTGTATATCTAGTTGTAGTGTATGTGTATACCTATTTGTGTAGCTGAGAGGCCAAGACGTTCACATAAAGTGCTTCTGCTTATTTATTAAAAAGATATCGAGCCGTTTGTGAATATCTATGTGGCAGAGTAAATTTGCACTGGGCTCATTTATTGTCCAATCATCAACATCCAAGCAATTAATGTCCAGTCAATTATCTGTATCGGTTTACTTTTGTCCAGTTAGTAGCATCTATACAATAACGTCTAGTCAGCACAATTGCTGACTAGTCAAAATAGCATCTGACCTGCTGTTGTCCGTTTAGAAGTACCCATTCATGTTTTATCCATGTAACAATATTCTCATTTGTTCAAGTAATGTCTCTCCCATTAATTAATTGTCCGGTCAGTAAAGGCATTGTCCTGCGTGTTCAGTCAACAGCTATCTATGCATCACACATACTAACGCATTCCTTCAAAGGCCTATAATCAACAGTTGCTTCATTCCTTCAAAACTATGCTAGCCTGGCGTTATGTAAGGTCAGATATGACAATAAAATCCCTGCGTCACATAATACCTAGACTAGTGGATGGGTATATATTTATTCATGATTCGAATTGCTTCGCGCTGGTACATTTTAGATGTCTAGCCATAAAAATATAATGATTCCATGGTTGACCGAACTTGACATGTGGTAGACGTTAAAAGGTAGGATTATTTTTAAACATCTAAGTAAGGCAGGATTTTTTTTATAACTGATGACCTGAAAACCAGCTTCCTCCATTCCATTCTGTTCTCTGATAAATCTTACCGTATCGCTCAGCTTTAGTCCTGTCCACTCTGAGATGTCATCCTCCCATCTTTTCCTTCTTCTTCCTCTCCTTCGCCCTCCTCGCACAGTACCTTGCATTATTGTCTTGACAAGCCCTGTTGATTGTGTGACATGCCCATACCATTTTATTTTGCGTTTTTCCACAATGGCCAATAGTTCTTTATAGGGTCCAATGGCTTGCCTAATTCTCTTTCCCATTTCAGAGCTTGGTAAAAAATCATTTTGAATTAAGTTAGACTATTAAGGAATTTCTCTTTCTCCGAAATTTTCCAAATGTAGGCGCCGACGTCTGGATCAATCCTGTATGTCTAGATATTTTTGAAAAACTTCATCTTTATGACCACTGTTGTTGATGATGGCAAAGGTGATTGAATGCTTATATGCAGCCCCCCCCCCTCCCCCGGCTATCGTCTCATCTTCCTCTTGTATACCTTTCATACGAACTTCTAATTATTATAGTAGAAGTTTTTTTTTAAAGCTCACTATTTCACTAACTTCACAATGTACCTTTTACTGCCGTTGCTTAAAATGTATTGAATTATTAATAAATAACTATCTGGAGAAGTTATTTCAATTTTTTTTAGATACTGTTTTACCCCACCCACCCCCACCTCCTCAGTGTAAAATTTGGAGTCGGAATATTTTTTTACCCCCTCCTCAAGTGTAAAATTTGGAGTCTGAGTCGGGATATTTTTTACCGACTCCGACCACAGCCCTGCTTCTGAATCTGAAATTATCTGAATGTTGCTTAGTTACTTCGGTAAAGGTGCAATTGACAACAAGCCAAAAGGAGGGAAGGTATCTATGAGTAGAATAGGCCTCCAGTCCGTGCATGGCAGGCTACTGTTGTTATTCTAATTCTATGTTATCGGCAATCACGACTCGCGTCTAATCTGAAACGCTAGTCAAATTGATTGCCAATAATTAAATTATTTGCTTAAAAAGTAAACAGAAAATCACGATCGTTTGTGTAAAAAATATTGCCATACGATAGCCTACTTATTTTCAGGGCTAGGAAATGACATTTTGCCAAACACAAATTGCGAACTTGCGAGTGGGATTTTCCAAGATGGAGCATTTGAGGTTAATATAAAGGAATTTATTAATTATATTAGTAATATCACCCCTTACAACCTTCTAGATTATCTCCCCCAACAGAATAGTATACTCAGAAAACAGTGAAGAGGTAGAAATCGTACACTGAAATCTGCATTAGATATGTAAGGTATTCCACACTTATATCAGAATTACACATGAAAGGAATCCGGGACACAACTTTGTGTTAGGCATAAAAGGTATCCTACAATGAAATTTGTGTTAGACATGTAATGTAACCTACAATGAAACTTGTACTAGGCATGTAAGTAAATCTACAACAAAATTTGTATTAGACAGGTAAGGTATTCTACAGCGAAATTTGTATTAGACATGTAAGGTCTCCTATAGCGACATCCAAACAAAAACGGTAAAAACGGTCAAAAGAGTCCCAGGATCAAGAACTATATACAAGAAGAAAAAAAATGGAAGAAAAGGAAATGGAGATGAATGAAGACGGGGAAAGAGACAGCCTTTGAACAAGATAAGTTATGTCACATGCAGCCATATATTGGATGACCGCTAATAAGGTCATTAACCTACGTAAATCTAAGATTAATGAGCGATTTGTTGAAATGTAGTATACAAACCAACATCATCTTGAGACGTGTCCGTATCTGAATCGGAAGCAATACGGTCCCTTGCGGGCCGGAACCACAAGGCAATGGGATCAGAGAGAAACATGGCGAAACTTGGCTAAATGTACTATGTCCAGTCTTCCCGATAACAATTTCGACATAATTATCGATCATTAGCACAGATTTACTTCACCCTCAGCAGCATTTCGTGGCTCTTGCGTTTATCGATAAATAGTTGGAATGCTCACATAGTTGTAACAATATTAAAAATCAGAGCCACACTCTGCTCACTTCAGAGTTTCGGGACAAACTAACGGGAAGGTGCGTTCGTTTCTCACGCTGGTCGAGTTTGCTCAATACTGCTTCACGCTCTGTGATATCCAGTCACACCTGAAATACGGTGACCTCTGTCCGACCCCTTGACGTCAACACTGATATTAAAGAAAACAAAATTTTATCTTTCCTTCCTCAAAGATAAAGTACACATATACAGAAGTCCGTTATCATTTCGTGTTCACTTCTTGTTGTCTGGAGGACCCAAAGCTCGGTACATGGAGACATGGGGTCCCGCCATTAGACAAGCACAATTCCAGCCAGGACATTGCCTTCCTGCCTCATTCTAAGCAGTGAACATTGTATGACCTCTGTCAATGGCTTATGGACTGTTGGCAGTTTTACACACATAAACACACGCACGCACACACCCGTCGACGGGCATGTCTGAAACCTTGCTTGTTTTTTCTTGATGAGAAATCATCCGCTCATCCGGTCAAGTTAGGTACGTAACTGTTTTTTCTGATTTCAGTTCTCTCTCTCTCTCTCACTCACTCTCTCTCTCTCTCTCTCTCTCTCTCACACACACACACACACACACACACACACGAAACCATTTACTTCCTGTTTCCGTGGCCTCCATCCAGCTGGCAGATAGTTTGCACAGAACGGAAGAGAAAAAGTATAATATCTAGATTCTGTAGATGAAGCAGTAGTATTTCTAATTTCCTCGGCCGTTCCAGTATTTTCTCAGGTATGTGTCTAGATTGATGAATTATTCTTCATTTTGAAAATGTAAAATGGTTCTAATTGACCTAAACTAGACCTTTCGCTTGCATTCTTGTATGTAATGTATACCTACTCGAACGTTTCTGTTTGCAATTTGATATGAAGTGTCACGCGTTCATTTGTAGCTTATCTTTTGAGTTCTACCAATTATTTTCAAAATGTTATTTGTAAAATTTTGCGTGTCTGAAATCCGTCTCAATGACTAAATTCTATTCGTTTGATTTAATATTTTAGTTCAGTATACCCGTTTTTTTAAGAAAACATTTTTTCAAGATTATTACTTATAGAATTTTACATTTCTCCAAACCGTGCTCGAAGAATTTCGCATTTTGCCTACTAGTTTCAAATTCATAATAAAATAACTTAGTGCTATTTGCATACTAGTTTCAAATTCAAAATAAAATAACTTAGTGCTATTTGCCTACTAGTTTCAAATTCAAAATAAAATAACTTAGTGCTATTTGCCTACTAGTTTCAAATTCATAATAAAATAACTTAGTGCTGTTTGCGTTACTTCATAGCTTAGTTCTTTCTACTCACTGAACTTTATGCTTAATTCTTTATACTCACTGAACTTCATGTTTAGTTCTTTATACTCAATGAACTTCATAGCTTAGCTTTATCCACACACTGAACTTCATAGTTTAGTTTCTATCTACTCACTGAATTTCATAGCTTAGCTATAGATGTTTGATTTTTTTAAAAATTCTTTCTACTAATTGAATTTTACAGCTAAGCGATAGACTTTTAATTTCTATTTTATTTCTACTCATTGAGCATCAAAGCTTTACTTTTAGACATGTAATTTCATGTTTTATTTTTTTTGTATTAAAATACCAGATCCTAAACGTATTTATTCCTAACATATCAATATCTAAAAATACTTGTACCTAACATACCAGTGCATAAACATTCTTGTTCCTGACAACAATATCTAAACATACTTGTTTCTAACATACCAACATTCTTGTTCCTGACATAACAATATCTAAACATGCTTGTTTCTAACATACCAATTTCTAAATATAATTCTTCCTAACATACCAATATCTAAACTTTTACTTCTTCTTAACATACCAGTGCATAAACATACTTGTTCCTAATATAATATCTAAACATACGAGTTCTAATATATTAACGCATAAACATAATAGTTTCTAGCATACTAATATCTAAACACACTTGTTCCTAACAAAACAGTACCTGAACTTAATTGTTTCTAACACACCAATGTCTAAACATACTTGTTCCTAACAAAATAGTACCTGAACATAATCGTTTCTAACACACCAATATCTAAACATACTTGTTCCTAAAAACAATACACACTCACAAAATATAGATAGATAGATAGATAGATAGATAGATAGATAGATAGATAGATAGATAGATAGATAGATAGATAGATAGATAGATAGATAGATAGATAGATAGATAGATAGATAGATAGATAGATAGATAGATAGATAGATAGATAGAATTGTGCTGGCCAACTGGACTAACACGCACATTATTATCATTGAACATAGAAATATATTAATAAATAAGTGAAATAAATTCATTTATAAAGCACAAATTAGACATATATGTTATCAACAAGAACTGTCCGCGATTTCAACTGTACTCTGCAGAAAAACGGACCCTGTACAAGCTTCTTGAAATCCAAGACTGCTGCCGTATCACCGAGCGGAGCCGGAAAAAGAACATGTCTTTTTTTTATAGCAATGTCATACTCCAGCATTAGTAACCGTGATATAATAAGATAATGCTATAGCATTACTGTCACTTGACAGACACATCATTGTTGCCCACGAAGAGACAAGCGGGATGACAATGAACACCGATGTTCCCTATTCAGGTGTCATAACAGGTGCAACATTCCTGTCTAAGTGATTGCATGTACTGTCTGCACTCCCCCAGATAGTCTGTGTCAGCCTCAGAGCCCAATCAGTTTAGGGACAAATTCCACTGATAGATGCACAGAAAACCGCTTGGGCATCTTTCGGCTAAGAGGTAGGGGTCATTATTACAGTAAAACACCGGCTAACAAAAACTGTCAGTGTGAATGCAAGCTAGTCTCATTGTAGTAAAACGCCGGCTAACAAAAACTGTCAGTGTGAATGCAAGCTAGTCTCATTGTAGTAAAACGCCGGCTAACAAAAACTGTCAGTGTGAATGCAAGCTAGTCTCATTGTAGTAAAACGCCGGCTAACAAAAACTGTCAGTGTGAATGCAAGCTAGTCTCATTGCAGTAAAACACCGGCTAACAAAAACTGTCAGTGTGAATGCAAGCTAGTCTCTTTGCAGTACAATGAAAATAGATTTCATCACCGCACAATCATCAACATCACTAACTTTATCATCACATGCATCATTATCAGAATTCTACTGACTGGATTTATTATTATAATCTCTTTTAACAAACCAGAGTGAAATGTTCATTTCTTTCGGGTATTACTGTATTTAACGATTGAAGTGCAGCATACGTTACCCAACTGAAACCAGACATTCTGTTTGACAGCTGTTATGGCCACAGAAATGGGTCAACTGAAAATAGTTGTAGATCGTCATGATAAGAGTCATGGACCAAAACTAGAAGATAACAATGGACCAGCCTCGCGAGATAAGCATGAACCATATTGTAAAACTAAAGGTGGGTTGACAAAAGTGATACTACAGGCAGTCTTCAGATATAACAATGGACCAACATAAAACGATAGCTATACATCAATCTATACAAAGATCGCATTCACCTATATAAAGAGACAACAATGGACCAACATCAGTAAATAATCATGGGTCGACGAGAAAGCTAATCTTGGACCGATGTGAAGAGATACCTATAGATCTAAATCAACAAAACCCGAAACATTTGCGATATATAAATATAAATGGACAACAGAAAGCTATAAACAAAGACAACATAAGGACACAAACATCGAGAAATACTAAGCGATAACCGTGAAAAGAAACAAACTTCAATGGACAAGCACACATATTTTACCATGGTGAAACTAATATATATATATCGAGAGAGGGAGGGAGAGAGAGAGAGAGAGAGAGAGAGAGAGAGAGAGAGAGAGAGAGAGAGAGAGAGAGAGAGAGAGAGAGAGAGAGAGGAAAAGCCATGCACACAGAGACAGTGGTGGGCAAAAACTGCTATGTGCTTTGAAATTCATAATTCCTTTCCATATCCCAGATTTGATATCTTCTTAAAGGAGTAAAGCTAATATAATAGCAATTGATTCCCGACTTAACATGATACACATGGAATAAGGTATTAAGCGCTGGGCAACAACACCTTACTACCGCAAGTAATAGTGGATAACAAGCATTAGTTAATATTATGATTCCACAACATTAAAAATCTTCAGGTGTTCCTTTGGACTCACATTCATTTGCCCAGCTATCCAAGTCAAATTAATAAATCTATTTGAAATATGTAAATTATAAACAATATTTATTAATTAAAATCACGTATTAGAAACTAGCTCTTTCCTTGTGCTAGTCCATGAGTGGTATTCGTCAAGTCTGGCAAAGGTAATAGGTCAAGCAGCACTCGACTTTCCCACAGGGATGGAATGTCTATCAACCTCAATCAGTTTACCATACAATCTCTCTACCTGTGTCCTCTTTCACCCTTCTTTCATTCTTAAATACACAGTAATAGCCCTCTGTGTGTGTGTGTGTGTGTGTGTGTGTGTGTGTGTGTTTGTTTGTTTGTGTGTGTGTGATTAAATAAGTTTGCACAAAGAGATTTCTAAAGTTGATTTTATCATTACAAACACACAGATCACTGGACAAACACAGACAGATAGCCATAAAGAGATGTTTAGACATGCACACAGAAAGATAACCATCGACAAACACACAAAGACATAACCGTGGACAAAACTAAATGATAACCATAGACAAACATTTGTATTTCCATACACAAACACAAAAAGAGAACAATGAACAAACAGAAAGAGATATCCATAGACATGCACACACAAAAATAACCATAGACAAACCCAAAAAGATAACCATAGATAAACACACAAAGACATAACCATGGATAAACACAAAATGATAATCATGGACAAACAGAAAGTGATAACCATAGACAAGCACCCAAAAAGATAACCATAGACAAACACAAGAAGATAAACATAGACAAGCATCCAAAAAGATAACCATAGACAAAAACAAACAGATAACCATAGACAAACACAAGAAGATAACCATAGACAAACACAAGAAGATAACCATAGACAAACACACAAAGAGATAACCATGGACAAACACACAAAGAGATAACCATAGACAAACACAAGAAGATAACCATAGACAAACACACAAAGAGATAACCATAGACTTACACACAAAGAGATAACCATAGACAAACACACAAAGAGATAAGCATGGAAAAGGAAAAACAAAAGAAGATAACCATAGACAAACAAAGAGATAGCCATGGACAAACACAAGAAGATAACCATAGACAAACATACAAAGAGATAACCATGAATCAAAATTAAAGTTAAGCGTGCTGAATTGATTGATAGCCAATCACAACGAATACGTACTCTATTCAATAAGTCTCCTGATCATGCGAAATACGTCCACTGACAACGCCTCCTAGAGATTTGTCAAGTCAAAATTATACTCAGTAAGAAGTCTTCATTCAAAGCTGATTTGTTGGATGGGGGTGTTGGAAAATTACCTATTGGTTTAATAAATGTGGACAAATCAAAATACATTCATACTTTCTGTGTGTGCGTGCGTGCGTGCGTGTGTGTAAGAGAGACAATGGAGGTTTATAAATACAAACTCAGAAAACTGTTGCTGTTGTTGTTTGACATGTCTAAATCCACACTCGTACATAATGCAAACCGTATACGCGAACCACGTTGGTCGAGCTTTAAAAAATAGTGACAAATTGTAAAATACGTTAAGTGAGAAATATCAATCCATTACCTAGGCCCGAAAAGCCAGCAGACCATACAAATGAGCACAGATTTAAAGTCACAAACAAAGTTTATACTTCAACCAGTGATGCCTAGGGCACGCTCATCTTAGTAGGTCAGAACACTTCATCGTGGGGAGAAAACCACTTTCTTTCTCTATGGACGGGTGTAAAATGCAAAAGTGTCATTCACCTCTTTAAGAGAACAACGCTGAAAAACTAATTTTTTGAAAGTCTATTGCCTATAAATAGATGTATGTATTCAATCGTTATAAATATTCATCATAAATATTTCTTTATTCAGTAGTTGGTATTTGTGTTTCTTGTCACTGTGTCTGTTTTTAAACCGCACTAATTGACATAAGCATTATTTTCAACTTAGTGATTATATGTCTGAATACAAAGATCAACCGGCTTCCCCAAAGACGGTTCCAGTCTCCGACATACAAAACTCCCTCAGGTCAATCCACCCACCTACTTGAAGAAGTAACCAGAGATCGATTCGCTGAGGTTTAAGTTCGTATCCAACAATAGTTTTAAATTTGAGTGGTTTTGTTGTTGTAATTTTAAGCTTAAATTCTTCTTTCTAATATAACTAGCAAAAAATGCTTTCTCAGTTTTTATACACGTACAGCATTTCTCTCTCTAAAATCTGTGAATCGGTGATCAGAATAACAAGAGTGTAACAACATGCTTATGTACGAACTCAAGTGGCACGCCTACACACACACACTACACTCACACACACTACACACACACACACACATTACACACACACACACTACACTCACTACACTACACTACACTACACACACACACACACACTACACTACACACACAACGCGCGCACACACACTACACACACTACACACGCACACACACACTACACACACTACACACACACTATACACACTACACTACACTACACACACTACGCACGCACACACTACACACACACACACTACACACACACACACACACACACACACCACCACCACCACCACCACCACCACCGCCACCGCCACCACTTCCAACATCATCAATCTCAACCATCAAAACCTAGACGGACCACGACTGTTTTGTAGATATAGGTCGAACGCTGCATCACCTGTTCACCAGTATAGATTTTTGTGGTCAACTCCTGACTTTCATTGTTCACGCTGTCTTTAACTGTTCACCAGTATAGATTTTTGTGGTCAACTCCTGACTTTCATTGTTCACGCTGTCTTTAACTGTTCACCAGTATAGATGTTTGTGGTCAACTCCTGACTTTGCTTATTCAATCGTACAAGGAATTTCTCGCATTTAATATTGTTTTCTTGACCTATAGACCACGAAGAGAAGCAGTGGACTGTACTGTGCAGCGCGTGAATGTACATACAACTGGAGAAAATTAAAAGAGGCTTTAAATCAGTGTTATTTTGAACATTTTCCAATCAAACTATGACTGTCAATGCGACATATTCTTCCTCGCTTTCAATCGAATGCCATCAGAGCACAGCCGCTGGAGGTAATGGATGTCTGCTTTGTGGCTGAAAAATTCTCCAGAGATTTTATGAATGCTAATAAAAATCCTATTTTTGACAACCCTAAACCATAGATATATCTTGCTTATAAAAGAAAAGTATTTAAAAAGAGTACTGGTGAGGTGTCCAGTCGTCTGCTGCACAAACAACTGCTTAAGGCCTTAAGCGTACCAATCAAGAGTAGGAAAAAGAAAGTCAGTGTGGTAATTCTAACCGATCTGATTGTCACCTTACCATCTTTCTGATGAAATCATCTTATTTTTAAAGCGTAAAGAATTTTGAGATTCCAAAATCATTTCTAACGACAGGCTCAACATGAGTATACTTTCTCGGTAACAAATTCACAGAACCGGATCTTGAGCGCAAGCACTTTGAGGATTTACAAATGTCACCGACTTTTTATTGGTCAGGAAAGTTGTGGATAGATCCGGATAAATTCATCAAAAGAGTCACCTATGCTTTTTCTGACAAACTGCGATGAGGCATGAGGATAAAGTCTGATGATGATGATGATGATGATGATGATGATGATGATGATGATGATGATAATAATACCGCTATCTATATGCCCTGCAGGAATTGCTGTAAAAGTTTTCATCTTGGCGATGTTTTCAGTTTTTGGTGGATTCCTGTGAGGCCTTCCTCCTTTCACTGGTATTCAGGGAGGGTGGGGTGGGGTGTTCGTGAGTTGTTTGGTTTGTGTGTTGTATTTCTATGTCTGCTCGTTGTCACGACTATCGTTAGTGTGTTTGTATATGTTGTTGTTTTGTTTGTTTTTTTAATTTTGTATTTTTACTCACAAACACGCACATACAGTCACAAGCTCACACATACTCGTGCACAAAAGTCATACTCTCACAAAACACTGTGTCGATGAGAAAAACTCAGATGCTCACTCTAATATTCTGATATATTTCACACACACACACACACACACACACACACACACACACACAAGCATGCATATACATTCACCGTTACTCGCATCCTCTCACACATTTACTGTCGAACGCACAAACTCATTCGCAACAACACTTTCACCAACATAATACTCCCACAAACACTGACAAATGATACTATCAAAAACAGTCACAAAAACATCGACACTCATGAATACACTTATATAAATAAATCTACAAACTATGCATTAATGTACAATCACAAATTCACATAACTGACATTCTCATGGCCATTGCCATGTTCAACGGCTATAATTCAGAAAGTATGAAGCGAATAAGATTTAAAAACTATCTCCTATTGAGTAGATATCTATTTATATAATAAGCTAAATTCAGAGTTTTCTTGCTTACTAGTTTACTTAATGAAAAGGCGCGATACTCCAATCTTGTTAGCATACCTTACAAAACACATATACACACACATATATGCATACATACACTGAATATATAGGAACTCTGTACACAATATGTATTTTATTTTCTAGTTAAATGTCCATTAATCTGCTTCTGTCGTTTACTATACATGGCATATCCTGTTTTGAATGGACATAACTTTGTTTATTGACTGTATGTAACGCAGGCTTTACTTTATAGATATATTTATTTTTGTAGATAACTACAGAGAAAGGCTGTTGTTTTAAAAGGGCATAAGTTTGTTTATTGATTGTATTTAACGCAGTCTTTACTTTATAAATATATTTATTTCTGTAGTTCACTACCGAGAAAGATTGCTCTCTAAAAGGACATACATTTATTTACTAAGTAAAGCAGGCTGCACTCTTCTAGACATACTTATTTTAAAAGTTTACTGTATATCAGTATGCTGCTCTAAAAGGCCTGCCTTTGCTTTTTAACTATATATAATGCAAAGTGCACTCAACTAGACATATTTATTTCTTTAGTTCCCTATATATAAAGAAAGCTACGCACAAACATATTTGCTTTTATAGTTTACATAATGCTACGCACTATGTCGTTTATTAAAAGGTTACACACAATATCCCTTCTAATATAGCTACTTCGCAGAAAAAGGCTACATACAATATCCCTTCTAATATAGCTACTTCGCAGAAAAAGGCTACACACAATATCCCTTCTAATATAGCTACTTCGCAGAAAAAGGCTACACACAATATCCCTTCTAATATAGCTACTTCGCAGAAAAAGGCTACATACAATATCCCTTCTAATATAGCTACTTCGCAGAAAAAGGCTACACACAATATCCCTTTTAATATAGCTACTTCGCAGAAAAAGGCTACACTCAGTGGCATTTTCATTGTGAAATATTTATGCACAGTTTACAAAAATGAAACTACTTAAAACTCTGTGCAACATTTTAATAATAGTAATCAACATTCGAAGTGAATGTGGAATGTGTGCTATATAAGGTACCTCTTTGTCATGCTTATGCATTCTTCCTAACACAATCAACTCCACCAGCCGCCTGTCTCCTGTCGACTAACCCCATTCAACTACTCTATTCACCAATCCTATCCATCTGCTCTCTTCATCAGTCTATCTAGTCCATGAGGGTGTTAGAGTTATTTCCCATGTTCTATCATCTGGGAGAGCTATACACCAGGAATGCCACAAGAATGTGAAAGTTCTCTGATTACGCTCGTTACACAATGATTATCATATCAGAATACAACTTCAGTGACTGCAAGGAATCTCTTGCTCATTAAGATAATTTTTTTAAAATGAAGTTAACATCAAACTACAACAAGTATTCGCTCTATTCGCTTTCAGTTGGAAGAATTGCTTTTACAGTGTAGCTAAACAAATCTTCAAGTAACTGCAGCATACTGGTATATTTTCGAATACTTTTACATCTATTTCATTTGATTACAACAGACATTTATTTATGATTTAATCACCACACATTTGTGCTTCAGTACTCACATTTTAAAGAAAAAATAAAAAGATAAAGTTTTGCTTTCGTTCGTTACCAACGTCTTTTACTTACTAGCTTATGGGAAATGGTAATTTATGCAAAGTGTATAAATTACCGGAAATTGTAATTTGTATAAAAGTATACCTATCTTTAGGGAAATCACAGTTTGTACAAAATGTATATACTATGTAAGGGAAATGGTACTTAACATAAAATATATACACAATCATACGAGAAATGGTAATTAGTACAAAATTATACAATATCATACGGGAAATGGTAATTAGTAGAAAATATATGTGCTAAAGGGCTAGTTTTTATTATGAGTTGCCTATTGAATGCATTTCTCAATTTCCCTGTTTTTAAAATAAAGAAACACGTTAGTTGCTTTAGTTCATTTGTTCTTATTATTGTTATTTTGTGAGTGTTTTTTTTTAAATGTTTGTGTTTCTTTCTTCACGAGTCTCTGTACTGTGCGTATGTTTGTGTTAAAAAAGAGTGAGAGAAAGACAGAATGCCAGTTAATGTATGTGTGCACGTGTTGACATTTTAGTTTGTTCTTTCAAACCGGAACATAATAAATTCAAATCTATTTTCCAATCCTGTTCGCTCAGTCCACTGAATTCGCTGTGTGGTATTTCTGAATCCAGTTGAAAGCGTGTTGTGACGTTTTGTCACTGTTCAGTATTCGTGTTCGCAATCAGTCTCTTCCTGATTCATACTATTACTGTTTTAGGAAAATGCTTTATACAAGCTTTTCTTTTGAAATAGCAGATTAATAACACAGATAGCGAAGTGTGAAAACAGACAAGATCAGATTAATCACACAGATAGCGAAGTATGAAAACAGACAAGATCAGATTAATCACACAGATAGCGAAGTATGAAAACAGACAAGATCAGATTAATCACACAGATAGCGAAGTGTGAAAACAGACAAGATCAGATTAATCACACAGATAGCGAAGTGTGAAAACAGACAAGATCAGATTAATCACACAGATAGCGAAGTGTGAAAACAGACAAGATCAGATTAATCACACAGATAGCGAAGTGTGAAAACAGACAAGATCAGATTAATCACACAGATAGCGAAGTGTGAAAACAGACAAGATCATGTTTTCTTTGAAGAAGAGAAAGAAATGCTACCCATACTAGACTGGAGCTTTAGGATGAGCTGAAATTTTAAGAATCCTGTCTCTCGAAACGCATATCTTTACACACAAATATTATTATTTTGTACACTTTATGCTAAATACCTCAATATAATTATAAACGCATATCTTTACACACAAATATTATTATTTTGTACACTTTATGCTAAATACCTCAATATAATTATAAATGCAATCTATTAATTTTGCCTAAAGCTGTGGTGAATCATTTGTAAATTAACTGTTACATGCACGTTTATGGTTAATTTTAAAATTTTTAAATAAGTAAGTTTAATTACTTTGAACATTTTGATAGGTTATTCCTTTTTACGGCTATTGTTGTAACTTTAAGAAACTACAGGACGGACAATAATGTGAAGATCTTGTTATCAAAACTAGTTATGCTATTCTGATAACTTTTAATAAGTATGGGGTTAAATCATGTCTGCGCTTTGAAAGGTGAAACTGCAACCGTAACGGACTGTATGCTGACACCACTCAGACGTTATAGATCTGGGAATCAGGGAATTCATACTACTACCCAGTACACTGAGCAGCGCATTCCGGATTTTAAGCGCATTCATAATTTTAAGCACATTCCGGATGTTAATCCGTGGATAAAACTAACAATTTTAAGATGAACACTAAGATTACAGTCAAGCTGATCGCGTCAAAAGGAAGATCATCTTGGCACTCAATTTTTTCTTTCCGTCAGTTAACAAGAATGACATTCTTTGTGGGTGCCAAAGTTGACATCGTTACATCGACATGCCAGCAATATATACAAGGTAACATGACAGAAATGGGAGGAATAAGCCCCCTTTCGCAAAATTCTCTTTCACTGTTCATGAAAGACTGTCTGTCGTGCGTTTTTATAAGTAATCCAGATCTGACTACTGAAGCTGTTGCCTATCTGGTTCAAAAATACTGTTTGCTCTAGAAAGTTTAAAGGTCTCTTCCTGTTTATTTTATTTATTTATCAATTTCATACCTGATAAACATCAAATTGTGTTTCATGCTGCATTTCTAAATGTTACGCTTGTAAATATGTGCTTTAAGTGTTCATACCTGATAAACATCAAATTTTGTTTCATGCTGCATCTCTAAATGTTACGCTTGTAAATATGTGCCTTAAGTGTTCAATACCTAACTTTTAAATTTTGTGTTGCTAAGTCTATTGCTTATTGTGTGCTGCCACTATATATTTTATATTTTATTTGTTTATATGAATCACGTGTGAGTATGGGATTATTTACTATGCAGACCCACTTTTTTAAAATTAAAGAGTTGTGGCTCTTATGAGTTATAAACACTGTTCCCTCTAAGGTGCGCAGCCGCGCAGCTCATTAGAAAATGCCGCGCAGCAGTTTCAAAATTCCGCGCACAAGTTTTGGTACCAAGCTCAAACAACCGCCACTTCCACACACAGGAAAAATATTAGAGTGAACGTTTCTTATAAGTATTATTATTTATTAATTTGCTTTCAGGAGACTGTACGAATCAATGTTTTCAAAAGATTATTGTTTGGTTTTACTTCCCTTTTAAATCAAAATGTGATCTGTTATTAATTATTATGCATGTAAACTGTCTTGTTGATGTACATGCATATAAATGTGAACACAGGTAAATATACACTTTATTACTTACATCGCCATGCTTCCTCTTTCTTTACCTTCCCCCTTCCCTCTGTCTCTCTCTCTCTCTCTCACACACACACACACACTCATACACACACACACACACACTCATACACACACACACACACACACACACTCATACACACACACACACACACATTCTCTCTCTCTCTCTCTCTCACACACACACACACACACACACACACACACACACACGGGCGCGCTCGCATAAATGCTAAAATGCACAAATTTCTTATTTCTCTCTCTCTCTCTCTCTCTCTCTCTCTCTCTCTCTCTCTCTCTCTCTCTCTCCCTCTCCTTCCAATCACCTTCCAACTCTTTTCCTCTTTCTTTTTCACTCATTCTCCCTCTCCTCCTTCTGCATTTCTTTCTTTCTCTTAGTCTGTCTGATCTCCCTCCCTCTTTCTCTCTCCCATAAAGAGCAAAAGGGTTCAGGTCCAGGGTAATCAATCACACAGCATGTCACCGTGATCGCCACAAACATGAATGAACTCTTACCTCTCATCCAGCCCAGCATTTTCTCGCCGCTGTACTCCGGAGTGAAATTTTACAAGAAACTGTTGTTGGTCTGACACTATCTCAATATCACCGAAGATGTGAAGAAACTTTTGTTGGCCTGACACTATCTCAATGTCACTGACGATGTGAAACAAGAGGATCGACAGGCGACTGTCCGTAATCAAAGATGACGTCATAACACTAACCGGGATTGATCACTAACAGTTTAGTGTAAATATAAATCACCCAACGGCTCACACTTGCTCGCGGAATGCTAGACTGTTGTGTATGACTTGTCACACAGCACTAAGAAAATGTCTGAGTGCTCTCGCTTTAAAAAAGAAAGGATATACCTTGTAGTGTAAGTACGCAATAAAAACGTACGCACAGTTGTTTTTTTAGCGGGAACCGGTGACAGTCCAGTGATATCCGATTTCGAAATTGGATCTCTGTCAACTTGTGGTATCTAGTGACATCTCCACTTGTAACTTTCCGACGGGCAGAATCTTGTACCACGAGAAATTATTCCTTTTTAAAATGTCTATGTGCACAATAATATTTATTTTAAAACTTATTATTACTTTTTACTAAAATGTCTATGTCACAATAATATTTATTTTAAAACTTACTTTCGTTATCAAGGTCGATGCTGTGTTGCGATTATTACAATTTTAAAACTTCAGTGTAAAAAGAAAAGAACGCACTTCTTTGGTGTAAGCTTAAAACAGTTTAACTTATTTCCAGTACTTTGAAAAACACTATAATGTTTGCAAGAGTCCTTAATATTGAGCCGAAAAAATTACATTTAGATTAGTCAACAATTTATAGATACAAAAAGTGATGAAAGTATAACAATTCTGTTTAGCTCAGCAAAAATACGAAACATAGTCTCATCGATCACGGAAAGGGCGTTCGTTGTGGAGGGTTGTGATGGATAGAGTGGGCGTTAAAGGAGAGGAGGACAGAGTTCAGTAGAAATAATCTTTATGAGGCCGACTGTCGTACTTCACTTTAAAATTGTTAGTAACAGAAAAGATAAGAATTATAAGGAAAAAGAAAATAACCCGGCCTGACTGTATTTAAACAATGTCTTCGTAAATCGGCCCATTTCCCACGTATTTATGTTTTCACACAAAAGCAGCAACTATTCAGTAAATTGTGGTCTTCCTTGAGTCATTTCTGCAAATAAAATGTGCTTGATTCACCATGCCAGTTTCAGTGACGTCACTCATATCACCCTTGTTAACGTTTGACAATAAAATACTTCGTACAATAATATGCACCTTCCCTAAGTCTCTGGCCCACACAGTCTCACAGAATTTCGTGCTCAGGAAGTTAAATAAAGACACTTTGGAGAGGACAATGAAAAGACCACTCTATCGTTCTGTGGCCTAAATGGACAGATTTCTGACATGGGCATCATCGTATCATCACCCCACTAGCATTGATTGACTTACGATCTGTATCACACGGTTATATTTCAAGGTAAACTTTATTTAACTTCCTGAGCACGAAATTCTGTTTGAATGAGTATTATTACTTTCATAATTGGTGGATTGTGTCCCTGAATATTCTTATTCCTATGTCATCTTTTTGGCGGCTGCTAATCAGGACATTCTATATTTAAAAATAAAATACAACATATGATTATATTTTATCCAGTGAAAATATGAAATGTCACCAGTAGTATACTTTCTGTAACCTTTTGAGATTGATAAATTGGATGATAAAAAAAGTAATAATCACGAATCGCTGCGTGCAATGGTCTTTTCATTGTCTAAGCAACTAGTTAACAAAGAAAGGAACCTTTAACTAGATAACAAAGAAAGGAACCTGTAACTAGATAACAAAGAAAGGAACCTGTAACTAGATAACAAAGAAAGGAACCTGTAAGTAGCTAACAAAGAAAGGAACCTGTAACTAGCTAACAAAGAAAGG
Organism: Sinotaia quadrata; assembly: GCA_028829895.1. NCBI lineage: Eukaryota > Metazoa > Mollusca > Gastropoda > Architaenioglossa > Viviparidae > Sinotaia > Sinotaia quadrata. Next base: position 66,363,663 of record CM054179.1, read on the forward strand.
AACCTGTAACTAGCTAACAAAGAAAGGAATCTGTAACTAGCTAACAAAGAAAGGAACCTGTAACTAGATAGCAAAGAAAGGAACCTGTATTTGCAAAGCAAGTAGCTAACAAAGAAAGGAACCTGTATTTACAAAGCAACCAGCTAAGAAAGAAATGAACCTTTAACTAGCTAACAAAGAAAGGAACCTTTAACTAGCTAACAAAGAAAGGAATCTGTATTTGCAATCGTCACTGCTAGACTAAGAATGTAGCTTAGTTTGGTTTGATATATGGATGGCACAGGAACTGGATGAGATGACAGATGGTTGGCAGAGAAAAAGAAAGAGCTGGCAGATGGTTAGCAGGGAGATAGGAAAAGCTAACAGATGGTTAGCAGGGAGATAGGAATAGCTGACAGATAGTTAGCAGGGAGATAGGAAGAGCTAATAGATGGTTAGCAGGGAGATAGGAATAGCTGACAGATGTTTGGGAGGGAGATAGGAAGAGCTGAAAGATGGTTAGCAGAAGACTGGATGCGTTCCTGCGGATAGTGACAAGCGCAAGAACTCACGCTGCCCTGTCGCGAAAACCCTTGTCTCAAGCCGGTCTCGTGAGACGGGATTTACTAGTCGTTAGTGTGAGTCAAGAAAAGACTGCAAGCTTGCGACGCGTTAAACCCAATAAATATCCAAGGAATGTAAGGAAAGTATTTGTGCACAGTCGCTTCCGCCCGACTGAGTATACGTATAATTGTTTACATACAACTTATTCAACAGCCTGTACCGAGCGGCAAGTCAGGCAATTATAGAAACGATACCCGTAGAGAGCGATTTATTACATGAACCGGTTTAGTTGAACCAATAAATGTGTTTCGTGAAACACTTGAAATTGTAAGACCGTCCGGAGAGGGGATGGGACATTTTTAGTCTGTTTATTTACTTGATTGTCAGTTTGTTTACTTGCATAAGTACCTAGGCGACAACAAAATATCCTTTCGTAGTTGTCTGGTAGTAATTGTCAGTTTGTTTACAATAACAAAATATTATTTAATCAGTTATGGAACAGCAACGTCAGAAAAAAATATTTTTTCATTTGAAAAATGAAATCATTTTCGATCACTGAAGACGTTCATCAAATCATCACTGAAGACGTTCATCAAATCATCACTGAAGACGTTCATCCAGATTTATTTAATCTTAGTACAACGATCTCAGGCTTGAAGATGCAGTTTGCCTAAACGCGAGGCACTTGAAGCGACAAGTGGACAATATTGTACATAGAAAAGGAAATTGCTAATTACCTCGAAACAAACCAAGCGACTGTTCGGGGAAAGATACAAATTGCACGCGGGTGTTTTGATCTGACACACAATATGTGGATTAGGTGAAATGCATCAGACAGTTTTTTTTATAGTTGTTTTGACATAATTTAAGATCTAAAGCATGGTACACCTCATGCTCATACATTCACGTCTTTTTTCTTTTTAGAAATCATTTTAACAAAACAATAGTGTTCATGAGAACGACGATGACATCAACGATGACGATATTTGATTATTAATAAAAAGATGCTGGTGAATAATGACGATGATGAAAAATGCTGCTAATGATGAAATTGATGGTGGTGGTTTTTAACAAGTCTGTAAAAAAAATAGCACAACAACAATAGATTTATGTGGGTTTTTTTTAACAAGTCTTTAAAAAATAGCACAACAATAGGTTTACGGCAGTGGAGCTACTAAATAAAGGTAAAGTCAGTAACACTTCGAGGACAATGAGACATAAAAGGAACTGTAAAACATATTCAGTATTGTAACAATATAATATATGCATTCATTTACAGTGCGTAGACAAATACGACATCCCTTAAAGAATGTGATAGAAGTGTTCATATAAAATCATATAACAAGAAGTGTTCATATAAAATCATATAACAAGAAGTGTTCATATAAAATCATATAACAAGAAGTGTTCATATAAAATCATATAACAAGAAGTGTTCATATAAAATCATATAACAAGAAGTGTTCATATAAAATCATATAACAAGAAGTGTTCATATAAAATCATATCAACAGAAGCTAACGAAGTTCTAAGTAAGAAACTGGAAGAGCTGATGTCAGTAATCATTGACATTATGGATGTCCAACATGTAGTTATTATCCTCATTATCTATCATTCATCTTCCTAACACGTTTGTCCAGCCAGAAGGTATGATTTGGGGATTAGCCTAAGGTTACAGGTGGCTATTGGTGGTGGAAAATTAACATCTTGTCCATCTCCTGAGACGAGATTCCCACATATGTGACGTTTTGCTGGGAGATAAGCAAGACGTTAATTCTCCACCACCCAGACCTGCCCGTAACCTTAGGCAAATCCCCAAATCATACTTTCTGGCTGGACACACATTTTAGAAAGATGATAGATTTAGAATAGTGATAGTTCTAGAACATAGCTCAAGTCCCACATACATACAGCCAGGATAGTAATTAAATACAGGTGATAGACTACAACATATAACATGTAAGTGAGTCATGATAACACATGGTTTATGTATCAACAATAATTGTATTCAACAAGAAGTAATATATTACATATAGCAAATAGTTCAACAGTTACAATTAGCGTGTGTCTGCATGTGTGTGTAAATATATATATATAGTTATTTGGTTTGTTCATATGAGCAAATTATAAATGAGTTTATAAGGGAACACTGAATGTTTCTGAGTGAATTCTAGAGTACTTTGGTAGAGTGTATCTACAACTTGACTGAAACTGTGCAGTTGTGACTTTATAAATACATAACTTTAGATCAACTGACATGTAGTCCAGGGTCTCATTGAATGTCATTAAGTCACTCAGGTGGTCCTTTGAACTAGTCTTCTGGTGGGGCTTTGCAGCTCAGCACTCCTCAAACCAAGATCAAAGATAAAGTGAAGATCTGCCAGTAAAATACACATGGGCTAAGAATTTGTCCTCATATGTTGTCTGATAGAGCATTCGTACTTACATGGTCATCATACATTTAGTGTAATATAATAAAATAAAATATAGTTAATGTCAAGAGATAGACATGAATATAATAATAGGCAAGCAAAACTGCATACCTTTGGCAGTAATATATACAAAGGGTTATTTCTTGATAACTGGCAAAAAGGTTTCTAATATGAATATCCATTTTTAACATATGGAGCCAATATATGTGTTGCCTCAAAGGTCAGCTGCATTTGACTAACGAATTACAGGTGAGTTTCTGGTACATTCATTCATGTGATTGAGCAGTGCTTTGATTGGTTAGTTTAGTGAGTTGTCGGGAACATTCAGGTATGTTTCCAGCCTGAGGATAAAGGTAGGTTTACATGTAGTCTGTTTTTAGAGAAGGGGTGAGTGTGGGCTACATAAGCCATTATGTAGCACTGACCATATTAACTTCGTTGAGAAAGATTTATTTTCAAATACACAAATTTTAATTTACATTTTATATTATTTGGCATTGTCACCTGACTCATACGTATGAATGCCTAATTGTTTTATTTAGAAATATAATAAGCTATGAATTACTTTTTAAAAATTAATGACTTGAAAATTTTTATGCGTGTGTGAATGTTTGCATGTGGGCATTGTGAGTACATATGGGAATAATTTGTCTTTGTAAGCATCTATATGGATGTGTGCAAAGTGTGTTCAATGTGTGCAAATTGTGATCAAAGTGTGCAAAGTGTGATCGATGTGTGCAAAGTGTGATCAATGTGTGCAAAGTGTGTTCAATGTGTGCAAAGTGTGTTCAATGTGTGCAAAGTATGTTCAATGTGTGCAAAGTGTGATCAATGTGTGCAAAGTGTGTTCAATGTGTGCAAAGTGCGATCAATGTGTGCAAAGTGTGATCAATGTGTGCAAAGTGTGTTCAATGTGTGCAAAGTGTGATCAATGTGTGCAAAGTGTGATCAATGTGTGCAAAGTGTGATCAATGTGTGCAAAGTGTGATCAATGTGTGCAAAGTGTGATCAATGTGTGCAAAGTGTGATCAATGTGTGCAAAGTGTGTTCAATGTGTGCAAAGTGTGATCAATGTGTGTAAATGTAAACACTTATTTTCCAAGAAACTAGTCATAGGTGTTTTGAGTTTTATAATATTATTTAAATTATTACACTATCAGTCGCAATTGTAATTCACAGACACACAGATAACTCACATATCACTATGCAAGTTCCTTTATTCGTGTGGTTCTCTCTCTCCAAACATACACACCCAACACACGTCATACACACACACACACACACACACACATACACACACACACGTGCACATCCACATATCTTCATACATTTACACTTTTCAAATAATAACACAAATCATTCACTTAAAGGCACAATGCTTATTACTATAGGACACTCGTTGGAGCACACATTTCCATACAACATTTACTACATCTAAATCCAAGCGGAATTCATCTTTTCATCAGCCTGAATGTTATAACTCGAATGTTGAAACCTTGTATCGGTAATACGGACAGCTACGCATCCTCATACACACTTGTCCCAATAGCAACATGAACTTGCAAGACGGAAATGTAGGTCATTGTGACACAGAACGATTTCCAGGGTAGATCGGTGTAGAATTGTCGATAGTGACAGTTTGCCACACAGACGAGAAAAAAAAAGAATTAAGCAACAAAATAAGTACGCAAGAATATGATGAATACTGATGATCCCATTTCCCGGTAAGTGTTACGTTTGTTTCGTGACAGGCACACCTTGAAGTGCGAGCGAGAACGATGTCGACTCTTATATAACCTTGACATACTTGCAATGCAACAACAAAAAATAACTGCGTGTCAGGTTAAATTAGACTGAGCCAAAACTGATAATATTCATGAGTTTGACTCTAGTATCATAACGAGATCAGGGAGGTAACTGTTGACATGGAAAAACACTGTATTATCATAATGTTCCAACCTAGGTCGGCGAATGCGTACAAGTGACCTTCTCTATCTCCAGCCATCCATGCAACATATTCTAATACTTTAGTAAAATAGCAATATCTGAGCAATTGGTTATCGTCCTCTGCAGGTAGTGTGTGTGTGTGTGTGCGTGTGTGTGTGTGTGAGAGAGTGTGTGTGTGTGCGTGTGTATGTGTGTGTGCGTGTGTGTGTGTGTGAGAGTGTGTGTATGTGTGTGTGCGTGTGTGTGTGTGTGAGAGTGTGTGTATGTGTGTGTGCGTGTGTGCGTGTGTGTGAGAGTGTGTGTATGTGTGTGTGGTGTGTATGTGTGTTTCGACAGCAGTTTTGTCACCACTGGAGCTTTGCATTGTTCATTTCGTCATCAGACGTCATCTGATCTGGACTGCCCCAGTGGGACCCACAGCCTCACATTTGTGTTCGAGGTGGAGGGTGGGAGGACATGAGGGCTCGCGGAAAGGGGTAAAGAAGGTCGCACCAGTTTGGCGCACAACGTCAACCGTCCCCGTCGGTGGTGTACATGCAGGTATTAATCCGACAATTTATTTAAAAAAATGAATAAAGGAGGGTAAGCATTGGATTAGTTAATTGGTTTTAAATATGTACCAGAACTCATAAACAATCGCACCCACCTATTCTCTCTCTCTCTCTTTCTCTCTCTCACACACACGTACACACATATCAGATAATTATTAGAAACGTGTGTTGTCTAGATGGCAAGAGATAGGGATGGTCATTCGTACGCATTTTCCGACCGAGACTGGAACTATAAGACACTGGAGTGGTTTCCCAGGTATAGAGTTATCTCCCTGATCTCGTTATCACAGTAGAGTCAAATGCTGAATTATAATTATTTAACAATAGAGTCAAACTGCTGAATTGTTATAACAGTAGAGTCAAAAGCTGAATTGTTATGGTGAGAGTCAAAATCCTTCACTGTCTAGATAGCATCCTTATAGATAACAATCATTTGGCATTTGTCATTTGTCTAGCCTCTTTTAATAGTCTCAAATTACTTCACTTTTTGTGTGGTTAACCAATGCTGGTGTCTTAAACTCTACTGCGTCATCCACTGCTACTGCTGCTGCTGTTTTACTACAACCACCATTTTCACCACTACTGACTACTACTACTACTATTTCTTAGTATTGCTTTACGTGGGTTTTATAAATATACTCCAATAATATTTCCTAATAACTTTACTGACAGTTTCAGAGTCCAGTTATCGAAAACTACTGCTATTCTGCATGTGTGGAATTACTCCAACTGCAAAATTGCAATGTTTAGTCGCAAGTAATTAAGACATTGTAAAAGTTTGCACAACGCAAAATTGCAATGTTTAGTCGCAAGTAATTAAGACAGTGTAAAAGTTTGCACAACGCAAAATTGCAATGTTTAGTCGCAAGTAATTAAGACATTGTAAAAGTTTGCACAACGCAAAACCAAGCAGCAAAATGCTATCACCAAAGCCACCTTGAGTTTGCTCGAAAGAAAACATTTCGGTTTTCATCTGTGCCCTGAAACGGACTCCAGTTTTTTTTTTACTGTCTGTCTCATTGATTTATTTGTGCTTAAAGTCCTTTTCCAAAGTTCATTATTTCCCGGCCGGAAATGTTAGTGGCGTCGCAGTATTGAATGTTCCGAAGAGAGTACCCACTCCATGACTATTTTGTCCAAAGGAAACGATAACTCTGACTTATTTGCTCTTGGCGTCATCGAGCGAAAACCACGCCCAAGGGCAAGATGACAGTGATTAAGGCAAACAGACCAGCTATTAACTGGGAACAATGAGAAATCACATAACGTTCAATGTTCATGGATGAACGTGATTTGTGTGGAAGTTACCACAATGCTACAGGATGAGTAAAACTGGATACTGTTAAATATTCATCATACCAACTCGCAGACTAACAAAGCAATTTCAGCTTTTTTTTTTCATTCTTGAAGATGTTTATACAACGCACTCCAAGAAATGAAACAAAATATCATTCATGAATGTTCGAAAACGGTCTTGTTTACGATGTATTTTACACTACAAACCCAAAGAGTAGAAAACATTTCACTCATTTCTGAGGATGTTCTGCTTTACACACTTTACGTTATTTTACTCTATGTAAACAAAGCATCTGACAATTGTGAAAAATATTCTTCACACTCTGCAAACATTTATTTTCGTATCATGGTGTGGCAGAATAAATTTGCCTACCCCTATTTCTATACTTAATAATTATATCTTTGTTGACAACGTTAACATGACCCGACCTTGGGCACTGTTTATGATGATATTTTTGGAGTAATTAACTCAGGTAAGGATACGCTAGAGCTTGCTGATGAAATCTAAACCAGTTCCAACTGGATGAGTAGTTTTTATTTCTAATAGTCTCAAACTTGTTCATAACAATTTCGTCCAGTGGGGATGGACTGAAAGTTATTTTGTTGAAGAAATCCTCTATTCACTTTGAATTTGGTGTGGAAGAAGTCCGGCCATAAAATCCATTCGCTTAATGGTGAGTTAACTGATTCATTGTGAAGAATGGACTTAGAAATATTTTGTGTATTTTGCTATTGATATATTATACTTGCGTTTTATAGAAACAATAGGTTTTATTGATGTTGTTACAGTGTGACGTTTATAGAGACAATAGGTTTTATTGATGTTGTTACAATGTGACGTTTATGGAGACAAAAGGTTTTATTGATGTTGCTACAGTGTGACGTTTATAGAGACAATAGGTTTTATTGATGTTGTTACAGTGTGACGTTTATAGAGACAATAGGTTTTATTGATGTTGTTACAGTGTGACGTTTATAGAGACAATAGGTTTTATTGATGTTGTTACAGTGTGACGTTTATAGAGACAATAGGTTTTATTGATGTTGTTACAGTTCTCAAATCCAAGAACAGTGTTACATTTGAACGTGCTAATAGTATCGCATAGTTATTAGAATGACTGTTGACACGAACGACCGGAAGAAAAGTAATAGATCGATTCAGGTAAAGTCAATAAGAAGGACAATCATTTCATAAATCTTCATTCACATACTAGATTACGAAACCACGTCAGTGTGTTACAGTGTGTTACTCAGATCATTTTGGTATTTATGTAAATTTCATCCATTGCTTCAGAGTCATATTCTGTTTCGTATTTTCTTCCTTTAAGCTCTACATAGGAAGCGTTTTATAAAGAGCACTTAGCTAACTTTAGCAAACAATTCTCTGGTAAGGTGGTGGGGTGGGGGGAAACATGTTCACTTTGCGAATCTCTTAGACTTTCCACCACGAAAGAAAGAGAAAGGGAGAGAATAAAAAGCATAGCAGAGTTTTGCTCACGAAGAAAATGAAAACAAGATTTTGTTTACGTTCATGTGTGGAGTGACAAAGATCAAACAGCTTATGGTGTCATTACGCACATTACCCAATGAAAATAGCTTTTAGACATTCTCTTTGCTCCTCGATCAATTTAAACTTAGTTTCTAGAATGCTAGATTACTCCTTATGTATAGGTTTCCTCAGGCATTCACTAATATGATTAAAGTGCTATACCCAGCAAATAGAGAATGTACGTGTATGTGCATATAAATATATCATGTGTGTGTGTGTGTGTGTGCGTGTGTGTGTGTGCGCGCGCGTGTGTGTGTGCACGCGTGTGTGTGTGTGTGTGTGTGTGTGTGTGTGTGTGTGTGTGTGTGTGTGTGCGCAGAAATTACTATATTCGAAGTCCATTTATGGATGGATGTGAAACAGACTTGTTTGGATATCGTCTTTAGGGCAAACACTGATCCACTGTTGCTGTGACATAGGGTTTATTTACAAACCATATTTTTTCAAAAATAATTATTTCTATTTATAATAAGGCTTTTAGATTGGGCACACAGAAATCGTGTCTATGTAGAGTGTATAAAAAGCAAACAATTAAATTCAGTGTAAGTATTTCACTTATTGTATGTCTTGCTTGCTGACTTTTTATAGTAAAAGAAATTCTTTTTAAAAAATGTACAGAGCAGATTAGAAAAAAAATGTTACTGTTTACTTTTATCGACGTAATAAATAAAGGTTACTAACCGTCTTCTGAAGTCATGTTGAGGATTCCTTCGATGAGAGAAGGTAGATGAGATAATAAGTAATCCAACTCAAGATTAGACTGTCTGAGGCCCTCGATTTTCTGTGACACTTCTCACGATAAGCTGATTTCGGATTAAAGGCTAATACGGTTACCGTTTTATCTGCAATAAACAAGGGAATGGTAGTGAACAAATATATCTAAAAATAACTTTGACGCTGCAGAAATATTAAGCAATAAATATTATCTATCTATCTATCTATCTGCCTATCTGTATCTATCAATCTGTATCTATTCTATCTTTCTGCTTTCTATATTCATCCATCCTTCTACTATAGCTCTCAACCTAATCTAATATGACCTAATGTAATTTAATGTAATCCAAACTATATGTTAATAGATAGATAGATAGATAGACAGACAGACAGAGAGATAGATAGATAGACAGACAGACAGACAGACAGACAGACAGATAGATAGATAGATAGATAGATAGATAGATAGATAGATAGATAGATAGATAGATAGATAGATAGATAGATAGATAGATAGATAGATAGATAGATAGATAGATAGAAATGTGTATTTCGTCTGAGATACAGGAAGAATGACTGGGTTGTTTTTTTTAATGGCTACAAGACGTTTTACGGAATACAAAGGTAACAGTCCCCGTAACTTCACACAAAGAGGGTCTTATTATGGTCCACTGGCTGAAAATCACGAAGAACAAGTTTGACCATATTTAGATGGCAATTTTGTTTATTCTCATCGTTGTCATCATCATTATTATTATCTTCGTCGTCGTTATCACCATCACCATCTATACTAATAATTCATATACAAATATGTTCTCTGAATAAATATAGCATTACCTTGATTAAGAGTTCGAGTTTATAATGAATATTTGTGTTCGCAAGCGTGTGTGCATGTTTAGTGTGTTTGTGTACACAAGTAAGTTGAGGATATAACGACCTACGGTTTCATCGGTCTACAGTACACTTTTTTAAAGATCACGTGATTTTTTTTTAAAAGTGCAACATCTGATCCATGACTTCGGGGCCGGTATTTGTGACATCCTGCCCTACCACTACCACCCCCTCGGTACTTCTCCTTGTAGTTTAACAAATATCAACTAGGAGCAAACATTTAGAGACAAAATCAGACATCATGAATGAAAAACTAAACCTGCCATACGACTTTCTAGTCTTATAAATTAAGTGACAAACATGTCGACATAAAAACAAGGTTTAAAAGCACAACCTACAAATAATGTTTTGGATCTCGCGAGAGTAGTGCAGATGTCAAGGTCGACATGTGATTGATTTCATTTCGTGCAGCTTACAGCTAGATCCTATTTGTAGAGTTACTATTTTCTAAGAAGAATTATTTACAAAACTCTTTACAAACTGGAAATAATTCATACATTTCATTAACTACAGCAAAGATTTAACCGTCATAAAGGAAAACATTTCGTTATGGGCTCTTTCTTTACAATGGTCTATTTCTATTGAAAAACAAAAACAAAAGTACAATGGTCTACTCATAAACAATGCTATGGCCTACTAATAAACAGTGCAATAGTTTAATCATAAAGAGTACAATAGTCTACTTATAAAGAGTACAATGGTCTACTTATAAACAGTACAATAGTCTATCATAAACAGTGCAATTGTATACTCATAAACAGTACAATAGTCTATTCAGAAACAGTAAAATGGTCTACTCATAAACAGTACAATAGATTATTGATAAACAGTACAATGATCTACTCATAAACAATGCAATGATTTACTCATAAACAGTATAATAATCTACTCATAAACAGTACAATGGTCTACTAAGAAACTGTGCAATAGTCTACTCATAAATAGTGTAATGTCATAAACAGTACAATAGATTATTGATAAACAGTTTAATAGTCTACTCATAAATAGTACAATAATCCACTCATAAACAGTAACTATGGTTTACTCATAAACAATGTTCCTTCTAGGTACGCGGCCGCGCAGCTCATTAGAAAAATTCCGCGCAGCAGTTTCAAAATCCCGCGCACAAGTTCTGGTAGAAAGCTCAAACAACTGCCGATTCCGCGCACACAGGAAAAAGTTCCGCGCACACAGGAAAAAGTTCCGCTCACACAGGAAAAATATTAGAGGGAACGGATTGCTCTTAAACAGTGCAATGGTCTGCTCATAAGCAGTGCGATGGTCTACTCATACACGGTGCAATGGTCTACTCATACACGGTGCAATGGTCTGCTCATACACGGTGCAATCAAACGCGTTCGCTCAAATAATAATAATAATACAAATACATCATCCGTCCAAACTGATATATTCATTGCTAAACATGTTACTCACTTCATTCTTCATTCGGCCGGACTGTGGGCGAATATTTAAGTTCACACAAACAGATATGTGTGATCCAGGTTCTGGTCTGATTCACACAGTGAAAGATACACTCCTAACATTTCGACACCCATCACGTCCCTCTCGTACAACACTCGTTCCATTCATTCAGTCGTTCAAAATGGACTTTGAAATGACAAAATACAGACAGGCCATTAGGGACATAATAAAACAGGAAATACACAAACTCCACCAAACAAAGCTTGCATTTATTTACGATGTTGTTAGGTATGTTCATAGTTATGATTGCAACCGTTGAATGAGAATTGAATTCACAAAATAATGCCTTGAATAAAAAAAACAAATTGACTCGAATCGGAACTAACCGGACCTTTCATTTCATTTACAAGAAAACATCGCGTCTGTCGATCAGCAAATATAAACGCCATACTTTGAAGCCGTTAAATTGCAAGGAAGTGGACAGTATCCGGACAGGCGTGCCTAATGATGAATAAATCACAAATGCATAATTAGTTGCTTTAGCCAATGAAGTGCGTTTTCGTTAGAAATATGAGCTGTTAAATCCCTTTAGGTTCTTGGTAATTTTTGTGAAATGAAAAAGTTGGCAAAATGAGAGTTTACAGTAAGATGATAAAATATATCTGATTAGTAGTTAATGAAATGTACAGTTTGCAGTAAGATGATAAAATATCTCTAATTAGTAGTTAATGAAATGTACAGTTTGCAGTAAGATGATAAAATATCTCTAATTAGTAGTTAATGAAATGTACAGTTTGCAGTAAGATGATAAAATATCTCTAATTAGTAGTTAATGAAATGTACAGTTTGCAGTAAGATGATAAAATATCTCTAATTAGTAGTTAATGAAATGAACAGTAAGATGATAAAATATCTCTAATTAGTAGTTAATAAAATGTACAGTTTTAAGTGTGAATGAAGGTAAATAAATTCAACGACTAGTGTGAAAGGCTTCTTGTTAGAAATTACATCATTTGTGATCATCGCGCCATACAACTGATTTTTCTCTCCATCTCCCATTAAATACCGTTTTGCTTGCAACAGCTTCTAGAGGTCGCCCCTATCATTGGGGACTAATTTCTAAACGAAAAACGAGGCTGGCATTGGTACAAAAGAGCCTGGTCATTCCATCCCTGACAGTGCGACGACCTTTCCTCTCTTGCCGGAGTCAGTGACGGCAGTCTGCTAGACATCCTAAAGTGTGGATGACGTCAACACTAGCTCCAAACATAACAAGAACTGCTAGACATCCTAAAGTGTGGATGACGTCAACACTAGCTCCAAACATAACAAGAACTGCTAGACATCCTAAAGTGTGGATGACGTCAACACTAGCTCCAAACATAACAAGAACTGTTAGACATCCTAAAGTGTGGATGACGTCAACACTAGCTCCAAACATAACAAGAACTGTTAGACATCCTAAAGTGTGGATGACGTCAACACTAGCTTCAAACATAACAAGAACTGCTAGACATCCTAAAGTGTGGATGACGTCAACACTAGCTCCAAATCTAACAAGAACTGTGTTAGATTCTCGACAATATTAATCAGTGAGGAACAGCGAACAGTGATAGGCGTACCTCACTGCTTTAGCTAATTTTCAGTGGTACCGACTCCACACTGCTGAAGTGAGTTCAAATTGAAGAAGAAAAACGTTTAAACAAAAACAATAAATGGCACCTTTAGTTACGATTGCCAGAAAGTTTCAATTCGTAATTATTATTTCATTTGCAGACTGTAATACTCAGCCTTTCTCATTGCAAGGGCATACTTAACACATTTTTAGGTAGTGTTTAAAATTACCAAAGTATTGTAGCTCATAGAAAGTGAAGAAGAAGACCACACATGAGAGAGAGAAGTAGATGTGGAGTGTTGAAGAACATACAATTCCAACAGTTCTATACTTCTATCAGTACCCGCTGGAATGCTCATAATTCTATGATTTTAAGTAATGTTTATATAAATTTTCATCATCAATACTAGTATTTCATTATAAGAAGCGGGTGGGACTCAGATTTATTTTTTTATAAAATCCTTTTATTACAACTTGAATCATTTAAGTAGAACGAGTAGATAACGAGACGTTTTACTTGTATAGTAGGTCGGTTGAGAAAACGTTCAATTAAAACAATTAAAAACTAGAATAAAGTATTCCTCCTTGTGACAATCCTAGTTACTGTGAAATGCTATCGATTACTCTGTAGTGTTAATCTTTCCCAGTTCGAGTGTTGGCAGGTCAAGCTGACATAGGCATTCAATTTTGCTCAAGGATCCGTTAAACATATTAGGGCGTAAACCAAAGTGTCTAATTACTGTTCATTAAATCAGCAGAATATTATTAATAAGATATAAAGCATAAATTAACACGCTAATTAGTGTGCTTAAATCAATGAAAACGCTACTTCTATGAAATATTAATGTCAAACGACGTCTCGTACTTTTAGTATCATCAGCTTACAAAAGTCGAGTTACCAGTCAAGATTAGTATCATCAGCTTACAAAAGTCGAGTTACCAGTCAAGATTAGTATCATCAGCTTACAAAAGTCGAGTTACCAGTCAAGATTAGTATCATCAGCTTACAAAAGTCGAGTTACCAGTCAAGATTAGTATCATCAGCTTACAAAAGTCGAGTTACCAGTCAAGATTAGTATCATCAGCTTACAAAAGTCGAGTTACCAGTCAAGATTAGTATCATCACCTTACAAAAGTCGAGTTACCAGTCAAGATTAGTATCATCAGCTTACAAAAGTCGAGCCTCTTTTGAGTTACCAGTCAAGATTAAGTTTTAACTATCTTGGAATTCATCAGCCAGGGTTAACTCTGGAATCATCAGCCAAAGAATGTCTATACTTCCTTAGGGGTCATCATCGAGATCAACTCTTACATCCACAAAAATACGTATTCGTTATTCACTGGTGTGTCATTCTTTCCCCAAACGGTGATTAATCGATACATCTATGTTTACAAACTGAATCATATTTCAATGTTAACTCATAATTATGTGGTACGTGCATTTTTATGTTTTGCTTTCATAATATTCCATATTATTCAGTTTACAAATTGTTTCAAACTGAAACTGAATTTTGAAAAAACAACAACAGCAATGGAACAGTTCAGTTTAACCAGAGTTTTAAATGAGTGCAAAGGTCATTACAAAATGGAACTACTGTGCAACTTCCACCATTATAATCATCTCACACACACACACACACACACACACACACACACACACACACACAAACACGCTCACACAAAATCACATTCACACACTGGTAAACAAGCATAAACTTGCATACACACATACACCCAACACAGTTAAAGTAAAATATAAGCAAATTCTACATATAGAAAGATATAACTTTATGAAAATTAAAAGAAAATAAGTACTTTTCCATTTTAATATTTTCTTTGATTTCAGTTAATTGATGAAATTAGTTTTGTATATAAATCAAAATACTTTCTTTTAATTTTTTTTTCAGTGCTTGAGAGAAAACTTGCACACACAAGATTACATCTATAGACTGCTAATGGCGCGGGATAATGAAAACATCCCTAATATTAGATTAGTAATTTCAAGTAAACCTACTGACAAAACCTGTCACATAATGGCTTATGTAGCCCACACCCACCCTTCCTCTAAAAATAGACCACAAAATAGACTACATTCTACGAAGGCTGACCCTTATCCCTGGGCTAGGAACATACGTGAATGTTCCAGACAACTCACCAATCAAAGTACAGTTCAGCCACGTGAGCGAATGTACCAGAAACTCACCTGTAAATCATTAGTCAAATGCTATCTTCTAGAACTATCACTCTTCTATTCTACATTGTCTATTGTTCATTTTTCAGACATGTGTGGCCAGCCAGAAGTGTGTTTTGGGAATTAGCCTAAGGTCATGGCGACCCAGGCTGGTGGAGAGTTAACATCTTACCCATCTCTCAGCAAAATGTCACAAAACCATTTTTAAAAAAAGTATTTTCGTATTTAAACAAACCTTTTCACTTATTTTCAGAAAACGAATTGAACTAAACTTAAGTGAAATTTTAATTTACCTTTATTTTCTTTATAAATGAAGCATATTTAAATTCTGTTAATACAGTTAAGCACTATTACAATGATATTTTTTTTAATTTACAAGACATCTGGACTTTTACATTAATTATTTTAAAATTTCTGGAATTTTCTACAAAGATACAGCGCTAAAATCATACATTAAAACATTAATTTATATTCTATACAGTATACACGGTATTATTAATTATGTTTTGTGTCTAAAATACATTCTGTTTGTCAACAATGTATAAAAAATAGAAAATAGTATATTTAATGCTATATATGGCACATTACATATTCTCTTGAAAATAGAATACACGAATTGTAAGAAAGAAAGAGTACAATTTAAATTTATTGAAAATGTGTATGTATACCTCTCTTTTCATCAGTCTAATGAAACTAACACTCACCATTGTGCACAACATTCATTGACGTATTTGTCGATCTCACATGACACTAACATCCACCATTGTGCACAACATTCATTGACGTATTTGTCGATCTCACATGACACTAACATCCACCATTGTGCACAACATTCATTGACGTATTTGTCGATCTCACATGACACTAACATCCACCATTGTGCACAACATTCATGGACGTAATTGTCGATCTCACATGACACTAACATCCACCATTGTGCACAACATTCATTGACGTAATTGTCGATCTCACATGATACTAATATCCATCATTGTGCACAACATTCATTGACGTAATGTTGATCTCACATGAAACTAACACTCACCATTGTGCACAACATTCATTGACGTAATTGTCGATCTTACATGACACTAATATCCATCATTGTCCACAGCATTTATTAACGTAATGTTGATCTCACATGACACTAACATCCACCATTGTGCACAGCATTTCTTGACGTAATGTTGATCTTTCTCACATGACACTAACATCCACCATTGTGCAAAATATTTCATTCCTGAAGCTCATTTACACAGTCTGTTGATTATAAAAGCTGCATATTGTTTTAACTTGGCACAAACAATTGGAAAATACGTAATGTACAACACCGTGTTACTTCCAGAGTTCTCTCCTTTTCTTTTCGATTCCACTTAGCTTCTGACATTCCAGATTCTTCCAGCCTTGACAAGACTGCTCTGCTGCTCTTTGATGCAATGCGGCTATCCTCTTTCTAGAACATTCTAGAAAAGTTACAAGAGAAAAGCTACAAGAGTTGTTTAATAGTTCAGAACTACGGGACATGAAAGAGTGCTTCTCTCTTTCTCTCTCGCTCACAAGTAGTGGTTGTTAGCGCGCGCGCGCGTGCTTCTGTGTGTATGTGAATGTGTGTTATTGACGTGAACCATCTTTTCGTCTGACTGAATATTAAAACTGGAATATGAAACCTTTGCTTGGGTCGTGCGAGTTGTGTACCCTGGTCCGCATCAATCACAATAGTAACATTAAGGTTAAAGACGGAAATTGGTGGCGCTAAATCTCACGACGGTTATTTTGGCACATGAGCATGGAGAGCTAAACGTTTGAAACTGGCGACAGTTTGGCATGAAGATGTTAAAAAGTCAAAATAGAGTACTTGTCATAACACTGCTACACTCACACGTTCGTTTCATGGCGACAGTACCTTTAAATCTCATTAAATATCAAATTGTAAATATTCTTATTGACTGCTGTATACTTTTTGTGAAGTAGTTATTGTAAGAAATGCCACTTTATAGAAATCACTATTAATGTATTAGCATACTCTCGTCTATAGTGCAGTGCACATACAAAAATCTTCCTCAATAGAATACTAGTTTTACAAGTAATAACTTCATTTAAAGTGCATACAAGGTATACTAATTGTAATAACTTCATTTAAAGTGCATACAAGGTATACTAGTTGTAATAACTTCATTTAAAGTGTATACAAGGTATACTAGTTGTAATAACTTCATTTAAAGTGTATACAAGGTATAATAGTTGTAATAACTTCATTTAAAGTGTATACAAGGTATAATAGTTGTAATAACTTCATTTAAAGTGTATACAAGGTATACTAGTTTTAATAACTTCATTTAAAGTGTATACAAGGTATACTAGTTTTAATAACTTCATTTAAAGTGTATACAAGATATACTAGTTGTAATAACTTCATTTAAAGTGTATACAAGGTATACTAGTTTTAATAACTTCATTTAAAGTGTATACAAGTTATACTAGTTGTAATAACTTCATTTAAAGTGTATACAAGGTATACTAGTTTTAATAACTTCATTTAAAGTGCATACAAGGTATACTAGTTTTAATAACTTCATTTAAAGTGCATACAAGGTATACTAGTTGTAATAACTTCATTTAAAGTGTATACAAGGTATACTAGTTTTAATAACTTCATTTAAAGTGCATACAAGGTATACTAGTTTTAATAACTTCATTTAAAGTGTATAGAAGATCATGAAGGCACAAAGACGAAAAACAAGGAAAACAAGAGAAACATTCTGTTCGTCTTTAGTCAAACGAAAGAGCTACTATAATCTCAAACCAAAGAGCTACTATAATCTCAAACCAAAGAACTACTATAATCTCAAACCAAAGAACTACTATAATCTCAAACCAAAGAACTACTATAATCTCAAACCAAAGAACTACTATAATCTCAAACCAAAGAACTACTATAATCTCAAACCAAAGAGCTACTATAATCTCGAATAAAGAGCTACTATAATCTCGAACCAAAGAACTACTATAATCTCAAACCAAAGAGCTACTATAATCTCAAACCAAAGAGCTACTATAATCTCGAATAAAGAGCTACTAACTTGGACTTGGACAAGCTAAAAACACGTTTTCCCTTGAAGACAATCATCTGCTCACCAACGCCTCATTTCAACTTTATTTATTTAATTTATTTAATTCACAATTCGATCTCAAATATAAACACCCCCCCCCCCCTTCACACTTTAAGAGGAAATCTACCTATGCTATTTAAGTCACCAAGGTAACGCTGTGAAGAAAACTGGAAATGAAGGTTTACTTTATTTATCATTGATGCCACTGGAAAAAATAATAATATATTTGAAGTATTATAATTATTTGTACCAACCTGACAATCAGCTTGTCCCGATTTTAATTCCGCGCTTTTATCCGAACGATAAGTCCGTTAGATTCGTTCAGTTAAAATTCCGCCATTTTTACAAATAATATTTTTTCACAGACTCCGCTCGCTAGTAGAAAAATTAAATAACTCCGGGTCGGATTGATGTAAATATCAGTTAAGAGTCAGAATCGCTTGAAACAGATCCACTTCTTCACATAAGTCAACTGATGTAAGTTGCATAAATGTGTACCACATATAAAACAGAGGCTCGTTTACTGAAGCACTTGACAGTATTCCTCTGGGATTTTCCGGTATAAGTCTAGAAACAATCATATCGTTATAAAGAGCCGATCTCAGTCGCCAAGTTCACGTACACAGATGTATATGCAGAGTTACAGTTTGTCCCACTTTTTTCCAGTCCTTCCGTGTCATTACACGGCTTCTACTGTAGTTGATTATTCCTTGAAACCGCACCCAGTCCTCCCAAAAATGAAATACCCGCCTACACGTCTTGAGTAGTTTATTCGACAACACGGCCTATATATTTTTTTCTTTTCTTTTTCATGCACCTGTTTACCCTAACTATCAGAAACTTACAAAGGGAGATAAGAAATATAATGCTCAGATGTAAAAATGCTGTGTTCGACACCGTATTGAGATATTTGTCGTGTGCTACCAGAGAAAAATAGTAATGTAGTTGTCAAATTCTTTCCCCTTACCTTGACATTCAATGAACTAGATATCTAAGGATAAGATTACGCTTCTTTGTGTATTGACAAAATTGTAATTCCGCACACCTGTCATTTCTAGTTGGGTGAACTAAGTACATTCAAATCCGTTTTCGTTAAAAGTTTAAGTGATGACGTTAAAACGAGCGTAATCACCACCACCTCCGAAAAAATTTATCTCTAGAAATGATCCTGTACATACGACACGTTAATCCGACTTGAAGTGTTTTATTCGACCGGATGTTCTCACTAGGTTATGGTTTGAAATGTATCACCATCGGTGCGGAACAGTTTTCCCCATTAGATAAAATACACATAGTCATTAATACTTTTTAATTACTCTGAGTAGTTTATACCTTTAAATTTCACAGTCATTTCTACTTTTTAGTACACTGAGCCATTAATATTTGTTATTACATATATACTGAAACAATACATTGGGTTATTGATACTTTTTAATTACAATTTAATTACGCTGAGTTATGAATCATTAATGCTTTTTAAATACACTGAGTCATTGAAACTTTTCAACTTCACAAGTCATTAATTCTTTTTAATTTCACCGAGACATTACAACTTTTTAATTACACTGAGCCATTAATAATTTTTATTGCATTTATTGAAATAATACACTGAGTAATTAATACTTTTTAATTACATATATTGAAATAATACACTGAGTAAATAATACTTTTTAATTATATATATTGAAATAATACAGTGAACCATTAATATTTGTTAATTACACATTGAAATAGTACAATGAGTCATTAACATTTTAATTACACATATTGAAATAGTACATTGAGTCATTAATGTCATTAATAAATACTAACGCGTTGAAATAATACACGGTACAAATATAATTACATTAATTTTTAAAACATTTGTGTTCTATATTGTTGATCTTTGCATTGATTAAATTCCGGATAAATGTATGAAACTGATGTCAATGAAAAGCACTAAACCATCCTAAAAAAACAATTCAGCGTCAATATTAAAAAATGTCACAGAAAAATTCAAAAGAAAAAGAAACAGGGAAAAGGCCACAGGAAAAATGTCGCAAATTACATAGATAGATAGATAGACAGACAGACAGACAGACAGACAGACAGACAGATAGATAGATAGATAGATAAATAGATAGATAGATGTGTCCTATCAGCCGTTGGGGGCACCACTGATGACTTGACAGCCAGTTTCCTCCAATTCATTATGTTCTCTGCTAATTCTCTGCTTAGTTTTAGCCCTGTTCACTTTCAGATCTCCTTCGCCCTCCTTGCATAGTAGCTTGCATGATTGTGTTGGCAAACCCTGTCAATCACACATTCTTAACCTACCTGTCAGTCACTCACTGTAGATCTAGCTGTCAGTCATTCATTGTAGATCTAGCTGTCAGTCGCTCACTGTAGATCTAGCTGTCAGTCATTCATTGTAGATCTAGCTGTCAGTCACTCACTGTAGATCTAGCTGTCATTCATTCATGGTAGATCTAGCTGTCAGTCACTCATTCTTGACCTAGCTGTCATTCATTGTAAATCTGGCTGCCAGTCACTCATTCTAGACCTAGCTGAGAGTCTTTCATTCTTGACTTAGCTGTCAGCCATTCATCCAAGACCTAGCTGTCACTCATTCCAAACCTAGCTGTCAGTCAATCGTTCTAGATCTAGATGTCAGTCAGTCATTCTAGACATAGCTGGTAGTCTCTCATCCTAGACATAGCTGTCAGTCAGTCATCCTAGACATAGCTGTCAGTCATCCTAGATATAGCTGTCAGCCAGTCATTCTATAATAGCTGTCAGTCAGTCATTCTAATAGCTGTCAGTCAGTCATCCTAGACATAGCTGTCAATGTCATTCTAGACATAGCTGTCAGTCAGTCATCCTAGACATAGCTGTCAGCCAATCATTCTAGAATAGCTGTCAGTCATTTTAGACATAGCTGGTAGTCTCTCATTCTAGACATAGCTGTCAGTCAGTCATTCTAGACATAGCTGGTAGTCTCTCATTCTAGCCATAGTTGGTAGTCACTCTTCTTGACCTAACTGTCATTCACTCATCCTAGATCTAGCTGTCATTCACTCATTTTAGATTTGTCAGTCACTCATCCTCATTCAAAAATCCTGTCTGGGGAGACATCCTCTACACAGCTACATGCGGTTTAGCAGCATCTACCCCAGTGGAGATAATATACTATAATATTATCTTCACAAGCAGAGATAAAACACTGCAATTTTTAATTGAACAGTATACACATATTGGCTCACATCAATTTGTGATCACTTAATAGTGACCTCATTATGCTATTCAGAGTAATGTATGAACTCGTGACATTTAATATATAACCAAAGTAATGTGTGAACTCGTGACATTTAATATATAACCAAAGTAATGTATGAACTCGTGACATTTAATATATAACCAAAGTAATGTATGAACTCGTGACATTTAATATATAACCAAAGTAATGTAAGAACTCGTGACATTTAATATATAACCAAAGTAATGTGTGAACTCGTGACATTTAATATATAACCAAAGTAATGTAAGAACTCGTGACATTTAATATATAACCAAAGTAATGTAAGAACTCGTGACATTTAATATATATAACCAAAGGGACAGTGTGAATCCACTGGTTGTAAGAGTTTATAACAAAGACAGACTAATGTTATGGTTGTACAACAGATATGCAAAGTCTATGTAAATAATACTTCATCTGTTAATTTTACCGACTCTGTATACCTGGCTTAACATGACGGTGTGACGGTTGGGGGGGGGGGGCAATTTACGGCCCGCGGTCTGCATGCGGTCCGCCACTGAGTTTTCTGAGTCCCGCGGAAGCATTCAGCAATAAAATCTTTTCGTAAAGTCGTAAACTGATCACGGTAAATTGCCAGTGCCGAGACTAACTTGAACCGAGACTCAAAATCTATGGACTTGCTTCCCTTGTGTCAAAGAAAATTAGGTCAGCATTTTAATAGCCAGATACGTACTACGCATTCGCAGTCGATGTTGACACAATTCTGTCTTATTTCAGTTTCATTTTTGCAACAGTAAAATCTGTAACGTTCCGACCTGAGTGAATCATGAACACTACTAAAAAGCGCAAAATTGAAAAAGAATGTTTTGCGCGAAAGCGGCGGAAGCCGGAAGCGTCCTCTACACTCCATCCATCCATCCAAAAGAATGCCATGCATTCAGTGAAGACTGGACACTCAAATATTTCTTTAGTAATTCAGGGAATAAGTCAGTGTGTTTATTGTGTCACGGGTAAAATGTCCGCGGAAGAACGCAGGAAAAAATACCGCAGAGTGTGTTACGAAGCTGAAGAAGCAGC
Organism: Sinotaia quadrata; assembly: GCA_028829895.1. Taxonomy (NCBI): domain Eukaryota; kingdom Metazoa; phylum Mollusca; class Gastropoda; order Architaenioglossa; family Viviparidae; genus Sinotaia; species Sinotaia quadrata. Next base: position 66,386,239 of record CM054179.1, read on the forward strand.
AGACCATATTTACGAAGCAATCGTTACTTCATGATAGTGCTACAGAGGTCATGGTAGCATACAACCTCGCTAAAAACAACAAGCCATGGTGGTGAGTTTGAAGTAGTGCTTGGTAGAGTGCGCAAGCGTCCTTTGCCCAGACGCGAGAAGCAAATTCGAAACCATTTCATTTTCAAGAACTATAATGTGGCGCATAGACAACTATCAAAACAGCTGAACACTCGAGCAAAGATTTTGATTTAGTTTTCTTTGGCACTGGATGAGAGCACTGATAACCAAGACACTGCACAGTTACTTATCTTTAGCGTCATCACAGACGAACTACATGCTTTGGAATCGATGAAAACTACAACTTCTGGTCAGGACTTGTTTGAGTGTGGTGTGGAGAAAAGTGCCTTGTCGTGGAATATAATGACAAGTATTACAATAGATGGGGCCAGAGCATTTACTGGAAAAAATGTGGGTATGGTTAACCTTTTAAAGAACAATTTAAAAGCAAAACACCTAGACAGTGATATCTTGTCTTTTCGTTGTATTTTGCATCAGGAAAGCCTTTGTAAAGCTGCACTGGACATAAAGCATGTGGTGGATCATGTAGTGAGCATAGTGAACACAATCAGAGCAAGGGCGTTCAACCATTGACAATTTAAATCTGTGCTTGAGGATATGGAGGCACACTGTAAGGTGGTTGAGCCTGGGCAAAGTGTTAAAACGGGTTTGGGTATTACAGAATGAAATCCTTCTCTTTCTGGACATGAAGGGGACTTCTTGTGATTTTGTGACCAAAATGGGATGTGAGGGGTGGAGATATGAGATGATGTTTGCAGCTGATAAGTTTGAGAAATTAAATGAATTGAATGTGACATTGCAGGGAAAGGGGTTGTTTGAAATGTTGAGGCATGAGATCATTCAAAACAAAACTAGGTCTATTTGCAAGGCAAGCAGGTGAGGGCAAGTTTTGTCATTTCCCTTTATAAGGAAAACGGAAAGTGCCTGCAAGTGTTTCCTCCAAGATTAGGGATCATTTGATGAGTTTGAATGGTGACGTCACAAGGAGATTTCAGGATTTCGAGAAAATTGAGCACGAATTCAATTTGTTATCTTAATCTTTCACTGCTGATATTGATACAGCACCTAAGGAGGTGCAGCTTGAACTAATTGACACGCAGTCAGATCACATGCTGAAAGAAATGTTTAATTTTGTGACATTGATAGAATTTTACAAATCTCTATCTACGAACAAATTTCCATGCTTGAAGAAATTTCCTGGGAAAATGTTTTCTATTTTTGGATCCACATATATTTGTGAGCAAAGTTTTTCTTGCGTGAAAATCAACAAGAGTAGATCCTCTATGAATGACAGAAACTTGCAGGCAGTGATGAGGATTTCAACAAGCAACCTCACTTGAGTTCAAAAGAATTGTTAAAAAAGTGTGAGAGGTTACATTTGTCTCATTAAATTATCTGTGCTGGCTGGTGTGTAATTTGTACATCATTAAATTACTTGTGCTGGCTGGTGTGTAATTTGTACATCATTAAATTATTTGTGCTGGCTGGTGTGTAATTTGTACATCATTAAATTACTTGTGCTGGCTGGTGTGTAATTTGCACATCATTAAATTACTTGTGCTGGCTGGTGTGTAATTTGTACATCATTAAATTACTTGTGCTGGCTGATGTGTAATTTGTACATCATTAAATTACTTGTGCTGGCTGGTGTGTAATTTGTACATCATTAAATTACTTGTGCTGGCTGGTGTGTAATTTGTACATCATTAAATTACTTGTGCTGGCTGGTGTGTAATTTGTACATCATTAAATTTCTTGTGCTGGCTGGTGTGTAATTTGTACATCATTAAATTACTTGTGCTGGCTGACGTGTAATTTGATAAATAAAAATAAATTTAATGAAACTTTCTCTGTATATCACTATTGTTTAGTTTTATTTATTTATTATTATGATGCAATTTACACGTCGCATTAAATAAAATGTAATGTTAACTAATGAATACGATCAGTTTGAGAAGGTGCGGCCCTCCGCTAACCACAGCCTCTCAAAGTAGTTCCTGAGCCAAAACAATTGCCTCCTCTAATACATCAGTCTGGTGATTGACCAGTCTCGCTTCTTTGTGAAAGTATACGTGGCTAAGTTGAGGTCGCAATTACACGTGGAATGATTGTAACACACGTTGTAACACACATTGTAGCACACATTGTAACACACGAAGCCAGCTTCTCTACTTGCATTTACACACGCACACATCACATAATTTATACTCAATAAAGAAAATAGTCGTATGTTATTACGGAAAGAATACTTGCTACATTTCACACCACCTAAAACATGGAATACATTTATATTACTATGGATCATTTGACAACAATATTACTAAGCAAATCAAATTATTAATAAAGTTAATGCAATGAATATTTCAATAAATGAGAAAACATGTACAAGTTATGATTAAAAATACTGTTGTGATAAACCTAAGACTAGACCAAATCCAATTTTACTCAACGGCTAACTCTGTAAGACCACTGCTTAATACTGATAAGTGACTAGCATTCTTTAAATATTTTTATTATTTCTATTTATTTTGCTGATCGAGTTTGCGAAACACGAGGAGAGTCGAAAACTTTTCTGTGAAAGCGTATCTTTAGTAATCAAAGAAATTTGAAGACGGCTCAATAAATGAATTTGTACTCTCGTTCTTGTTGAAAATGTTTGCACTAAAGGGATGGCTTACGCTAAATTTAGCCATGACCTAAGGTGACAGTGACAACCAGTCATCGAGAAGCAACAAGAGGACGGACCTTTGGAATGCGCTATTTCTGGCCAGGAGAAGTCTTCGCCTGTAGCTCTATACTCATCAAAAAATTGGACATTAAGAAGAAAAAATGTAATTTGGGTTTGTTGACATTCAACAGCTTAAGTAGGGCAACTCTGGCAATTTGATCTGTTTTATTTCTAAAAACTCATGCCAAGAGCTTCAACACCATGTTTGACTGGGCTTTTATATTTATTTATAGTTTCTGAGTGTAGATTGTAGAAAGAGCGCAGTCTGATATTGATTTGTTTTTAATTCTGAATTATTATTCACCTTGTTTCATTAATTCAGTTTTTAATTCAAATGCATTTTTGCTGTAATGGACTAAGTTTAAAAAAAAAAAGGTGGGGGGGGAGTAATCGAGTAAGAGATTGAAAAAATAAAATGAGAAGATAGTTAATAATTGTCTAAAAGTTCTACATCGTCTGTTCAGTACTGTCGTCGTTCCTTGCTGAACTTGTTAGGAAGAAATCTTTGGGCTTAAAGGATTATACTATTCCACAAACATCCACTCACTTTGCCATTTATACACGCACACACACACACGCACACACACACGCACGCACACAAGCACATCTAGCTCACTCCTAGAGCTTTAAACATCTGTATGTTATAACAGTCCTGCATCCTAAATTCTACGTACACACACACACACACACACACACACACACACACACACACACACACATACACACACACATGTCTGCCTGTCTCTCATCTCTCACGCACACACACATACACACAAAACACGCATAGACACATTCACACACACACACACACACACACAAACAGGCATACAAATACACGCTCACGCATGCATGCAAATATACACACATACTCCAACGCACACCTTTTTGGCGTTTCAGTCACTATTCATTTGCAATACAAACATTTACAATTAAGGTTTTGTACGCCTTTTGTTAAGTGTCGGTAAAATGTAGGTCAAGGAATTGTAAACACAACGTTTTTGTTCTGACCAGTGTGTTCGACACGTCATGAATGTCTTCTATGCGTGGGCCCTATCATTGTAAATACATCAAGGTTTAAGGGACGTCACTAGCCAATTATTTCTTCTTACCGTTTTAATATTTTTTTTATTTTATTTTGTACCAGAACAGGTTCCAGCGTTGCCTCTTCAATTTCAAACAAAACACATTATATCTGCTGTTAGTTTCTAGCTACACTTTCATAATTTATTCACATTTACACAAACATGTCAATCTCAGATTATTATGCGTAAATTATATACACATACTTAATTGAGACTTGTACAAACACCTATTTCAAACTATTTCAGATTGTATACCCGTAATTTTAAAGACAAACACAGACTTCTCGTTGGAAATATAGATTTCAAAACACGTATAATAGAGTATAACTATCTTAATTAGGATTTAGTTCGTTTTAAGCACATGTACTCGTCAACACACGGACTTAAGTATCTCGTTTTAAATTATTCACTGATATCAAGGTACATGGACTCGGCGAGCGATTTCGTTTGTGATTAGAATTTCTAATAACTATATTCAAGTACAAAGATAGCTTATGTGTTATTTTTTAAAAATACATGAATATAATTCTCTTTTACTTTCTTTATTCTTGTTTTTGCTGTTCTTTTAGCTAAGCACTTGTTATTCCAACGAAAAGATCTCTTGCGAGACTAGTTTATAGAATTGACGTAAAGATCTTATGTGCGGCTAGTCAATAGATATGGTTATTCTGGGCATGACGTCACGAAGAACATTTTAAAATCTGGTTTACGAACTTATGCATGTCTCGTAAACAAGATAAAATTAATCTTATATTGGACACTAATACACGCCGATCTTTTCTGAAACGGGTTTACAAAGCTGTACAAAGCCTTTAAAACACGTTATCAATCATGTTATTTTAAATACGGAGTCACAAGGATCTTTTCTGAAGCTGGTTTGCATGCCCTGTAAATCTGACTTGGGATTGTTTGTTTGTTTGTTTGTTTGTGTTTTTAAAAGAACAATTTAACATTTGATTGCACTTTGATGTGTGTTAGTGTTTTACGAACTGCCATGTTCTCAACAACCATTATACCGTCAAGTGCTTATAATGGCAGTCCAAAAACAACTGATAAAGAAATGCCTATATAAACTGAATATACGATTAACAAAATGTATACACCTTATACTCCTAAGTATCTCTGTAAGTTGTGTTTATGTATGTATATATGTCTAAAGGTGTGTTTATGTATGTATATATGTCTAAAGGTGTGTTTATGTATGTATATATGTCTTAATGTGTTTATATATGTATAAATGTGTGTTTATGTTATGTATATATATGTCTAAAGGTGTGTTTATGTATGTATATATGTCTTAATGTGTTTATATATGTATATATGTCTAAATGTGTGTTTATGTTATGTATATATGTCCAAATGTGTGTTTATGTATGTATATATCTAAATGTGTGTTTATGTATGTATATATGTCTAAATGTGTGTTTATATATATATATGTCTAAATGTGTGTTTATGTTATGTATATATGTCTAAATGTGTGTTTATGTATGTATATATCTAAATGTGTGTTTATATATGTATATATGTCTAAATGTGTGTTTATGTATGTATATGTCTAAATGTGTGTTTATGTATGTATATGTCTAAATGTGTGTTTATGTTATGTATATGTCTAAATTTGTGTTTATGTATATTATGTCTAAATTTGTGTTTATGTATGTATATGTCTAAATGTGTGTTTATGTTATGTATATGTCTAAATTTGTGTTTATGTATGTATATGTCTAAATGTGTGTTTATGTTATGTATATGTCTAAATTTGTGTTTATGTATGTATATATGTCTCTATATATATTTTGTATTTATGGGTGTATACATGTATAAATGTGTGTTGCGTGTGTATGCATTTAGGATGTAGGTAAGCATATGTGTGTGTGTGTGTGTGTGTGTGTGTGTATGTGTGTGTGTGTGTGTGTGTGTGTGTGTGTGTGTGTGTGTGTGTGTGTGTGTGTGTGTGTGTGCATGGATTTGTACTTGTATGTGTATACTGTGATTTTGTATATGTGCATTTGTGTATGGGAATGTTTGTGTCCTATTGTGTTGTTTCTGTGTAGTATATTGGTATCAGTGCTCTATTTAGTTATTTACATTCAGTTTTGATAGGACTTCTATATCTTTTCCATAAAATGTCTTTGTTTGTTTTCCAGAGGAAGCTGCTTTTCTGCTGCTGTTTAAAATGATGTCCATATTTCTGTATTTGAAACTAATAACATTTTAGAAAAAACCGCTTCAAACATTAAATTTGGATTTAAATTGTTAATTAATAAATTAAATTAAATAAGCAATGTGTTGAACCAACAAATTTCATTTCAAGAAACGCAACTCCGTCAAGCTTGCAAAACTGACATTCCAGATCTGTCTGCAAGAAGTTGACACAATATAAGTACAGAGCTCTCACAGTAAGTTTAGTGAACTGTATTAAACAAAATATAAGTACAGAGCTCTCACAGTAAGTTTAGTGAACTGTATTAAACAAAATATAAGTACAGAGCTCTCACAGTAAGTTTAGTGAACTGTTTTAAAACTAAATATAAGTAGAGAACTCTCACAGTAAGTTTAGTGAACCATCTTAAAATTAAATATAAGTAGAGAACTCTCACAGTAAGTTTAGTGAACCGTCTTAAAATTAAATATAAGTAGAGAACTCTCACAGTAAGTTTAGTGAACTGTGTTAAAACTAAATATAAGTAGAGAACTCTCACAGTAAGTTTAGTGAACTGTGTTAAAACTAAATATAAGTAGAGAACTCTCACAGTAAGTTTAGTGAACTGTGTTAAAACTAAATATAAGTACAGAACTCTCTGTGCTGTAAATTGACACCAGGGCAGTGGAATGTCCGACTCCCTCTGTAGTTTATTACTTACATCGTATGGCATAAAATTGTTTACTTATATGGAGATATATGTTTGAGTATGGTATATGTGTAAATACATTTTTAAAACTGGTTTTCATAGATTTCATTTTAAAACTGTTTTGCAATCTACAATAATTTAATACAAAAAAAACAACAAATCTCCATGTATGTTTAATATGAAAATGTTAATCTAAATTGAATTAGCTCTGTTAAAATAAAATCGATTCTAATAGGTCCGCCTTCATTGCTGCTATCCAATCAGATTTAACGGATTCTAGGGGCAGAAAACAAACGTTCTACAGTGGCTTGAGTCGGTGGTAAGACTATGACGGTCAAGGCGGCATCTTGAATAATCTGGAGGTAGAAAGACATTATATTTTTTAGTGCCAATTCAGATGATCGGTCAAATTTCTCAACCTCTTTCAGTATTTAGCAAAATTTATTTTGAATTTAATTAGATATGAGGGAGTTTCTCTTTATCCAAAATTTTCCAAACCAATCCCGTATGACTAGATATTTTCCAAAATCTTCATCGTCATGGTGATTGTTAATAAAGATGTTTTGTTTAATCCCGTATGACTAGATATTTTCCAAAATCTTCATCGTCATGGTGATTGTTAATAAAGATGAAGATGGTGATTGAATGTTACTATCATCTCATTCCCTTCATACTAGCTTCTAATTTATACAGCAGAAGAATTTTTGTTTTACTTCACTATTTCAATACTTCAGAAATACCCTTTTACGCCTTTGCTTAAAGTGTACTAAAATAATAATTAACAATAAACAAATTAATAATAAACAAATTAACAATAAACAAATTAACATTAAACAAACTAATAATAAACAAATACCTTGTGATGTTACTTCATTTTACATTATTTTAAAATTTATTTTACCAACTGCATGCTTCCCACGTGGATTTGCTTTAGCCTCAAGTCTGTAAAATTTGGAGTCGGAGTCGGGACATTTTTACCGACTCCGACTCCATTAGAAAAACAACCGACTCAAAGGCTGTCACCCCCGACTCCACAGCATGGTTGATACAATAAAAGTAGAGAGCACTTACAGTAAGTTTAGTGAATTGTATTAAGCTATTTTTTTTTTGGAAGGAATACATAAACATTTAATCCGTTCAAAAATATTAATTCTTATATTTTGTTATTGATATCATAAAGTTTTTGAGTGTTAAATTCATCTGACACATTTGACACTATCATTAGATACTCAAGCCAGTCTGGCGGATTTCAGAACAAGGGCAATAATCAGAAATTGCGAGGTTTCAAATATAATACTTAGTGGGTTATGTCGCTTTCATGAAAATTAATGCCAAAGCAGGAATCCCTATACTTAGATCTTTTGCATTGATATAACCGTCACCTTGAAGTTGTAACTGTATGATAAATATGGGTTGTCGGACGCCAATGCTCCTTAGTTAATGGTTATTATTATTAATATAATTAAACATCAATAACTAATTACAAGTGATGAGAATCTTAATTAATTTTATTAATAATTCTCCAGCAGATAATCACTCGTCTCCCTTCCTTTGCGGATATGCGGGCGCTGTAAACATTTTCTCTCTTCCACAACGTTGAAGACAAACATTTACCGTCACACAATATTTGGAAAACGTCTTACTAAAGGAGAAGACAAATCCATCTTTAATCTATATATAACGAGCCTCCATCCACTCACTTTCTTCTCCAACATAAGGTTATCAATATATGTAAGAAAGTCAATAAATATATTAAATCAAAAATCAAATATACATATAACAAAGACAATGAAAATGATTACTAGACATCAACATTTACCTGAAACCACATTCAAATAATTTTAATATATATACAGTCTTATATCCTTAAAAAATTCAACAATTTAGAGAACAGAAATGGAGTTATTAGAGATAAACAATAATAGTTTGTACATAATATGGTTTAGGTCAATAGTCTTTCATGCGCTTTTTAAAACAAAGCCTCAAGTCTATTGTTCACATTACTACTGTCAATCCCACATGATTCCCTCCACATGTTGTAGAACACTAATTCACTGCTATTCTCTCGAGGCTAACCTGGGCGCTCTTTCGCCATGCTATCTCCATCAATTGCTACAATTGTAGCAATTTCTAGTAACTTCCTTGTAAGAGTAATTGCTCAATGAGAGATAGATAGATAGACAGACAGACGGACTTGCAGATAGACAGACAGATAGATAGATAGATAGATAGATAGATAGATAGATACACATATACATGTAGGTATATTTATGGTAAAGAAAATAATTTTATATTTAACTATAACATACTGATACATATCAATAAGGACATAATTAATACTGGAACGAGCAAAACTCTGAAGTAATTATGCTTCATTGCCTGTGAAAAGTCTTTTGCATTATTGATGATGCTATTGGGATTTCCTTTTTTTTTTTGGTTGTTGCCATTTTGGCACTGCGTGCAATTAATTGCTGCTCACACGCTTTCTCCAGTTTTTTGTTAATGTCCCCTAATAATATACATCTCTCCTACGTCTTCCAAACAGGTTTCTGCTCCAAGAGAGATGGTGGACTTGTTGGTGCATTCTCATAATCGGTATACACATGAAATACTTTGTCATCAGTGTCTGTCTTTTTAGTCAAATGATTACAAAAGGACGTAAGGCGTGGACATGCAGGTCTGCATGTGATTGAGAAAGAGAAGAGTACACATTTTCTTGATTTTATATTCGAATTAAAGTGTTCTTTTGAATGAATTCAAATTTCAATTCATTGGTTTAACTTCAGTAAGCGGTTAGTTAGTTAGTGTTATTTTCTATTCCATGTGAAGTAAGCTCTTGTATTTTGCTGTACATTTGTTTGAATTTCGAAATACTCTACGTAGACTTTCGAAAACTTCTTTTCAACTTCTATACACGGCTGCTCCAAGGAGGTGGCTGTAATCCGTATCGATTTCTACTGGAAATAATCGAAACATCTTAGGAGAGGGGAATCCGGTGGCAAGCTTTTAAATGAGGGAGCAATGAGCGAGACAAAATGAAGGGAAAGCAACAAAATGTATTTTATTTAGACAGAGTGGTTTGATCTTGGTAAGTATCTGTCCTATACATGTTAATTTAAGATCCTTCTTATATTTCCAGATTTCCATCGTATTAAAAAAAAAATCATTTTCTGATGAGTCTACCATTTGTCATTGAATTACATCTGTATTGAAATTAATTAAAAAATCTCTTTCAACCGATATGACATGTCTCTCTGGTACCTTTCGCTAAATCCAAACAAATGACGTCACACGTCAGCCGCTTGACGTGACCGTACGAGGCTCTTCGTACAAAACGCCTGACGTAATAACTGAATGCACGTCATATTGATGTGTTGTAGAACGCATGGACAAGCTGTCCAAGATCCGCAGACATTACCCGATTACCTCCATTTGCTTAAGCCAACATTTAAATGCCTATCTGTTTACTTGCATCTCGAAGGAATCAATAGACGGACATCTGTTTGTTTCACATTTTGAAAATGAACAGCGTATCCTAGGAACGCAACGGAACTTCTGTTTTGAAATGCGTGCACTGGACTATAAACGTCAGTCTGTTGGTTCCTTGCAGTCTTTTACCATTGCCGTCAGAATGTTCCTTTTCTTAAAGACACCGTCGTCCGCGAAAACGAGAATTGTGCATGTTGATGTGTTTTAACGAGCCTTCCCGTCTGTGATAATGACTACGTATTTATTTTGATTTCTCATTATCCATACGCCAGTGTAGCGCTATCGGAAGTCTCACAGTTGCTGGCTCGCTATGCCGATACACACAGTCAAATTTCAATGTATTTATCGGTGTCTTTTGTTGTATTTACAATTTGTTTCTATTTCTTGTGCTTCAGTTTCATTTATGTTGAAAATTTATTGCTATTGACTTTTTTGATTGCACTGGGCAACAACAAATTTGCTATCTAAGATTGTTGACGGATTTATGACAGTTTCATTGTGCTGGATCCAAAAATGACATCGGTTTTGTTCAATCAGTTCAACTTTTTGAGCTATTTTTGATCAACGTTTTGATCTATTGCGACATTATTTTTTTTTTTTTTTTTTTTACATATAAGGGTATTTTCTATTTATATGATGTAAAATTCTTTCTTATTTCTTTTAAATAAATAAATTATAATTTGTTTTACATAATTATGAAGAGGTTACATAAGCTATTTTTTAATAATTGATATAAATGATATTTTTCTTCTTTAGGTAATGAAATGGAATCGGCGAGAAGACATTGTAAAAATAAACCCGATATATTTTGCTACATCTGCGGCGAATACACCATTGTTCCTAACAGAATACAGCAACAGGCTTTATAAAGCGTGCATACCATGCTTATTTTGGTATTAAACTTGGTGATCAGGATAAAGTTTGGGCGTCACACATGGTATACAAGACATGCACCGAGAATCTTCGTCGTTGGACCAAGGGTAAGAAGTTTGGAATTCCTATGGTTTGGAGGCAACCGACAAACCTTGTCACTGACTGCTACTTCTGCACTATTGATATGACTGGCATTAACCGGAGCAGCCTTAAGTATCCTGATCTTGAATCAGCACGTCATCCAGTAGCTCATTGTGATGAAATTCCAGTACCTGTCCCTGGAGAAATTACCGACATTAGTGAAGAATATGAAGATTGTTGAAGAATATGAAAAAGAAGAATTAGTGGTTCTTGATGATGATGTTCCAAATCCTTTTTCGCAAAAGGAGCTAAATGATCTAGTTCGTGATCTCAGATTGTCAAGTCATCTGCGGAACTGTTGGCATCCAGATTGAGGGAAAAAAACGTCATTTTCTGACAGTGTTCGCATCACCTTCTACCGCAACAGACATCAAGAGTGTCTCATTCTTTTCTCTACAGAGAAGGATCTGGTGTACTGCACAGATATTTCACAGTTTCTGCATAAGCTTGGAGTGCCACATTATAAACCTGAAGATTGGAGATTGTTCATTGATAGCAGCAAGCGATTACTGAAATGTGTTCTTCTACTCAATGGTAACCAGTTTGCCTCTGTATCTCTTGTGTTAAGTTAATTATGATTTATTGACAGAAGCTATTACTTGTAAAGACTTTTTGTATACGTGATATGTTAATGAAGATAATTTTAGAAAAGAAATAAGTTGATTTGTATTTATAATGATCAGACTGATTATATTTTTATATTTTGTATCTGAAAATTTTAAATGTGCTGCTATTAGCTAATAGTTTGTTTAGAATTTATATTGTTATAGAATATTATTTTGAGTAGTAAATTTGCTCTTGTTGTTGTTAACTAAATGTCTCTTCATTGCAATCAGGAAAATGTTTGCTAGCTAGATGAATTGATGGAGTTAAAGGATTGAATAAATTAAAATCTCTTTGAAACTTACCATGTAAGGAGATGTCTCATTTTGAATTTATTAATTATTGTGGGGTACTGTGTATAGAAGCACTAAACTAAAGTGAATACAAATTAGTAAAAGTATTCAAAAAAAAGTTACTGTTTGTGACAGCCAAACACCCAAACTCTTTACTGAAAGAAGGGAAAACGGCCGGATGAAAAAATCGCTTTTCTATATTTTATCAACCGACATTTTCTAACAATTATTTTTTATTAATTCTAGTAGAAAGGAGTGAATTATTTCAACTTTATTGTGCTGTTTGTCATTTCTTTCTTAGTTGAGTTAAACTGTTTCAACTTTATTGTGCTGTTTGACATTTCTTTCTTAGTTGAGTTAAACTGTTTCGACTTCAAGATTTTAACCCAGCAGAAATGTAAAAGTATCATGTTTCAGAACTTTGGATATTGCGAATGAAAATTGTTGTCAAAATATATTTTCAAATAATGTACTTTTCCTCCTGAGCCTGACCTGAATTGCGTGATGATTCTTATTAATGTAATGAGTCGTTTGTTCAGAGTACACTAACGTCACAGCCAGGTGATCATTTGCTGAGACAGGAAAGAGTTACTAAACAAAACATATAAATGGTTACAGCGCAAATTATTTTACATGTTACTAAACAAAACATAGTAAATGGTTACAGCGCAAATTATTTTACATGTTACAAAACAAAACATATAAATGGTTACAGCGCAAATTATTTTACATGTTACTAAACAAAACATATAAATGGTTACTGCGCAAATTATTTTACATGTTACTAAACAAAACATATAAATGGTTACAGCGCAAATTATTTTACATGTTACTAAACAAAACATATAAATGGTTACAGCGCAAATTATTTTACATGTTACTAAACAAAACATATAAATGGTTACAGCGCAAATTATTTTACATGTTACTAAACAAAACATAGTAAATGGTTACTGCGCAAATTATTTTACATGTTACTAAACAAAACATAGTAAATGGTTACAGCGCAAATTAGTTTACATGTTACTAAACAAAACATATAAATGGTTACAGCGCAAATTAATGTACATTTTGCTGCTGCTGATAAAATCTCGCTTTTGACAATTATAGTCTTCATCAATATTTATACAGATAATTGGCTGCCACCCAATACATCAATGAACAAGGTTATCGAAGGAGTTTTTCAGGTGCAATTATTAACCTATATCACATCTTTTTCTTTCCATTTGAAAGTGCAATGTGACATTTTTTAAAGTATAAAATAAAAACGCTTAATTGAAGCTCACTTGCGATCATCAAACAAATAAATTTTGTAAGACTTGCGACCAGCAAACTAAAATGCCTTCGTGCTCTAAGGTCAAATTTCAAAGAAAGCAACGGGACAAATTTGCACTGAGTGAAGTGAGTTTTATACAGGAATGGTGACCAGAAAAAAACGGGACAAATTTGCACTGAGTGAAGTGAGTTTTATACATGAATGGTGACCAGAAAAAAACGGGACAAATTTGCACTGAGTGAAGTGAGTTTTATACATGAATGGTGACCAGAAAAAAACGGGACAAATTTGCACTGAGTGAAGTGAGTTTTATACATGAATGGTGACCAGAAAAAAACGGGACAAATTTGCACTGAGTGAAGTGAGTTTTATACATGAATGGTGACCAGAAAAAAACGGGACAAATTTGCACTGAGTGAAGTGAGTTTTATACATGAATGGTGACCAGAAAAAAACGGGACAAATTTGCACTGAGTGAAGTGAGTTTTATACATGAATGGTGACCAGAAAAAAACAGCAGAGATCGTGAGGTGTTTGTGCGGATAATAGAAGTCGTAGCTATAGACCACCTACTAAGCGCGAGGCTTGTGGCTGAATTAATCTGGTTTCCTTGACAACCAGATTCTGACGCAGGTGCCGATGCCTGAGTATCACTGCATGAAGCCAGCTAAGCAAACGATTTCAAACAGAACACATTTTACGTATGGCCTCGGTGAAAAAATTATCGTTTGTGACATCGAGATTTGAAAGAAAGAAAGAAACAAACAAACAAACAAACAAACAAATAAACAAACAAACAAACAAACAAACAAACAGAGAAAGAAAGAAAGGAACAAAGAAAGAAACAAATTTAGAAAGAAAGAAAGAAAGAAAGAAAGAAAGAAAGAAAGAAAGAAAGAAAGAAAGAAAGAAAGAAAGAAAGAAAGAAAGAAAGAAAAATAGAAGAGAGAGAGAGAGAACGACAGAAATTTAGAAAGAAAGGAATTTAGAAAGAAAGAAAGAAAGAAAGAATACTTTTAATCTGTAAAAATTTAGATATTTTTCATTTTTGTTTCTTGTCCGCTCTCTTGTGAGACTTCCAAATATACATAACTAGTTTAATAAAGAAAAAAAAATTAATTTTATGTCGAAAGAAAGAATTCGGTTAAATAAGCAAATTAAAAGTAATTCAACACTTATTTTATCAACAAAAATTAAATCAATACTACTACTATTACAACTACGACTGCTAGTGCTACTACCAGCACTACAATCAATACCAGTACTACTATCAATACCAGTACTACTATCACTACCAGTACTACTATCAATACCAGTACTACTACTATTACTACCAAATAATAATAAAAATGGCGATGGCGATAACGATATATTAAAGGTACAATGATTCTTCCATTAAGCATTCGAGTTTTAAGTGGGGGTGGGGTGGGGAGGACCGGTTTCTAAGTTATTTAAAGCTTATATACGCACTATGTATGTACTTGCTTATAATTTATATAATTATATATTTAAATTTTTTAATTTTAATTTAAAACTCCAAATTTAGGCTAACGCCACCTAGGTAATGATTATGATTATTATTAATTAATCGTCCATAACTAATTATAAGTGATAAGAATCTTAATTTATGTTAATAATAATTCTCCAGCAGACACCACTCATCTTTCTCACTTGGCGGATATGTGGGCATTGTAAACGTTTTCTCTCTTCCACAACATTAAAGACAAACATTTACCGTCACACAATATTTCTTTCTGTAGGTAGAAAACTTGAAGACAAATCTGTCTTGTAATCTATATTTAGTGAGCCCCCACCCACCCACTTTCTTCTCCAACATAACGTTATCAATATGCATAAGAAGGTCAATAAATTTAACAATAAATTTATTAAATCAATAATCAAATATACATATAACAAATACAATTAAAAAGATTACTTGACATCAATTTCCATGAAATTACATTTGAATAATTTTAATGTCTATATTGTCTATTATCCTGACACACAATTCAATAGATTAGTGTCAATACAAATCGTATGATAGTTCTTATCTGAGAACATATATTGAATTATTAGAGATAAGCGATACTATTTTGTACATAGCCTGATTTAGGTTCTGTCTCAATAGTCTTTCATGTGTTTTTGTAACAAAGTCACAATTTATTGCTCATGTCAATTCCACATGTTTCCCTCCTCATCTTGTGATTCACTGCTATTATGTTGAGGCTAATCTAGCACACTACAGTAATAGCTCTCTCAAGCAGAACAACAATTGTAGCAATTTCCAAGAAACTCATTGTGACAGAGTAAATTTGTCTCTCCCTATTTTTAAATTTAAATTGTTATATAAATTGCTAAATTGTCAGAGTAACCCGACTTTGGCCACACCTTATGGTGCTAATTTTGAAAGTGTCTGAGTTGAAGTAAACAGCTTGAGGCAAGAACATTCTAGATTGCTGACGTAATGGAAACTAAGTGAATAGTTTTCTATTATCCAATGATTATTATTTATGAGAATGAGACCAGCCAATGGGTTGAGATTTAAAGAATTTACTTGCTGTAGAAAATTCTACTCTCTAATCACTTTGAATTTGTTAGGGAAAGGAGAAATTCAGCTTAAAGGCAGTCATTAGCTTGATGGTGAGTTAAATTGACTGACTGACAGAGAGAGAATGGACTTAAGAATATTCCATGCATTATATTTATCGCTATTGATATATTATACTTGTGTAGAGATGTACTCTGTGTTGACTTTTATTTCTACATATGTTTGAACTAAGCTGCACACATGTAGTGTGCTAACACTTGACATTGTTTGATCTGCTGTATTTATTTTACCATGCGCACGATCTTTAAAATTTCTCTGAACTCAGATCAATATATCCGGGAATGCATTTCGAGTCACTATTATGAAAAAAAGAAAATAATATGTGCATTATCTATGCTACTTGATTTAGCGCAAAAGCAAAATGTATGCATTGAGCCAGAATTAAGCCTTTACTACCTCTTCCAGAAACGATTAATTAACTAAGCTCCCTGGGATTACAGTGCAATCGTTATATTTGTATATAAAATGATACAAACTGCAGCTGACGTAAATTGTAATTTATGCCGGTTGGATATTAAACATTTTAGACCACTAATCGGTGTCCATCTTAATTTTAATTTCTACTACTGTGTGTCTTTCTACAGTTACTTCCCGAAATTTACGGCCAGTTATTTATCGCCAATCTCAAAACAGTCGCAGCACGTGACCAAATGGCGAATGAAGATGGTCTTAATAATAAATGATTCTTATAATTCTGGTGCTGAAATTATCTCAAATAAGCGACAGATTGCAGCGCATTACAAAACTAGAAGACTTTGATACGACCAAACTGTGCCTAACGTATACACTGCCCCAGCAGTCTAAGTGCATTCAGGTGACATATTGATACGACCAAACTGTGCTTAACGTATACACTTTCTCAGCAATCTAAAACTGCATTCAGATGACATTGATACGACCAAACTGTGCTTAACCTATACACTGCCTCAGCAATCTAAAACTGCACTCAGGTGACATATTGATTGAATGCACTCCAAAGAAATGAATGAGCCAGATGGAGCGAGAGGAATTTGAACAGAACATGACCAGTAGAGAAAGTCTGCTCTGTAAATCCCCCTTATTTCTTTCAAGATAATCGATTAGTTCATAGACTGAAGCATGCCATGTGCCATGTTTGCAAACCGGAAACTGTCAACACGCTCGCAAGAGAAGTGGATGCACTTCTGTTCTGCAAGCGGTATATTTTGATTAGCACGCTTTGAATCACGTGATCACGAGTTCTGATACCTTCAGCAAATCAGTCCTACTGACCTCTTGATTAAAACCGTGATTTGTGACGAACTAATAATCATTCTTTTCTACTCTTATTTAATATTAAATCTAAATTGCCGTTAAACAGCACGACGCATTGTAAGGTGAATTTGGACGATTTGTGAAATTGCATGTCTCTTGTTAATTTTTCCTCGTATCAGAAAGATTCATCATTTCTTGAAAATAGGGAGTGTGCATCCGTCGTCTGCTATCGGGGATAGGGACCAGTAATGTTATTGAAAGAAAAAAGATAAAGTGTTTTATTTCATTTCAATGAGAAATATTATTTAGTTGATGCTTAAAACAAGAGACGTTATTTAAAGTAATACACGTCTGACTAAGGTTACAGCTATATTATGGTAATAGCTATATTTAGTTGTTACGTAATATAAATGGTAAGCAGCATTCTATGTTTAACCTACCTAGAAAGCATCATTATGTTTATATAAACAATACTCGTTCTTTTACGTAGAAATTAGCATTTGATCTGATATACATATCGCTATGAAATTTAGCGATTAATTTATTTCATGACGATTAAATTTCAACTAATTTTCTTCCTTACTTACTGAAGCAATGCCGATATTTAGTTGCACCGGAAGATTTTATTTGTTATTATTTTTTACTGCCAAAATGGCCGATTCTATGATGAAAGATTATAAACATATTGCAACACAAAATTATTCTTTGACAAAGTTGCCTCCCTCTTTTTTGTTTTAAATGGTGTCCTACTACCAAATAAACATCCTAATTTGACCCATTTACAGTTTAAGCATTGTTGAGACCCCATGCCACTATTAATTTTGCCTACGTTTTTCTGATCTTTTCTGAATACCTACTTATTTCAGACGAATAGTGCTGAATATCCATTTATTTCTGACGAATGACGTAAACTTCGTATAGCCACAATATGATAAATACTAATTATTAGGGTTTTGTAACTAGCACGACCATTACTGAGCAATGAATAACCATATTGTTTGACATTGTACGTATATTGAATACAAGAACTGCTACGCATCACAAACTAGTGAACATTTAAACTAGACGCTGAAATGTGGCTTAAAATGCTTAAATTTGATCTAAAATGCTGAAACGTAAAGTAAAATGCAGACATTTGAACTAAAATGATAAAAGTTGAACTAAAATGCGGAAATGCGGAAATTTGAGCTAAAATGCTGAAATGTTAACATAATCAAGGTATCAAATGAACAAGCTAAATGTGAACTCCACATAATCTAGGTATCAAATGAACAAGCTAAATGTAAACTTCACATAATCTAGATATCAAATGAACAAGCTAAAAGTGAACTTCACATAATCTAGGTTTCAAATGAACAAGCTAAATGTGAACTTCACATAATCAAGGTATCAAATGCACAAGCTAAGTGTCGGATGCAGAAGCAGAACATAGGAATTAATAATCAATTGCAGAAACTAGTTGTCGGAGATGTTAAAATTAGGATGCAAAATCTAACGATTGGACATAAGAACTGGCTGCCAAAAAATGGAAACCAACTATCAGTAAGTATTTGTTACACGTACCATTTTGTTGACAAAGTAATATTTCGGACATAGTCGCTAGATGTCGGATACAGTAACTACTTAACATATAGTAACCTGTTGTCTAAACAATAACTAGTTATCGGACACAGTAGCCAGTTATCGGACACTGCAAATAGTTGTTAGACACGGAAACTGGATAACAGACACAGTAACTAGATTTCGGAATAAGTAACCAGTTGTCGGACACAGTGACTAGTTAGTTATTAGACACAGTACCTAGTTTTTTGAGACGGTAACTAGTTTTCTGACATAGTAGATAGTAATCAGTTATCAGGTAATAACATTTTATCATATAGAGCGACTGGATGCTTGATACACTTAATAACTATCAGACACATGGACTAGATATGGAACCTGGGAGACGAAAGGCTAACAATGCTTATTTTATGTCATAACTCTTAGAAGAAGCTCTAATAATAGTAGCAGTATTTGTAGTAATGGTGACTGCAATTTTGCTGTCACGTTATATCATGATAGGGCATTGTTTTGTTACGGAAATTTGTTGAAAAGTTTCATTAGCCCAGGAAAATTATCGCTGGAAGAACTTAAATAGGGATTCTATTGACTTCAAAAGTAATTAAATGCCCTATTTCAAAAGTATATAAATACCCGATTTCTAAAGCGATTAAATGCCCGAGTTTCTACTGACTTTTCCACCAGACGACATCACCAGCCTAACGGCACGTATTTCCATTTCACAATTGCCAATTGGATTTTTTGTATTTTAATTTTTTTTCTCTTCAAGGTCGTCACGTAGACCCACCCATTTAATATTGTCCTGACTGCGTGGCCAGACCGATCCAATTATCGACAAAACATTAGAAGAGTACTATTATTACACACACTTAGTATACATCTGTGGGGTGGGGGCGGGGAAAGAAAGGGAACAAACTTCCTGCTTTAAATGACCTAGTTAAAAACCTTTGTAATTGACAATATAAATGCTGTATCTTTGATATAGGGTCGTAGTTCGTTAAATTTAAAAAATATTTTATTGTTACTTGTTATTGCGCCTTTCACAACATCTTTAGAAACATTTCACTTTCACCATAATTATTTGAAACATTTAGCTATCAATAACGTTTTACGTTTTCTCAAACATTTCGTATGGAAACTTTGTCTCAAACATTTCGCTATCTGTAACGGTGTCTCAAACATTTTGCTATGTATAATGGTGTCTCAAGCATTTTGATATCTATAAATTGTGTCTCAAACATTTTGCTATCTATAATGTTCTCTCAAACATTGTGCTATCCATTACATCTCCAACATTTCGCTAAATATAATGTTGTCTCAATCATTTCGCGTTGCCTCAAACATTTCTCTGTGTATGATATTGTCTCAAACATTTTGCTATAGGTATAACGTTGTATCAAACATTCATTATGCAGGAAATTGCATCAGTATTTTGCTATCTATAATATTTCCAAATATTTCTCTATGTATAATGTTGACTCAAACATTTTGCTATCTATAACAATAAATAAACATTTCAGTTTGTATAGATTTATCTCAAACAATTACCTAAGATAGTGTTGTCTCAAACATTTTGCAATCTATAACGTTGTCTCAATCATTTCGAAATCTGTAACGTTGTCTCAAATATTTCACAATGTATAGTGGTGTCTCAAACATTTCGCTAGGTACAACGTTGTCTCAAACATTTTGCTATCTATAACCATGTCTTACACATTTCGCTGTCTATAACATTGTACCAAACATCTCGCTATCTATAGCCCTGTCTTAGACATCGTAATCTATAATATTGTATCAAACATTTCGTTATCTACAACTTTCTCTCAAACACATCACTGTCCATAACATTCCAAACATTTGCTAAGTTTGACGTTGTCTCAAACACCTTGCAGTCTATAGCGTTGTCTCAAATATTTCGCTATGTTTAAAGTTATCTCAAACATATCGCTATCTATAACGATAAATAAACATTTCGCTATCTATAAAGTTGTCTCAAATATTTCGCTATCTATAAAGGTCTCAAAACTTTTCGCTATCTATAAAGATAAATAAACATTTCCCTATCTATAAAGGTGTCTCAAATATTTCGCTATCTATAAAGATAAATAAACAATTCGCTATCTATAAAATTGTCTCAAAACTTTTCGCTATCTATTAAAGATAAATAAACATTTCGCTATCTATAAAGTTGTCTCCAACATTTCGCTATCTATAATAATAAATAAACATTTCGTTATCTATAACGTTGTCACAAACATTTCGCTTGCTAAAGCATTTTCTCAACTAAGCTTTTAATCACTTTGTTCATTTTATCCTGCGTTTTCGAAAATTTCCGCTCTCTATAGCGATCTCGCAAATATTTCGCTTTCATGAACAGGATGTAAACATTTCGCTCGTTTTACAAAATGATTTCAAATATTCTGCTTGTTTTACAGCATTATTTTAAAATATATTGTAATTTAAATCATCAAGCATTTCTCTTTCTTTTTTCTTTGGGGACAAGGTATTTTCATCTTCGACATTTCGCCTTAAAATCGTCAAATAAAACGTTTACTATTTCGTTTGAAAAGTTTACTTTGCATAAATATGTTAAAAGGAATTCCGGGTGTTAAGTCCCATATTATTTTATGCGCACGAAACAAATTATTTCCATATTCAACGGACGTTAGTTTACCAAACCCAACTGCTAAACTTGAAAGTTACTCTAACCCTAAGTGGATATTTGTATACATCTTTTTGTAGACTAATCGTAGTCAGAATACCAAAAAATTAACCCATAACTTCAGTAAAACATTTGCCATAATTAACCCTTATTTTAAAGTTGAAATTTGCCTTAATTGATTTAAACAGAGTTTGTGCTGCAATTAACTGAAAATTTGCCTGAATTAATCGCTAGCTTAAATAGAACATTTCCTGCAAGCAACTTTTAAGTTGAATTGGAGAGCAAACTGAAAATTTATCGGAAATAGCCCTAACTTGAACTGAAAATTTGCATAATTAACCCCTAACATAATTTTGGTAACATAATCCCTAACCTGAACTGGAAAATGTGCCCAATCAATTTGTAACTTCAATAGAAAATTTGCGGTAATTAAGCCTCAATTCCAAACCATAAATATAATATTGTCCTCTTTGTAAGACATTTATCAGCTAGTTGCAATTATTAAAGAGGGATTCCAAACGTAATGTTTCGAGCGAAAGAAGCAATTATGACTTCCCAGAACACTTGAGTTATGTGACTAAAAGTGAAAATAATGTATTTTTCTCACTGAGTGCCAACAATGTGGAAAGTAAAGAATAATTTTTAAAATATCTGTTTCGTGTTCTTGATTTTTCTTTTATAGAAAAATAATAATATGATCTGGAAATTGTAATTTTTTCTTTCATTTCAATTAATAGTCTCTGAAGCAAAAGCTGCCCAAAAGAAAATGAAGATTATTAATGTTATTTATATTTTTCATCAATAAGAAATAATTGTTTCCTGTAAAATAAGAAAAGTAATATGCCCATATACTATTTTACCAAAATGAATAAATGTTTCTTTTTGAGACAATATCAGCCACAACAGATCAGTTGATCAAGAAAGGAGGTACTAGTGTCCACGTCACAACGTTAGACAATATCAGCCACAACAGATCAGTTAATCAAGAAAGGAGGTAGTAGAGTCCACGTCACAACGTTAGACAAATAGTGCAGGTAAACTTAAAAAGGAAGTAGTGCCTACAGCCATGTGGGACAAGAGTGTATCTACACCACTTCAAGGGAGTACTGCTTACACCCAACAGAACAAGACAGTACTAAAGCTCTCAACATATAACAATATATCTAAATAAGAAAGGAGCAATATTGTCTACACCCAACGGCAGACAAGAGTGTATTTAGCTCCACCAAAACGAGGCTGTAGTGCCTACACATAACGTGTCTTTCAATAGTACATCTAAACTGAATCGAGTGGCGGGGGGCGGGAGGGAAAGCTTGCGAGTGCAGAAGACAATACTGCCTCTACGCAGACTCGGGCAAAGATATTGCGATTCCGTGATGTGCTGTATTTACTATGTCTGTAAAATGAATTCTCCTAAGATCTTTATCACCCAATGAACATCAATTTGACAATTCTCCGTCTGTCGCGCCTCACAGTACTGATCCTAATGAAACTCAAGCACCACGTGACTGACAGGCGTAACTGTGATGGCGACTAGATCGATTTCTTGTTCTCTGGATCTTAGTTGTATTGTGAAGCGGATCGTGTTCTTTTTTCTTTCGTTAGAATTGAAAGGAAACAACAAATGGTTGACATTTTTTTTAAAATGAGCATTTCAATATTTGTAGAACAAAGAATAAAAATAGAAAACACCGCCCAAACTTTTACACATCAGAAAGAAAAAAAACCCGAATGTTTTGCCCTTTATTTAAAATTGCTTCTTTCGTTAACAGCTTCAGAAATAGCGCTTACACAGTCGCCATATTTCTTAAATATCAAAACATTAATAAAGTTTGGTAAAATGTTACGTGATTTTTTGGTTGATATTTTTTTCTTTTTTTCACATTTTTAATAGAAAAAATCGAGAAAGAAATGGAGTAACTTCAACAAATAATTAACTTATTTTTAATATTCCAGCTATTTTTAGCTTTCTCAAATGTTTTGACAACACGCACATGATTTAAAAAAAAATGTTTTATAGTTTTATTATGCTGCATTGATTTAATTTAATTTTAAATCTTTATTTCTTCCATTAAATAATTTACCGCCAAATTAGATCGAACTGGTTACTATAGACTGATTTTTAGCGAATGAGCAATGAAATAATTTACTATGCATGAATCTCTCTCTCTCTCTCTCTCTCTCTCTCTCTCTCTCTCTCTCTCTCTCTCTCTCTCTCTCTCTCTCTCTCTATCTATCTATCTATCTATCTGTTTGTGAGTCTTTCTCTATCCATACATACATCCACCCATCCATCTCTCTCTCTCTCTCTCTCTCTGTTTATGAGTCTGTCTTTCTCTATTCATACATACATCCACCCATCCGTCTCTCTCTCTCTCTCTCTCTCTCTCTCTCTATCTCTATCTCTCTATCTATCTCTCTATCTATCTGTTTGTGAGTCTGTCTTTCTCTATCCATACATACACCCCCATCTCTCTCTCTCTCTCTCTCTCTCTCTCTCTCTCTCTCTCTATCTATCTATCTATCTATCTATCTAATGGTCAGTCTTATTCTCTATGTCAGACGTCCTATCAATCTATCAAAATCAAGAACACCAGGTACATTACATGATTGCGGTTAGCCTCTGCACAATTACGTAAACAGTTAAGCCGTTCTCGTGCATATAAACATCAGTAGCTCTGCACAATTACGTAAACAGTTAAGCCGTTCTCGTGCATATAAACATCAGTATCTCTGCACAATTAAGTAAATAATTAAGCCGTTCTCGTGCATATAAACATCAGTAGCTCTGCACAATTACGTAAATAATTAAGCCGTTTTCGTGCATATAAACATCAGTAGCTCTGCACAATTAAGTAAATAATTAAGCCGTTTTCGTGCATATAAACATCAGTAGCTCTGCACAATTAAGTAAATAATTAAGCCGTTTTCGTGCATATAAACATCAGTAGCTCTGCACAATTAAGTAAATAATTAAGCCGTTTTCGTGCATATAAACATCAGTAGCTCTGCACAATTAAGTAAATAATTAAGCCGTTTTCGTGCATATAAACATCAGTAGCTCTGCACAATTAAGTAAATAATTAAGCCGTTTTCGTGCATGTAAACATCAGTAGCTCTGCACAATTAAGTAAATAATTAAGCCGTTTTCGTGCATATAAACATCAGTAGCTCTGCACAATTAAGTAAATAATTAAGCCGTTTTCGTGCATATAAACATTACTAGCTCTGCACAATTACGTAAACAGTTAAGCCGTTTTCGTGCATATAAACATTACTAGCTCTGCACAATTACGTAAACAGTTAAGCCGTTCTCTTGCATGTAAACATCAGTAGCTCTAAAACTGAAGCGATTGAGCATTTCTGCCCATGATTTTCATTTTTTAAAAAATATTTACCAAATAAAATTATTTTCATGAACAATCGATCACTGTGCATTAAAATGAACATTTCTCCTATAGCATCCTATAAGCAAGAACAATCATTTTTGCTTCATGGCGACAGCAATAGACTAACTCTTACAATAGTCAGCAAAACTCGTTAGCTATGTTAACTCGTTAACACATAGTTCACAAACTCAATAACATATTTATAAGTGAACAATAATTTAATAGTTCCACTCCTGTAATTACATAAATTCATAGATACAACATATCCATCAAGTGGTGTACATTAATATTCATTAAACAATCATTCTGATCTTTAGCTCCACTGGCTACAGATAGTTTCACAGTGCGTAAGTATGGCATATACACACGTGCTTATATCATCTCAACATCCCTACATAAACAAAATTATCGCTAACGTCACTTAGCGTCTGTGAGAGAGAATACTTTAATTCATACAATGTCATTAACAAATCACATGAATATTTTACATAACATTATATCAGTAATATATACAAATAATTTAGAGAAGTCAATTATATTTACCACTCTCGTAAATTCGTGCTCGGTATCAACGTACGCAAGAAATCATGGGTGCGGTGAATATGCGTCTGCGGACAGGGGTCATTGATACATATGTATGAATGGTCTCGAAGTCAGCTAGCGGATTCTACTACGTCACAACACGGAACGCGAATGACTAAATATGGGCATCTCGTTCCCTTATCCTGTCATCCCCTTTACCCCTCTGCGTCTTTCACCACTTTTTGAGTGACCTACATCTTAATAAGTCATAATCACCTACTGCACCACAGGTTCGCAATCTTGTATTATTTATTTATATTATAAAACATTTTTAAAAAAAAACAATAATTAACAAAGTGTTTAGCTAAATGGCATAATTTGCCTAGCAACCAGCAGCATACAATCATATCCTTAAACCTCTTGATTACTGCAATGGGAATATAATCATGAACCTACTCACCATAGAGCTATATGTCTAAAAATATCTGTCAGCTTTTGTGATAGTTATATGAGTAAAAATATCTATAGTTGAAGACAGCATATTTATCAATGAAAATATCTATCAGCTTTCGTGATAGTTATATGAGTAAAATATCCATAAATGAAGACAACATATTTATCAATGAAAATATCCATAGACATATCAACATAACGTATATGAATTTAATTATATCAATATGTAACCCTCTTCCAGGTCGATACATGCGTTCACGATGGGGAGCTAAACCTCAATCCAGCTTATAGGACAGTGTTTCCCAAAGTGTTCGCCGCCAGCACCCGTCTACACTTATCCCAACGGTGACCGCCAGGAACAGCAACGACGACAATAACATCAGTAAAGAGGACAGGGGTTTGAACACCACGGGCTTGTGTATGCACTAGGTACAGACGTAGTGTGTTCTTAGCCTGGGCTCTGTAACATACCTCCACCCACCCTCTCCCTCCCAACATCGGGGAAAACGGCAACAGCAACACCAACCACCATAATTATTAGTCCATGGACTACCGGGCTAATACATGCCTCTACCGGCGGACAGCAAACCACCATTCATTTGTTACGTGTCCAGTATTTATTTATAGACCCTGTTTCAGAATTTAGAATTTATGTTAATTAAATTCGTTCTCCTATTCTGAAGACAGACTGGCTGCTCAAATTCACCCTTCAGTCTGATCAAATTTTAACGCTCGTAGTTTAAGCCAACAAATTTAGAGACAGGCAAACTTGTGTACAAAGGCCTTAGGCTGCCATCACCCTAAGCAAAAAAGAAGTGAGCGCCGTGAGATATTCCAAATTTTCGCAAATTAGTAGGTGTTTTCTGACTCAGCGCGTGGACAAAATTCTGATACACTAAGGGCGCCATGAAACGATAAATTTTAGGAACCACTGACATAGAGGATACGAATCGTATTAAAACATGGAAATCGCCATTTCCCTTGTTAATTATCTTCCTATTAGAGTGTTGTCCCTTTAATTAAGATTTCAGTGATTCGCCCTCCACACACTACTCTCGAGCCCGGTAAAGATTTGACATTGGAAGATAATGTTTAATTTGAAGAAATATTTAACCATAAAAAAGCAATCATAAATTCACAGTTCAAGTACTTAATTTGCTACAAGAATTCAAAGCAATGCTATTTAGAAAATCGGTACATTTACTAAATCATCTCAGTTGCACAGTCACCACAGTGCAGTCACAATGGAAGAAGATAAAGTTAGTTAAGTTAAAGTTAGTTAAGTTAAAGTTGATTAAAATAAAGTTAGTTAAGATAAAGTTAGTTAAGTTAAAGTTAGTTAAGTTAAGTTAGTAAAGATAACTAAACTTCAGTATAGATATAGCTCAAAATATCTCACACGCCCAATTTAAAGTTTATTCAGATCTCAGGGTCGCTGGGCTTTATTGCTATAGTTCAAATATTATGGCAAACATACAGACCATAACGTATAAAAAAGATATTTGTAAGCTACATAAACTCTCATAAACATATATAAACCCACATAAACCCACATAAACATACATAAACGCACATAAACCCACATAAACATACATAAACCCACATAAACATACATAAACGTACATAAACATACATAAACATACATAAACCCACATAAACATACATATATATAAACACACATAAGCCCACATAGACATGCATAAATATACATAAGCAGACAGCTTCGATTAAGGATGCCTTCTCATGCAAAGGCTGTCCCCAAACGGGTATATTCTGGACCGAGGTTAATATTTCCAAAAGGACAAATTTCATTCTGAATATCTACTTAAGAACAGACTGAGATCCATACAGATTCCACTATTGTTGCATTTTCAGACATGATTACATCTATTATGGCTGCTGTATTTTAATATGGTTCCTAAACGGACAGATTCCACCCAGCAAAGGTTCCTAGATGGACAGATTTCAATATGGCTTGATAGACTCCACTATAGCTCTATTTTTAGAGATATTTTTTTTTAATGGATAGACTCCACTACGCCTGCATTTTTATAAACTGATATTTTTAACTGAAATACATTCCATTATTGGTGTCGCGTGCACCACTATCCTAGACGCGATAAAAAGGCAAGAGGGCGCTTGACTGCAATGGAGGCATGAAGTTACAAGCCAAGAGATATAGCGACGACGGGTCTACTGGTTATCTCCGGCCATGGTAATGGCAGGAATTCCTGTGGCTTAGACCACCTGCTATTATCTGGAAGAGATTTTCTATGTCACTTTATAAATGAAATTTCTATTTTTTTTTAAGTTAGCAATTGCTAGACCTTTGCACGATTTTTTAAAAAATTACATTTGATTTGCAACTACATTTTTTTTCTATTGTGATTGATTGAAAATGGCTTCCTCCTAAAATACAATAAAATGATTGACCAGAGCTGCATCGAATACTCTCATAAGCACCCGGTAGATAAAAAAAAATAATTTTAACTGAGGATTTCGTATTTGCTGATTCCGATTTTTTTTTATATAGTTTTGTATAATCCTTGATAAACATCATTGAACAGTACGATTGATACTTTGACTGGAGGGTAATTTTACAACTTCTGCTTTAATAATCTGCAATTAGCTCTGAGACACAAATCAAACTATTTTATCGTCTAAATTCTGAAAAGAGAATCTGTGATCGACCAATCCATGGGATCAATCAGTGACGTCAAGTGATTTCAGAGCGCGTTGATCTTGACGTACTGTCCAGTTAATGGCTGGTGTAAATGC
Organism: Sinotaia quadrata; assembly: GCA_028829895.1. NCBI lineage: Eukaryota > Metazoa > Mollusca > Gastropoda > Architaenioglossa > Viviparidae > Sinotaia > Sinotaia quadrata. Next base: position 66,414,853 of record CM054179.1, read on the forward strand.
CACATAAAATGTATAATGTTTGAAAGATTATCAGCCAATCGTTAATTCAAATTAAAACACTAGTGTAAATGCCACATAAAATGTATAATGTTTGAAAGATTATCAGCCAATCGTTAATTCAAATTAAAACACTAGTGTAAATGCCACATAAAATGTATAATGTTTGAAAGATTATCAGCCAATCGTTAATTCATTAGTGTTTGCAATACGTGTGACATTATTCAACAAAGACGGACACGCGCGTACACAGACACAAACGTGTATCTCACAAAGTGCACAACACACACACACACACACACACACACACACACACTCACATACACAATACACACTCACACACATACACACTCACACACACACCTACACACACACCTACACACTCACATACACACCTACACTCACACACACAGATTTATTAATATGTAGGCAATAAGACATTACAAACAAAACTGCACATCAGCAATCTAAGTCGTTCTTCAACTCCGCCCTCTAAAATGATTGGCATTCTTCAAGCCAATCAGAACACCAGTTTCCAATCCATAGTTTCCCTTTGACCCTAGCAATAATACGCCCACCTAGTGTTCAAGACAGTGATGTCAAGTAACATCAGTTAACGAACTCATTGCTGACGGCATCTTTGCTGGACACGATAGACGTACGTACTTGTTTATTTCCACTTTTGCTGCAGCGGCAACTTGCGCAAGGATAAGTGCAAAATGGCTCGCTCCTTGAATGGCTGTCCCAGACGCCAGTTTGTTTTGTTCAGAAGGAACTGCTGTCGACCGGTAGCTAAAACAGACTACTCTTAAGACACGAAGAGCGAAGTTGACTGCTTTTATTTTTCGCGTGACCAGATTAATAGGCACTAGGTGATACACAGCAATTTGCTGCTAAGTCTGAAAGTAAATTTAAATTTTCAATTAGCTGGAATCTGACTGACCTTTCAGTTGACAACTACCACATTAAGTCAAATGCAGTCTTATCTGAACAAAAGTGTGTTGGCTGATTCGTGATGGTTAGTAACAGCTTAATGACGACAACAATGGTTTCTGAAAAGTCGGGAAATAAATTAGAACGCCTGCCGTACGTTGTCTTGAAGCAGCGATTATGACAGACGTTAAGCGAGTCTCGGTACATTGGGATTGTCTGCCCTTCCACTCATCTTTATATAGTGTGCCATAAACGATTCACAGGAGCTCGAGAAGACAATAAACTCTGATAGTGTATTGTTCCGCTGTTACTATTCTTGTGGCTTTCTTGACCTATACTAACTATATGTACCCATTGCTTCGAATGGGATTTTGCGACCGCCTCGTACGTACAAAATACAATTCGCTGCATTTCATAAACTGTCCGGGGAGATTTTGAGGAAAACAAACAAACAAGTTATGTGGATAAGAACGTCAAACAGTAGAACTGATTAACAGATACTTAGTCATCTTCACTAGAACAGAAAATCAACATCGCTGTTTTCGCAAACATTACGTGAGTTTCTATATGCAGTCGCTTTCAGGAAGAAACGCTTTGTGAGGAAAACATTAGGCAAATTTCTATATTCTATATTCTATATTGACTGCTTCTTTGAGGAAGAAACGTTTTGTGAGGAAAACAGCAGTACCTGCTGCGACGTGCATCAGTGGAAATCAATTTTGACTTTCAAGCAAATCTGTGCGCAATTGTCTAAAAATTAGAAACACCTATCCATGGCTGAGTTCTTTAACAGAACAGAATATTTTCAAAACATGCCCAAATATCAGAATTATTAATTTATCTGTCAAAATAATATCCGATAGATCTTCCTCATTGAATTTATTCATTTCATTTAAAGTCACAAGTTTGACGAACATGGCCTGCCAGAAAAATGAATTGACAAAGACAACGTTTCGAAGATGTTTGTTCTCAAAAATAGCCACACTTGACTGCGACTGTATAACAAATGTAATTACAACGTTAACGCCAGTCTTTACTGTAATATTTGTATTCATCAGTTTTGCTCAAAATCTTCAGTCTTTTAAGACCGGGTATACCCATTGTACCTTGAGATACAAACACTTTGAGTCAGCAGTCACGGGCAACGAAAGCGATGTCTCTGCATGACGTCACTGTAGCGATCTCGTCGACTTTGGAGTTAACATCAACGACGGAAGCTGACAAGCTACTGCCTCAGGAAGTGGCGCTGATAGTGACGTACCACTCGGTTCTGATGCTCATGTCTCTTCTCAGCAACGGGACGATTGGAGTGATCTTTTACAAGAAGCCTCAGCTACTGACTGTATCTAACAACTTGGTGGTCAACCTGGCCTGTTGTGATCTAGGTAGGTGGGTTGTAAATCTAACATAACTTACCTTGCTATTCTTCTCCATTTTTTTTTCAAAGAAAAATAATTCGCGTAACTTCCTCAAATTACCTCCCATTGACCGAATTTCAGATAACAATTAAATATTATTTCTATGCAAAAACTACAATAAAAATATATGATGCGTTTGTTCGTGTGTCATCGTGTGACTTTATGCAGGTAGTTTTACGTGTCATCGTGTGAATATATTTTCGTGCGTCATGTAAATATAAGTAGAGACTGTATTGTGTCATCATTTGAAAATATATGTAGAGACTGTATTGTGTCACCATTTGAAAATATATGTAGAGACTGTATTGTGTCATCATTTGAAAATATATGTAGAGACTGTACTGTGTCATCATTTGAAAATATATACGTATACGCGTGTGTCATCGTGAGACTTGATGTAAGCATGTTCATTGGTCAGCATGCGAATATTTGTGTCCTTGAATATATATTGGTATATTCATATTTTATTATGTGACGTTATACAGGTGTGTTCGTGTGTCATTCTATGACTTTATGTACATATCTTTTATATCTTTGTACTTTATCATATATATAAGTATGTCTGTACGTAAGTGTGTACTTTTGCGTTTGTGTCAATATGTATGTGCACTTTAGATAGATAGACAGACAGATAGATAGATAGATAGATAGATAGATAGATAGATAGATAGATAGATAGATAGATAGATAGATAGATAGATAGATAGATAGATAGATAGATAGATAGATAGATAGATAGATAGATAGATAGATAGATAGATAGATAGATAGATAGATAGATAGATAGATGGATAGATAGATGAGCGTGTGTGAGGATGTATTCGTGCATAGATCTGTTCGTGTGTGGTTCTGTCTGTAAATATAAATATGTATGCATTTGTATATGTGTCATTTAGTATGGCATGAACGTCTACTTGAAGAACAGCTAAACGTGTTATGAAGCTGTGGGTGTCTGTGAATGCGTGTGAGTATGCTTAAGAATGGTAATATTTCTTTATGTGTCTCTGCATCTATATTTGAGAGTTATGTGTGCTTATGCATATGTGTGCATGTTTTCTTGTGATTGCATGGTTTGCTTTGTACATATATTTCTGTGTGTGTGTGAGAGACTGTGTGAGAGAGACTGTGTGAAAGAGACTGTGAGAGAGAGACTGTGAGAGACTGTGTGCGAAACTGTGTGAGAGAGACTGTGAGAGAGACTGAGAGACTGTGTGAAAGTGTGTGAGAGATTGTGTGTGAGAGATTGTGTGTGAGAGACTGTGTGAGAGATTGTGTATGAGAGAGACTGTATGTGAGAGAGTGTGTGTGAGAGATTGTGTATGAGAGAGACTGTATGTGAGAGAGTGTGTGTGAGAGATTATGAGAGACTGTGTAAGAGATTGTGTGAGAGACTGTATGGGAGAGTGTGTGTGAGAGATTGTGTGAGAAACTGTATGGGAGAGACAGTGTGTGTGAGAGATTGTGTAAAATTTTTAATGTTTTGTAAAGAGACTGGTGTACTTGTCGATTGTGGTAAAAGAAATTTTAAAAAAAAATATTGACATTGTTAGTCCGCAATTCTGTCTGTCCCCCCCCCCCCCCAGTATCATTCAGTTACTGAACTAATTTTTGTACTAACCCAATGCCCTCTTCTCCCAACATATTTGTCTCTATGTCTTGATTTCTTATCACTGCAAGCCATCTAATATGTCATTACATATTTCATGTACATACAATGATTAACCGGAAACAGTTGTAAAGTCATTAAGTCATTCCCGCATCGCGAATGCGGTAGCAATAAAAAAAAATTCTCACCGTTACGTACTTTTCTTCACTTTGGAAGTGTACGCCATCTTTTTTTCTTTTGTTTTTCATTACTCTGGTGCGCACCTTTCTTTATAATTGGCTTTATGTCTATTTTGATTATATTCAGTTTTGTCACATTTTATAATTGGCTTTATGTCTGTTTTGATTACATTCAGTTTTAGTCACACTTTATAATTGGCTTTATGTCTGTTTATGTCTGTTTTGTCATACAGTTAAACTGGTCACACTTTATAATTGGCCTTATGTCTGTTTTGATTACATTCAGTTTGGGCGTACTTTTCCTTTTCACTGACTGACTGCACTGATTCTAACTTTTGGCAATAAATAAAGGATAAAGAGAGGATATGGTTGAAATTAGACCGATCAATTATTCTCAATGACCAAATAAGAAAAATCTGCTGAAAACGAAAAAGCTATCTAATCATTATTATTTATTCTTTGTTATATTTCCGCACAATTATTATGATTAAGTGCCTAAACCACGGAAAAATTGTTAGCGTGTTGATTTATGGGCAGCCTTTTGTACATGCGCGAAATCGCGCTAAATGGGGGCTGCAGTGATGCCAGAATATTATAGTGGGGGAGATGGTGGGTTGTAGACTAGAGTGTAGATTATGGGTGGTGTTAGAATAATAGAGTTTTAGATTATTTTTTCTCCTGTCTGCCTTATTACCAAGAGAAATTACGTCACTGTACATGCGCAAGAGAAATTACGTCACTATAATTACGTTTCCGATAGATACGATTCGTCTTATTTGTCTAAAGACGACGACTACATCAAGTATATCAATGCAAAAGTCACTCAACAATACCATTTCTTTTATAAAATTCACCTCGACAATTCCATTCAGTGCCACCTTTCTTCTATTTTTTGTCCAAATAAGCAGCATAATATTTTCTTTCACAAATGTCTTAGTTTTCAAAATTAGACTTTTGTGGGGACGATCAGTTTATCAGCACAAAAAGAATTTAACGCGCAATTTTCTTATATGTTTTATATTTTATTTGTTTTCGAATTGACAACACTTGTCAAAGAAATGGCTGTGTGTGTGTGTGTGTGTGTGTGTGTGTGTGTGTGTGTGTGTGTGTATGTGTGTGTGTGTGTGTGTGTGTGTGTGTGTGAGTGTGTGTGTGTGCGCGCTTGCTTGCTTGCTTGCTTGTGTAATCCTTTCCAATGCTTGAGAGTGAACTGTGTTCAAAATACAAAAGAGTGTCGTCTAGCCATTCATACTACATCTATCCAACCGAAGGTCACTTATCTGATAAAGTCGTGTTACTATAAATAAAAAGACGTCGTGGTCGAGTGCAAAATTGTATCTCTGCATTTTTAAAATAATAATTTTGTCTTAATATGTTCTCTGTGTGTACATTTGAGTTGAAAAGTGTTTGACAGTGATTGGGTTTTGTATGCCTAAACTTGTGTGTGTATCTGTGTGTACGTGTGTAATTCGTTTATGTGTGTGTGCGTGTAATTATGCCATATTTCAAGATGATGAAATGGTTGGAAACTGTTGTACCCCCTTCTATAACTTATAGTCTCATTTTTTTGGACTGCTCTGGACGTAGAAGTCGATGTGCAAGATACGATGAGTAGCAGTATTTTAGTAAGCCATTCTGGATTGAGTGACTGTTTCAATACTTGGTCCTTACAGTAACAAACGTATATGTTTTCTTTACAGTGATTAACATGGTGATTCTGTCTTTTATTTAAACAGCGTTATGAATGTGGACTGGATATTTTGCAGCGACAAACATAATGAATCTGTCTTTTTTTTAATTAAAAAGTGATAAGAATACTGACTGTTTTCTTTACACTGGTTAACATACGAATCTGCCTTTGGGTTTGTTTTTGTTTACAGTGAAAGAAAGTTGACTTTTCTTAACAGTCATTAATACTGAATCTGTCTGTTTCTTCTTTACAGTTTTAAGAATATTCTCCGTCTTTTGACAGTGGTAAGAATAGTAAATGTCTTTACAGTGACAAAATATTTCATTGTGTCTTCTTTCAAGTTATAAATTTATTGATCGGGTTTTCCATGCGAATATTGGTTGTCTTGTATAGAGGAATATTGTTTGAGTGTGTGTTTTCTGTCAAAAGTTGTACTTGTCAATGATAGATGTACTGATAAAAAGTGTCTTCATTCCAGTGATAAAAATATTTAATGCGTTCTCTTGACAGTGAAAAACATGTTGATTGTCTTCTTCCCGTCATAAACATGTTTTCTTCTTCACAGTGATAAAGTGATAGACATGTTGCTTCGTTTTAGTCATAAACATGCTGATTGTGACTTCTTTACAGAGGTAGGAATACTGACTTATAACTTCTTTACAGAGGTAGGAATACTGACTTAACTTCTTTACAGAGGTAGGAATACTGACAACTTCTTTACAGAGGTAGGAATACTGACTTAACTTCTTTACAGAGGTAGGAATATTGACTTAACTTCTTTACAGAGGTAGGAATACTGACTGCAACATCTTTCTAAAGATAGGAATACTGCTTGTGAATTTTTTACGTGAAGGCCTATTCATGCACACATATATATAACAGATGTTTGCATTCACATGAAGGCCTATTCATGCACACAAATATATAACAGATGTTTGCATTCACATGAAGGCCTATTCATGCACACAAATATATAACAGATGTTTGCATTCACATGAAGGCCTATTCATGCACACAAATATATAACAGATGTTTGCATTCACATGAAGGCCTATTCATGCACACAGATATTAAGCATTATGGCTTCTATGTTAAACGTACTTTGAGACCAATGTTTCCTCTAGGTACGCGGCCGCGCAGCTCATTAGAAAATACCACGCAGCAGTTTCAAAATTCCGCGCACAAGTTCTGGTAGAAAGCTCAAACAACCGCCAGTTCCGCGCACAGAGGAAAAATATTACAGGGAATGTTGTTTGAGACCGCAATTTCTAAAACCATATAACATCCACACAGCGGAAAATTGTGATTAATTATAAGTTGCATTGTAAAATAGATAACGACTGTTCCGTGTGCGCGAGTAGGCACCAAAAGTAAGTTGGAAGAGGGGCAGTCAACACAGGAAGCTGGTATAAGAGTAAGCAACTTAGGTAAAGATGGTAGATGGGTAGGCAACGTGGTTAAAGATGGTATAGGGTAGGCTAATTAGGTGAAGATGGTAAAGGGGTAGGCAACGTAGGTAAGCTGGTAGAGAGGGAGGCAACACAGATAAGCTGTAGAGGGGTAAGCAACTTAGGTAAAGATAGTAATGGGGTAGGCAACACAGTTAAGCTAATAGAGAGGTAGGCAGCACAAGCTGGCAGAGTGTTAGGCAACGTAGGTAAAGATGGTAGAAAGGTAGGCAATATAGGTAAAGATGGTAGAGGGGTAGGCAATATTTTCAAAAAAGAGTTTGTACAATTGCGATTCTGGCACTGTTTCATCAGAATCTTCTAACTGTGATATGAAATACTTGAAATGAACCTGTGGTGGAGTAAATATGCCTATCCCTATTTCTAGACTTAATTGTTATATAAATTGTTAATTTGTCAAAGTGACCCAGCCTTGGGCACTTCTTATGTTGGTATTTTGTGTCAAAGTTGGAGTAAACAACTCAAGTTAAGAATATGCTAGAAAATTGCTGACGCAATCAAAACCAGTTCTAACTGGATGAGCAGACTAATAGTCTCACACTTGTTCATATCAATTTCATCCAATGAGGATGGACTGGAAATTTTCTTTGTTTCTTTGTTATTCTAATCACTTTGAGTTTGAACATAACTTCAGTCCACTCGTAAAGGCTTATGGTAAGTTAACTGACTGATAAAGATGGAGACTACATGAGCCATTCACCACTTACATGTTCTCGAAAGGTCATGGAATGGGAAAATTTTCTTTTACGATCTTCATACTGCCTGCATAAAGCCAAAACATCACCATCAAAGTGTTGACATCCACAGTCTCTAATACACCAAAACCCTGCACTTCATTGGTAATGTTTCGCCATAATCCAGTGTCATTTTCATATTCTGGTTCCAGAATATTTCTACTTTGATGAAGTAACTGAACTTCCGGATCAGTTTCAGCTGCACTCAGTAATTGAACCATATCCTCATCCTCAGCATTCTGTTCAGGGGGAAGGTCTACCGCCATCACTTCGTTGGCAGACGTACTTGAAGAGGCCTCGGGATGATCCTCTGTTGACTTACGAGTAAAGCCAAGTTGGAAAGGACTGTGTGTGTCTTTTTTATTTATTCTTCAAGCTCTTTGCTTTCTCTTGCTTTCATTTATCTGCACCGCTTTGGTACCTCTTCTTTTCGAGCGCCGTCATTCTGCGTCTGCAAAAGTGACGTCATTCTGCGTCTGCAAAAGAGCGACGACAAACAATATTTATGTTTTGTTTTTAAAAAAAATGAAAGAATTCTTAAGTCTCAGCCGAAAATGAGGAAAACTGCCGAACATGATAGAGTCGCTCTGTTACGACAAAATTAGACGGTGAAATTAATCGAACTTCATTATAACTCAGAAAAGCTAACTTCTAACACATAACGTTTCATTTCTGGAGGTTTCTCGTGCGCGCGCTCTAGTGGGATAACATTGAACTAAGTAGTCTAAGTAGTGTGCGCCATCTAGTGGGATAACATTGAACTAAGTTGTCTAGTAGTGTGCGCCCTCTAGTGGGATAACATTGAACTAAGTAGTGTGCACGCTCTAGTGGGATAACATTGAACTAAGTAGTCTAAGTAGTGTGCGCCCTCTAGTGGGATAACATTGAACTAAGTAGTCTAAATAGTGTGCGCCTTTTAGTGGGATAACATTGAACTAAGTAGTGTGCACGTCGGCCGCTAGATGAAGATGACCATCACTACTGTACACTACACATACGTAGATTGCACCAAAACATTTTACAAACTGACAGCTGAATGAAGATGAGCTTTTAAGAGACAAACTGTACTGTGAACCCGATGTCTAGGGTTTATGTACTTGAAGTTGTTAATGTGTACATTACATTAATACACTATTTTTATAGAGTCTTTAATGTAAAGTTTTCGTTTCTCAGTGTTGATTCCTTTTTTCTGTCTTTTGGAAACAATTTAAGAAAGCTTGATTTTAATTTTCTTTCAAGATCAAATCAGTTCAATTTTATTTTGTTCCGTTGTCGTGGGCCCCTAAAAGGTGTGGGGCTCATAGGCCATGCCTACTCTGCCTATTTTAAGGAGAAATATTCAAAGCAAACACAAAGTTAAGATGATTCGAAAGGAAAAAATACACAGATTCACACAGATAGGCACAATACACGCAAACATACACTCACACATATACAAACACACACACACACATACACATGGCATGCCTCCCACCATCTTAAAGTAGTTGAATGAAACAAATAAACTGACGACCTCACTCACTCCTCGTGGCAATTATTTCGAGACGAGAAACATACAAACGAATGGTTACGATGTTATATTTAGAAGGCTTCCGTAGTTTAACGAATCAAAGGGAGAGAATGTAAAGTGCGGCAAATCTCATTTAAATTTTGCTCCCCACAATTGCTCAGTACAAAATCGAAGAGAGATAAAAAATATCAAAACAAAAATCAAATGTATTAAAGGCGAAAACAGGTTCGAATGAACCTGAATTGGTTTGCATTCTGGTACACATATATTTCATTCAAAAACTGTTGTGTGGGCTATTTACTGTTGATTTGATCGAAACAGACATCTGTAGCAGTCAGAGTTCAAGAGTATCTTATTTGTCGTCCTTGTCAAGGGGATGATTGAGCCGGTGAAATTAATAAGGATAAATACAAGCATTTGAAATAGTCGAGAAAAATTAATTTATAAATGATTTATTTCTTGCATACTCGTAGATTTCTTGCTGCATCTTTTTGCAGTGGTCATCTCCCTTGTCAGGGCAGTTCGTTTTGGATATTTTAATTGCTAGACATGCTCTACTGAGGCTCATTTTCAGTATTACTTTAATAAATTATATAAGTCATTCAATGCGGTACGTTCTAATATTTTAATATACTTTTAAAAATTATCAACGCAAAACTTCACACACACACACACACACACACATTTACACACATCACACACACACACATATGTACACACACACACAGGTACAATCACATACACAAACACACTGTCAAATGCATAGAGTTAAGAACAAACTGACTTCCACGAGAAGCAACACTACCCGAGAGACTAAGTTAAATTAATTAGGAGTCTGTGTTCGTAAACACTCACACATTCAAACTATTGACTTGGTACACATACGTCCCGCGTGCGTGTTGAGACATATATATGTGTGTGTGTGTGTGTGTGTGTGTGTGTGTGTGCGTGCGTGCGTGCGTGCGTGTGTGTGTGTGTGTGTGTGTGTGTGTGTGTGTGTGTGTGTTAGGGGTAGTCCCAAAGCCTTACTGACGATGACAGAGAAATGTCTTTCTGAATATGAAAAGAAGAAATGTCCCACAAACTTAATAAAATTGATAACGAGAAAAGTCCCACGCTTGCTGAAAGTGACAGGCAGAAACGTTGCAAACACAAAAATAACCCTTGCTTATAAAAGACGACACAGTTCAAACTGAATTGTTAGAGATAACAGACGTGGTAAATGTCCTACAGACTCTCTGAAAATGATGCAGCGTAAAGCTAACGTGCAGACTACAGATAAAAGGGAGAAAGATTCCAGAAGAGAACTGAAAATAACAACAGATTTATTAAAGATAACGCACAGAGGAAATATTGCAGGCTAGTTAAAGTCAGCAGTGACAAAACTTCTACTAAAGACTTAAAGCTGATAAAGACTGCTAAAGACTTAAAGCCTACTAAAGACAACTAAAGACTTAAAATCTACTAAAGAACGCAATACTTAAGTCCGCAAAGACTAAAAGCCTACTAAAGACAACTAAAGATTTAAAGCCTATTAAAGACAACTAAAGATTTAAAGCCTACTAAAGACAACTAAAGATTTAAAGCCTACTAAAGACAATTAAAGATTTAAAGCCTACTAAAGACAATTAAAGATTTAAAGCCTACTAAAGACAATTAAAGACAAGGCGATCTGTTGAAAGCATTCTTCGCTATGAGAAGCACGTCAGATGAAATATAAAAAAGTATGTCAAATAAATGTCCATCAAGGCATACATGACATGCAAAGAGATTTTTTTGTCTTAATATCTTTGAACTGTGATCCTTTTCATACAGATTCTCATCTTTCTCGATTTTTCTTGTAGGTCTCAGTGTCCTCATCCTGCCCTTCACGACAGCGTCAGTGGCGCGTGGAGAATGGGTGTTAAGCGACACCTGGTGCCGGATACAGAGTTATCTCCTCGTTGTCCTAATGGTAGCTCTTCACTACTCGCTGCTGGCTATCTCACTGGACCGGAACTACGCCATCGTCAACTCTCTGCGATACCCGTACGTGTTTACCCACGCGTTAGGTAACAGCGCCATTGCCGGAATCTGGGTCCTTGGCCTGGCTATTGGCTTGCCTCCCTTGCTGGGTTGGGGAGAGTACACGTTCGACGAACAGCAGTTTCTGTGTTCTGTAGACTGGAGCAGTAGCGCCGCCTACACTTTCTTCGTTCTCGGGATTGTTTACTTCCTTCCTTTCATCGTCCAGTGCTGGTGTTACCTCAGCATCTTCCGGGCAGCCCTGGGACACACCAGGAGGTCAGCAAAGATTTACCCATCATCAACGACGACCAGCACGACCACTACGACAACCGGAACAGCAGACACTGTGACTGGAACTAATAGCTCCTCAGGTTCTTACGATGAGGTTCCTCAGACGCAGATCACCAGAAACGCGCGCAGCACGGAATGCAAAGCTGTGAAGACAATCCTCATTATCGCAGCAGCTTATTTCATCTGCTGGACGATGTTCATTGTTGTCGCTGTGCTAAAATACCTGGGAGAGGATGTATCTGTGTCTACGGATGTCGCAGCTGTGGCTTTGGTGTTCTTGTCATGCATCCTCAACCCGATGATCTACGCTTTCATGAACCGAGTCACGAGGTATGAGATTTGGAAATTCTGGAGTAATGTGTTTCAACGGTTGTCAGGGCGACCGCCTCCACCTTTCGTTGAAAACGATGATCCAATCTCGCTGACCTGGAATACCTCCTTTTCATCAGGCCGTCAGTGGGCCACTTCCAGTCAGCGCATGCGCCGCAACAGCAAAAGTGTTGCTTGTGGCTTACGCAACATGGAAATGGTGACTATCAAAGAAGAGACGGAAATCGAAGAAGATGGTGGGAGATATGTGCAGATACAAGAGGGTTCCCCTGCCACTCCACACCCTTTGTGTTCCTCTGCTTCCGGTTCAGAAGTGAATTTTCCATATGAAACCACTCCCATTGCAGTAGATGTAGATAGTTCCAATCACTTTCAAAATTCATGTGCCACCTCACGACAAAAGTGCAGCTCTGTTGGTCATCCCTGCAGCTTCCGATCAACATTTCTAAGACACAGTGAATCCGACAACTTTACCAAAACATTCGCGGCTCAAGAGATATTACTGGATCCCTTGAAACTTCCCACCCGATGTCAGACTTTTCACGGACAGCACACCACTGTCGCATCGCATCATAACCACCAGCTCAGACTGCAGCAACTGTACAGCAGAGACGACATCTTACTTCCTGCTCTATCTACAAACAGCTCACTGTCTCGCGACAGTATGTGTCATAGAGCGTTCAATGTGCACCGCATGACCTTTGAACCAAACGCCTCTTGCACTTCCAAAGAAATCAGGAAGGACTTCTGGAAGCATCTGCAACAACAGGCTACGCGTCGACTCTTGCGAAGAAGCAGTTTATGGGAAGCTCCAGACAATGACGTCACTTGTCGTACCAGCGCCCTCTCGACTAGGCTAAATAAGAAGCAACGGCTCGTCCGCTCGGTCTCGGCAGAAGCCGGAAGGTCGGCTCCAGCGAGTTGTGCTAGCCGCAGAAACGTCCGACAGTCGTCTCTGCCATCCCGGCGACGAGCATGCGACAAGAATATAGAAAAACGATGGTCATCGGTAGTCAAAATGAAGCACGGTCTTGACGAAAGGACTTATACTAAGACACAAAATTGTAGTGACGAAGCAGCTAAGAAACAAAATTGTAGTGACGAAACAGCTAGTGCCAAAATGAGAAAGAGTCATGAGGGTGTAGTTAGTGATTCATAAACTTCCACTCTGTAGTCATTGATTTTTTTGTCTTAAGTATGAAAAAGTGCTTTCTAAAAATATGTTTGAAAAAGAAATGAAGAAATGCTTCATTTTCTCCGTATCTTATCTTAGACTCACTGTCAGTCCAGCATGAATGAGACACTCTACTATGAAGCATATTTAATTTACAATGATTGTGATAGACTCACTGTCAGTCCAGCATGAATGAGACACTCTACTAGGAAGCATATTTAATTTACAATGATTGTGATAGACTCACTGTCAGTCCAGCATGAATTAGACACTCTACTAGGAAGTATATTTAATTTACAATGATTGTGATAGACTCACTGTCAGTCCAGCATGAATGAGACACTATACTAGGAAGTATATTTAATTTACAATGATTGTGATAGACTCACTGTCAGTCCAGCATGAATGAGACACTATACTAGGAAGTATATTTAATTTACAATGATTGTGGCGTCAGTTAAAGGCTGCTTCTTAGGCAGTTGGTTAAATACTTTTCATTCGCTTGATTTTGTGTGAATGACATAACTTCTCTCGGTAGTGTGCTCAAAACGCAAATACAACCGAATGTTTTTTCTTAATGTCTTCTTCTTAAAGCAGTTCTTAAGTTTTAAAATAATACCGAGGGTAAGGCATTTTCTACCATTGTTTATTCTCTATCCTTCATGAATAACAAATTTAAGACCTTTGTTCCCCCACCCCTTCCATGAACAACTATCTAAAGAACACGATTTGCACATGCGCGTTTACTGAAGTATTAGGTCCCAACATTCGATGTTTGCCAAGTATGATAATGGAAAGCCAAAATGGCCTCTACGTCCAACTCGTAACAACTCAAAAAAATTGTAGAACTCGCGTTGATTGGTTATTTCTGTCAGTTACAATTAATGGCTTTGGAAAAAAGTATACAAATAGTTTAGAAAATCTGTCTATTCTCTTAGGTCAGAATGAGGTCAGTTTAGTCTGAACATGGCGCCTTCTCATGCTATCTGACCTCATTCCAATTAAACTATTGGGTGGGGGTTGGAAGATAAAGGTCGGAAACTTGTTATGTGACTAATAAAATAATACAAGCATTTTAAATGTAGAAAATATATTTCTTATCTGTATCTACGAAAGTATTAATATTATATTTTTAATGTTGCAAGTAGAAATACATTTTGAATATGAACTGAACTAGGAACTATCTTTCAGATAACAAAAAAAAAATGCCGTTGAAGTGTGACAAGAAACAAAAGAACTTCTCACCCTCACGAACCTCATTTTCGAGACTCAAAGATATACGTGACTCAAAGGTGTACGTGACTCAAAGATGTACGTGACTCACAGGTGTACGTGACTCAAAGGTGTACGTGACTCAAAGATATACGTGACTCAAAGGTGTACGTGAAAGATCGAAAGAGATTATTCGATGAATAAGTAGAGATAACGAGCATCAATAATGATACTGTCGTTAATGCGTTATTCCATAATGATAACAATTAAAATGATAACAAATACTATTTATTGTCAGGTTCAAATTAAAGAAGGCACTCTGTATTCGTTGGAATTAAAATTTCAGATTCCCAAAATAAGCATACATATTAAGAACTGGAACCTCACCCTGAAAAATAAACCCTGATGTTTCTTTTGTTTCTTTTGAGGGTTGTGACGATTAACGCTAAATGTCAGGGTTATCGACCTTGATCACAATTATTAACCTTTAGAACTGTCGAGGTAATTGCGCTTGATCACAATCTGTTATAACTGTCGGGCCAACAGCAATAACAAGAATGCCAGACAAATATTTACTCCACGTGTTACCAAAACTGTTGAGTTTTATTATGTCTGTCCCAAAGCACAACAGACAAGATATTATGATTTTCACGAGAGTTAATAACTGTTGAGTTTATTATGTCTTTCCCAAAGCACAACAGACAAGATATTATGATTTTCACGAGAGTTAATAACTGTCGGGGTATTACGTTTGTCTAAAGTTTAAACAATAAAGGCAAACAGTCATTATAGCGTGACATTGACTGCTATAATGTTGATAAAAACAAACAAATAAACTTATTAGGATTATAAAGTCAGGTATTTGATGACTACTTAATGTCTCTATTTGATGTTCACAGTAGGCCTGTAACAATTAGGATTATAAAGTCAGGTATTTGATGACTACTTTATGTCTCTTATTTGATGTTCACAGTAGGCCTGTAACAATTAGGATTATAAAGTCAGGTGTTTGATGACTACTTTATGTCTCTTATTTGATGTTCACAGTAGGCCTGTAACAATTAGGATTATAAAGTCAGGTATTTGATGACTACTTTATGTCTCTTATTTGATGTTCACAGTAGGCCTGTTACAATTATCAAACCGTCTGCGAAATCAACGAGTATTAGAAACCAGTCAGCTAGATTGGGGTGGGAAAGAGTTGAAAGATGGCAATGAACAGTTGTAAAATCACTGTGAAACATGTATTTAACTAGTGTTTCATGACACCCAAGGCAAATTTAGAAGCAAAATAAAGTGTATTTATTTACCTCGCTTATTTGAAATTTCGTGCGACCATAATACCTAAAATATTATTTTTTAATGCACGGTTTCATATTTTAGAAGCTTATTGATTGTTTCCCTGTGCAAGTGATTTCAACAATGAGTGTAATTTGTGTGTGTGTGTGTGTGTGTGTGTGTGTGTGCGTGCGTGCGTGTGTGTGTGTGTGTGTGGGTGGGTGTGTGTGTGTGGGTGTGTGTGTGTGTGTGTGTGTAGAGGTGTGGTGTTTCCGTACGTTTGTCGAAGAGAGCAGGTGAGTAGTGCTGACTTAAAGACAAATGATAAGTATACTTTTATTTGTGTGTGTGTGTGTGTGTGTGTGTGTGTGTGTGTGTGTGTGTGTGTGTGTGTGTGTGTGTGTGTGTGTGTGTGTGTGTGTGTTAAAGAACACTTAATGTCCAGTGGAACGAATTTCTTGGTTGTATGCACTCGTCGTGGTTATTTGCAATTTGAATTCAAGGAAGAGTAGGTAAAGATGTGCTTAATGAATCAGTGTGCTTACAGATTACATGAATTTCAGTAATATATACTTGTACAGTCACAGAGCTAGGTTTGAAATGAACTTACAGTAATTGAATGTATACTTATACAGTCTCAGAGCTAGGTGTTAAAGGTTCGGTAATTGAAAACATTACTCATACACTTATAGAGTTAGGTGTTGATAAGACGATTTCAGTAACTGAAAGCACTACTCTAATAATCATCGAGCTAGACGTTAATATTATGTTTCTCTACTTGGAAGCAATAGTTACACAGTTATAGAGCTAGAGGTTCAAATGAAGTAACAGAAATTGACAACAATACTTATACTGTCAAAGAGTCTTCAGTTCACTATAACACTCATTCCAGGTTCAGGTTCGTGACAGTCAAGCATCTGTAAATTCTCCCTGCTGGTTACATGCTGGTTTCTGAAGAGTAAGCGTTAAGAACCATAATTTGTGTGTGTGTGTATCTTAATCAAGTAAACACCTTTTAAATACCATTACTCCTGTAGGCGTGCCCTAATCGAGTAAACATCATTTTATATGTGGGCGTATCTGAATCAAGTCAACACCATTGTTCGTTAGGCGTGCCTTAATCGAGTAAACATCATTTTCTATGTGGGCGTATCTGAATCAACACCATTGTTCGTTAGGCGTGCCTTAATCGAGTAAACATCATTTACAGCAGGCAAACTTTTGATCTCATCCCAATGGTTGGTCTTGCTCTTGTAAATTTTATCCATTGGATAATAAAAGAAACTACTCATCCACTTAAAACTGGTTTAGATTACATCAGCAAGTCTAGCACATTCTTTACGTGAGTTGTTTACTTCCAACTTTGACAATTACAATTATCAGCACAAGCAGTGCCCAAGGTCTGGTCACTTTGACATTTAACGACTTATGTAACAATTAAGTTTATGGGTAGGCAAATTTACTTTGCCACAGAGTTGTTGTTTAAGACATGCATTAAGTCTTAAATACATCTGAATGAAATATGAAACATTGTTGTGGATGTTCGACATGAAATAAAGTGAGATAAGATAGTATGGCAGAATTGTTAAAATTATTATTATTTAAGAAATGTATGTTATGTTGTTTTGTCAGTGCTTGTGTCCAAAGTTATTAAATACCAAACTCTGTATTTATAAATAAATAAATAAAAGAATAAACATGAAGCTGTTGTGATATATTGTCAATGTTGGTATGTAAACTTATTAATTACCAAACTTTGTATGTTATAAATGAAAGAATAAACATGAGACTGTTGTGACTATTTTCTTATTGTCTGTAACTCAAACAAATAAATAAATAAATAAATAAATAGAAGGAAAGACAGACATAGGCATACGTGTGTGTGTGTGTGTGTGTGTGTGTGTGTGTGTGTGTGTGTGTGTGTGTGTGTGTGTGTACGTATTTTTCATAGTAAGTAAATGACAGAATAAATTTGAGATTGCCAAGATATATTGTCAAAGTGGTTAAAGATTCGATATAAAGTAACTTACACATTTATGAATATATAGACATTATAGAGTAAATAAACATAAATATACATGCACTTCTATTACGTCCTGTTGAGGTATTTATTAAATTAAGTCTTGTTGATACATTTGATAAATTAAGTCTTGTTGATACATTTGATAAATTAAGAGGAAAATAGTAAGGTCTCGTTGTCGTGTTTATTATCATTGTTTGCAACTATGAAAATAATATTGTTTTATATAACTGTAGCCAAGTATAATTAATCCATGACTTTTATGTCATTATAAAATGAGAGATGTCAAGTGCTGAGTTTGATAAGTGCGTTGAAAGAAAAACATTATCAAGCACACACTGTAAATATGTGTGAATTCAATTGTGTTGAAGAGGTCTATTACAATAAATGCTTATAATCAGCTGTCTGATTCCATGTTTGTGAAATTAAGGGAGTAACGTCCATGTGTGTACCAACTACTACTGACAAGAAGTCTCATGCAAGTGTGACGGTTGAGGTAATATATATCCCTCCCTCTAATTTTTTCGTCACATTTCTTTTTTCTTTCTTTCTAGTAATCCATCCATCCAACTTTCTTTACACCTCTTTTTCTTGTTTCCAGTAATCTATTATATAACCATCCATCTGTCCATACATACACACGTACGTACGAACATACATTGATACCCACCCATCTTTCGATCTAACTTTCTTTCCATTTCCTTTCTAGTTAGTAATCTAATATCCATCCATCCATTCATACAAATACCTGTGTCTTTCTTTCCAATTATTTTCCTGCTTTATTTTCATGTTTTTCTGTAAAATCTTACCAACATTGTCAAAGTAGTTTTACCACTCGGAGTGGTCTACGAAAGTCACAAACGGTTAACTAAGTCGCATGTAAGCATGAAAACGTAGTTTTACCTCTATGAATGGAATAAACACGTGGTTAACTAAATACAAGAAAACGTAGTTTTACCTCTATGAATGGAATAAACACGTGGTTAACTAAATACAAGAAAACGTAGTTTTACCTCTATGAATGGAATAAACACGTGGTTAACTAAAACGTAGTTTTACCTCTATGAATGGAATAAACACGTGGTTAACTAAATACAAGAAAACGTAGTTTTGCCACTATGAATGGAAAAAAACACGTCACAGATGGTTAACTAAATAGCATACTCAGGATGGACTAAACACATCACAAATGGTTAACTAAATAGCATACTTAGAATGGACTAAACACGTCACAAATTGCTTAACTAAATAGCAAGTGAGAAAGAAACTGTAGTTTTACCATTCAGGGTGGATTAAACACGTCACAAATGACTTAACTAACTAACATATGAGAAGAAATGAAAGCCCACATTGGACCCTTGATTTGAAAACTAACTAATAAATTAATATAGTCCTCGCCTTGAAAGTAGTAACACTTTTCATCCATATGAACAACAAGACTGTTAAAAGAACTAAAGCTAAACAAAATGTACACACGTCACTTGATTAATATTCAGATTAACTGATGACCACCACCTCGGTTTCGACTAGAGTAGCTTCTTCGGGATAACAATTAAAAATAAATAATTAGTCGACCAAATAGCATTGCTCTGGCCAACTGTAATTTATAATGATTAAATAAAACGCATATGCGGTTATTTGACTAACCACCTTTTGTAATTAGAACGTCTTTCATAACAATTTTTTTTTATTTACGTTATTAATACATGGGGTGAAAAATTTTTTTGCAGATAACTAAAGAGAGATGGGAAATCATCAGAAGAGAGCACTTTGGGAAATTGGACACGATTTTTATTTTAATTAAGAAAATGCTTACAAACGAAGCGTGTGGGTTGTATTTAAGTATAACTTTAATTTCAAATGTCGGCATAACCCAGTATCAGGAGGGTATATAGTTATCTATCAAGTAAGCTACCCATCTCGACCAAATCCCTAGCGATCATCATCACCTGAAGGTTCTGTGTGCAAGGCCTATTACAATTAATAATAATAATATTGAGAGCAATAAATAAATAAATTTCCACCCGTTAAAAGCGGACGAAAGTGTATCTGCTGCGACAAAGGAAATACCGACCGTCCTTGACCTACAAGTTATTCGAAGTTAAACAGCGTAGGTAAGCGTGCAGTATAGAGATAATGATTGAAAGTTACGCTTCCAACAAATCTTGGGAGAACCAAGCGAAATATAAGTCTAATTTTAGAACTTTGAAGTACGGATCACGCACGGTAACTAAGCTCGTACGTTCAGCAGCAATAGAAAGAACAAAACACCCCGTTAATTAAAACTACCTGAAAGTGGACGAATATAACTGATGTTGACCGCAAGGTCAGACATACTTGTCAAATCTATGGTCACTGAATCACATTGTAACTTTATCATGTATAGCAGGATTTTTTATTTTTTTAATGACTGTAGTATATATGTATTTACTTTTGCAAATGAAATGTGTGTTGCGTTCTGTTCCCAACTGAAGAGGTAACAGTTCATGGAAACATTTTGCAGATCACACATTGACGATATGAATTATTACCACGAGTACACATGTATACATAGCTACACATAAACACACACATTAACCCTTTTACTACTTATGTATATATCATTGCTTTCACAGTTAGTAATATAATTATTCAGGAATAAATAAAACATTTAAAATAAAAACATTGAGGTGATCATGTGATCATGATCATTAGGGTTTTAATAAAACTATAAAACTTTTATAGCTAGGAAAATCAGAATGCATTATCAACAGGTTGTTGTTTTTATTAAATGGTATTCCAAAGCAAATTACCAGCAAATACACAGTGTGACCTGTTCAATGTTTGTTGAATACATTCCTGCTTCAGTGTTTGATTATGCACTATGTTCAATAGTTTCGTTACTA
Source organism: Sinotaia quadrata (assembly GCA_028829895.1). Taxonomy (NCBI): domain Eukaryota; kingdom Metazoa; phylum Mollusca; class Gastropoda; order Architaenioglossa; family Viviparidae; genus Sinotaia; species Sinotaia quadrata. The sequence goes on from CM054179.1 coordinate 66,435,586, forward strand.
TTCCTCTTTCAAGTACAGCTTACCAGATTCTATGAACATTTTGTTTAGTGTAAGCCTTACATTATTTTTCTTTATTCCTAATTTAATATTTTAAAAAACTGCTTGCCAACGTATAAAACTAAGTAGTGTGGATGTTTACAGTTGTATAGTTTGTTTATATATGTTATCCCATTCGTTTTACACATACAATCTTTCTCTTATATAATAAGTGGAAGCACCAATGGGTGGCTATAGCCTATCTCCCTCATAATGTCCAGTAGCCCCCCCCCCCCCCCATGCAAATTTTTTTTTTTAAAAACTGTCTACTATGCAAAAACAATGAGTCATCTAGTTCTGTCTCACACATATATTCCCTTCCTTCCAGATTGCTGTCCCTCCTATTATATAGAAATTCTAGAGTCAACATTGATATATGCTCAGTCACACACTTTACAAAGAACTCCCATCTTCATCAGTTGCAGTTGGATTGTACATATACATTGATTATATGATGGCAGAAAATTGGGCTTTTTATTTTAATGTACAGCCAAGATCTGAAAGAAAACAATCTATTTCACTTCTGCATAAAGGTATACAACAAAGTTTCAACTCTGTTAAGAAGTTCTGTCAAGTTGTTCTCAGCTAAACATGCTGTTATTATCTGTTAATTTTTTTAGTGTTGTTACAGAGGAGTGCAAAACTATGTAGACAACCAAATTTATTAATGTCTTCAAAAGAGGGATATTATTAATCAATATTATAGTTACTAGGATTTAAAATAGTAACTATAGGGAAGGGAGTAAAACAGGTTTCAAAGATAAATTAAAGTATTTAATCATTTTATTATTCTAGATAAAAATGTATGAAGTAAATAATTTAAGGGTCGTCATCAAATATCGATTTAACTAATCCAGCTGATTGTTTGTGCCTTCTTATGTTTCATACCTTTCTGATGAATAATTATATAGTCTGGTTTACTGATAATTAGGTTTTACTATAGTTTTATTCAACTTTGCTGAATAAATTATCTAACTCTACTATCTGAGCTTAAATGATAATAATTATAATAAAATCATTGCTGACCTTTAGTCTCTTCGTCTCATGATCTTTTAACTTTCTAGACATTACTTTTGCAGACAGATGGCATACAAAAAAGCATACAAATAATAACCAAATATTGAAACGCCACACCCTGTTCATGTACATTTCCTTTTATTCGTGGAAATATTTTGATTCCTTCTTCATCTAATCTAAAGTTCACACATTGCCATGTGTTATTGTAGCCACAATAAGTTTTCTACATAATTTTGAAAGGCATCACTTCTGTGTCTTCATTTTGAAAGGTAGACACAAGTTTGTTATATTTCTTGTAATAACCACCACCACAACACCCACCCACCACCACCATAACAGCAACAGTGAGTCTTTTGTGTATTCCTTTTGAAAGGGAGACTCAAGTTTATTACGTTTCTTCTAATAACCACCATCACCACTCCCAAATTTAAAATAACAAAAATATCTCAAGTGAAATAGACAACATTACAAGAAAATAGTTGTAAAATAAAAGAGACAAAAGTAATGAGTAATCATACTGAATACTGGAAAGAAAAACCATAATGATCAAATCAACAACATTCCATGTAAATCAAAACATTAAATATGTAATCTGTGTTGTTCATGAAAAGAATGTCAACATTGCAAGTAAAAGTCATAATGGCTGAGGCTGTTGACTTTTACCAGGATACTATATATAATAAACTTGTAATAAGTTACTATTTGGTAAATATTCTATATATGTATCGAAAAAAAAAATTCCCATATTTTTTAAACTTAAAGCAAGGTAAATGGGTATTGTGTGGCAGGGTCTGAGGTACACACTTTGCCTAGAAAATTAGTTACTTGGACAAGCTAATGATTTTTATAATAATATTCTTTATGATGGCTATTTATCAAGAATATTGTCCTTTGAGTTCGTCTCATTTCCAATCTATGTGTTATAAAATGTCTTTTAAAAAAAAGTAAATTTACAAAATGTAACAATGGATTAATAAATTGTTAATGTTATGAAAAATAACTGTCTTGTACAAAAACATTTTAAGCTCTTTAGACAGGAATGTGGAATGTAACTAAGTGTGAATAAGGGTTTAAATATTTGCATAAACTTCTTAACTAACAGTTACTGGTTGTTGTTGAACTTTCATTCTTCGGTTTTCTAGCAAGGGATGATACTAGCTTCATTTCAATGTGAAGTCTTCTCAAAGTCTCAAAATAAACAGGATGTCTAGCAATAGTGGCTCCTAAATTTCAAGCAGCACAGTTTGGGGAATTGTTGGAGATGGGTGGAAAATGGAATTTAACTGACATGATTCTAGGCAAGAACATGTGCAAATAAATCAAAAACAAAGGAATCTTATTTTGATGTAAAGCAAAAATGAATGTACTCAAAGCAGACTTTGTTAAAAATTTAGTAATGTGAGTCTTCCCTAGTATTGAGTACAGTTATATGTTTTAAAATCATAAATCAGAAACTTGAGTCATTAATAATTTTAAGTTTTAATTCAACTACCCACCACAATTCTAAATCAAATTTTAATATAATCTCTGACAGTGATTATTTATTAAAACAATGATTGCATCTTTAACCAAATTTGCTCTCTCCTAACTATACACTGATAGTTTACATAGCAACATTTTAAAATTATTTATACACAAACTCATACATTTTTGTGAATCTCTTTTATTCATTTTGATGATCACATGGAATACACAAGAAAAACACAAAAATACAATAAAATAAATTAAAAATTTTGCAGTGAAAGTTTATATCTAATTGTTCATTTATAACTATGTCTCTATCCCTAAACTCACAAATAATATAAATTTGTTTACTTAAGCAATTTGCGACTGAGTATGCTCACTTTAGCACTGAGTACAACAACTCTCATGAGAATATACCCAATTTCCAATAGAGCAAACACAGTATTTATGCTGAAGTAATATATATATATATAAAAAACCCACAAAAAAACCTATACTTATACACATGTTTATATACAATGAGTTGACAAATCTAAACAATGTCACATGCACACAGATTCCTTTCAACAAACACTTTTATGCAATTGGTCAAAACTCATTTAAATCATCTTATTCATCATATATCTCCATACTCACACAAACAATAGTTTAAAGAAAATAATCAAATTGTTTTTTCCATAAGAAAATCTAATAAAATGTTTTCAAATATATAAAAAAATTATATTTCTCAATATCATAGTATCTTTACTAAAGTGAAGAAGTTTGTAAATTCAATATGTTCATTTGGAACTAAATACAAAACAAAAATAACATGCGTACAAACATAATCATTTTAGAACTGGGCAATTTATGTTTCATCGGAATCTTGTAACTTTTGCCTAACCATTATTTCTTAAAACAATATATGAATAAATCCTCAAACTAAAATTTGCAAATGATTTGCAACAATCAATGTGGAAAGATGATCTGAATCTGATTGGAAACAAACTTTAGAGGATTTTACTTGCTTGATGGGTATCAGCTGTTATAATGCCTGTTACAGAAAATATTTTATCATGCAACAATGCTGACTTCTTTAATATGCATTTCACAATAAACACAATTAATTTTTCAAATTTTGAAATTTCATGTTAGGTCTATATGTATTTTCAGTACAACTCAGTGTGGCTATAGTTCACATTTAAAAACAAGGGAAGTAAATGACAACAAATGCATCTTGAGGCTGAGCTAAGACACATTGTAAATTGATGTGTAAACTTTCCTTTTTAGTTTTCTATATCTGTTTTTAATATCTGACAGTTTACATTTCAGTCTACAACAAAAATAAGTTTTTCCTTATGTAGGTGCTTGCTGCAAATATTTCATTACAATCAAAATTTCAAATGTAATTGTTATTTTGCAAAGGTAACACCAATTTTGAGAATATGAAATTTATAAACCACAACATATTAAGAATAAAGTAATGAAGAAAACCATATATAAAATCAAAGGTCTTACATTTGCACTTGTAAAGTCTTTGTAAAGCTTTTTATTTAAAACAAGTTCTTTATTGTATCTGAAATATTCCTTGGCAATCATTTTAGTACAAGGAACACAGCACTAACAAGATTTTTATACTTTGGACAAGAAAACAAAGTTCTGTTTACATCTAAAAGTAAAACAGCTATTTCACATTTTGAAGTCTTAAACATATATTCAACAAAAATATGAGAATAAAGTCATAAGGGGTTTTTGGTTAAATTCTTCAAGCTTTCAAAATCATATAGCAAAAATGTAACTATTTCCCCTGTTTAAATATATATATACACAGAGAGAGAGAGAGAGGGATAATTTTTTCTTTTATAGAAATAATGTTGTGAAACATTATAATATACTTAACCGTCTCAAATTTAATGTGAAATATAATGTTAGGTTGATAATTAGTGTTTAGAACAGGTACTTCTAGCTATTTTAAAACTTGAATAAAATATTTATTTCATTTTTCATAAACGAGAGACTAACCATTTCTGGACATATCTGAGCTGCCAAAGCTAAGCAGTTTTCAAAGTATATATGCATGCATGCGCACAGAAATACGTAATGTATTGTATGCATATGTGATTATAATGCATTCTGAAAGTTGAATTTATAACTTCATGGTTATCTTTAGTCCTTAGTTCGAGTTAAAATAACTTCTAAAGAAATATTGAATTCTGTTGAAGTACTGCAAAACCTTGCCATATGTGAATTTAAAAATTTTTTCAAATTTCTTAAATACACTCTTACAGTGTTGAAAAAAATTAAAAATTAGTTTTAGTTTTCTGAAATCTACTATTTAATTGGCATCAACAAAAATTATATTTTAAAAAAAAAATGGTACGATGAAGTCAATATTTCTGATGTACAACGAGGCCACACCCATAATATCATGAATGGTCAAACAAAGTAGTACGGTTTTTTCACATTGATTCCATATTCAGTCATTGCGGGCGTCAAGTCCTCCATAGTCAGTGTGAATTTCTTGTCCTGAGAACAAAAATACAAATTACAGGTTGACTATTTGAAGAAAATGAAACAACAATATTTTCTCATGAATCTGGAAAATGACATGGTGACCTGAAAAAATTATTTGAAAGTGATAACTTGCTAACGGATCATTCTTACAGTGTGGTGAGATTCTTCTTCCCAAAGTATTATTATATATTATAATCAAATGCGACTTGTGCCTTCAGTGCTGCAATTTCTGGTTTTCAGAACAATAGAAAACTGTTTTGGTCTATATTCAAAACATGACAAGCTTAATGGTATTCATACCAACAAACCAAATACACATGTACTATTGCACAGGTTTAGAAATAATTATTCCAGAAACAAACTTAATCAATCTCCACTATGAAGAATATGGATCAATTTCTTTTTATAAAGACAGGATTATACTGCTGTTCAAATTGCAGTAAAACAGGGGGGAAATAAAAACAAAGAAATAAACTCCGTTTTAAAAATTCAAGCACTTTACAAGGTTTGAAATAATTTTCTAAAATCTTGAAGCACTTTCAAAGATTTTAAATGTGAACTGTGCTAAAATCTGTAACAACTACCCAAGTTTTTTGCCATTTTCAGAACATTCTGAATGAGAAGAACTTCTGTTAAAAGATAATATCCAAAATTCAGACTGTCCTAAGATTCAAGAAAATTTAACTCCAGTATAGCTGTATTTTTCTACTAAGACACCTGCGTTTTATTGCTGACATGCAGTGCACTGACCAGCAGAGAATGATTGCAGCTATTGAAATAAGTTTTACAGCAAAGATCACTGTCTTTCATAAATAAACATCACATGTAAATGTATGCTAAGGCATTGTAAAAATGTAATAAAAGTCAAAACTTCTTGAATTAAGATGCATTCCACTTGATTCCACCGATGATTTCTCTCGTGTTAAAGAGTTATTTCCCTTGCGATGAGGTCATGCTTATTTCTATTTGTATCGATATAACTGGAAGCATAGTCTATTATTTAAATTGTTCTATAATAAATATCCCTCACAACAGAAGCACTGAGCAATAAGTCTGCTATTAATATCAACTTACTGTCCTTTTCCCATAATTGGTATCAGCCTAGGAAGGGGGGAAACAAGCCAATCTTGTTAAATACTTTGTTAATTAATGACATGACATTCACACTATATCTAATGAGTGCTGAATATGTGAGAATATTAGTCAATGGCCAAGACAGGCAATTTATAACAATAAATTAAAAAATAGAAATTTTATTTTGTGCTTGACTATTTTCCCCATCATAAAATGTTTTGGGAAAGTATGTGGAATATAGATGTTGTTTTTCCAAGAGGCATGGTTAAATCACAACAGCTTCTGATGTGCTCTTAAAATATATGTGCCAAGAAATTTTCTAATAAAAAAAAAAAGATTTGAAACTACAAACCTTTCCTTGCTTTTTGGAGCTCTGCCCTGAGGCTCTCATCTTACAGTGTTGAAGAGCATCATTTGCAATATCTGACACAAACTTCTGTGATGCCAGCGATATCAGACGAATACTTGAAAAATTAAGAAATTTATTAAAAAAACTAATCAGTATAACCTAAAGTTTTCTTTTTTTCTTTAAATTACAATTGTTAATTTAAAAAATTACAAGAATGAAAGGTGTGATACAGACTTTAAGAGATGAAAATCTGTAATGAAATTAAATTAACATTTGTAAATTTTTATAGATATTATTTAAACCACCTGAATATTCATTACAATATATAAATAATAATAATATCGATAGTATAACTCAATTTTTGAATAAAAAAATTAAAATCCAAATAAATATGTTACACGCACGCATGCATATACTTACTACAGTCCTGAAAAGGTCTGTATTTTATACCTGACTCAATTCTCATTTCTCCAGAATGCAGTGACATAAAATAAAGGTGGCAAGTATTAAAGGTGAATATATATTATAATTATGAAATAATTAATAAATAATGGGAAAGAAAACAGTATGAAACTGTGATTACATATTAAATTAACAAAACATAACTGGGAAAATGAGCTTTTACTATAATATCAAATTTATACAAATAATACTAATTTAAAATAAATAAATCTCACATTCGTGGATCTGATGTTTCAAATCCAGCTCTGTTGAGGTAGAAGGCTGTTACTGAATCTGGTATCTGTGAAAAACAATAAAAATTAAAATCAAACAAAAAATCATTTCAATTACACTGAACATATTAAATTTATTCTACTAGTAGTAATATTACATGCATTTTTTTATAAAGTGTAGGACTAGGAGAGATGTGTGTTTATCTTTATTCATAAAATAATAATAATAATAATAATAATCAAAGAAATCTTGTCAAACTATCATCATTCAAAGTAAAACTTTAGATTTAAAAAAGAATATCATCAATAAAAATGAGACTTTATTTAAATAACAATATGTGCTAACAACTTTCATATTACTTTATATTAGCATATTGAGCGATACAAGAGTTATGGAAATATTAAAGTTTTTTTTAAAAAAAAACTTCCATTAAAATACAATTTAAAACTAATCTTTTATTAAAAGAAAAAAAAGAAAATTCACAGGGTTATTTGAATAAATTTTAATCATGGTAAATTAATATTGTTTTAAAATATAAAACTTAAAAGGTTAACTAGAAAAAATATATCTATATATTATTAAGCACTCTCTGTTATATATAAATTTATATAATAGGTTTCCAAGATGGTAAAATGTGGGAAATAAGAGAAGAACTTACTGGTTTTATGAAACATGCTCTCTAATTAATTCTAAATAAAATTATTTTGGTGTGACAAATAAGGATAATATTTGGTGTTTTGTGGATAGTGTGTTGCTTTTGTTCTCTCTAACAATTTTGTTACATTACACATTTGAATTTAATTATGAATTGATCAACATATGTTGATTTGGATAATCATGTTTTAATATGTTTCATTTTGTTTATAAATATTAAGAGGTGTTGTTTTAAAAGATATTTATAAAAGAATTATCAATGATTTTATTATTTTTTTAAAATAAAACAGAAATGAATACAGATTGACTGCCAATATTGCCGGGTCACAGAATGAAAGAATTGTTAAGTGAAAAATTAAGTGCAATGATGCTTCATAAATGAAAGCAAATTTATATTTCTAAATTAAAGTAAATAATGAACTGCTTTTACAAAAATGCAAAATGTAAGAATAAATGCCTCTGTGATCCAAGTTAAACAGTGCTAAGTGAAAACATGCTGCGGACATTAATAAATTATAATTTATATTTTTTCTTTTGAAGTGCAAACATTATATTGATTTGGTTTACATATATATAATTACTAATATGTAATACTAAAGAGAACCAGAAATAAAAGCATACATGACTAATGTATACTGGTTCTACTAATAAAGTAATATTTTAAGTAATGTTTAATGGCATTCCAATCAGATTTGCAGTAACACAATGCAGTATTGGGGATTAATCACCAAGCAAATATCAACTTCTTACTGTTCTTATAACAAACAACAACAAAAATCCAACTAAATAAAAGAAATATATAAAGAGCAATGCAATGAAGAGATATTTTCATTAACAAAATATAATTCTATCTGCAATACTCACTTTAATCTTACAAAAATTTTGAAATTACCTCCCTTTGTATATTATTTCCTGTCTGGTTATACTATAGTATAGGTATGCATATTTTAGAAAAGACTTTTATGTAAATGATGTTTTTTTTTAAAAAAAATTAAGCAGCTATATGATTCCAATTAAATACCTTAAAATGCTAAAATAAACTGTTTATTTTTTCACTGATCAAGCCATCCTTCTAAGGGTCATTTTGAAATATTGTCCAGGATTACAATGACAGTAAATTGAGTAACAGCAATGGCAGGGCTGAAGACAGTTTGGAAACATCTCGGTCTCAAAGATCAGACTGATGCACTCCTTGGTTGTATCTGTGTTTTTATGTCTTTGACTTTGAGTGTGAGTCATGGACCATCTCAGTGGATCTTGAAAGGAGGATTCAAGCTACTGAAATGAGATGCTTTCAAAGGTTGCTTGGCATTTTGTATAGAGATCATGTCACGAATGAAGAAATGGGAAACCGAATAGGCAAGCCATTGGGTCCTCTGAAGAGCTATTGGCCATTGTGAAAAAACGCAAAATGAAATGGTATGGGCATGTCACATGATCAACAAGGCTTGCCAAGATAATCAAGCAAGGTACTGTGCAAGGAGGGTGAAGGAGAGGAAGACAGAGGAAAAGATGGGAGGATAACATCTCAGAGTGGACAGGACTGAAATTGAGCAATACAGTAAGATTATCAGAGAACAGAATGGAATGGAGGAAACTGGTTGTTAGGTCATCAGTGGTGCCCCAACGATTGACAAGACACAGATAGATAGATAGGCTATTACTTATAACTCATACCTGAAAACTGTGTAATCTGTTATAACTTTTATAAGATTAAAATTTTTTAATTTCCTTTAATTTCAAGTTTGGAACTTTCACCACTGTTAGTGTTCACTGTATAAATTCATAACATTAAATGATTAAGAATATATTTATATTCTTGAGTTCATTTCTTTTTAATTTATATCTCTTTTTAATGTTAAGCAGCATTGTAAATATGCTTAGAGTTAGAGATCTTGGATTTAAATAATGTTTACCTGGAAATTTTTTAAAATGTTTTCAAGCAGTGTCAGGAACCTTTATAAGTTTATTTAAATTTTTTTAAACTATAAAAATGCTTCATAAGATTTTAATGTCTCTAAATCTAATATAAATTCCTTTTATTATTTTTTTTAATTATAGATTAGCAATGTTCTTTTAGTCTGAAATTAGCAGTAAAAATAGGAAAGCTAAAAAAAAATGATAAACTATAATATGTGTGGTAGCTCTCTCTCTCTCTTAGTCATACACACTCCTACATAGACTCTGTAAATGTATTTTTAATATTAATTATTATGTCATTCTTACATGTATATATCTTCTCTGGCATTCATGAACTATACAATACAAAATACTTTTAAATTAAAGTTTTATGATAATGCTGGAACTAGTGGAAGGATAGCAACTGTAGCAACTAGCATAGAAAATTAGAATATGTGAATTATGATAAGACTAAGAGGCATTACTATATTCCTATAGTTCCAAGCTCCTTAGTCCACATAATATTATTAAATCTCTATACATTGTCAAAGTTAACAGATAAATGAATCATAAAAAGTCCCGGCAATCTAATGTATATAATTCTCGATCACATTATCCTTTCGGAAATAGTATAAAATACGAAAATAGCTTGAAAATGTGATCCCATTTCCATTTTATGCTGATAAATTGTCATTTTTCGGTTACATACGGATTGTTTGGTTAGTACTTCATTTGAAAATATTCTTTAAAAATGTACCAATATTACCATAGTTCATTAGTGGCTCCTTTAACAATTTAAATATTATTGCTTTACTATATATACATTAGTAATTGCATTACCGTTGGTGCATAATCCTCCAGCTGCAACACAAAGTCGCTAAGTGGGACTCCAGCTGTTTTGTCTTGTTGTTGCATTATTGATGAAACGTTCTGAACTTGAGATATCATCGAAACATTAGTGGTAATATTGCTATCTTCGCTGGCAGCCATTTTGAACACACCAGAGTTGTTGCCCCTTTATGATCTAGTTCAACTACAAAACTAGATGTACATGCACATTTATTATAATAAAAAGCTCATTCATGATTAGATTTTTTTATGTAAGTGTGTGTGAGATGTAGGTTTTAAATAAATTAATATTTAGCGTTTCTTATATATTTATCATGTAAACTCTGCAACGGACAAACAGTCTAAATAATTTTCATAATCGATTACCGCCCGTAGAGGTCATAGAGAGATATTTGGGCAACATGTTTAGTGGTCAGATTTGAATTATAAGGGTTTTTCCGGTTTGTGAGATATAATTATAAAAAGTGAGATATAACAGACAACCTGACTTCATCCACTGATTTCTATTATTTATTTACCTATTCAAGATTTTATTTATTGCAGCTGAGAACTCACCAAAGTGACGCTGCGTTCGTTGAAATTGTATAGGCCTACTCAACACCTGCCATAAAAATCATACGATGGAACTTTTTTTTTAATTAATAATTATCATACTGCTGCTGATCACTTAAGTAACATGACTGAGCTTGTGTTTGTTTCAACTTTATTGCTAGTAGTTTTGAGTGTTGTTTGAAGAGTTGCATCTTTGTGCATGTAGCAAGGTTCTCTACTATTATTTATGTAAAATCTTTTTTCTACATTTTATATTTAGTATCTTTTTGCATTTTTACAGACCAATTATACTGCACAAATACTTTCATAAACATTGAATGTTGCTCCCTCAGGTGGAAAGATTTGAAAATAACAGACAAATCAACTAAAATAATAGTCTGTTCTGCCTTCACTGAACTGGGTGATGTATTCATTGTCAACAGCACTGGAAAAAAGCGGTAACTTTTTTCTGGAATGGTCTGGCCTATACTCAGTCAGGTTTTGAGATAAATTTATCATACAAACCAAGATGCACATTTCACTTGCAATAGTTGCATCACGCGGTCAACTGTTTTATTTTTAGTATTTATAATAGCAGTCAAACTTTTCTAGACTAGTGTTAAATATTTACTAAGCTAATACAAATTTAGCAAGAACTGAAAGTCTTCATAATCTAGGAGATAAAGATATATTCAAAAACATGTGGACCTATCTACAGAGCTTTCCAAGGTCACAACATTGACCTTTTAGTTTGTGATGATCTGTAGAATGCAAGTTACATCAGTGTTTTCCTTTGCTGGATGAAAACATCAACAAACATTTTTTGCCTCTTGTAGCAGTAGTACTAGTAAATAACACTACCTAAGTATATAGAGATCTAAATAAATGTATTACTGTTTCCCATTGCTATATTGGGGGGGGGGGGGGTATATGCAGTCATGTTATACTTTCTTTGTAAATTTAATGAATGTCTGAAATACTTTGTTAAACCTATTCTATTTTCTTTGTGCAAAATTGTCCTTCTTGGGACAATAATTTAAGCACTTTGTCAGACCATAGATGCTTTGTTTTAATAAGTAAAATTTCGAACACTTTTATCTACAATTAGGAGTCAGACACAGTTATTTACTTTTTATCACTGACTCGCCCCAGAAGCCGCATTAGACTTTTTATCTTCACTATATTCTCACTCATGGTTTACGTCTGGGGGAACCCCACAGCCTTGCGGTTTTTCTGAGGTGGAGGGCAGGGGTTAGCAGAAGGGGGTGAAAAGCTAGCACCAGTTTGGTGCACACCCTGAACTGCCCCCCAACAGTGGGTTAAAGAATCTACAATATTTCTGTGCCTTATATTAACTCTCTAGATACCGAGCAGTCCTGGCTTCAATGAATAGATAACTCTTGTTTGTTGTCCAAATCTTTAATGGCAGGGTTGTCTCCCTTGAGCCCCCCCCCCCTTTTTTTTTTTGTTTTGTTGGTTCTTTTCTGGAAAACACCATCACAACTTTGATCAGCCGCCCCCCCCCCCAAAAAAAAAAAAAAAAAAAAAAAACAAACAAAAAAAACCCTGCAATCATTTTTATGCAGCTTTAAGTCTCATTATATATCTGACCTTTCAGTTGCGAAGTTGGGCTATTCCTGTGTTTACAATTTTTAAGCTAGTTTATCTAGCAAAAGAAAATTCATTAATACACATTTTAAATACGCATAAATTGATGACATACCTTCCTTACCGATGGAGTGGTTGAAGGTGTATGCCAAATGGGTGAAACGTTTTTCACCCCCTCCTGCCCTCTATCTCAAACAGGTATGAGGCTGTGGGGTCCCACTGGGGCATTCCAGATCAGAGAACACTTGATTACGAAATGATCAATGCAGGCTCCAGCAGTGATTTGTACAACTGCTATTGCTTTACACAGTTGAAGAGAATCAATTCCTTCCTCTTTTTTCTAGTTGAAGTTTTTTTACCTGTCTATTCCAATAGACTGTGTTGTAGCTGAATGCACTTTTCCCCTGTGCTGAAAAAAAAGGCTAAACTGGAAAGTAGCATTTTGGGGCTATTAGCGCATATTTATTCTTTATGCCATATGGATCACGTTAAATTCAACCACACCATCTTACTGGTTTTTTCCAACCTGTTTCTTAGGCTTGGTGCCATGAAGTCTGCAGTTCATCATGATCTGTGGCAATCCATCAATGCCAAAGTGTTTATTGCTATCTGGTGGACTTTTCCTTAACTATGGTACTAAGACTTCCACTGACCAGTGCTCATTATGCAAGACTCTCCCTTTCATCTACTCTCTCCCTCTAACCCCCTTTTCTTCAGCTAAGTGCTGAAATTAAATACTGTGCGTTTCTTTTCATGGACACGCATGACATCAGTTATAAAGTGAAATGGCAATGGCTTTTTTAAATTTTAAATCTGAGTTCCATTACAGTTATAAATTGGCTATATCTTAGTCTGTATACTTTTAAATGTTCAGATGTGGCTGCATCTTTGCATACTATTAAATGTATCCATCTGACTGGCTAATTATAAATTAAAATTATAAAATAAATTATAAACCACTGCACTAAGATTTTGTAAGAGCAAATATTAACTACTGCTTCCTTTTAGTTATACTATAGATTAGATTGTACTACATAATTTCATTACTGGATCACTGTTTCTGAGTGTGAGTTCAAAATAATGCTAATGAGTGCTATGATATTATAGTCTTTGCAGTTTGGAGGATTATACTAAATGAATTAGCAGATTGAAAGAACAATCATGAAATTATGTAATACAATCTAACCAATAGCATGAAGTTAAATCTTACACAAGGTTCACGTTCTGACAAAAGTGTGTAAAGCAAAAATTGTTTATAGTCAAAATTGTGATCAGTATAGGGCACCCATATGATGAATCATGGGACATACCATTTCTCAACAAGTCCAATACAAAGTCTTTCCTTCAGCAGTGAAATAAGATCACAGATGAACTATGCATAGTAGACCTGAATTTAAGGGCCAATTATGTAAATACTTGTATCACACTCAGTGCAGTGAGATACTGACATAGCACAATGCAGTAATTGAAACTGAGGGAACAGCAGATTTAATATCTCACCACTCTCTCTGGATGATGGCCTGAGTCACGTGTATTATTGAGTTATTTGGGAACTTTTGTTGCATTTAGCACAGCACAATAATAATTGGATCAACTATACATGTTTTACAGCAGTTGTTATTTTGAAGCACTTCCTACCTAGAAATTCATAGCACTTCCTAAAAAAAAATTAGAGCTTTTGATTTGAGTTCTGGTTCAGAGTTACATCACTAAATGCCCATGCCACTAGATATTCTAGACTGTCACAAATGTTCACTCTAATTTTTTGTCTGGTTGTTTGTGCAGCCTCATTTCTGCTTGAGCAAAACATTTTTTATTTAAATTGTAACTACTAACTAAATACACATTTGTAATAATGTCTTTTATTAAAGAATATGTATGGCTTAGAAATCACGTATAATTTTCAACTTTATCACAAAGAAAATATTATGCTACAATTGTGAATGCAACAAAACTTGTGCGTGGAATTTTGAAACTGCAGTGCGGCATATTTTAATGAGCTGCGAGGCACGCACCTTAAGGCAAGGTTGACTGTCACCCATACTCATGTCTGCATCTTTGTCTGGTGAGATGTCCTCTGCAGGCTACAGCTGCTTTAGAAGCATCCATAACTAGAAAGTATGTGTATTTGATGAGGACAGGCTCAACTAAATCGTCAACCTATGTTCATTTAAGAACTGAGAGTATATTACCTCTATATTAGTATATATAACATTATTTCTGTATATAATATAGTGACAATTATAAACATTGTGTTTTGTCCTTTGAATTTATTTTTTATAAGGTACTGGACTTATCTGCCATTTTATTACTCATTTTAAAATATACATGTATAACTTTTCTTTAAAAAGAAAACTTCAACAGGCAGATTCTGAAAACAAAATATATTCAACATACAACCACATCTACTTCCCATAAATTAATTTTTTTAAAGAGGTGATTTTAATCGACTCAAGTAAGGCATATATATGGCCATCAGTGGTGGAATAAATTTGCCTATACCTATACTTAATCTTTGTTGCCAATGTTAACATGACCTGACCTTGGGCACTGCTTATAATATTTTTGAAGTAAATAAAATTAAACAGATGATTCAAACTGAAAGTTTGTATTTATCGCCACCTCCCAAAGCTGGTACATAAAATACAATCAATTTATACTGTTTTTCTAAGGCATATAACTTTCCGATGTATCATCTGCTGTTGTGGGTAGGCAATCAGAAATCAAACCACATTGAAAGCATTATCATTTAGAATCCATGCAACAATACATTTTAAATATGAATAAAAGCTGTTTTGAGTACCTGATTGTGCAAAACATTTTAGCAAAGGTTCAAATATTCAATTATTTTGATTACCAAGGGAAAGCAATAGGAGAAAAGAGATGGATATTTGCTTGAAAAACTAATTAACTTACCAGTTAACTGACCTACATATCAAAGGCAGACTTTCATTTTAAACTGTAAATTCAAATAAGCTCGACCAGTCATGAACACTTTCTATCGTTTCTTAATAGTAATTATTTTCAAAATTGTTACTTGTAAATGTATTGCTAAACTGGATCAATAACAAGAAAACAAATACTGAAATAATAAATTGAAGCAACAAGAAATTATAGATCGTAACTTCATTCCTCAGAGAAATAATAACAAAATGAACAACTTCGCACCATTGTTAATTACTATTAGGCCAGTACATTTAAAACATATTTTATTCAGTGAGTCTAAATATTAATTTTTTAAGAGTGTACTATATAGTGATGAACTAATAATGTAACAAACAGTAATAGCAAATTGCTTATACTTTTTATAGTACACTGCACTAGAATAATATAGTAATTATAATTACTTTTTTAATATCTGTTTATGAGATAATTAAAATTAATTACCATAATGCATTGACTTTTAATAAAATCCAAAAAACACTCAACAGCATCCCCTTCCATATGGATCAGGCAGTTACTTCATCACATTCAAGTTCTAATGTACGTTTCTCCTCAAAGTGCACTTTTATCTGGCATCAAAATGCTCAGTGTAATTTATGCTAGAAGCTAGCTGGGCTTCACTCTTATTCTGATAACAAGTGTAAGGTCAGATGTTTTTTACTTACCATTCAACTGCAGGTGCTGAAAGACCCAGGTGATAATAGAAACAAATTATGTCTGTATACTCTAGAAAGTTTATTTTAACTGTTTTTCAATGGTGTTAAAGGAAGAAAGCAAGCCCTAATTTTCAAATAAGAAAAGCAAATATATTTACATGTATTTATAAAATAAATTCATTTAATCCTTGCTCTTCATCATTCTTTCCAAATTCATTCTTTCATACACTGCATTTCAATCTCTCTGACCATTTATTCAGTCGCCCAGTCAGTATCCTAAGAAAACTGTTCTGGACTCCTAGTAACCAAAGAAAAAACACTTTCACATAGATTTTTGTTGGTGCTAAAGCCTTTGTTATTGACAAATAGCCACAATTTATTCAATGGTATGTAAAGAGTACTGTTGGCACAGAGCCTACTGATGCTGTTTAACATTTGCAGTTAAAAGTATTTAACAATTTATTAAGTGACAGTTATATTAGATGTATACTAATATATTAGATTTATATGCATACACAGAACTTACTCTATTAATGAACACATGAAGGCAATCAGTCAACATGCCTTGCTGGTGAACAGGAAGTATGAACAAAGGAGCAATATATTTCTTACGTTTTTAAAAAAAATAGTTTAGAAACTTATAATAATGAAAACTTCAAGGCTATTAATTTAAAGTACTTAATTTACTACCTCATGATTTTAATATTTTATTCTTCAGTTCAATTAGAAGGATATGAGAAAGGTGTAAAACAAAGTGTTCTTAAATTTGTTTTGTCTTGGAGCAACTGGTTCCTTCTACAAAACTTGTAAACTGCATTTAATAGGCACAATTATCAATACTATAAATAAATCACACAATGTTCTAAGGGTTGAAAGATTTTATCCTGAATATATCATTATTAAATCACACTTAACACAACCAAGGTATATAAACTTAGTTCTTGTTCAAATGGTCTAGCCATTAACCTTACTTTCTCTAAATTTAGTATTTCTAAGACTGATGACTTGCTAAAACTCACAAATGGTCTAGCCATTAACCTTACTTTCTTTAAATTTAGTAATACTAAGACTGGTGACTTGGTAAAACTCACAAAGCACCAGTGTTCACGAAGGCCAAGATTTAAGAACTGGTTTTCTAACAGCTAAACAAATTTCCTTTGGCAATGAATGTTGCAATCAGAAATTAGGTCTTAACAATTTCCTTTGGCAATAAATACTAAAATTGGAACTTAACAATTTCTTGGACTGAAAAAAATAAAGCTGGATATGCATCAACACAAAAGCCAAATAAGTGAAGTTACATTATGAACCTAATATTTTTAACTATTTTTAAAGACCTCTGTTCATATAATATAAACATTATTGAATACTTTAAAAAATATAATTATAAAGCAACAAATATTACTGGTTGTTTAAATACAGTGTACACTAAACATTTGAAAACTTTACTTTGGGTCACACTTTCATCATAATAGCAGAATATATTTAAGTGTTCTTATAATCTGATGCAAAATGAAATGGTATGGGCATGTCACACAATCGACAGGGCTTGCCAAGACAATCATGCAAGGTAATGTGCAAGGAGGGCAAAGGAGAGGAAGACAGAGGAAAAGATGGGAGGATAACATCTAGAGTGGACAGGACTGAAACTGAGCAATATGGTAAGATTAGCAGAGAACAGAATGGAATGGAGGAATCTGGTTGTCAGGTCTTCAGTGATGCCCCAATGGTCAACAAGACTAAGGGATAGATAGATATATAATTATATAGATAGATAATCTGAAAATGTATTGCAGTTTGTCAGTACCTGTTGTATATATCTAATTCTAATACAAAGAGGAAGTAAGTAGGTCATATCTAGAGAACAGGTAGCCTGAGAGCACAAGGAAAAAATGTGTATGAAGAAAGCAATCAGGTATGTGAAGTCTGGCATTAAATCAAAACATGGACTAATAACTTAACCAAGAAATCACAAAATTTCAGCACAACCATCATTACAATGAATAAAAACTTCAGAAAAATTACTTTTGTCTCTCTTAATCTGTTATATCTGGGCACAACCCTTTACTCACACCATGCACAAGTATTTTTTTTAAAGTATACATTAAAGAACTTAAAAATTGCTGATAGTAAGAGCAATACCTGCTCTCTATTCGTAATTGAAATTTACTTGATTTTCTTTGCTAACTAGTTTCTAACAATGTACATATATTAATTTGATTTAATTAAATTCAGTTAAAAAATCTTTATGCTTATTGCATTTTCTGGAAGATATTGAAGAGGTACTGAAAAAATTCACTATTGTAGGATGATAGTCAATATGTCCATAAATGGAGATTATCATTGTTTATATTTTAAAGCAATTGCAGTAAATTAAAAAGAGAAATATGTGAAAATATAAACATTTGACTTGGTGAACAGTTTTATTTTGGGAGCCAATCTGGAATAATAGCAATTAAAAAAAATCAATGAAGCAACGAGTTTAGTAAACAACTACGATGACTAGTATTGACAATTCTTTTTAAAAATCATCACTATAGATTTATCAGTAGTACAGATCTGTTAAACTAAATCAAAAAGGTGTATGATCTGAAGTTGTCTATGACAAATAAACACAAATAGATGTTCAAATTTAAACAATATCCTGCCAATTGGTTGTTTTCAATCTGACTAAACTGCATAAGAAAAGCTTGCAAGAGAGAAATTAGACCACCCATCAGTGGGTAAGTCAAGATGAAGTGTGACACCTGAAACAGACTTTAATGAAGAGTCTCAATTACATCACCAGATCTTCATATTAGTTACTGTCAAGAAATGACAGCATATATCATAAAAGAATATCAAATAAATAAACTTAGTTTGATATAAAAGTTTGAAATAGTAAATCATAAAAATTCTAGTACATATATAAAAAAAATAATAATAAAAATATCTTGAACCTACTGTCAACAATCCCAAAACACATAAATAATAGTAACAATCTGTTTTATAATAATGATAGCATTATAACTAACATTTCCTAAAGTTTGAATTAAAAAAACAAATAAGCAGCAAAAATGGAAAAAAAAAAAAATATGTACCAAAATGAATAACCAATAGAACCTTTCCAAAATAAGAAGTTTCAAAACTTAGGCAACCATTCAAAAGACAATCAAAAGAGAGAAAGAGAGAGAGAGAGCACAATATATATTCTATTCATAAAGCTTAGACATTTTTAATTTCTATGAAGGAAACTTATCTTATCTATTGCTAAGGCAATAGGATCTTGAACTCAAAAATGGAAGCAAAGCACTTCTTGAAGCTGAATATTTACTCATTATCTACAATAACTGTGCTAGATTTTACAACTACAGTTAAAACTATACTTTCTACAGACATATGATTAGAAAACCCCTTCAACAATACAGAATATAACTTTTCAACAACATTAAGTGAGAGATGACATTCATTTCATTTTATAGAAATGGAATACTCTTTACATATATATATATATATAAAATACTATTTATTTTACTAGTTGACTATTTCCATTACAAAAGAGTAATGTTACCTATGCCTAACAAAAAATCATAAAATATTGCTGCTTACTAGTTCTGATAAAGGTTTATGTGTTTTCATTAAAAAAAAAAAGTAAAGTTAAAATAACCTAACACAAATCATAACTGCTAAGCATGCTGAATGTTTTTATATCCTAAATGCTATAGTTGGGCAAGAACTTTCAAAATTTTAAGATCAGAATTTATAGCTATGAAATAATATGTTAATTTTTCTGGAAAGCAATCATTCGCTCATCATAAGAACAGTCACTCAGCTAAAAATATATTTAAATAAAGAAGTCATGCATGAAATTTAGTTTACCAACTGTTCTGCAAGATTTGAAAATGGTTTCTTTAACCTTGCAGATTCTCTAGCTATATCAGACTAAGAGGTTTATTATAAGCAAACTCCTCCTCAAGCATAAAACATAGTAAAAAGTTTATTTATAAACTAGCATCAATACTATTTCAAAGCATGGTGAGATAAAATCAGAACAGTAAAACTACTGAAAGAAATCACTATGCCTCAATATGCAGTATTCATAAAATTAGAAATATGCTTAACAAATATAATTATTTTTGATGGGTAAAACAGAATAACTTCTTAATATTTAAACTTTGCTAAGAAAAGAACTCTAAAAATACATAAGCTGAGTTTTGGGTTTACACAAGAAAAGCACTCCATGTTAAGTGAAAATTAAAATAAGACACAAGTGACCTGAGATGAAATACATCATTTAAAGTAAGTTTTAACATTATTTTATTTGTCCTAAATTAGGAATGAACAGCACTATGGTAATTTCAAAACATAAAAGAAGTGGTTGAAAAATCCTACTTTAAAAAGAAATGACACTATCCCACCCACCCCCGAAAAAAACAAAATTAAAGAAATCACTCTATCACTATTCAATTGATTCCACATTAGGAATCTGCTTAGAAAATGGTGTTTACATAAAGAGTGGAGAGAAAAACTTTTTGCTTATTATAAAGTGCTGAAAATTTTATTCAAACTGGTCTTGGTTCAGTGACTACCTTAAGGTACCAGCCAGTTAGCAGGAAATCTACTGTAAACTGTGTATGGTAAATAAAATAAAAGCTTTTTTTTTCTTCTGAAAACACGTTATCTTACCCCAGGCACTGTGAAAATCAGATTCTTCCAGCCTTATATACATTTTATAAAGGAGATATTTTCTGAATGAAACCACATCTTAAAAGTTCTGTGCAATTATATGATATTCCTCATACATTTTAATTTCTTGAATATAACATAGAAATCTTTTTATGTGAAACAGTTTTCACAGTTTCCGAGTAGTTTGTTTTCTACTTGGCTATATCTTTTAGTCTAAATATAGGAATCAGTTCCAGGAATACAAGACAAAATATAATTAAATAACTGAGTATAAAATATATACTTAAATGGCAGGAATAAAAAGGTTAAACAAACAAAAATATGTAATGATTCTGAAAATATGTGAGGAAGTGTATAATCTTCCAAAGAGGTGTATGTTTTTTCAGTCAGGAGGCATTGAATACAATAGGTTCATGTAATGGTGAAAGATAGCTCCATGAACTAAAACATTTTTTTACCCAAATTTTTACCCAAAATTTCTGACAAATCTCTATGCTTACTGAAACTGAATATAAACAGGTTTCATACAAAATTACAACCAATAGCAAACATCACAGAAAGCAGTCACCCACACTTTCAAACTTGGTATGGGTTTGAGTTTGATCCTCGGCCAATGAGAAAGAACAAAAACCATTGGATGAAAACAGGTTAACAATTAAAGATACCGGTTCAGGGGATCACAGCAAAATACAAATCATTCAACCACCTCTAGAAACAAATAATTTCATTTCCCATCTACAGTCATGATTATAAGCAGACAGGAAATGATTGCAAACTGTATATAACCTGATAAAAATGTAACAGCAAAATTTAGGAAAACTACAATAATAAACATTTTCTTTCTTTAGTTTTATCCTTATGTTAAATCTGTTTCATAAGTAAACACTTTTAAAGTCTTTGATTTTTGAAAACAAAATAGGTCATACATTTTTTCAAGGATAATATAATAGTAATACTGATAATAATGGTAAAGCAAAAATGCAGTTGTAATGATAATTATTTTCAATCTGGAAGAATTCTTTTCAATGCACACAAAAACAATGATGAAAAAACAGGTAAGGTAAATGAGTCTGTTTTACATTCTTGACACAAATTTTACCAAAGAAAAAATATGCAAACCTTAGTAATTTCATTATATAACTTCAAAAGTACACAGTAAATGCCAGCTAAATCAGAAAATGTCAATATAAATCATGGTGGCCTAGCTACAGTACACTCCCAATTATCTTTGAGTGGATAACTGGAATGCATATATTAATGGTATATTAATGTGTGACATCTTTCTAAAAAATTATACAACAAAGGCTGAGATTGTGGATAATGCAGTGTGGCATTAATTAATGTATGCCATTTTGTACAATTTAAATTGATTGTTGATTAGTGGGATTTTGTTTTGGGGTTTATTTTTCAACATTAAACCCAGATAATCAAAAGTCTACTGCAGTTTATTTTATTCTATTCATATTAGATAACACAGCAATATATTCTTTAAAAAATTAAAAAATAGTTTGGCTTTTATTCTATTTTACTGAATTATAAGATAACACAGCAATGTGTTCTTTAAACAATGAAAAATAAAATTTGGCAAAAATTTAAAAATTGAAAACAAATCCCTCTAATACAGAAGTAAAAGGCAACAAGGATACCTGCTCAGATTGTTATCAATTAGACAAATAAAAATTATAAAAGAAATTTAAAACTAGAGTTAAACAAACAGGCTATTATATTTTTGTTTAAAGGAATAAACACATTTAATCTCTTTAGAGCTAGACTTGAAACATTTTGTATTACTTAGTTATATTTTTCATATAAGGGCATTTATGTAAATATAAAAATCAAGTGGACTGATATAATTATAAATACATGAAACAATGGTATTACAAGAGTATGTATTCAATTAATTAGAATATTTCAATAAACAATAATAACTGTTATGATTATTAAACCTATAAAACTTTTCTTCTAGAGCAAATTTTATTTACATAATCTATAAGCAGTGGCTCTTGAAAATATCTACAAACTTTCTGTAGAATGACCATTGTACATGAATATCATAGGCATGACTGTGAAAATGAAAGAAAATGTTTTCCATACAGCAGCAATATTCAGGCTGACAAAGAAGAATTAAAAAATTGATTGCAAATATATTTTTTCTTTGAACTGTTTCTTCTTTGACTGGCAAACTGTATTATATTATCTGTTTAATCCACACAGCCAGACAGATTGTACTTCAATTTAGGGGTCAATTATGAAAAAGCTTTCATGAATTTCATAAATACACTTAAAATAAAAATATTTGGAAGTTGTAGCTATTAGAATTAGGTGCATGATGAGATCCATTTTCAACATACTTCAAAAATAACTTGAAATATGGTTATCAACAAATAAAATCATTTGAATAAAGCAACTGAATGTGAAGATAAATGAAAAATTATCTCAATAAATCAAGGCACAACATTTCAAATGATTTAATTTTATTTTTTAGAGTGGGGGGTGGAGGGGAAATTTGTTTTCATCTGAATCATTTCAACACTTAACTAACAACTTAGAAAGGCATATGTTTGTTTTTATTTTTCAACCATCCAATCAACTACAATATCAAACCTCACAGAGCTTTGAACCTGAGCTTCCTCAGATTTTTAATCTTTGTTAATTCCTGTATCTAAAACTAAACTGCACTTAACAAATTTGATGACCAAGTGCAGGTAACATGTTCAAATTTTGCCCAGTAATTATGAGGCTCTTAATTGCAAAGGAATATGAAGTGTCACTTCCAATTAGCTTCAAACACGGAACTAATTTCTGAATAATTCTGAATTTCTATCAAACAATTACAACAGAGGATCACTACAAAAAAAGGAAAGAAATCTTTCCAAATACTCAGCAAATTTATGGCTTTAGTTTGGTGATCAATGATGATGGGATCTTCAAAAAATAAATTCCTTGGATTCTCATAATAAAGATGGTTTCAAGTTGTAAGGTTTATTGTAGCGGATTTGTGGCAACATTAGAAACAATGTCATGTACAATTCTGTTATTTAATAATTTTTTCAAATCTTATTAGAAATAAAATTATTGTTTGGCTGACTTATTTCTTGTTTTAAGCATGTATATTACTGCTCAAGCTTTCACAATGATACAGTTTACAAGTCCAGCCTGTATAAAGTGTATTAACTACCATGATGCCTTACTGATCTTATCTACATCTTTTATAGTTCTAAGAGCAATTAAAGTTAACTGTCTTTGATAATATTTTTTTAAATTCCTGATGACTAGGTGCTGTATTTGCAGTGACTTATGTCAGAGCTATTACAGCTGAGAAATTCTTAAAGAGTGTTGGTAGAGTTATCTTCTCCTTTAATATGTCCACACTTTTGTGTCTTCATTATTATTTCCTAATAAAAAGGATTACTGACCAGAATATCATTAGTTAATGCATAATAATTATAATCAGTGCAACTACAACGTAAAACTCCTGGGTCAACTCATTCTACAGGAAAGGCAAAGTATTATATAGCATTGTAGAGTTCCAAATCATTTAGAAGTTTTATTCCTATAATACTTTTTAAGAATATAAGTGCCAGAGGGTTTACATACGATCTGATCAAAAGAAACTTTAAAGGAAATAAATATAACCTCAAATAAAAGAATAGCATCAAAAGAAACTTTACAGATGCTATTCTTTTATTTGAGGTGTAATACTTATTTATACCAAAAACAAAAAATAGTTATTTTATGTGCCACAATTTTTTGTATATTTTTTTTAAGTTTCTCTAATGCTATTTCACATTTAGTTTAGTAAATGTCCAGTTAATTAATAAATAAGTAATTACAAACAAAAATTACAAGAAAAAAATTACAATCGAAAACAAAAGTACCACAACTAATTTCTTTTGTCTATCTATATTTGCATCAATTCAATATGACCACAATACCCGTAAAATCAATTTCCAAAAATTAATGACACATATTACCCACTTCATTTTCTAATATTGACCACACTCATTAAATTCTGTATGTAAATATTAAACAACTTATAAAGTTTTCCAGCTTTTTTGTGTATGAGGAAATGCAAAGCTACTTTAGGAATGACAGTAAATTAATATAAAATGTTCATCTCATGCTCCTTGGCCAAAGGAAAATAGCATTAATTAAATTAGGTGAAAAATAGACTTTAAATTGTTTTCTTTTAAATGAATATTAATTCTAAACTATATTAACAGAAGCTATGCCCTCAGTTTAATGATCTACGTACTGACTCTCTACCCTGCTTGAGTGTATATACAGCACCTCAGCAAGATAGTCCATGGCTTACATGAAGAATGATGTAAAATCTTGAGTGACAAAGATTTTCTAAAGTACCTAACACTTCAAATAATCATCAATATATAAAATTAGTTTACAGAATTCAGTTTAGAGAATTACATTTATATATTAAAAAAATAAATTCTTTCTAAAACTCACTACATTTTCAAACATCAACTGCAGTGTATTCATTAGTATCTGAAGCAGGAATATGTCATAGCATTTTCAATGCATGTACTTCAAATGTTCATTTGCTAGTAGAGATGAAAATGATAAAGGTCAGCTTTAAAATAAAAAAACATTCAAAAGGTTAAAGATGAAAAATCAGAAATATTCTCCATTGCAGAAAAAGAAATCCTACATGCAACAAAGTTAGAAGAAAGAACAAGAAAATGAAGACATCAGACTTTTTCAGCAATATCTTAACAGATATATCAGTAGGTAATTGCTAAATGATGATAAACCCTTTCTCTACAATAATGCACCCATTATGGTAAAATCTTTAATTATAGTGATAATACTGAAATGAAATTCAATCTTGTTAAAATAATATACTTAAGTTTATTCTAATTATAAGGTTAGAATCTTATCTTGTTAAAATAAGGTTCTTAATAAATCTCTTTTTCCTTTAAATGTTGCTCAGTGTGCAAAAAAGAAAAGCATTTAGCTCCAACAATTAATAACAATCTAGACTAATAAATCAAATATTCCCAAGTTTACCTGTGTTTAAATAAATATTGGTTCACATTTTCTTGTGGTCATTAAACGCTAGCAGTTTAGCTTACGCATCCTGATAAGCCTATGATTAATTCCCAGTTTGATAGAACGCATTGCCATGGCACGGTTGAAATGCCTCTGTGTTTTCATCACCTCTCCTGGATCATCGAAATTGGCCTCAATAGAAGTTACAACACCAAAAAGGACACCCAGAACCAAAAACAAAATGATAAATAATGTGTACTGAGTCACAGATGGACTGGGTGACCCTTCCATCTCACGAAGATGAGCAATGGCTGGTTGAAAACCTGGATTAAGTTCCAAAGCATGCTCAAAATGCAAAATGGCTTCCTGATAAAGTCCATAGGCTTTGAGAATCTCACCCAGTGTATAATGCTGTAGCCATGAATTTTGTTTGGTAGGCTGCATATTAAGTGAACGTCGTGTGAGAAAAATGGCATCATCAAGGTATTGAAGATTGAAGAGAACTCGTGCAAGATTGAGAAGAACATCTGGATGGTCTGGTGAAATAGACAACGCTCGCCGAAAGCATTCAATTGATAACTGTGTGTTTCCTTTAATTCGCCAAAAATTGCCTATCTGATTATATACTTGAGGTGATTTTGGTTTCTGCAAAAAATAAAATAAATTTGTAACATGTATAATAATGTTTTCAAATTCAAGTAGATAATTTTTATACTAGTGCTTAATATTAATATATCATTATACCATAAAATCAAGGCAATCATACAATAAATATATCAAGAGGAACAAGTCTCAATGGCTGGAATGTGAGTTTTAAGTTCCTGAACTCAAGGATGTAAGGCAGGTGAGGTAAATTTTTAGCTACCTCCACCCCAGTATGAATATTCACAACCTGACATTTCAATAAAATATATAATAATGAATATTATATATACATCAAAAAGTCAAACATGAAGCAGTTTTAACTTAGCCAAAGTTATTAACACACAAAAAGCAATCAAAAAGTTTCAAACAATTTTTTAACATGAACTTAATTCATAATTTATAAATCAATATTAAAAAATTATCTTCATATGAACTCCATTATTTATAATCCATTCACTTATAAGTAGGGAAGAGAAGGGACTGACTGTCATTTTATAAAAGAATTTTGCATTCTTGTTCCCTTACAGACATTTTTAATTACTGAAAAGAACTGGAAGACTTCTTGTGGCAAAAAGCTCTAGGGCAAATAGCAATCTGACATATGCAATCCTAGTGAAGTGGAGTTCAGAGCTATTATTCTAGAATGTCAACCATCTGTATACATCTAGCACTTACCTTCATGGGTGACCAGTAGGACTGTCAATTTTTTCTAAAATGCTGACTGGGTACCCGTCCAAAATTTGAATGGGTACCCGTTTGAAAATTAGCATAATCTCCATCGCAACTCACGACCTCTACACAAAGCTACTTAACCATTAAGCATGTGCTCTATTTCACACAGTAACCAAAGGTATGCATCTAGTGACTTACTATTAGTTATGATCTTTATATGTACAATGCAAACTTTTATTTTTAATATTATCAATCATTACATAAACTAAACTAAATGATATGTCAACAACAATAATGTATTTAAAAATAGGGCATCAAGTTCAATCACCCTTCGCCAATAGAATTTCATCACACAGATTGCATTTCATCATGTCACTATCCAATCACTTGGTGTGACTCCACACAGACGATGTCTTCCCCATATTAAAAATATTACATTATTATTTAATTTACTGACAAGTTTGTTTACTGAAGTCTTATTAACATCAATAACATGCTACACTTATTAACGTGCACAACAACCACAAGTGAAAAGAAAGGGTGTGAGCTATGGTGATTGATGATCTATGTCATAAATAATTAGATCTAGGTACAGTGGCTATTCAGCGCGTAAGCCAACCCACGGCCAGCACGATTTAGCAGCCGCCATCTATGGGCGGGAGGCGAGTGTGACCAGACCGGAGAGGGAGTGTGCTAAATCATGTATAAACATAATGGCCGCATTACCACGGGTACCCGTTCTCAATTTTACTACTCGGGTATTAGCACGACAACGGGTACCCGGGCACCCATTGGCACCACTAGTGACCAGCCATAAAGAGCATACTGGAACTGACCTGTGGCAGATACTGGGTGGCAATTAATTAATCCCACAAAACAAGATGCCACAGCCTCCACTTCCAGAGTTTTTATTAGTATATTACTTTATTAGCAATTATTCATCACAATTCCAGTACAAGTGCCAATATCTGCAAAAAGGAAAGAGTTGGTACTTTCTTTTCCTTTTGCAAGTTTGTTTTGGCAGTCTTAGGCATATGCAAAACGAAAAGTGAAAAGTTATTTCCTGTTGAAAGTTTTAGAAATACCAGAGAATAGATAGCTGCTTTACCTAATAGTTAGTTGATATGAAGGAGTTACTAATAGTAATACTAACTACTGATGAGAGTGGGTGCTGCTGACATGAAATTTGGACGTAATCAGACTGTCACCTAATAGTTAGTTGATATGAAGGAGTTACTAAGTAATACTAACTACTGATGAGAGTGGGTGCTGCTGACATGAAATTTGGACATAATCAGACTGTCACTACAATAAAGCATGCCATCTATATCAGTATATGCAATTCAAATTAAAGCAGCTTTTTAAAAAATATAATATATTGTTCTTAAGCAAGTTATAATACTTCTGTCTATATTTATGATTTTATCTTAATCATGAGCAATTAGAATTCACTCATCCACATCTAAATCTTCAAAATAACCCCATTCACCCACACACAAAAAAACATAATGAAAAGATTAAGTTTATAAGAATAAAAAGACAAAATTAAAACATCATAACTAACAGCCTACAATTCAGATACTCAGTGCTTAGAGATAATTAAAACAGTCTCTATTACTCACTTCCTTTTTAAGCCGAAAAAGTTTTTCCTCTAAATCATTCAAATCAACTTCAGAAGATCGACTTCCTTTTTTCCTGAAAATCATGGCTACTTCTGGTTCAGGAATATGTGGATGCTCATATCTATTGGTGATTCCTCGCAAGTGATCATACTGTGTAGAATTTACTGGCTTACCACAAGTCAAGCTCTTTTTAGTCTTGCTGTTTGTATTTACAGATGTACTGGTGTCTAAACCTTTTGTCTGCATAACTCTGTAAGAAAAGATTTTAATTCTCTATAAATGCTCATTTTTCATATTTTGTAATATTGCAATCAAATAAATTAAACCAATCTGTACAAATATTGATTTATTTTAACCAGTGGCTCATAATTTGTTTCATTAGGTGATCTAGATACCTATAGTATATATATTAATTATTATTGAAGAATGTTTACTCACATTAAGATTATCATTATCAGTTTCAAAATGCAAATTCTTTCAAATTATATTTGAACTTCCCTTTGTCTATTTTTACAGGAATTTTATTTCAGGTTAGACAATATATCTTTCCAATTTAATTTTCATTGCAATTAATAATATACATTAATTATTTAAATTAATTAATTAGATTATACTTTGAGGGATTCTTTTAATATCAGGGCTATTACTGTAATGGAAGAAAATGAAAATAATATGGTAAATGCAGATGTTTTCTTTATAATTAATTATTATATCTGAACGGTGGCCTTTGGTCTTTTGATTTCAATTTCAAACCTCAACCAAAAAAAAAATAGAGAATGCATTAACATTTCAAGGTTATGCACCTTAAGGAACATATTAATGGTATTTAAAAGCAACATTAACAATAATCAAAAGAATATATAATCCTAATATATATATATATATATATGGCCTACTAATTACTATTACTAATAATTTTTAATATACTAAGTTCATCGGGCCTCAAACTAAATTAATAGCTTATAAAAATAAAAATGTTTGAAACTGTTAGTAAGTGTTACAAATATGTGCTTCATATAAATTATAATATATAGTATGCTCCGTAAAGCACTAATGTGCAGCGCTAAAATACTAAAACTAATAATATGAATTGCACAGTAATTTTATGTTCATTTGCACTCACAAGTTAGTGTCTGTACTGTTAGACTTGATATCGGTTTTATTTGCGCAAGAATCTACTGTACTCTCTACTGTCCACTTTCCATCCTTAACCGCTTTGTTGGCAGTAAGAATAGAAAGCACCTTATCGTCGTCTCCATCAGCTCTTTCTTCAGTGGCGGGTTCCACTCGACCAGCTGACAAATTCAGTTTCCAGTGATTTGAACTCGAACGAGAGTTACTGTTCACAATGTGCACTGAAATGATATATAATGCCATGTAAGACATACATGGCAAATCGCAAGTCATGTTGCTTTTCGTCACCCGCCTTTATGACTTCTGATTGTTGATAAACAAATACTAAAGCTGTAAATCAGACGATCTTCCAAAAAAAAATATGGCGGAAGTGAAAGCGCCACTGAAAATACAGGGGGGATAAAGCCTAGTGAAAGTAATGCGAGTAGGCTGCAATATTATGATCCTAAACTGTTCAAATTGTTTTGCTATTTCATATTTCACCAAGAAATATTTCTACTGTACAATATGACAGGCATATGTGGGACTGTGTCCTGAAACAATACATACTTGACTTATTTTTTCGTTACGTCTACTTCCAACATAAATTGATCTCGCGACGGTATACTGATTAAATCGTGTACACCTAACAGAGTAACAGGCTGTAAATCTAAATAAGATTTAATTGAAACTATGAGATTACTTATAGAAAATCATAACGTTTGTCCGATTTAAAGTTTGTGGAGATTTTGGTAAGCCTTACAATTTCACATCTTATGATATAATAGTTTCATTCCGGACAGCCATTGCGTTTTCCTTGTTTAGAAATTCAACTATTGTATCACATATCACTAAAAATGTAAAATGAGTACTAGAGTAGTTCACCAAGGACCATAATTCGGGAGCAGTCTTGGTTATCAATGTTTGACTTCTCTAAAGGAAATTGTTACTTTGTACTTTCAGATAAGACATGTACCACAGTATTGAATAAGATTGATAAGGAGTGAAAGAAAATGGTAGTATGTACATATTCTGTAAGCTATTATTGTTACATTATAACTAATCTGAGGTCTCAATATTTTTTTCTGCAAATGAAGTTAGAACAGTATATACCATATATTCTATAAACTATTATTGTTACAATATAACCAGTCTGTAGTCTCAAAATTTTTTCTACAATTTAACAATATATACCTTTTATTCTGTAAATTACTGTTGCATTATATCAAATCTAGGTCTAATCAATTGTCTACAGTTCAAATATCACTTGTCGAATTAAAAAGAAAATCGTGGCAGACTGCTAGATATGTATTTTCTTTCATTGTTTCTATAACTAAATTACTATGATTGTGAATCATCAAATTTCAGTGACAGTAAATGATCTAGCAATTCATATGACTAATAATAAATATCTGACTAGTGTCTTTGACACCTGTTATCGAGTGAACTAGACGATTTTAATTATCATCATTTACTAATGAATTATATTATTTACTGTTAAACAACGGTACGACAAGCAACTCCTTGTTACTGGTTTTGATTATTATTTATCATCCATAATTAATTACATGCGATGGAAAAATCTTAATTTTTGTTTATTAATAATTCTCTCACAAGATCAACATGTCTCTCACTTGGCGGATAATATTGGTGTAGTAAAAGTCTTCTCTCTTCCACAACAATAAGACAGACGTTTTACTGTCACAATATGTTTGCAGGTGGAAACTTCTTACTAAAAGAGTAACAAATCCGCCTTTAATTATATTTACCACCCACTGTCACTCCAATATATGGTTTATAAATATGTGTGAGAAGGTTAATAACGTATTAAATCAACAATCAAGTACACATATATACAATTATTAAGAGAAGTTATTTGACATCAATATTTCATGCAACAACGTTCACAATTCTAATACTTATTCAGTCTTATATCATAACACATAATTCAGCAGTCAGATTAATAACAACATAAATTACAGGACTATTCTCATCATAGAAGAAATGTAGTTATAGAGTAATATGATAATAGTTTGTATATAACCTGTTCAATGACTTAAGCTGCAACAGTCTTTGTGAAGTTTAATAACAATGTCACAAATTTATTCTTAACAATAGAATAGTCAATCTTCCATGTGCTCTGCTAAGCACATTGTAGAATGTTCCAACACTGTAGATCCCTGGAGACTAATCTAGGGACACTTTCGCCGAATTAACTTCTTGAGTTGGCAATCACATTAATGAACTTCTAGCACTCCTTTTGCTAGAACAGTGGTGCACAAACTCTGGCCGCGAAAAGTCGCTGAGTGACCCGCGATGTCCAACGAAAAAGTCAAATATTTGGTGCACTACCTGATCAAATGGCTATAAAATTTGCCTGGCAGTATTGCCATTAATTTTGCAGTGGTGCACATCACCAATTACCCGGTTTATCGGAAGTACCCGCCAATATTTTCCGTTGTTTATTTTGATTATATTTTTCTGACAAAATGGCAGCTAACTGTAAAAGAAAAGTTGACAATGAAAACCGGCAGCTTAATGATGAGTGGACTGTACAATACTGTTTTGTTCAACAGGAGACAAACGTTATTTGTCTGCTGTGTCATTCAACAGTAGCAGTGGCGAAGGTTTCTAACATAAAGCGTCATTATGAGACGAAGCATCAAGATTTCCACAATGTTGTCAGTGATGAACAAACAGCTCGAATTGAATCTCTGAGGCATTTGCTGAATCGCCAACAGAACATTTTCTCAAAGCAGTCAGCAGATTTTAGTGCAGCGTGTGAGGTCAGTTACGAGATTTCGTAATCAGTTTGCTTGTCAACTTGCAAATCACATCTCTGCATTCAGAACAAAGTTGTAGTTGTTCCGGCTGCTTCAGCATCGGGGAATTTTGTGCACTTTCCCACTTTTCGGTCACAGCTACAGAAGAGTCAGGACTTTACACAAAAGTTTAGTTGTAAAGCTAGATGCATTGGTTCAGTCTTTCAATTAACGGTTTCATGACTTTGACCAATGCAGATTGTTAATGAAACTTTTTGCTGATCCGTTCAATGTGTCAGTGGATGACTTGTCCGCAGAATACCAGCTCGAACTTACTGATCTCCACTGAACTGAACTGCGTGCTACTTACAGAGAAAACAGTTTGCTTGACTTCTACAGAACATTGTCTTTTTCCCCACCCACGTTTACAAATAGCTTGTATTGAATTGTCTTTTTCCCCATCCACGTTTACAAATAGCTTGTATTGAATTGTCTTTTTTTTCCCATCCACGTTTACAAATAGCAGGTATTGAATTGTCTTTTTCCCCATCCATGTTTACAAATAGCTTGTATTGAATTGTCTTTTTTTTCCCATCCACGTTTACAAATAGCAGGTATTGAATTGTCTTTTTCCCCATCCATGTTTACAAATAGCTTGTATTGAATTGTCCTTTTCCACAATGGACCTAAGCTGCAAATAAATGTGTAGGGACAGATTTTGCTTCGTAAGTGGAATCACATTATTTTTTAAAATCATCTTTCTCCATCACATTCATTCATAATCTGTTTAGGAGGGAATTACCTTTTAACACAAAAATTACTTTGCTGTTATATGAAATTAACCTTTAACAACAATTACTTTGTCTCACTGTGCTGTTATGTGAATAATGTAAAACACTGTATGGTGAAGAATTCCGTTATGTGAATAATGTAAAACTGCATGGTGAGGAATTCTCTTTGTGAATAGTGTAAAACACTGTGTGGTGAAGAATTATGTTATGTCAATAATGTAAAACACTGCATGGTGAGGAATTCTGTTAGAGAGACTTCCTTTCTTCTGACTGGAAATGTTCTTGTAAACTCTCTGAAATATTGCAGGAAGAAAATAAGCCCATCACTGCCTCAGGTGAAAGGTCAGTCAGTAACCCAAGTCAGTGACTTGTCTTTCTGCACTACACATGTCCTTATTTGGGAGTGCGTTGGTCAGCTATGTAATGGTCCTGACCTCATGAGAACTTTGAACTTCTAGTACCCCTCCCACGTCTTCCCTTGCTGGTGTCTATTTCATTACTCAGGAGTATTTTCAGTTTATATCTATCATTTATTGCTATTGAGATTAGAGACCCTGCCTCTTTTACATCATTGTCTACAGTCTTACATAATGCCTATTTATTACTGCCTATTCTGAATGAGTTTTAGCACGTGTGTGTAAGGTGGATGGGGTGGTCTATAACCCTAAGCCACATATTGGCGTAATGTGCTTATGTTTGTTCTGAGCCAAGTACTGCTACACTAACAAAGAGTGAACATGTGCTAGCAGATTGGTCACCATTCAACCCATCCTGGACCATGCTATCTCCTATCCTGTCAGCAACTGTTCCTGGGAAGATAAGGGAAATAGTGGTCATACAGGATTAACATTTGAGGAATATATTCACATAAGTAACTGCTCTTGTCAATACTTAATGCACAGTCCGAAATATGAACTGTTACATTATATCTTGTTTAGTTATACAGATTAAGTAAACATTTGTTGTATCAATTGTAATTATTGTTTTGAGGGTAATGAATTCTCTTATCTCTTTGAGTGACATCAATCTGTCCATTTCTTTACATATTAAATCTTCAGATTCACTTTTCATTTTATTAACTGTCTACACGTGACCAGTTATGATAGAGTGTGATGGGAAACAAACCTTCTACCTATGTGTCTTTCTGTCTGACATACGACTAATCACTGTTAATTTTGACATTGGCTTGTTCTTCTGTTGCGATTGCGAGAGGAATACTGACTGTAGCAAACAATACCAAACAGATATTGTCATCAATTCTTCATACATAGTATACATTATATTTGGAAGGTACCGATGTGGTGTGTCACAGGAAAGGATGAACAAAAATTATATTTTATTTCACAAATAAAAACCGCTGCCATAGCTGTTATAAAAATATATTTTTGTGGTCAAATTCCGGCCTTCTTTGCTTACGCTATAATCTTACAACGAGTCACTCCCATTTAATATTGTTTTCTTAAGCTAGGAACCATAACTAGATACCACTGTACTGAGTGTGGACACACTTATGTAAACTGGAGACAAATTTTTAAAGTTATTAAATCATTCTTGTTTTGAACATTTCCAATCAAACAATGTGATATACCCTTCGCTCTCTATCGAAAGCCATTGGACTCGACCTCGACGTATAAACCAAATGTCTTGTCTACCGATTTATATTTTATGCATTATATATTGCAAGAGGGAACATTTTATTCCTTTATTTAGAAGATATTCTGAGCAACATGTCACTAATTCGTTAAACTATTTTGTTAAGTTGTTTGCCTATCTGATTTATTCTAAATTATTTGTTAAAGTCTTTCTACTTTTCCATATCATTTATTGTCCGTCTGACTTATAGTAAAGTATTTGTAAAATTCTTTCTACTTTCTCACAACTTGCTATTCGTGCGGAGGTATTTTTTTAAATTCAAATTTAATTATCAAACCACCGGTGTTTCCCTGTGTAGGTATTAATTCCAAAATATTTGTAGACATTTTCTTGTGTATTATTTGCTCGCACTTAGCAGGCAAATTCTATTTTTATTTGTGTATACAGTACTCCTATACAGTTATGTGACTCTGCCTCTCATAAGAAATTGTATATTTAACTGTTTATTTGTTTCACTGATTGTTGTAAATAGAGTGAATGCGGAACAAGACATCAACATCTACAGCCGCATTCACCCAACCATACATCCCAGATAGAATTACAGAAACAGACCAACTTATATTCAGTGCAAATTCTTAAATTATTTCTGACTAGGTCTTCCTTCACTGTCCCTGTTCTGAGTGAAAAATACAGTGAAAATCAAATTCACACGCAATTATACAAAAAAACAAACAAACCCCCGTGTTTTCTCTTAAACATTTTATTTTCCCAACGTTGATTTATTGTGACCCTTGACATTTCACCAATACTAAATATTTCGTTTTTAAATACAGATATATTCATATGTATAATTTATAAGTTTCACAGTACCTGTCTTTCTGAGTGTAAGCTTGTGTGGGTGGTGCGCGCGCGCGTGTGTAAATGTGTATGCTTGGGTATTTGTGTGTACGTTTATATGTGTGAGGACGTGTTTGAATGTTTGCAGATCAGATCCTCGAGTTGACTGTACTAGTGTCATTGCTGATAAGTACTAGTTGGTAAAAACGAAATTAATGAAGGAATTTGTGCGTGGGTGGTTGTATGAACTGTTGAACAGGTAAGAAAGGAAAAGCATAAATGCATTGATTACCCTAATCAAAAGCAAAATCATTACAACAACCTTGTGAAGATAAATTAGCTCGTGTTTCACCAATATTTACAAACAAGGACAAAACCAGTTTACACCACTTTCTAAATGCAAACCTTTGCCATACAGCAGACGCACGGAAACAAATATGTACAGGAGCATACACTATTATTATTAATGTATAATTATATTTGAATTTTCGACATGTACAGGAGCATACACTATTATTATTAATGTATAATTACATTTGAATCTTCCACCTGTACAGCAAAATAACTTTATTCCCTTTATGTAGAGTGAAAGAACAATGAGATAAATGATAATATTACTGAAATGAAGATAATGAAGGATTAGGAAGAGAGCAAACAGTTTTAGGAAACCAAAGTTGAGAACTTAGCGATATATCAAGTTCAGCTTATCTCCCCTACCCCCCCCCCCCCCATCCCCGGCAACATGTGCTGATTGCTCTCTCCCGCATAAGAAATCTACAGTTAGCTCCCCTGAACCCACAGCTCTTTACCTACAGCATACTGATGGAAACAAATATGCGAATTGTGTAAGGAATCTTTTATGTTAGAAGACCACGTAAAGAGGAATCTAGAGCAAATGTAGAAATATAATAAAATAGTGGCGTTTATTGTGTTTATTATGCACAGCAAACGTCAGAGACATAATTAGATTTTTAAAATGAAAAAGATCGAAAGGGCTTTCCTTGAAGATTTTCTTGAGCATCTCGTTCAAGGGGCAAAATATTATTGCTTTATAATTAAGAATGGTCCTAGATGGCTAAAGAATTTTTACATACTTTGCTGATACTTTATTTGTGTGATATCTATTAAATACAACCATATGCACTACTCGTGTACTGTTATCACATGGAAGCCCTTTATTTGTGTGATATCTATTAAATACAACCATATGCACTACTCGTGTACTGTTATCACATGGAAGCCCTTTATTGTGTGATATCTATTAAATACAACCATATGCACTACTCGTGTACTGTTATCACATGGAAGCCCTTTATTGTGGATTTATAAACGATAGTTACAACAAACACAGACACTTTTTTTTTTAGTCCAAAAATACCCCACAAATATGAGCATCTGGTGAAAAAACAGAGAGAATGACTACATTTACATCGTATGTACAAACATATATGTGGCATTTTTTGTATTCCATAAGAAATACTTATCAAGCCATTGCCTAGAAAATGAAAACGTCCAACCAGTGTTCATGATAGCATGCATGTATGCTTGGTACAGATACTTATGACTTACCCACGAGTCATTCCCTGGTTTCACGATTAAGACAATGACGTATTAAAATGGTCCCTTTCACTACGTCACGAGTTCGACGTCACTTTTGCTGTTTCTGTGCAACACTAGATTGTGTTCTTTATTATATCAAGTCAGTCGTTAACCGTCATTTGTCCTGTCACCCAATCCAGGTATTTATCACACAAACTCTGTCGTTAAACGTCACAATGTTTTCTCTCAAGCCCAAGCTGATTCGTTTCTTTATCACACTAAATTCATCGTTAAACGCACAACGTTTTCTCTCAAATGATTCGCTTCTTTATCGAACCAATTTCATTCGTTAAGCGACGATTTCAGTATTTTCTCAGCTCCAAACCAACTCGATCGTCAAACTTTATAATGTTATCTTTCTCCCAGACTGATTCAAAAACTTCAAATTGCTGTCTCAGGCCAAAACTAACCCAGTTTTTCATCTTCCCTTAGCTTGTTCAGCAATATTTTCTGTGTCCAAGTTATGGCAGATTTAGAAAATGGAAAAAGGAAGAGGGTTCATTTTAACATAAAAGCAATGTCAATAATATCATACTCATAATCAGGCTGATGGGACTTTCCAGGCAGTGACAATACGAAAGACGCTCTGCCAACTTCAATGTCTTGCAGAGTGACACTATGCCAATCAGTGTCAGAATATCCAGCAGAAATCAGTGGGACTGACACGCCACGACGGGATAAACCATGTGGTGATAGAGATGGCAAAAGTGCAAAAATGCAATCTATCGTTTTTGTATACGTCACATTGGTGCTTTTTTTTCAATTATGCATGGTTTTTCACTTCAGTGTAATTAATAGCCACTTGCATCTCCGTCAATGTTTCAACTCGCTGTGTCATACGTCTCCAACTCACAGATTATTAATACAATGATTCTAGTGAATAAGTTGTCTTTCGCATTTTAGTCGCCTCTCTAACGACATCATAGTGTTCCACATTATCTGTACAGCACAATTTGTCGTAATAAAACTGACTCTTTGAAGAAAGCAAAGAAGTGTTAAAGTTATCTCTGGCGTAGCACGGTAAGCCCCGTGCAGATTGCAAGAAGACTTCATCACAAACTTCAAAACACGAAATGAATGTTAACAGCTGGGCCAACTTTGAAGTATAATCGTTGAGAGTTCTGAAAGCGGCTTGGGTTAGCTATCTTTACAGTATCATGAACCTCAGTCCCCTACTCCCACTACAAATACACATGCGATAGTGACTGTACTCAAATCTGCTACTGTCCTTCGTCATTATGCAACGGTCTTTTGTAGAATAAGTACATCACGTAGCGCTGTCTTGAATCTTCACTTGGAAAAGACTGAAGACATTACGATCTAGCTTTCACTTTGTCAATCAGCTGTGGTCCACTAGTCGTGCTGCTATTGCTGTTTTTCTTCTGATCTTTCTCCAAATCTATTAAAATTATTTTTTTAAAAAAATCAATATAAATACCCATTTCATAAAAGAGTTTGAGAAATGAAACCTAGCAAAGATTTTGATTTGTAAATAGGGCGCTAAAGTAATAAAATTATAAAGAATTAAAGATTCATGTCTGATTATCACTGCCATAAATAATCAATAGGTTTTGTCTGATTAGCACTACCAGAAATAATTAACATTTACTTGAAAATGGCGTGTGACGAAATAAGTACTGAAATAACGGGGTTGGGGGGGGGGGAGTTTTAATACAACTTATTAAAGAAAAAGAAATTAAAAGACCGTAAAAACAATTTATAAATTAAACAAACAGCAAACAACAACAAAATACTGCATGAATAAGTATGGCAAGATATATAACACTGTTAGTATGAATAAGTATGGCAAGA
Organism: Sinotaia quadrata; assembly: GCA_028829895.1. Taxonomy (NCBI): domain Eukaryota; kingdom Metazoa; phylum Mollusca; class Gastropoda; order Architaenioglossa; family Viviparidae; genus Sinotaia; species Sinotaia quadrata. The sequence goes on from CM054179.1 coordinate 66,474,952, forward strand.
TATATAACACTGATAATACGAAAACGATGATGATTTGTATATGATAGAAAAGTAATAAATCTGTTCTGGTGTAATTGGATGATATTGAAAGTTGTTTATAGTTAGTCAAGTAAATAATGAAAATATATTTGGTGATGAGAATGCCGAAAATAATTTACGGTTGGCAATGTGACTGATAATGACAATAAACTATAGAGACAGTCTAGAGATGATATTGGGATTAATGACAACAGCCTGTAACTGGTGACTAATGACGACAGCCTGTAACTGGTGACTAATGACGACAGCCTATAGCTACTGATGTGAACGATGGTGAGTGTATACACTTGGTAATGAATATTGATGTGACGACATACGCTATTTGTTGGTGAGACTGATGATTTGACGCTAATGGCGACTGGAATGGTGACAGCAATAGATTAGAGGTGAATGAAGACAACAGACTACAGATGACAATGTTAATGATGACTGCAACAAAACATAGTCGGTGTGCACAATGCTGGTGATACAACTCTCCCAGTAGCAGAATATATTGGTAATATGTGTTGACGATAGACTTTAGTTAGTGAAGTGAATGGTGATTTGAAAATAATTAAGACTATATTGGAGATGACGGCAATAGACTGGAGCTGTCGATATGATGTTAAAGATGGTGACAACAGACTGTGGCTAGAGATGTGAAAGATGGTGACAACAGACTACAGTTGGCGATGTGAAAGATGGTGACAACAGACTACAGTTGGTGATGTTAAAGATGGTGACAACAGTCTGTGGCTGGAGATGTGAAAGATGGTGACAAAAGACTATGGCTGGTGATGAGAAAAATGGCAAGAGACTATGACTGTTAGATTGAATGACAGCAGTAGACAATAACTGATGATGGGAGCTAAAGGCTTAAAATACGTCATGACAATGACGCCGAATAGTAATTGCGTATACGCGAAAGGATGGGTAGGGGAGAGCAGCTAGGTTCAGATGAAGGAAACGTGGAATCTACAATCTATTACTTCAACATACCGTCACAGTGTCGACAGCACGGGCTGTGGTTCTCTTCCACGGCACACTTCTTTGGGCATCTAATCTTGCACTTTACGATTCCATTCTGGATAAGACAAATAGCAGAGTGGCATTAAAATAAAAGATGAAAACAGAAGGAGGGTGAAAAATAGTGATTCATTGATATTTGAAATACAAGATTCCATCGTCTTAGTGTTGTAGTTGTAAGTACACGTATACGATCTCTCAAGATACAATAAGTGCTTTAGCACTGTGTCCAAGTTAACGATCTCTCAAGATCCAATAAGGGCTTTAGCACTGTGTCCAAGTTAACGATCTCTCAAGATCCAATAAGGGCTTTAGCACTGTGTCCAAGTTAACGATCTCTCAAGATCCAATAAGGGCTTTAGCACTGTGTCCAAACGCGATCGCTCATGACCTAATCAATGCTACAGAACTAAGTTCAAACATACGAATTCTCAAAATGTAACTATTGTTTTAGTACTAAGTTCAAACATACATGGCTCATGATCTAATTAGTTTAGTACTGTAGTATTAATTAGTGATTTAGTGCCAGATACAAACATACAATGCTTCATGATGTAATTAGTATTATAGAAATAAATTTAAACCTACACTCTTTCATGATGTAATTAGTATTGTAGAACTAAGTTCAGCACACGACCTCTCGTAGTCATAGTGCTAGAGTACTAGTATACTAGATCAAACCTAGGAGGCGCAGTACTCATAGATTATAATAACTAAAACAGAAATCATAAGGGGAAAACAACTATGTTGATTATACAAGCATTTAAAAAAATAATAGAAGAGCAAAGATTTATCACGTGATAACCAGCAGAGGGTATTTGTGTGTGTTGATGTGAATGGGGAAGGGAAGCTGAAGGAGGAAGAAGGGGAAGGAGAGAAGAAAGAGGAAGGCATTAGACACACTGCAGAAAACAAGTTACTGCTAAAAGCAGAAATAAACTGACATGAGATTTCAATCGAGCAAGACATTTTCTTTTCAACGAGAGGACAACATATTTTTTAATGCTGAGAGAAGAAACACATTTTTTTAGTGTGAGAGAAGACAACATATTTTAATGCTGAGAAAAGACAACACATTTTTTAATGCTGAGAGAAGACAACACATTTTTAACGCTGAGAGAAGACTTCTGTTTTTTTTTAATGCTGAGAGAAGACAACACATTTTTAACGCTGAGAGAAGACAACACATTTTTTAATGCTGAGAAAGGATCGAGAGTGACTACACAATATTCTTTTCAATGCTGAGATGGTAAAGAGGAAAAGAGCTATGAGTGAAGATGGTCTTAAGCATTTTAGATTTACAAGAAAACATATGATGCATTTGGTTTTTAATTTTTATTTTAGGACTGAATGGGAGATCATTCTAACACAGCGCGCACCTTACATCTGCAGCGAGCGCACCTGGCGTCTCCTTCCGGTGATGCCGGTGGACGCCATTGGGCCTGGTGATTATAGAACTTCCCGCCAAAAGTGCAGCCTGCAAATATTCATGAATAACTGCAGTTCAATGTTTCAAATTATATTTCACACCAAACTTCAGTGTGCAGAGAGAGAGAGAGAGAGAGAGAGAGAGAGAGAGAGAGAGAGAGAGAGAGAGAGAGAGAGAGAGAGAGAGAGAGAGAGAGAAGATCAGAAAGGCCCTTCCAAACTGATGGTAACATAAGTTTCCTAGTCCCGCATTTAATATATTAAATAATTTCTTTCATTGTCATATCATCATCTTCATCATCATCATCAATTTCTGTTGCCTCAGTAGTAAGCTTTAAAAGTGCTCATTTCAGTGGTTTGCGGGGTGCTGGTAAATCTGAACAAGAGTTCTCAACCTTTTTAATCGACATAACAACATCTCATTATCAACATAAAGTCATAATCAATATCTTCTTACAAAGAATGGTACCGCAGCTCATTGCCTATATATACTATATTATGATCAAGGTACAACATCTCATTCATAGGTTTTATCTCTTCCTTACCAAATTACTGTATCAAATTATCAAGGTAATATCATATTACAATATTGCACAGTCTACATAAAACGTACATCTGCATTGTTTTGTTGTAAATAGGTTATTTTTGTGTGCTTATATAATAATGACTATTTATTATTTTCACGGTGCACGTTTTCAAGCACTGAAATAATATTGTCTATTTTAAAAAATGTATGTGATTTACTAAGAAACCAATGTAAAAGCCAATATTATATATATGTTTGTGCGTGAGTGCTTGAGAGAGAGAGAGAGAGAGAGAGAGAGAGAGAGAGAGAGAGAGAGAGAGAGAGAGAGAGAGAGAGAGAGTGTAATACTGGCTGATTTTTTTTTGCTGCTTGATTGTAATTTGTGTTAGTTTAAATAATAAAAAGACATCTAGCGATTCATTCAACAGTTTAATGACAGAAATGCATATAACGGTGCAATTTTTAATACCTTGATTATTACCAATTTCTTTCTTGTCAATTTCGTTCTCGGCTGGCTGATTAGCTGGGAAAAGTAGAATGATATATTTATTATCTTTGCTGATTCTTCAAGGCATGAGTAAGCAGGTCGGAGCTTAATGATGAATATAAAATTTATTAAAGGGAAATAACTGTCAAGAAATAATTGCCGGCAGTTCTACTTAAAGAAATGTGGGTCAGTGGACTCCTTGACACTGCTAATAAAGATGCATTTAAATTTGGTCAGAGTATATTACATTAGGATAATTAAAACTATCAGTAAATGGGACTCTAAGAATAAAATTTAGTTAGCAATGCAGTAAGTAATACGCAACATTAAACAACGGCATTGCTTTATAATCATCCAACAAATACAAAACTAATGTAAGGAAGAAACCCGTCAAGAAATAAATATGACATCTAACAAATGCACCATGTCTGTAAAATAATACTTACAAAATTAAAATGTGCGTCATCAAAACAACTTACGTGTTAAAATAAAAGTACTTTTTTTTTTAAAAGTACGTGTGAGCAAATAATTCCAAACAACAATAGTAAAATAAAAATATTTAACAAAATTACGTGTGCGTAAATCAAAACAGCGTACATGTCATTAGTAAAATAAAAGTACTTAACAAAATTACGTGTGCGTAAATCAAAACAGCGTACATGTCATTAGTAAAATAAAAGTACTTAACAAAATTACTTGTGCGTAGCGTAAATCAAAACAGCGTACGTAAAATAAAAGTACTTAACAAAATTACGGGTGCGTAAATCAAAACAGCGTACGTAAAATAAAAGTACTTAACAAAATTACGGGTGCGTAAATCAAAACAGCGTACATGTCATTAGTAAAATAAAAGTACTTAACAAAATTACTTGTGCGTAGCGTAAATCAAAACAGCGTACGTAAAATAAAAGTACTTAACAAAATTACGGGTGCGTAAATCAAAATCAGCGTACGTGAGCACTCATCGCAACACGACTGCGATTTCCTGATTTTTCTCTTACACGTCAGCTTCGGGCATTTGATTCGGCCGCAGGAAAACTCTCCAGTCTAAAATTAAATAACAACAAAAATCCATCCTTTTTTTTAAAAATGAGCAAATTATTTTGCAGTGCATTGTAAATAAACAACTCAAAAGAACTGAATGAATAGGATACTAAAATAGTGGTCTCTTCAAAAGGGCGTATCTTTCTTCATTACAGTGATCAAGTATTTGTAATGCCCGTGTTCAACGCTTAACTGTACCCGGCTAAAACCATCCCTTGTAGATGTAGTTGTGGCCACGGTGGTTGACGTTTATCATCCATGCGTATTATTTTGTGTTTTAACCCCATCTCCATATAAACACTACAAATGGATAGTTTTAGTCAGACCCAATTAAGTGTTGAACATCAAATACTGTAAGATTTTGATTAAGGTCAGGATATATATCATGGTTTTAAAAAGCATGGAACAATGTTACTGTACGAATATAAACCAATACATACATAATACCCAATTGTGAACCTATCAATTACTGTACGAATATAAACCAATACATACATAATACCCAATTGTGAACCTATCAATTACTGTACGAATATAAACCAATACATACATAATACCCAATTGTGAACCTGTCAATTACTGTAGACGATTATGAATCAACCCAAACTGTGCATAGCTGTAAATCATTTTATCAAAAATACTGAACGCCTATAAAGTAATTCAACACAAAAATAATTGTACAATACAAATCTGTTATGCCGATTAATCAACCGATCAACTGTCATATAGCTGTAAATCAAAACTGAAATATACACGATTTTAAATACATCATATTTAGTGTGAGTGGGAATTAATCCAAAATAGTACGACTGAGAATTAGTCCATGAAATAATAATAATTCTTAGTGAATCATCAAATAGTGCATAATTAAAAATCACTTTATGATTGTGGTTCAAACCAGATCCATTAGCTACTGTTTATTTGAATCTGTCAAATGCTGTTCATACTCTCATCCTCACTAAGAGAAATCATCAAGTGCCCGATTAACGAGGTTGCAACACCCTCGTCCTAAACGGCTGGGACTCGAACAGACCAGATTGCCTATCAGTAGAGAGCTATGTGGCATGAAATAGCTCTTGAATTTAAGCATAAAAACCACTACGACCCCATCAAAGAGTGCTCTAAAAGCATATCTCTTTCATTTGCAAGAATTAGAGTAATCTTTAGCGCCATCTCCGAAACAGTTATATAGTTTGTTAAACCTATCCGAAATAGGTTTCCCCGCTGTGTGTTGGTAGAGGGAGTTTCATTTACGATAATTTTATGTTTAATTTCATGTGTAAGCTTTTAGAGGTTTATAGGGCTAAAGTGCTCCCGAATAAGTTATGATGAGGGTGCTTAGAGGGGCGTAAACCCGCAGGCTAATAATTTTATTATGCATTTAGTTGAGCTTTGGCCGGGAAAGAGGAGGAAAGAAGAGAAAGATGTAAACAGACGACTACAAAATTACAGCACCCAGACTGTCTAAAGGCAAAATGGAAAGAAATTAATCAATAAAAAATTATGACGAAAAAACTTATACGAAACCTTGACGAAAGCACTTACTGTGTACTTACAATTATAACGAAAGCACTAATTGCATTCTCTCAGAGCTCTGACGAAAGCACTTACTGCACTCTCAAAACTCTGACGAAAGCACTTACAGTTTACTTACAACCATGACGAAAGCACTTACATTGCACGCACACACGAAGCATTTCATGTAACCAAACGGTTTTACTCGAGGATGCCAAGACGCCCCGTTGGCTTTCAACTCGCCCATAAAGTTGCATGCTGGGGAGGAAATAAATAAATAAAACATTCGTTAAGAGATAAACCTTACAGGAGAAAATAAAATAATCATCCAGTGGGTCTCTGACTTCTTTATTTTGGATTTTGTGTGTGCTATTATTTTTTTCCTTTTCCAATAAATACCAGAATAACTGTACGTAACAAATAAAATGTGGGCGGTACAGGACTGGATGTAATAATAAAGAATTCAATTATGACAAGACAAACAAACAGACAGACAAACAGACGGATAGATAGATAGATAGATAGATAGATAGATAGATAGATAGATAGATAGATAGATAGATAGATAGATAGATAGATAGATAGATAGATAGATAGATTTATTTCATGTCAGTGCACGTTTGTGTTGTGTTGACGTTTGTGCATGCAAAACATTGTATCACTTAATTTGTGCACTGATATAAAATTAAATTTATATGTAAAGATAAAAAGTTCACTTTAATAAATGTTGTATCACTTAATTTGTGCACTGATATAAAATTAAGTTTATATGTAAAGGTAAAAAGTTCACTTTAAAAATATTGCGCTTACCACCATCCATGTTGACATCGAGTTGCGGTCTATCAACGGAGCTGATATCTTTCGTAACTTTTGCTGAAGAAATAGAAATGAGTCATTCAGACTAAACGTCGTGTATTCAAAACACGTGTGAACAACTTATAAATAAAATTTGGATTACTACTATAGGGAATACTGAAATGACATAATTACAGAATAATACAGTTATAAAAATAGCAAAAGTGCAAACAATCTGGCGGGAGCAGGAGATACAAATGACTTAAAACTATACTTAGTGCTAAAATAAAATATACTAAAGTGCTAAATGAAAATCTCTAGTAATTACTTGCTAAATTAAAATCTTAAGTGATTACTTGCTAAATGAAAATCTCTAGTAATTAATTGCTAAATTAAAATCTTAAGTAATTACTTGCTAAATGAAAATCTTAAATAAATACTTGCTAAATTAAAATCTTAAGTAATTACTTGCTAAATAAAAATCTCTAGTAATTACTTGCTAAATTATAATCTCTAGTAATTACTTGATAAATTATAATTATGTGAAATTATATACAGCGACAAAGTGATACAAAGTGCAAGTATGTGATGTGCTAAATTAGCACAAAGTGTAATTTTTTGTTGCAATAAATTAACACAACACGCAATTATTTGCTCTGCTGAGGTGTAATTACGTACTACGCTAAATTAAACGAAGGTGTAATTACGTCTTCCGTTAAATTAAACTAAGGTGTAATTACGTGCTGAGTTAATGTTAAACAAAGTGTAATTTCTTGTTGCGGTAAATTAAACCAAGGTGTAATTAGGTGTTAGGCTAAAATAAGGTGTAATTACTAAATCCGGTACAATTAACTTGCTGAAGTAAATTGTAAAACGTGTAAATAATCGCGTGCTGTGGTAAATGTAAAAACTCTGATCTCTTCCATTAAAACCAGGTACAGTTTCGTGTTCTGCATAGTAATGGCCACCAATACATTTTTGTAATACATTTTGCTTCCTTATAATTTCACTGTCAATTTTGCTACTGTTATTCTTGAAGAATTGGTAAAAATATCTGGCATACACTGTTGTTCTTTATTCTTAATTATTATACTAAACATCGCAATTAAAAAACGTAATTATAATGTAAATAAATATTTTAATTTTAAATTTAATATCATCCCAACTGCTGTTGCACTTACGACCACACACTGGACAACAGTCCTCGGGCGCTTTGATGTGTTCATGACCAGGACAGTTAAGCTTTGGACAGGCTACTCTGTCGCAGACTGGACTTCCACCCGCCTGAAAGGAGGAAAAATTCAACACTATGGAAATGGCCATATCAGAATTAGAGGCTTATAATAAACTGCATAAGGGAACAAAATAAAGGTTGTATTATTTATTTTCTTAATTTTCAATTTCCTTTAGGCATGATAATGGTTTTGAGAGGTCTTCCTTTATGTAACAGGATAATAAAATAGTATAATCGTCTCAGGTGCACCAAGGGGAGAAAATTCTTACCTTACAAGTGCACGTGACACATCTAGCGAATCCAGTTAATGGTAGAAACGGGTACCAGGTTCTGTGAAGCGGGTACCGGCGAGGGTCTTTGTCTAATGAGCATGTCTGAGACCAGCTCTCTTCTGAGGAAACAGTAATTTTTTATAGACTGCATTGCGAGTAGAATTATTACTCCAATTATACACAAAATAAATATAAGGCAATCATTGTGATTTACAAATATAGTTATGTGGTAATAAAGGACGATTTGTAAATAAAATAATCTGGTGAGAAAGCAATTAAAAAACACAAATGAAGCAAAAGTAGAAGGTTAAAATATGATAGATATCCAAAAAACCAAACCTAAACACCTAAATAGAAATAGAAGAGATCAAGCACTAATAACTAAGCTAAAGATTAGGCATTAAATGAGCAAATAGAGACAAATCAGATGTTAATGACGTCACAGACAAAACTTAGAACATGTCATTAGAGACTGTAATCTAGGACCGTGAGATAAAGTTTTTTATCTAGTAGAAAATAATATACTATTACATTATGGTTACTCTAAAACCCTCAAAAGATAAATGGCACCAGTGCCATAAACAAATAGAAGAATTTATAAATCACCATCTTCAGAGAGATCTAATATAACTAAGAATAAAAATTAAACAATAAAATAACAACAGCAACAACCATTACTACAATCAGCAGCAATGATGACAAAAGCACCTGAAGCCCCACCAGACAACAATGGACAAACTGCCAAAAGTGCCAGTAGGGTCTTTTTAACCATCCCTGATATACACGTTAGACATATACGTTCCTCCTCACCACCATCTTGGAGATACAACAACCGGCCCCTCGGAAGCAAACTTAGGCCGAGGCAGAGACAATCAGTAACAAATAAACAACAGCAGCAATAATAAAAGAAACCCCAGTAATAGCCAAACATCATCGTTGGGGGGAAAAAAAGGGGGGGGGGAGGGTTGAACGTCCCGAGCGTGTGTATCTACTAAGGTCAAACTTTGTAAGATACTAACTTGGACTCTGTAAAATACCACCAACACACACAGCCGCTCTAACAATGCTCAAAGACTATCAGCCACTGCAAAGTGATAAAGATAAGACAAGAAATACATGCAACTGAAGAAAAGAAAACATTAACAGCCAAGAAAGAGACAAACAGCGAAGGTAAAGTGCACAAACAGAAATGAACATTATCTAGACAGCTATACCATAAGAAATTTATTTATAAAGAGACAATTTGGCAGTAATAAATGTTATTTACAAAAAGAAATTTACGCGATAATTAAGGATTATTTATTAATATATATTCTCTACGACTGGTTTAAAACTGTGGCAAATATGGTTAAATTAGGCACCAACATGACTAATTCTAAAGCGTTGCAATAAAGTTTTATGATTAAAAACTAGTCAACAACTTACATATTTTTTGTAATTAGTGCATATTTTCAGAAATGATCAACTTTGGCAAAGCCACTTTAGTAACAGAGTGCTCATAATTGTTTTATCTCTAGAAGAGGAGAAAAAATTCTTACCTGGACATGTGGGACAGCACTCAGTGTCGAGCTTGACAGGGTTGTCACACTTTAGGGGTGGACAGGCCAGCGCATGACAAACAACTTGCTCTCGTTGCTGAAATGTCGATGGACTAGTATTATCACTGTCTGAGACTTGACCATTTCACGAATTATATACACCACATGAGAACAGTGAGATTTATAATGACATACACTTAACGTAAGACAGGGGCTTAGCATAACAATTATATATCTTTGAAAAACAAATATAAAGCAACAAACACACTCATACACACATGCAAAATATATATTATAATCGCCAGATAAGAACGATAATACAGCTCTTCCCTGAGCTATGTAAGTTAGTTTCTCTTGGCATTTGCCAAGACTAAAGTAAGGTTTGATCTCTCATGAGTGGCATTGCAAAAATAAGAAGCAACCCCCCAAAATCCAAACTACGATATTTACTGCAGACTAAAAATCTAAAACCCAGAATGAGAAATGCAATCTGAGTGAATCGTGAATCATCCACTGTGCATGGAGTTCACAGTGATATAATCGGTACGGCCTGTGCATTTGATTTGATTGTAATGGCAAGCTCCCGAGCTATACTATTTCGCCGCTTTAGGGCTATCCATGAGCTCCCTTACGAGATAGCATGATGTTATATATAGCCTGTCTTGTTTCTAGGGCACTAAGGTATACAGCAGTAAGAGTCTGGTTAAAATCCGCCCAGTACTTTTAACTTAAGCCCGCACAAACCAGTAGAAGTAACAATTTTATTACATGTATTGATAAACACCAAAATCCCCCCACCCGGAAGAAAATATTGTTAATTATAAATAAACTTATAAGACATACCATGCAACTACATGTGTAACACGTTGCGTTGACATCTGGAAGCCAACTGTCACCGACGTTAAAGAATACACCTTCAAAGTAACAGCGGTCACCAATGACGGGAGGGGGTCCGTCCTTAGGGGTGTCGTTCTGCCAACAGGTATTGGGCAGCGTCACCTGAGAGGTATATTGAAAAGCAATTAACCTTGATATTCAGTGATAATCGGTAATGTCACTGGTATGCCTAGACATGTGTCAATATAAAGTATGGATATACCTAGCCTTGTGTCACTTTAAAGGTATGGATATGATATGGCTTGTGTCACTATAAAGGTATGGATATGATAGGGCTTGTGTCACCATAAAGGTATGGGTATGCTTTGCCTTGTGTCACCATTAAGGTATCATATTTAACATTCTGTCACCATGAATGTATGGATATGCTTAATCTTGCATCACCATATGGGTTTGCATAGTCTGGTTTCACTATAATTTTATGAGCACTTTTAGACTGGTTGAGCTATAAAACTATGAGATTGTGAATAGCCTTGAATCGCTGTAAACCTATGGTGGGAGGAGTATAGCTGTATTCATTCACTATAAAACTATACCTATGCCAAACTTGATTTTAACATAACTTAAACTGGCTTCAATGTAATAGCACTAGGTCAAAGTTGTTTGCTTTGACAAAAATAACATGCATGTATATAGTTATTCAGTACATTAATGTACATACTTATTAGTTCTTGCAATCTCAGGCATGTCTCAACGGCTAACAGTTTGCAATTTAATACTAAATAGGTAAACATACAAACAGTTTTATTGCACGATAAACCCGCCCATAGATCGGACAGGATGTTCGTAGGTTTGCAAATATCAAGACGAACTTGAACTGTTGTATAGCGTATGCAACAGGTCTATGTGTTTCCTGACTCAGTTAGACGTACGTTTCCTCTGAAGATGGCCTGACGCTCCGTGCCGCTGGTGATCTGCAGGAATACCAAACTTTGGTCCAGGTCTCGAAATGTGGACTCTGAAAGGTCGCTGATACTTCCGCTGGACTGTAAATAAATTAAATTGGATGTAGACAGTTATTCAACATTTATCATTAAAAATGGATCTAATGAACAAACATGCTAAAAAATGTGAACAGGCAATTAAAAGATACTAAATAATTGATGAAATTCTGCTATCATTAAACAGAAAGTGTTAAAAATTGAGCACCATATTTGGGCCAGATAGAAAATAATAATTAAACAATTTAACACCAAATAAAAAAATCTGTTTCTACAAATACCACAATAGTGGGAGCAAATTAATTTCTCCCTAAATATAGCCATATTTGAAAATAAACAAGAAATTGGTTATATTTTACCGGATCAAAGTAATGCGTTCATTATTCATGATTACTTTCTTTATAGTGCAGTTATTATCTTCACTGAAGTCATCATACGTGATTGTTTTATTACCTTTACTATAGTCATCCTTTGTGAACACATTACAGTTCTGGAAGTTGAAATGATTAAATCCTCTTTACAGCCCTGATGGACTACTGTACAAATCATTAAAAATATACATTTCAAAGCAAAGTTTAAAAATTAATTCAATAAAGTTGATGTGATGAGCGGTTTAACATATTATGCTATACAGCTCCTAATCTACTTAATCCTGACCATACAGGTCTTCATCCTGCAGACAGAAGAACTCGGCTTCAAATACAATTACTAATAAGTACTAGTCACAAAGGCAGGCTAATTAAGAATTATTGTTCATATTACCTATGTTAATGAATAAATCAAAATCTGAACAGAATATGAAGCATCCTTATCTGGTGCAGAGTAGACTGGTTATTAGGTGACAGTTCACAATCTTAAAATTGTTTATGCCCAAATATAGTCAATTACACAGACTCCAAAGTCTCTACTTCTTTGATGGGTGCAAATGTTACATTAATATTTAATCTAATCCCTTATAAAATACTAAAGGTTGCAGATCTAATAAGAGTAAGAAATGGACAGTTTACATCACAGAGATATTTTTAGGAGGTCTAAATTTAGAAGCTTATCATCTGGTCTACTGTTTATTGGTAAAGGCTGCAACCCACCTCTCCCTGGTTTCTGGAGTGTATCGTGTGCTGCATCTTGTAGCAGTTCTTTTGACATGTGTGTACATGGCCTGCTGACTGGTGGCCAATGAAGCCTCACACTAAAGTGGTAGCAGGGGAGGGCTGGTAAAGTACCACTGAAGTATTAGACTGGAGTCTTTAATGAAGAGTTTCATGAAACTGAAGACTGGATGAATGCAGAATGCAGAGTGGAAAAAATAAAAGGCTTCCAAGCACATTCCAAAACATACCTATGTTGCACCTTTTACCAATTCAATCCCTCACAAAATTGGGACTGGATTTTTTGATAGTGACCAGTCTGAATTTTAGGCAAATACGTATGTGTGTGTCTGGGTTTGTTCCCATTGTTCTAGCAGGGAAAATCCATCATATTTGAATACTTGGCCCTGGGCTAAACTCTCAAAGATTTTATTTCTCAAGTGGAGACACCTGTCCACTAAATGGAGCATGTGATCAGTCTGACAGCTCCTGGAATTCTTTGCAGACAATGCTGATCAACTCAGGGCCAGCATTTTCACATTTCATTTAATTAAGAAGAGTGACTTCTGTTTGCACAGGTGTAGCAATGGCTGCAGGTGATAGGTATCTACTCATTCATGACTAGAGACCTTTAGAATTTACATCTGATGACTATATTACATAGTGCTGATTATGTAATTGTATACACATCCCTAGACTGGACTGTCCAACTTGTAACTAACAAATAGAATTTTAACAGAGCTTTTGAAACCTATCTTAGCAATGGTTCAGAAAGTAATATAAAAAAATGAATGTGACAGACACTTAAATTGGAAGATTAATAATTAATTAAAATATAATAATTAATTATTATTTATGTCATTTGTGTTTCATTTGTTACATTATCCCTTTATATCTGTTACTTCATAATCCTGATCAAGGAAGGGGTGTATTATTTTGAAAACCTCTAAATACTTTTCTGATTGGAATAAGTTGTAAACCCCATGACTTCTTTTCACATGGTCTGCCACTGATTGTCTAACCACTCACTTCCCATGAATTAAAATCATAGGGAGAAAGTCATCCACAATGCCTAATACATAGAGTTGCTTTGTTAACTTATTTCCATTTACAAATTTATATTAAATCATCCACAATGCCTAATACATAGAGTTGCTTTGTTAACTTATTTCCATTTACAAATTTATATTGTATAAGGCACGTAAATATCATAGAAAGCTACAATACTTTCCTGACCATGGACTAAAGTGCTTAAAATCTGGCGCCTACCATGTGATATTCAAATAAGCTTGAGATTTCATTGCCACCCGAAGGACCCAACAAAACAGTTCTGTGCAGGCGATTCTCGTGACTGCTCAGCTCCACACTGAAGGTCGCGCCAAGATCCTCGACGTCATTTCTGTGCCTGCTGCCAGCCATCACGACATCGTAACGCAGCGCGCACCCCGTATCCATAGACAACCACGCATGCGCAGCGGATCCTCGTGCTTCCGGGGTGAATGGTAGAAGAGTTGTTGGAACTGGAAAAGTTGAGAGCAGATATGAAATAAATATTCAGAAATGTTTTCTTCGTGAAAATACTTGAACGTATTTCATTGAACATCGCACAAAACGTGTTAAGTCAAATTTGTTCTAGAGCAAATTTTCGAGGATCTGTTGTAATTTTAGAAATCAATAGTGAGTTGGATTGGTGAGTTCCTTCTGGGTTCGCGTCTGTGTTGTCTATTGGGGAAAATTGTATCAAAACGATTGTATGTTGTGTTTCGTGATAAATGACATTAGGGATGAAGGTAAATAATTCTTAAAGATAGTAGGGTTGAAGATAAATAATTCTTGTGTGCGGTGATAGCTGCAAACGAAAGTAACAAGAACAAGGACAACAAAACTATGTTCAAAGGGCACCTTTCGAGGTAATCTCACATAATATCAATCTAAGCCAATTTCCGTATCACACTGTAAATCACGATTTACAAGACTTGTAAATGTGAGAAACAGACTGAGATTTATAACCCAGTCTATCGAATACGCAGTTTCGCGGACTATTTGTGATGCCAAAGCCAATCACAGCCAGCTAGCTGTGCGTGCAGAGTTTATGCATTTTCAGACACGGAAAGTGTCGCGCATGAGTATTTAAATGAAAATTGTGTCTTTTGTGTGTGTGTGTGTGTGCGTGCGCGCGTACGTACGTGCAGTAATCTTCTACTAACAGGACTAAAAGGTAATGAGCAGTATCTTTCCAAATTCTTCTTAATAAATACAATATTGAAATACACTGGCCGACCTGAGAATTCAGAAGAAATATTCTACTAGATTGCTATCGCTATTATTGCGGACATTAAACTATTTCAGAAACAGGCGTATGAAAGATGTACTTGAAAAATTACAAACATAAATTTAAAATCAGAAGCATTTATTAAAAGAAAACCTGTGACTTTACCATACAATCAACGGAATTTTAATAAATTCACTGTTCCTTCACTATGACTGCAAGACAATTTCCTTCCTTCCCTCTCTCCGTCGGTGACTAAAAACATCGTATGTTCTCGTGCATACATATATACAAAGCACACACACACACACACACACAATATATATAAGAAATTCAGTTGCTGTACTTGTAGTGGTCTCATAGTGTTCATGGTAGGAAGTTTGCAGCAGACGACCCCGGAGCTCACTGTCAGGGTGTCTGACAGTGGCCACGTTAATGAAAAGGCGGTTATTCAGCAAATTCCACATATCCTTCAGTTCCAATGTTTTGAACGTCCCGTTGGCCTGACAATTAAAAGAAACATGAAGCACTGTTACATGAATCACTCAGGTAAAAATTAAATGAATCAATCAGACAATGATATAAATTAATCAGACAATTATACGAATCAATCAGACAATTACGTGATTGAAACAGACAATTAAATGAATCAATCAGACAATTAAATGAATCAAGCAATTACATGAATGAAGAGGACAGTTAAATGAAGAGGACAGTTAAATGACAAGTCCATCGAGCGTGTCCATGACGGTCTCTTCTATAAATCACAATAAGTAACATAACACTCAATTTTATTTGTAATAAGTAGCATAACACTCCCTATAATGTTATTTGAAATAAGTAGCATAACACTCCCTATAATTTTATTTGTAATAAAATAGCATAACACTCCCTATAATTTTATTTGTAATAAATAGCATAACACTCCCTATAATTTTATTAGTAATAAGTAGTATAACACTCCCTATAATTTTATTTGTAATATACGAGCAAAATTAAATAACACACACTTCTGGGAGATTATGATACCTGTTAAATCAATCAGTCAAACAACAAATGACGTCTTATATGTTCCACTGGCCTATGGAATAAATCAGTCAGACAACTAATGATCTTATATGTTCCACTGGCCTATGGAATAAATCAGTCAGATAACTAATGATCTTATATGTTCCACTGGCCTATGGAATAAATCAGTCAGATAACTAATGATCTTATATGTTCCACTGGCCTATGGAATAAATCAGTCAGATAACTAATGATCTTATATGTTCCACTGGCCTATGGAATAAATCAGTCAAACAACTAATGATGCCTTATATGTTCCATTCGTCTATGGAATAAAACAGACAACTAAATGTTCAATATAAAACATGAGTCTCGTATGCTTCAGATAATTAGCAAATGAAATCCCGTTCGCTTGTTACATAGATCAAGAGAGCCAAATGTGTCTTGTATATCCCATTTGACTATTACATAAACAAGACAGCCAAATGTGTCTTGTATATCCCATTTGACTATTACATAAACAAGACAGCCAAATGTGTCTTGTATATCCCATTTGACTATTACATAAACAAGACAGCCAAATGTGTCTTGTATATCCCATTTGACTATTACATAAACAAGACAGCCAAATGTGTCTTGTATATCCCATTTGACTATTACATAAACAAGACAGCTATTGCCTAGTAGTTAAGTAAAGACAGCCAAAAGTGTCTTGTATATCCCATTTGACTATTACATAAACAAGACAGCTATTGCCTTGTACGTAAGTAAAGACAGCCAAATGTGTCTTGTATATCCCATTTGACTATTACATAAACAAGACAGCCAAAAGTGTCTTGTATATCCCATTTGACTATTACATAAACAAGACAGCTATTGCCTTGTACGTAAGTAAAGACAGCCAAATGTGTCTTGTATATCCCATTTGACTATTACATAAACAAGACAGCCAAAAGTGTCTTGTATATCCCATTTGACTATTACATAAACAAGACAGCTATTGCCTTGTACGTAAGTAAAGACAGCCAAAAGTGTCTTGTATATCCCATTTGACTATTACATAAACAAGACAGCTATTGCCTTGTACGTAAGTAAAGACAGCCAAATGTGTCTTGTATATCCCATTTGACTATTACATAAACAAGACAGCTATTGCCTTGTACGTAAGTAAAGACAGCCAAATGTGTCTTGTATATCCCATTTGACTATTACATAAACAAGACAGCTATTGCCTTGTACGTAAGTAAAGACAGCCAAATGTGTCTTGTATATCCCATTTGACTATTACATAAACAAGACAGCTATTGCCTTGTACGTCTTGTCTTTTACTTAAAGAAGAACACGCCAAATGTTTCTTATATATATCCATTTACCTGTTACGTAAGTAAAGACAGCCAAATGTGTTTTGTACATCGCGCTTACCTGTTACATAAATAAATACAGCCAAATGTGTGTTGTACATCGCGCTTGCCTGTTACATAAATAAATACAGCCAAATGTGTGTTGTACATCGCGCTTGCCTGTTACATAAATAAATACAGCCAAATGTGTGTTGTACATCGCGCTTGCCTGTTACATAAATAAATACAGCCAAATGTGTGTTGTACATCGCGCTTGCCTGTTACATAAATAAATACAGCCAAATGTGTGTTGTACATCGCGCTTGCCTGTTACATAAATAAATACAGCCAAATGTGTGTTGTACATCGCGCTTGCCTGTTACATAAATAAATACAGCCAAATGTGAGTTGTACATCGCGCTTACCTGTTACATAAATAAATACAGCCAAATGTGTGTTGTACATCGCGAAAGCCTTTTCCATAAATATATGTTAATGTCTTGTACAGCTTGTTTACTTGCAAAAATATCAGTCAGTGAATTAATCGGGCTTTGTACATCACAAATGCTCTTTAAGCAAATTTCTCTAGTATAGGAATGCGTCATGCATATTCCCTATGCTTAATAAAATGTTTGCTTACCCAGCCACTAAAAGAACCGTTGCCTGCAACAAACGTTTTTTGCAGGTTTCCGACTGTCTTTTGGACAATTTTCCGTTTTCGTTTACCGGCAGCATTCTCTATGGAAATCTTGGTAAGTTTACTTTCAAGGCCTGCAATCCGTATCTGATTGAATTTTTAAAAAAATACATTTAATTAAGCAATATATTTAAAATGAAACACACATACTACTTACATGCAATAATAATATATATAAGTCAAGATAGGAATTTACTGTACAGGCAATACTTGAGGTTTTCTCATATACAACTATTTTTTTCTGCTATGTTATGAACGAAAAAGTTAATTGAAGACAATAGTTAGAAACTAGTGATGTACTAATGCAAAAATAACCCAACAAAAAAACACATTCAGGTGCAGGATGCAGTGTTTTCATTAGAAACAGAGGTTCAAATGACTATTCATCTTTGACAATTAGCCATTCGTATGTTCAGGTAAATTAGTAATAAATCAATCGTCTCACCATAGTCTTATGATAAACAAATCAAACGAAGTTACCGCTGAATTAATAAAAATCAAACACTAACACAATGCATTTCTCATAGCACAGAGGTCATATCAGACACCAACACAACACATCTAACATAGCAGGGCTCATTTCAGATGCTAACGAAACATACTCATGTCAGACACTAACACAGCACACTCATGTCAGTCACTAAATCAACACATTTATAGCATACGCTCAAGCGATAGACTCAAGTCAAACGCAAAAACAAGACATATCAAACACCAATACAACATTATGATGTAAAATACCAATCTATGGTGCGATAGACACAGCAGTGAGCACATTACACTGAATGTCGGAAACATTCATGTCACACGAAACAGTCATGTCAGACACTATCAAAATATATTGATGTCACACGCAAACCTAATAAACTATGTCAGGCACCAGCACAACAAGCTCATGTCAGATACCAACACAACACTCAAGTCCGGCACCAAAACAACACACTCACTTCAGGCACCAACAACATATTCACCAACACAACACAACATACTCACCAACACAACATACTCATGTCAGGCACCAACACAACACACTCATGCCCGGCACCAACACAACATACGTCATGCACCAACACAACACACTCATGTCAGGCACCAACACAACACACTCATGTCAGGCACCAAAACAACACACTCATGCCATGCACCAACACAGCACACTTGTAAGACATCAGCAAAACCAACTCACCTCACACGCTAACCCAGCACACATTACAACGTGTGTGTATGCATGTGTGCAGTGAATGCTGTAGCGAAACACCAGCCTTATGCATGACAGAAGGAAGAACAAAGAGAAAAGGTATTTTATACACTCTATGTAAACATGCCGCACGTCACCAAGGTTACCTTGTAATCAAGTCCGCCTGATTCCCTAAGCTCGAAAATTGCAGAACCCGCAGAGCTCTCAATCTGTTTTTCCAGAGCGTTGGAACTTGAAAGCAAAGCTTGAAAAACTGAAACAGGAGAGTCATTTTATTTGTTGTCTCTGCGAAGACATCTTTCTATAAGGGGAAAACAATTAAAGCGGGCTGAAGTGGTTTCATACAATTTACAGGCATCTATTACTTAATGAACAAGAGTAACTGTTCCTAAATCGATATCATCCAGCGAGCTGTGGCGTCCTTCGAAGTGCGTACGTATTATAAGAATATAATAAATACGATGGCATTCCAAGAACTGAGTTCAGAAAGAAATGCGCGAGCTGATAGCAGGAACATAAAAACCTTAGGATGATATTCCCTGATAACACTGGAGAAAGAAATGCGCGAGCTGATAGCATGAATATAAAAATTATAGGATGATATTCCCTGATAACACTGGAGAAAGAAATGCGCGAGCTGATAGCAGGAACATAAAAACCTTAGGATGATATTCCGTGATAAGACAAGAGAAAGAAAGATGTGTGATGTATAAGCATGTACACTACAGAATGATATTCCCTGATAAGACAAGAGAAAGAAAGATGCAAGGTGTCAGAATGCAGACAACAAGTACAGGATACAAATTCCGTCAAAATACATCTGCCAGAAATATTACAGCAAGTAAAATATCAGTAACGCGTTCTGCTAGACGTATTTAGTCATAGTTTCTACTATCTTAGATAAACAATAGTAGATATTATGAGGAATTCACACAATTTTCATAAAATAGGTGATTTAAAACGCTTTCCAAAACATGTCGGATGGAATGTACAAATCCACGGCAGGTGTTAATTCCTCAGTTAATCACTTAATGCCATAACAGAACATCTGACAAAATGTGATATGTGTATTTTATGCTTTCTTAACTCGATCAGTATACAGAGGAGCTCACCCACTCACCCAACCACCCATCCCGCGTAACGACTTACTCCTTTAGCATAATAATTATACCTTTTTCCTCGCGCCCACGCGCGACAGAGCAAGTCAAATCGCTATAAAACGGATCACGGTCGTTATGCGAGGGTCCACTATATTACATACTGAATGAGAACGGGGACAGTACTGCTTATCATGGGATATGAAACTTATTTAACATTACTAATGAACACGGGGACAGTACTGCTTATTATGGGATATGAAAATTATTTAACATGACTAATGAACACGGGGACAGTACTGCTTATCATGGGAAATGAAATTCTGACGAACAAATCATATCTTCACAGAACTACTACTTCTAGACACAAATAAAATAAATGTGCTCAAAATGTATTTTGAGCATTGAAGACATAATAATAGGTAATTTTTTTAAAAGATTAAATGTGTCCTTACTTCCGCAGGTAAGTTTGGGTTCTACCACTCCGACGACAATGGCGTTGTTGTGTGAAACACGAACTCTTAGACGCCCTTTCGCTAGGTGCTTCCTGTCCCGCTTTTTGGACAACTTCCACGTGCCCGTTACCTTGGATGTCTGCAGCAGAAACAGAAAGCGAAGAGCATTCATATTAGAGCTGGTGAAGGCATTTGGTTAGATACTGAGCTTGCGGGTGGTTGTCTTTCTTCAGGCTGCATTGTTAATTGTAACACATTGTTAAAAATTTAAAGATAGCCATGTACTATAATTTATTTTGTGCATGTATGTCCTAATGAAGAAAAGCTAATTTATTTTGTGCAGGTATGTCCTAATGAAGAAAAGCTAATTTATTTTGTGCAGGTATGTCCTAATGAAGAAAAGCTAATTTATTTTGTGCAGGTATGTCCTAATGAAGAAAAGCTAATTTATTTTGTGCAGGTATGTCCTAATGAAGAAAAGCTAATTTATTTTGTGCAGGCATGTCCTAATGAAGAAAAGTTAATTTATTTTGTGCAGGTATGTCCTAATGAAGAAAAGCTAATTTATTTTGTGCAGGTATGTCCTAATGAAGAAAAGTTAAAGATGCTGTTAGGTGGAAGGGCAACGTGTAATCATTATTGAATTTGTTCAGTAACGTTTTGCCCTTACATTACAAAACCCACGCGCCATACTGAGTCCCTGATTGCTTCTTTATCCACTCAGATTTATCGATAATCGACAAAAAAATAAATAGGTCATTAAAGCTTGAATGTAAAAAAAAATCCAGTGTTTAGTCATTGTCTGTCATGCTAAAAAAAAAACGCACAAAAGAATGCAACAGAATACTAGAGATAAAAACATAAGTCCGCTTTTATTAACTTTTTATGTCGATAAGCTTTTTTAAAAAAAATAAAATAAAAACGTGTTCTACAAAGAAAGAAGTAAAAACACTTAGCTCACTGTTCAGTTTGTTATTATTGATATGTTTTTTTTTAAAAAAACCACAACAAGCAACCTTTAACCGTATTTGGTTTCCAAGGACAGCGGGCTGTTTCTAAAACAAACCTGGGTACCAATATAGCAAAATTTACCTGCGGTACAGCAGAAATTGAAGACTGATGCAGCACCTTTGAGCCTTTATAGATGGCTACCTGATATTCCCTCCTAATACCTTGCACATAGAAAAAAACAAACAAAAGCACAAAGTCATATGATCCCCTGAACACATTAATTACCGTCAATTGTTTTACGACTTTTTCTTACAGTTTGTGATAGTTTGCTTGGTTCGTTTAAATTGCAAAAATAAATGAAATCATTGGTAAGTAGTACAAAATAAAATACAAAAGACGCCTGACAAACAATTCAATTCTTTGATGTTTCCAAATATAAAACATGTTATAATGAAATAACGGGAAATGTGAATGTTATCAGTATACAAAAACCAAACAAAACATGTCTATTCTATAATTAATAATTATAGTTACAACACATGTGTTTATTTTATGTTTATTTTAACATTATCTAAAATTAAACTAATCTTAATTTCGAATTCTCACGGATCGTGTATGATAATCAAGATGAGAACTATTAAACTGAATTCTAATCAAAACCCAGACATAGTCTAAAGTCATTAATGTGAAATGATGCATTGTTTTGTGGGTTTACTTACTATGGAAAGCGTGGATACTCGAGCTCTTACCTGATTGGCCCATCCCGTCCACGTGTATGACGTAGTTGAGAAGCCTGGTGTTCTGGTCATAGTCAAATGTGACAATGCCACCACAACCATTGGCAGTCGGGGGACTTAAAATAGCACTTAAAATTTCTGCAAATTTAAATAAACACAATTAGAAAGAAATATAAAATTTAATACTGGGAATAAATCGACTACTTACTGACTTTCACTAAATCTAGTTGCCGTCCTTTATTCCCGCACTCGTCGGGACTGAAAACAATCTTTTTCTCTTTAAGGACTTCGATACAGTTGTTACAAATTCAATGGTTTTTTTTTTAGAAGTGTGATAGTTTGCAGTTTTTTGGTGTCTGTATGTACCTATGTACGTGAGCGTGTGTGCGTGCATATGTGCCGTTGCTTCATCATTCTATAAGACGTTCCTTTAATTCACTGAAATTCACTCAGAAATATGACGTTTTGCATGTCTTTAATTTACTCCGAAAAATGATTTTCCTTTAATGCATGTCTTTAATTCACTCCGAAATATGACGTTTTCATGTACGGCGTACATAGAACTGTCACAGATTGGCTCTGTTCACCGTGTTCTAATATTAATCTATTTAGGTCTGACTGTTGTAATAACATTTTGTTTAGAATCGACACTATTTAGGACTAACTGTTCTAATATTACTCCATTTAGAACTGACATTGTTCTGTGATCTGCTTAGGATTGACCATTCTGTTAGTAATGTAATTAGGATTTGACTCTTCTATTATTACGTAAGTTAGGATTGACTGTTCTATCATTATTTAAGACTGACCTATTATTACTCTCTCTAGGATTTCCTGCTCTATTTTTATCCTCTGTGTTCTGTCTTTCTATTCAGGTAAATTATCTTTAATTGTTCTATTTATGATTGACTGTTTATTATTATTGCATTTATTTTTATGTTATTTGAATTCACTTGACTGTTGTCTTAGGATTTTCTCTGCTCCGTTCTGTTTAGAAATGACTTTGTTCTATATCACTGTATTTAGGGTTTTCTGTTCTATTACTATTCTATTTAAGATTTTTGGATTAATTCTGCTCTTTATCATCCTATTCAGAAATGATTACTCTGATATTATTCTAATGAGTATGGACTTTGCTTTTATTATATTTATTAATCCAGTTAGGATTGATTGTTTTATTATTATATTATCCTAATTAAGAAGGACCATTTTAATAGTATTCTATTTAAAATTTGACTATGTTCAAATATTACTCTATTTACGAGTGTTTCTGTTCCATATTTATTCTATTTAGATTCATCTTTTCAATTAAGTTGTTATTTAGGATTCACAGCTCAATTTTTATTCTGTCTATAATTAATCGTTCAATAATTATTCTTCCTAGATTAATCTATTCAGTTATGTTATTTAGGATCGATTGTTCTATTATTATTCTGTCTATAAATGACTGTCCGAGATATACATGTACATCCAACGCACAAGATGTTTGAACGACATGGTGGATGAACGAGACGTATCGTTTATGCAAACAGCAACTATAGTTAATAATTTCAATACTGTTAATTTGTGAATTAACGTTATATGAGAGAGTATTATAGTTAATAATTTCAATACTGTTAACTTGTGAAGTAGTGTTATATGAGAGAGTATTAGAGTGTATTTATTTTATTATTTAGCATTTCATTTTCCTATATTTTTAGAAACTCATATGAGTGAGTGTGACTTATTCAGTGTCACGTGATATACATAACTTACAAATTTAGAGAAAATATAAATATATTTTCACTATAATGTTAATTAGAGGATAATAACCCATACACACATACATACTCACACACACGCATCTACAAAGTTTTCAAAGTTGAGATAACCGAGCGAGAGTACCAGTGACCCACACCGACAACCATCCAGACAACACCAGATTTCAATTTGTATGCAGCATCTGCTCCCCGTGTTTTTGTTTTAATTCCGTGCAAGTTCTGCCCCCTTCTCCAAACCGTGTTCTTGAAACACGACGTGGTGAAATTCTCCCAAGTGCACCCTAGTCTCTCTAGTCTCGTCTTTCCCAGTCTCTCTGGTCTCGCCTTTCCCAGTCTGCCCACATAAACTCACACCGAAGGTGACAAGAGGTTATGCTCAGTGTGAAGTTTCGGACAAAGGCTACAGAAAGCCTTATTTGTCCAACTTTGGACTGCGAGAAATTGTCGGTACTGCCAGACATTCCGCTGTCTAATAAAATGAAGCAGTCCACATTTACGGTGTTCTGTTCAAATCAATTCCCTTGAGACTGGGATGGTTGAGTTAAAGGGCGAAGAAATTAAAAGAAAACAAGACAAGGACGAAGAAAGGAGGAAATGGGAGGAGAATGTCGGATTGGGAAGGAAATTTATAATACGGGAGGAATTTTAAGTACAGTATTTGTCAAGCAAATACACGTTTCAGCGAGAATGCCATGTAATTGTTAAATGCAATAAAAATTTATAATATACGAGATTTTGCAAGCGAGGACGAAATTAAGCGAGATTACATGCAACCGTTAAATATTTAAGCAGATTATGATTTCCAAAACTAAGATCCAGACACCTATTTGTACTTAAAGCTTAGAAGGTTTCAAGGTATCAGTTATATAACTGCCCTGATAGATTTGTACAGATATGCACATAGTGACTTCCAACATCAGTTAGGAACCTGTTTCCACTAAATATTTTACATCTGACACAAAATTATTTCCTATACTAGACTTATTTTATTATACATTTGGCACAAAACGATTTTCTTATTATAACATTAAACATCTGGCCCAAAAACATATTATAACAATAAACATTTGGTGATCGTAAGCGGTTGCTTTTCACAACATTGTCACAAATTTTGGTCCAAAACCATTTAAAATAACAAACTTATTATAACATTAAACATTTGGCCCAAAACTATTTCCTATAATAGACTTATTATAATATTTAGCACACAATTATTTCCTATAATAGACTTATAACATTATTGTAAGATTCATCCTGACGCGCATCATCTTCACGAGCAAAGTTTCTCTACTGCAAATTGTCTACGTTTTAGACACCATCGGCTGACCATACACTTGTGCAAACAGATCGGGCAGTTCCTTACAAATTGCTGTCCAAACGAGCCGTGTCTTCATGCCTGCATGCTAATCCTCAGCTCAATGTCGTGCAAATAGTGGGCCGTGCAAATAGAGAGTCGTGCTCTTGTTGCGACCCTCTGAACAAGACGATTTACCCGTCCAAACGCCTAAAGCTTTACACCAAACGCGTTTCACTGGGAGATTCAGACACGCAGCCTCCTGCATTTTGACTATACTTTAATAAGAAACTTCGGAGCACGTGACAGAAAGGACTGAAAACTACGAATTCATCAACGCATGCCTTGTATAGGAGATCGTATGGGATATGTGTTCGTAAAGAAAATGTCATTGTTTAAAGATGTGTGTGTGTGTGTGTGTGTGTGTGTGTGTGTGTGTGTGTGTGTGTGTGTGTGTGTAATGAAGAGTGGCATCTTAGTATGTACAAAACAAAATTGTCGAAGAAACAAACGCTTCCTCATGAAAAGCAAGACAGAACTGTTTCTAGTTCTGCAATAGATTCATATATCTTTTGAGTAAAAGTTTTGTCCCATGGCATACAGAGAGTGGACTACAAGACTGATTTCCTGAAGGGAGGGAGGGAGTGAGTTACGATGCATGTTGGGCGCAGTCGTGACTTATATTTTTTTTTAATAGTTCAATACATACTCTAATTTAATATAATAATTAAATAAAATACATGTTCTGAGCTCTATACATTATGGACCCATAAAACAAATTTTGAAACCTGGTTGAGAGGATTCAGAACAAAAATCAATGACAAAAATATATGATATTTTTCAAATGTATGCTTCCGGACTTCTGAACCACCCCGTCTCCCCCATCATATTTTCTGCATGAATCGTGTACATTAAGAGCGTACCTGATTTATTATTAAAACAATAAAGAACTGAAATATTAGAATCAACAAAGACTAAAAGTATAGAAATACACAAAGATTGAAATAGGTGATTATATTTTTTCACACATTGAGACAATTAGAAAGGGCCCACAAAAACTTAAATAGGTAATTATATTTTTTCAAATGTTGGGACAATTAAAAAGGGCCCACAAAAACTGAAATAGGTGATTATATTTTTTCCACACGTTGGGATAATTAGAAAGGGCCCACAAAAACTGAAATAGGTGATTATATTTTTTCAACACATTGGGATAATTAGAAAGGGCCCACAAAAACTGAAATAGGTAATTATATTTTTTCCACGACTTGTAATAAATAGAAAGCCCCCTAAACCTGAAGTATGTGATTATATTTTTTTCAACAGCTTGTAATAATTAGAAAGGCCCACACAGAATTGTCATATGAATATACAAAGGCTGAATCTTCTAAAGAACTGTATAACGGTTAAATTTTGTCTGACAAAAATCTTTATATTATCTCATCCTTACTGTTTGCACACTCTAAATCTGAAGTATTATTTATTATAAAAGCACACAAAATATATCATTTTTGTATCTAAAATCACATTTTGAGGCGGCTAAGATTGTTTCTGTACATTTATTAATAGGTCACCTTTAAATGCTAAATTAAACCCAATGTTTACTGAGAAAAGAATTCTACTATCAAATTCTTGAAAATAAACTAGAAGCCAGTGCATAAATGGAGCAAGAAACAAACACATACACGCAAACAAACATACATACACACATACAAAATACCTGTAGAAGCCATCTCATTTTTGATGACTCGACCAACGACTAAGCCATCTGGGTACTTGGAGGTCGTTATGACTGCAAAAAGTCGCTCTTGGCGAAAGTACTGCATATAAAGGGCGGGTACTTTTCGCCAAATACCACAGAGCTATACAAACATACACAAACACTTCTTATTTTAGCGCTTTAAGCAGTCAGTATAGTATTCCAACACATAATTACAAATCACGTGACGTGAATTATATACTTAAAAATAATGTGAAATGAATTATTCCTGTACATAATTACAAATCACGAGATTTAAGTCAGGCACCACACCCTTCCAGTTCCTGGCGAGGTCATCACATTCCGATCAGACGCCCAGCATGAAAGTCAGAGATCGCTCCAGAAAATTACTAATTCTGCACTTAAACATTTTTAAAAACCCAAGATCATATCAGACAGTCTAAATAAAAAAATAAAAGAGAGAAAGAAAACCCGGTGTCGAAGTGTGTGGTAATCAGATAAATACAGATATCAATAGGAAAAAATATCCCTTGTGAATGTGCAAACAGATATAATTATGTATGCATATAATTAGCTGAGATTACTCTTGTCAAAAGCTAGCCATGTTTGCGATTAGCACGCGCGCAAAAGAAGAAGGAGAATTCGTGATGATAACAAAAATTTCGCCTGAAGCTACTTGAAGATATCTTTAACTTACAACACAACGAGCACAAAAAATAAAAATAAGAGAGAGAGAGAGAGAGAGAGAGAGAGAGAGAGAGAGAGAGAGAGAGAGAGAGAGAGAGAGAGAGATTAGCTTTCAGCGTATAAAACGGAAGAGTTGTTTATCGTACATGCTTTCAATCGTCGTGTAACATACTTATCATTTCTCCGGGTCATTATTGCTTTGAAATTATAACATTTGGGAGAAAGAGAGGGAAAGAGACTGAAAAAAAAAATAAATGGTTTCACTAAAGTTATGTAAGGTGCATATTTTTCACAAAACGCTGACTACTTCCAATTGTGAAAATAATGAGAAGAGGGGGGAAAGAGAGTAGAGAGGGGGAGGGGAAGGGGAACGGACAAGAAAAGAGAGAAGGAGAAAAAGAGAAGAGAGGGAGAAAGGGGAGAGAGAGGAAGAGAAAGAGAGAAAGAAAGGAGAAAAAGAGAAAGAGAAGAAAGGAGAGAGAGAAAGGAGAGAGAAAGAGAGGAAAGGAGAGAGAAAGAGAAGATAGAAGAGAGAGAAATAAAGGAGAAAGATAGGAAAGGAGAGAGAGAAAAAAGAAGAGAGAAAGAGAAGAAAGGAGAGAGAAAAGGAGAGAAAAAGAGAAGAGAGGAGAGAGAAAGAGAGGAAAGGAGAAAGAGAGAAAGGAAAGGAGAGAGAGAGAAAGAAAGGAAAGGAATAAAGAAAGGAGAGAGAAAGAGAAAGAAAGAGAAGAAAGGAGAGAGAGAGAGAGAAAGGAGAGAGAACGAAAGGAAAGGAGAGAAAGAGAGGGAAAGAGGAAAAGAGAAGAAAGAGAATAGAGAATAAGACATACTTTTTTTTCTCCAGTTCGTTGCTTGACGATCGGTTTTTCAAAGAGAATGCTTCCATTCGAATCAGTAATTTGTAAAAACTTCGGGCGGTCCAGCCTGAAATAGGAAATACAACGTTAGATCGTGGAATTTCTTGATTACACTTGGCACGCTGATCCGATAACATAAATATAGTTTGCTGAAAAAACAAAACAAGCAGTTTGGGCAAAATGGTCTCATAGCATATATACAGACTGTTTAATAAAACAAAAACCCGGCAAGCTGTTCTCATAAAATAGCAGCAGTTTGGTGGTTTAATAATAATAAAAAAAAAATCATATAAATGCAGAATGAGGAAAAAAAGTAAGCATACTTTGATTTCCTAACATACATAGTGTAGTTGTTCTTTAATGACAGTGATTTCATAACTTGTATGTAGTTGTTATTTAATGACAGTGATTTCATAACTTGTATGTAGTTGTTCTTTAATGACAACGATTTCATAACTTGTATGTAGTTGTTATTTAATGACAGTGATTTAATAAAATATATAAGGGGGTTACAAAATCTTGGTTCAATAATCACAAGCATAATGCTTCAAAAATTAAAAACTCATACCGTCATCTTATAAAATAGTTTAACGTTCATGATCAACTGATTTCATACGTACATGTAGATTTAGATGTAGCACACAGATGCAATAACATGCGCATGCATTTTATTTTATTTTTTTTTTTGGGGGGGTGGTTGTTGTGGTGGTGGGGATCGTGTTGATTTGACAGCATAAACACACAGCATTCATACATAGCACAGACAAATATATATATTAGAGAGAGAGAGAGAGAGAGAGCGAGATAGCACATATATATAGCATATTTACATATATATATATACAGAGAGAGAGAGAGAGAGGAGAGAGCGTGAGAATACATATATATAGTATATTTACATATATATATATATACAGAGAGAAAGCGAGAGAGAGAGAGAGAGAGCGAGCGAGAGAGCACATATCTATAGCATATATACATATCATAGAGAGAGAGCATGCATACACAGCATACACACACAGTGTACATATATAGCACTGATCTATAGCATATTTATAGATATATATAGCATACATACATAGATATATAGCGCAGATCTATAGCATATTTATATATCATATATATATATATTATATAATGCTTGCATACAGTTGATGCACGTTTCACATTTGGCACACTGATCTTACATGCACAGATGATGTTTTAAATAATCTCACAGCATGTACTGCTACTACTACTACTGCTACTACTTTTGTCAAATTTGTAATGACACACTAATCTCATTATATACATTATACAACGACCATTACTTACTTTTGTCAAATTTGAAATGACACACTAATCTCATTATATACATTATACAACGACCATTACTTACTTTTGTCAAATTTGAAATGACACACTAATCTCATTATATACATTATACAACGACCATTACTTACTTTTGTCAAATTTGAAATGACACACTAATCTCATTATATACATTATACAACGACCATTACTTACTTTGAATACTTCACTGAGTATCTGAGTTCTCCCTTTTCCATAGTGAAGTAGATAACGGCCACCGACGACGTCATAACGGGGTGACGTCTAACATTTTTACCGACGAGTAATGCTTGGAATTCTGCGGATTGAAAAGAGAAATGTGACTTGTTACTTAAAGATACGCTATACTAGCTTTATGTTATATTTTAAAAACTGTAATAGCGTCTGTGTAGCTTTTTTTTATAACTGTATATTATATATTTCACTTGTATGCTATTTCGCTGTATTAATGCTCTCCTTTAAAATATAGATGTACTTGTATGCTATTTCGCTGTATGTAATGCTCTCCTTTAAAATATGAGTACATGCCTATGGCGTCTATTTCATCAATTCTTCAGTCTGAATAGTTAAAAAAAAAAAAAGGCAGTACATTATAATTTGTTAATCTAATATATAGGTTTTAATTTTATGTATAATTTAAATTTTTGAATAGTACATGAAACCGTGTTCTGCAAGTAACAGACTGAAATGCTGTTTGAAGATTTTTTTTTTTAATTCTTCGATTCTCAGTCCCAAGGTACGTGTTTAATTATTTTTCTTTTCTTTGACGTCCTGTGGGATACTTATATATATGCGAAATCTAGAGCCCATTAATGACAGGATAAAATGGTGTATATACCTTAACTTTATAATGTTCTTTTCATTAAAATAATGCCACATTTGTCTGCCTCTGTCCAGTATCGCAGGTCTTCACAATGTGATGATAAATACATGTGTAATTCATGGCCGACATCAGTAAAAACTTGGGTCAACAGTTCTGTGACCAAATACTCCAAAGTCAACAGTGTCCTACCTGGATATTAAGGCCAGTAAAAGAAAGGAGGTCATGGTCAACATTAATAAATTAATTAATTAATTAATATATGTGCAGCTCACCGTTCACCTGCTGGTGGTCGTGCTGGTCATAACTATAAATGTCTCCGATTTTTAGATTAGCGGGCCGAAATGTGAAATTACTTTCCATATCGTTATCTGCAAATTAAGAAAGACAAAAGTTCAGAAATATTGTATAAAAAATAATTAGATTTCTTGTCGATTAAGAACTACTGAAGAAAAGTAATTAGATCTGCCACCAACTAGGTGCTACTGTAGAAAAATAATTAGATTTATTATTAATTAAGGACTAATCAAGAAAAGTAATTATATTTATTATCTAGTGATTGTACAAAATAATTAGATTTATTATCAAGTAAGAACTAATGAAGAAAAATAATATTTTGTTGTAGAAAATTAATTAGATAGACTTGCTGAAGATACAGCTAGATTTGTAATCAATTAAGATATTTGAAGAAAATTAATTATATCTTTTATCAACAAAGAACTAATGAAGACAAGTAATTATACTTCTTATCAACTAAGAACTTTTGAAGTCAAATAATTAATTCGATTAGTTATCAACTAAGTACTACTGAAGCCACATAATTAATTCGATTAGCTATTAACTAACTACTACTGAAGCCAAATAATGAATTCGATTAGTTATCAACTAAGTACTACTGAAGCCAAATAATGAATTCGATTAATTATCAACTAACTACTACTAAAGCCAAATAATGAATTCGATTAGTTATCAACTAAGTACTACTAAAGTCAACTAATTAATTCGATTAGTTATCAACTAAGTACTAATGATGCCAAATAATTAGACTTGTTTTCACTTCAATCCAGATTGAAATTAAAACGCGTGTATTGAGTGACGTTAGTTTACTATGTCTGCCCAGCCAGGCATGCAAACATATTTAGCCAGATATGTCTGCATGTTCAGAGTCAGTCACATTTCACATGTTCAGCCAATCATGCATACATATTTAGTCAGACATATTTGCATATTCAGTCAATTACATGTTCAGTCGGGATATTCAAATGTCAAGCCAGTGACGTCAGTTTTATCAACATCAGTGTCGTATTTGTACCACAATCAGTATTTATACCATTGTCAGTGAGTATTTGTACCATTGTCAGTGAGTATTACCACTGTCAGTGTGCATTAGTACCACTGTCAGTGTGCATTAGTACCACTGTCAGTGTGTATTTATACCACTGTCAATGTCGTATTTATACCACTGTCTGAGTATTTATACCATTGTCAGTGTGTATTTGTACCACTGTCAGTGAGTATTTATGCTATTGTCAGTGTGTTTTTGTACCACTGTCAGTGAGTATTTATGCTATTGTCAGTGTGTATTTGTGCCACTGTCAGTTTGTATTTGTGCGTGAGCTATATTTATGTGAATATTCAAGCAGACGTCTGCAATAAATTATTGGAATAATTAAGAAATATAATAAATTAAAAGAAGAATAAAGAATAGCACACTGTTTCATGGTCGAAATGCCCTTTTGAAGTGTACGCGTACTGTGTGTATTCAAGTGTACGCGTACTGTGTTTGTGTATTCAAGTGTACGCGTACTGTGTGTATTCAAGTGTACGCGTACTGTGTGTATTCAAGTGTACGCACACTGTGTGTATTCAAGTGTACGCGTGTTGTGTTTGTGTATTCAAGTGTACGCGTGTTGTGTTTGTGTATTCAAGTATACGCGTGTTGTGTTTGTGTTTTGAATTGTACACGTACTATGTGTTTTGAAGTGTACACGTACTGTGCGTTTTAGTGTACGCGTACTGTGTGTTTTGAAGTGTTTCGTACTCTGTGTTTTAAGTGTACACGTACTATGTGTTTTATCTGTACACGTACTGTGTGTTTTAAGTGTACGCGTACTGTGTGTTTTAAGTGTACGCGTACTGTGTTTGTGTACTGAAGTGTACGCATACTGTGTTTGTGTATTGAAGTGTACGCGTACTGTGTTTGTGTACTGAAGTGGGCGCATATTGTTTTTCTGTATTGTAAGGAGATTGTGTTTGTGTATTGTTGTGTGTATATGTGTGTATATGTGGATGATTGGTGGATTTGAATCTATGCAGGGCCGGGGCTAACTTGTGCTGCCGCCCTCCCCCCCTCCCCCTCCCCGCAGAATAAATATTCGGGACACACAAAGGACAGAGGATGTGGGGGAGGGTCAATCATTTAATCCTTTGGATTAGCCCCTGTGACCACCGGGCCCCTTGCATTTGCAGATTTTGCGGGTGCCTGGCACCGGCCCTGAATCTATGCGTTATCTGTATTTAGAAGGCTAAAAAATATAATTTAAGAAAATAATGTACATTTAAGTATTGATTATTGCTGTAATGCTTTCATTAAGTAGCGTGTTTACGTAAACATGTAAACGAGGGCATGACAGTTTGCGTACATATCCTGTCTACATGCAAAAGACAGAAATAAATGCAATGGAAGTAAAATGCACTCATATATTTAGTACTTAGATATGTAGATAAATTGCTTCCACGCTTACACAGAATTTCCTCACTGCAACAGTCGATCTCTCAGCTTACAAGGAGATTCCTCACTACAACATCTGTCTCAGCATTCGGCCTCCAAAAGTATACAAGATTAATTCCAAACCGGTTGGACGATAGTTCTGAAGCCTTAGTAGTGTCATTACTTATGGAGCACCGCAGTCTTGAGTCAGGTGTCTAATTCCAGGCATTCTATGATTCCATTAGAACGTATTATTTAGTTGTTTGTTTTTATTCCAGGTCTGAGAGGAATTAGTAAAACAGCGAGTAAACATACTACCGTAACTCGTTTATTTCTCTACTCTATAAATTGTCGTGGTGGATGTTCAATTGTTTAAGACTTTACCAAACATTACTGTTCAATTTCGTAACGCTAAAGCAATATTGTGCTTGTGAACATTAATTCTATAATACGCGTGTCCTTGCGTTCCCCTTAGAGTGGAAAAGTACAGATTATCAGATGCCGTACGCCCAAGGGTTTCGAGCCAGTAATGCAAGGACAGGTTGCATGAATGATATCGGACTGCAAACAGCAAGTAAGCGCTCGTTGTTACAGGAACTGCGTCTATCTTACCGGCACGCAGTCGGAACCGGTCGCAGACTGAAACGAGGTGCCACCTACTGTCATACCAGGAGCGACCGTATCTCGCAGACTTCCAGAACAGCCGGTGCAACTTTCCACCAAACGCGCCCCATCGAAATCTTCACTCGATAATTAATCTGATTCAGGTTGGTCCACTGGCGCTGTTATCGTCCTAAAGCGTGTGCAGTTGGGCGCTCTTCACACTTCTTCCTGCGAGAAAAGCAATTCTCGCTGCGGGTGACGTTACGATTTAATTTAATGATATCCTTAGTGGAATCGTTTGAAGTGGTAAAGAAAGAAATGGCGCGGAGAGATAGCTAGTCTAGGTCTCTTGTGAGGAGAAATAGACATACAGAAAAAGAAGAAAAAATTAATGGAAGAGTTGGAGGAAAAATTAACAGACGTAACCAACTTAATACTTCCTGCCACGACTTTACACCAAGCATTCAAAGAAAGATTTCAAAGATCAATGGAGTGATGTCCCTTGTAGCGATCCACTTACGACATCTCCTCTGAGATGCGAGCTTCTATTGGGGGTTTATCGGTGGGTGAAAACAAAAATGCAATTAACGGAGTGTGACCGTATTTCTTGTGAGTTAAAAAATAATTAGATAGCCTAGTTTCGGCAATGCATCTAAATTGATATGAAGAGTATATACGTACACAACTGACAAATAAATAACAATCTAATACAGATCGTAGAGTTCACTGTAATTTGGATAGTCAGTCAGAGAGGAATATTAAATACAGGTAAACACACACACACACACACACACACACACACACACACACTCGCTCATATATATAAACCGAATACACATTGCAAACAGATAGTAAAATTTTGCGGAATGGCGGAATAAGTTTTAAAAGAAATGTCGGTGGAAAACATTCTGCCACCATCTTGATTTTGAAAACCAGCCGACAGGGGAGAAGACTCACTCCGTATGACGGAATGGAGCGCCTGTCAAAACTAAGCCATTCCCGAAAGGTAAAACCGAGGAATGCCGAGAATAATAGCGACTTCAACTTGTTTCGCTGTAAAGAAAGAGAAGCTCAACTCCGTGGCTTCTCGAGGTTTACGCCCAAGATTTCACACCCTCTATTCATTTCTTCACTCCGTTCCCATCCCCGCATCCCCGAAAAGAGTGTTTACAGTCCCCTGATACCCGCACGCAGACCATACTAACAAACGCAATTGAATAGAACGCAGACAACAGATCAGTGATAATGGTGGAACTTCGAGGACTATGTCATGTCCGTAGTTTTCCCTTTAATATGCCGAACTGCCTACTACATTGAGGAACCTTTCCATACCTTTAATTTGCCAGAATTGCCTGCTCCCTTGAGGAACTTTTCTATACTCTCAAACAATGCATACATTTGAAGCGCTAGAAGTGCGTATTCCATAGTGGTTATAGACTAACAGAAAACTGGATTTCTTTCATTATTCTTTGGCGGGATGGGAAGGATCTGACAGATAGAAAGACGGGTGAGAGAGAGAGAGAGAGAGAGAGAGAGAGAGAGAGAGTGTGTGTGTGTGTGTGTGTGTGTGTGTGTGTGTGTGTGAGTGAGAGAGAGAGAGAGTGAGAGAGAGAGAGAGAGACTTTAAACTGAAAACATTGCATTTCACATGAGTTTATTACAGCAAGAAAGCAATAGATAATGAACGGCGAAATAGCTCCAACATGTTTTAAAGTATCTTTTCGTTTTCAAATGAATTCGTCTGACTGTATCTTTCACTTTATTTATTTAGTTTTGTTGTCTGGCCAGACAGAGAAACTAGAATCTCTTATTTCAAAATGAAAATGTTTACCGAAAATGTAAATCTGTTTGAGCAGCTAATTCTTGCTTCTGAAATTTTTGGTCACCTGAGAAAGACGCCAAACTGTGTGTGGGCTCTCTTATATGAAGCGACTTTAAAGAAAAACTCTATAGCTTGTTTTACGGTCTTAAGGAAAGTGCGCGAAACTGCCTGTCTTTTTATCTGTTTTGTTTGTTGACATTCAGGCAAGCCAAGCTCTTCGACAAGCGCGGAGGAAAAGGCAAGACCGTACTTTTCAAATCTGGATAAGGAAAAAGCTTTTCATGGTAGCTTAGCCATCCGGCTCGCAAGGGTTGTCTATAATCGGGTACCTGTCAAATTTGCGGGATGAAGCAAGCACATTTTCGATACACGAGATTAAAAGTTAAGGCACAGGTATTCAGTTTTTTTATATTTTTGTTTGCTTTCTTTAAATTTTATTTCGCTGTTTGGTTTTTTTATATTAAAAAAAAGGTGGGGGAGGGGTTAAGGCAGGGATGGAAAGAGTGAAGTGGTGGTGGTGTTTCGGAGGCTGCTTTCTTTCATTTGTTTATAGCGTCATCAAAGTAATGAAGTTGTTCTTGATTTCTTTCATTTGTTTATAGCGTCATCAAAGTAATGAAGTTGATCTTGATTTTTTTTAAATTTGTGTATAGTGTCATCAAAGTATTGAAGTTGTTCTTGATTTCTTTCATTTGTTTATAGCGTCATCAAAGTAAAGAAGTTGTTCTTGATTTCTTTCACTTGTTTATAGCGTCATCAAAGTATTGAAGTTAATCTTGATTTCTTTCATTTGTGTATAGCGTCATCAAAGTAATTAAGTTGTTCTTGATTTCTTTCATTTGTTTATAGCGTCATCACAGTAATGAAGTTGTTCTTGATTTCTTTCATTTGTTTATAGCGTCATCAAATTAATGAAGTTGTTCTTGATTTCTTTTATTTGTGTATGGTGCCATCAATGTAATGATGTTATGTCATAAATGTGGTCAAGTTGTTTTTGATTTTCTTATTTTTATGAATGTACAAATGACATAAATATAATGAAGTTGTTATTGATTTCTTTTATTTGTGTATAATGTCCTTAATGTAGTGAAGTTGTTCATGAAATTGTTCTGTTTTTTTTAAGTCATTTCCCCAAACTTCATACAATATCTTGCCAGTTACTGCATGTGAGATTTTTATATTTTCCACTTACTCCACGGGTAACATTGTTATACTGCAGGTGAGGTTTTCAATTTTCCACTTACTCCACGGGTAACATTGTTATACTGCAGGTGAGGTTTTCAATTTTCCACTTACTCCACGGGTAACATTGTTATACTGCAGGTGAGGTTTTCAATTTTCCACTCACTCCACGGGTAACATTGTTATACTGCAGCTTCCTCTCACAAATAAAATGTCACTACGTACGAATAATTTTAAGGGATGATCATACTTAATTGTCGTTAAGTACTTATAATTTTAAGGGTAATCATATTTAATTATAACAGGAGAGGTAGAGAAAAGGCTGCGTGACTGTCAGCTCATAATTATATTGTTTTTCTTCATGTACGAGTAACATGTATTGTATGTATGTATGAGTACTCTGTTATATATAAATATATATAAAGTACCCTGTACTGTCTGCATGTATGATTACTCTGTTATGTTTGTGTATATGAGTATTATGTTATGAATATATGTGTGCGTAATTACTGTCAGGTGTGTACATATGAGTACTCTATTATGCGTGTAAATATGTATAAGTACTATGTTATGTATATATGAGTAGTGTTATGCATATATGAGTACTGTCATGTGTATATGAGTACTCTATTATGCATGTATGTATAAGTACTCTGTTATGTGTATATGAGTACTGTTATGTGTGTATGATTACTGATATGTATGTATGAGTACTGTTATGTGTATATATGTGTACTGTTATGTATGTATGATTACTGATATGTATGTATGAGTACTGTTGTGTGTATATGTGTGTACTGTTATGTATGTAAGATTACTGATATGTATATATGAGTACTGTTATGTATGTATATATGTGTATTGTTATGTATGTATATATGTGTACTGTTATGTATTTATATATGAGTACTTCTTTACGTATATGAGTACTCTCTTATGTATGTATGAGTACTGTTATGTATGTATATATGAGTATTTCTTTACTTATATGAGTACTCTGTTATACATTTTATGCAGGTATGAGGGTCCTGTGCTTGATATCTCCACCCTGCAGATTATTACTGAGCTGTAATGAAAACACACCCGTCTAACAGTGCCGGGTGGTCCTATCCGCGTCTGGTGCTAAGTACGAGACTTTCAGGTCGTAATTATAGCGGCTTGCAGGTCTATCAACAGAGCCTGGCCGTGTGGAGACGACACATAGTGATTATTTTGGTGTGACATGACCTTTGGTTCTTGTGAGGTTTATTATGGAGTCAATGGTAACAATTTCTAAAGATGTCGTGTCTCCTTTTTGACTTGAAAAAAAAAAACACCTCCCTAAAAATACCTTATTTGTTGGGGTTTCTTTTTCTGATCACTTCTCCCCACATTTTAAAATTCATCTCTCTCTCTCTCTCTCTCTCTCTCTCCTTTTTACATTCAGTTTCTTTTCCGTCACTTTAATATGACGTCACTTGTAAGAGGATACTAATGTCAATCAACGAGTTGTTTAGATTACCGCCGATAAGACAGAAAATGTTTCCTGCACGTCGTGGTATACTTAATGCGATGTACTTAATACGCCCCCTGACTCTCCCTTGCTTGCAAAGCGAGGTAATCATGCAAACATTAGCACATAATAGTGAAGCACTCGCACGCACAACTTAAACACCTAACACATTCACACGCACTGATGCATGCACACTCAGATGTGCACACAAAATCTTCCACATAACCACTTACGCACATCATCTACAAACACGCACATCATCTACTGTCGCGCGCGAAATCTACTGCCATGCGCACAAGCATGCTCTCTCTTTTTTTCTCCTCACACACACGCACACACACACACTGCACTTGCCCAATAATGACTCTGGATGTTTTTATAACTGAACAAAAAAGAAATATACGCCTCAGAACTTGCAAATATGTAAAAGCCGATAAGGAAATAACCATTTCTATTTTAAAGAAGAAAAGTTTGAAATTCACAATAATAAAATTTATTTAAACTCGTTTATCTTGCTTAGTTTCATTTTTCCTCTACTATAAAGATTTTTTCACCTTCAATTTATACCCAAGATTGGAAACTAAGACTATACAAAGACAATACACATATACCTGTACTAATGCTATATAGTGTCACTACACAAGTATTAATACTATACACAGCTAATACACACCTGTCCCAGGACACGACTTGCAGCATCTGTCTGGAAGAAGTACCGGCTCATCGCAGGTAGGTTTTGGACACAGGTTTTTGATATTACGACACTTCACCTCCCCTTCTGGCTGTATGATTCCCTTTTTTTCCACCTGATTGAGAACAAAGAGATTTCAGCGTTGACAACGAAATCTCCATCAAACAATATTGTTTATTTACTACTCATTTGGATTTCGCGTTAATTAACACTTTAAAAATAAAATTATTTTGGTACACACGATAAAATCACAACAAAAAAAAGGAAAAGAAAAATAACTTTCTGCACGAAATGTAGCTGTAATAAGGAAATAATTATTTATAAAGCCCAGTAAGCCCAGAAATTTTAGATTTAATCATTAGTATAAAATCCTAAAAAAATATAGGATGTATGAAAGAGAGATGTGGAGTTAAACGAAAGTAAAAGAGAGTAAGAATACAGAGACAGTATAAAAGGAACAAAAGCAGAGACAGAGAGAGAGAAAGAGAGAGAGAGAGAGCAGTAACAGGGAGGGGAGGAGGGGGGGGGAAGTACTGAGAAAAAGCAAGAGTTGACAGAAAGAGCTGATTTAAAAAAAGAAACAAAAAACCCACAGCAATCTATTGAACCATTGACTGGTGAATCAGTTCCAATCCGCGGTTTTAATTTGTCGACTCAAAGTAATTAAAAGCCGTTGTTCGCGAGTACGAAAATACACTTCTAGGCATAGAACTTGTGTTTAAACAGTTCTTTTATTGATAATGATTAATACATTTTTAAGACTTTCATAAATGGGATTTTAAGTGGATAAAATAAATTTACGAGCGGTTGCAAAGAGGCCTGGCGACAGACTGATAATCGGGCACTCGGTAGCAAATTGCAACAGTTGAGATCTTTCGATTTTTAAATCTTTCATCTTTGCCGACGTCAGATATGTCAAATATCCCTTAAAAAATTAGATTAGCCTCGCGATGGGGGGAAAGCCAACTGCATTTTCTTTCCTTTCTTAAGCCTGTACGGCGTGGAAAAGTGAATCTCAGCGAAGTGAAAGTCCGAGATACAACGAGAATAACAGCAAGAGTCGAGACACTACGAGAATAACAGCACGACTCAAGACCATACGGGAATATCTCGACTTTCTCGTAATATCTTCACTTATAAAGTCGAGATATTACGAGAACAGCAGTATAAGTCAAAATATTACAATAGCAGTACAATTCGAGATACAAGAATAGCAGTAGAAGTAGAGATATTACGAGAATAGCAGTAGAAGTCGAGATACTACCATAATAGTACGATAAGTCGACATACTACGAGAATAATAGCATGTCGAGGTTCTGCGAGTACAGCTGTATAAGGCGACTCGATACGAGAATAACATGTTATAAAACACACACTACCTATTCAAGGTCAACTGAGAGAACTAATTTGACAATCTCTGTTCTCTGTTATAAAACACACACTGCCTATTCAAGGTCAACTGAGCGAACGAAACATTTCCTTCTTCTCGTTAAAGCTTGTTCATTGGTCAAGACAGAAATGATTTACAGTAAACGGCTAATCCAAAAACATGTCTTTTTATGAGCAACAACATAGATAGTTTCCTGAAATGTGAGTAGAAATATTGGATACGTCCGTCATGTGAAAGCGTTTTCAAAAGCTAAGATATTTTTGTCACAGAACTAGTATGTATATATATAAATTATTTGAGCGTTGTTCAAAAATGACATTTCACTTTTGTCCTGACAGTAGATATGCTGAGTGTTTTGGTTATGTTGTGACAACATTGATAATAAAATATATTGTACTTCAGAGGTCTGGCACTCAATGAGAAGACAGAGCGAGTCATTAGCTTGCTCATAACAGTACTTTGTAGGTTACTGAAACTGAAAAGCCAGTATTTCTGTCATGTTCTGATAGTGTTGTCAATTAATGGTTTAGTACGTTGGGGTTACTCTCACCAAGTACACTGAACAAGATGATAACGCTTCTTATTAGAGTCACAACCGGTTTAGGGAGTATTAACACCGAGTAGACAGAGCTAGTGTTTCTGCCATGCTTTAGTAACTGCTAGTTAAAGTCATTTGCACAACACTTGAGTAGAAAGAGTTGGCGTTTTGACATTATGTAATAAGACTAGTAGTTAAAGTCATTTCACAACTCTTGAGTAGAAAGAGCTAGTGTGTTGATATTATGTAATAAGACTAGTTAAAGTCATTTGCACAACACTTGAGTAGAAAGAGTTGGCGTTTTGACATTATGTAATAAGACTAGTAGTTAAAGTCATTTCACAACTCTTGAGTAGACAGAGCTAGTGTGTTGATATTATGTAATAAGACTAGTTAAAGTCATTTTCACAACACTTGAGTAGACAGAGCTATCGTTTTGACATTATGTAATGACTACTAGTTAAAGTCATTTACACAACACTTGAGTAGACAGAGTTAGTGTTTTTGATATTCCGTAATAAGACTACTAGTTAAAGTCATTTCACAACACATGAGTAGACAGAGCTAGCGTTTTGACATTATGTAATGACTACTAGTTAAAGTCATTTACACAACACTTGAGTAGACAGAGTTAGTGTTTTTGATATTCCATAATAAGACTACTAGTTAAAGTCATTTCACAACACATGAGTAGACAGAGTTAGTGTTTTTGATATTCCGTAATAAGACTACTAGTTAAAGTCATTTCACAACACATGAGTAGACAGAGCTAGCGTTTTGACATTATGTAATGACGACTAGTTAAAGTCATTTACACAACACATGAGTAGACAGAGCTAGCGTTTTGACATTATGTAATGACGACTAGTTAAAGTCATTTACACAACACATGAGTAGACAGAGCTAGCGTTTTGACATTATGTAATGACTACTAGTTGGACAGAGCTCGTGCTTTCGATACATTGTAACATGGCTGTAGTTAAGGTCACTGAATAACAGTTCTGCCTGTCGCGACCGATGTGTTGATTTACAGACATCAAAAGCATTATTGGTTTAGCCAGCATTTGATAATTTTTCAATTTTATATTTACTCTCTTCCTTTTAATATAATTGTTTTTCTCAAACACTTTTAAAATGTTATATTTACTCTCTCTTCCTTTTAATATAATTGTTTTTCTCAAACACTCTTTTAAAATGTTATATTTACTCTCTCTTCCTTTTAATATAATTGTTTTTCTCAAACACTTTTAAAATGTTATATTTACTCTCTCTTCCTTTTAATATAATTGTTTTTCCCAAACACTCTTTTTTAAAATTCTAAACATTTCTAATAATAAGAGTAATCAAATAAAATGTTTCAAAAATTGAATATAGAAAGGATACGTTAACTGACCACGTATCGACATGGTTCTAAGTGAAAGAAAGGAAGAAAGGGGAAGAGGAGAAAAGATGAAAAACAGAAAAAATAGATTAAAATAATAACAAGAAGCTTCAAATAAAGCAGAAGAGAGAAGAAGAAAGAAAGAAAATGAACAAAAAGAGGAAGGGAAAATCAGAAGAAAGAAAGAAAACTAGAAGATGCATTAAAAGAAGAAGAAAAAATGGAGGATTAAACAGAAAGAAGAAGAAAGAAAAAGTAGAAGAAAAAAGGAGGAAGAAAGTAGAAGAAAAAAATAAAAATAATAAATTAATTATCAGAAGGTGGAAAGAAGAATAAAGTAAAATGAAAATTTTTTTTATAAAATTAAGTAAGGTGGAAAGAGGGAGAAAGAAAAATGAAAAGATTATAAAGAAATATAGAAAATGAAGTAGAAGAAGAAAAAGCAAAGAAAAAATTAGAAAAAAGACGGATGATTGAATGCTCGAAATTGAAATGAAGCAAAATTAGATTAATAAAAATGTGCTTATTTGTTTCTAAACTGTAATTTCATAAATTAAGTCCAGCGCCATTACACACAAATGAATACGCCAATGTCTATATTATTTCAAATAGTGCATGCCAGTTTGTCTAAACTTCTGGTGACAGTTCCAGTTAGGTGTAATGTTCACCCTTGCCTCACCTGCCAAGAAACATCTCACATTACCATCGCCTAACAGGTGGCAGGAAATCAACTTAATTTAAGAGAATGAACATTTTAAATTTTTACAAATATAAGTAGTGAGTAGTTTGACAAATTTCCCTTTTTCTCCATACCAGACAACCCCAAACTAAATGTCCAGTCAAAAATACAAAATAATGTCCAGAAGGAATTAAATAAAAACAAGCATACTTGTGGATAAATCTGTACAAGTATAATAATGGTTAAGCACAATAAAATAAAAAAACATATTGAACAATACTAATGGTCCAAACACAACACAAAACATACTAGACAACACTAATGATTCAAACAACACAAAACATATTAGACAACACGAAACATATTGAACAACACTAATGGTCCAAACACAACACAAAACATATTGAACAACACTAATGGTTCAAATACAACACAAAACATATTAGACAACACCAAACATTGAACACTAATGGTCCAAAGACAACACAAAACATACTGGACAACAGTAATGGTTCAAACACAGCACAAAACATATTAGACAACACGAAACATATTGAATAATACTAACCTCTCAGAAGCAAACAGTTAAGAATTACTAATACTATTAGAGATTACAATCTCCACACATGTCATGTATTATCTAAGAGATGGCTTGGTCTGCACTTTGATCGCGCTTACCTGCAGGGACCTGCACTTGTTCACATAGTCTCGCGCTTACTTTCGTTGGACTGAATCACATATCCTGTTTAAGACGAGGGTAGACAGCTAGCTGGACATTCAACACATTCAAGCCATGTACATTTGAATTTGACAGTACAACTTGCTCGTCAACAGCCTTCTCGCTAACGCAATGGGTGCAAATCTCAAGAACAAATTATTAAATTAATTCTCACCTTATTAGGCAAAGATGTTATAATCGTCTATTTGCTAAACCTAGTGCCTGCATGCTTCAGGAGATGAATTAAATCCTCCATACGTGACAATATCGTAATTTCACTATCCAAAAGATTTATTTACTGGACAATTATCGTAATTTCACTATCCAAAAGATTTATTTACTTGACAATGGTCGTAATTTCATTATCCAAAAGATTTATTTACTTGACAATGATCGCAATTTCACTATCCAAGAGGTTTATTTACTTGTAACTGTAAAAACAGAAATATCTATTATGACTTAGACCAACAACACTTAAGCAAAAATATGGCGTTTAAACTTATCTATATTGTTGTAGTTGT
This sequence comes from Sinotaia quadrata, assembly GCA_028829895.1. Taxonomy (NCBI): domain Eukaryota; kingdom Metazoa; phylum Mollusca; class Gastropoda; order Architaenioglossa; family Viviparidae; genus Sinotaia; species Sinotaia quadrata. The sequence goes on from CM054179.1 coordinate 66,519,707, forward strand.
TACATTCTGTGAAGCGATGAAATTATGTAAGTACTCACTCTGCACAGTTCTACTTTAAACTTAAGCGAATGAAGAATACATAGGAACAAAATAATTGTAACAATAAAAACAAAGTGAGGTTTCTAAGTCCGGCATTATCAAACAAATTCTGTGATTCTAGAACACTGTTTAGATTTAGTTTAAAATTTTACTTGGGCTTCTGATTACAGTGGTATATTGTCACTGCCATTTAACCGGACCTCATCGTATTTATGAACGTTGCCTGTTAATCCTGTGACCTACACAATGCGTATGGACCCTTTTCAAACTTCAAGCCGCGACAATGGAAATTCTGAAGATCAGTTACCTTTCCCATCAAAATAATAGCTCTTCCCAAGGGAGACTATCATCAGTGACGTGCACTGCACATGGGAGGTTGGGAGGTCAAGAATACGTGTACGTCATTAGCGCGGGGAAGGATTAGGGAGGAAAGCAATGAATAATTATATTCTAGCTGTTGTGCAAAAATGAGCGTCTCTTTGCGACGAACGATTGCAGATGTCTAGCCATCATGCGGATTTGATTAAATCTTCCCTTGTGACTTTCTTCTTATACACTGGGTTATGTACGGGTGATTTCATTTTAAAGTCCGTTCGTTGATGAACTGCCGACTTCACTTTAACTTATCTGGTTCTTCTTTTAAACAAGATGACTGACAGTTGTGCTTTTAGCTGGGCTGCGGGAGGAGGTACCAACGCTTCTCTTATTAGGCCTAGCGCACCCCCACCCCCCTCACCTGTTTAAAAAAAGAAAAACCGCGTTTGTTACTTTCCTCCTGCCGAGACACGCTAGAAACGTCTATCGACGAACACGACATAAGCAAGACTTCGGCGGTAGTCTGGTTTCGCTCAAGATCAATCCCACCTCAGGTCCCAGATTTAAACACAGAACAAGTCTGCGCTAGTGGCAGTGATGTCCTTAATGCGGGAAGTTGCTAGCAAGCACAATGACAGTGTCGGTACGAAATCGTGCGTTTACGATCTAAGTAAGAGTAGGAGGCCTGTTTATAAATATCTTATAATGTTGTGAAGGGACGGAATCACGTTTAAAACTTTTAGGAAGTGCAGAAAGACGAACGACACTGGGGAACAAAAAATACCTTCACGGCTACTACAGAATCCTAGCTGTGTGCTGCTGGGAACCCAACCATGCTACTAAACCCGAGATATCGCCCAGAGAGCGCCTGGGTGTTATTTATGGTTGCTATCTCTCAGTCATAGATGCCAAACGTATTCCTTAGCGCTGGTGCTTACCCTGATGGTGCAAAGTTCAAGCTTCCTCTTTACAGGTTAGTGCCCAGGAGGCGTGCAACACAGGTGTTTATTGGACGAGTTTTAGTTTTCTAGTTGTTTCTTGTTTGTGTGTGTCCTTCAAGCGCTTACTGTCTTTCACCTTTGACACTCTTGGCATGACATGGCAAGATTTACTTCAATTGTATCATTTGAATGACAGATCGAATTGCAATCAGACTGTATTCAGCGCTGAAAACTGCAAATTAATAGGCTATAAATAGAACAGAATGGTGGTTGGTAAGAATCAGTCAGATTAAAAGACATAAGTAGACAGGCAGGCAGATACATAGATAGATAGATAGACAGACAGACAAATTGTTTAAAGTAACCTATACTGTATAAGTGACGTCTTTCTTTATATACTACAAAGTAACCAGAGTTACCAGAACACACTCATAAGTGACGATTACAAAACAATTTTAACGATTACAAAGCCTAGGTATATGTATAAACGTGCGTGCATATGTGTATACATGAATGTGTGTGGTGTGTGTGTGTGTGTGTGTGTGTGTGTGTGTGTGTGTGTGTGTGTGTGTGTGTGTGTGTGTGTGTGTGTGTGTTAGAAAGTAGCTAACAATCTTATTCCTAAAGAAGAAAAACATTCAACAAGGCCAACAATATCCCTCTTGGACCCCACACGATACGCGAATCTAATACAGAACTTAGGTGTTGAGAGAGGCTCTTAGTCACTTATTTTGACGATCTCGAAACGATAGGACAGATACCACAGTGTGGTCAGTGACGTCACGCGAGTGGCGTTTCCATTTCTTTTCGCTACTAAGTACATCAAACTAAGTCGTAAACAAGCGTTCATATTTCTCGTATTAAAAGTGAAAAAAAAAACCCACCCTAAATTTGAGTGTTTTTACCAGACAGTCCATTGCCGCTACCCATTTCGGCACTAAAACAATCACCTCTCTTTCCTCTTAAGCATTTTCTAAGCAATGTTTTCCAACTGGTTTGAGGATACTAATGCCGACGATGAGACTTACCACCTGGCACCCCAGACAACCTTGACTTTCTTTAGGGGATGTAATAAAGCGGCGCTAAGTGTATTAATTTGTTGTTTCAAATAAAGCAGAGCAAATAAGAAAGCTAACTCAAATATTTCTCAGTTCACAAGTCTGTTTAATCAATATGTTTGACTTCATTTGAGTACTTTGCAATGATTGTCTGTTCACTCAGCACACTTGATTTTGTAAGAGTATTTCCCAAACAATGAGTTCAGTTAATTTGATTTCACTTGTCCATATCTCAAAGAATTTACTCACCTTACTTGATTTCATATTAGTATTTCTCAAACCAGTCTGTTCACTTAATGGACTTCATATGAGTGTTTCTCAATGAATATGTTCACTCAACAAACTTGACTTCATAAGAGTGTTTCTCAAAGAATGAGTCTGCTCAGTAAAGTTGATTTCACCAGGGCATTTCTCAAAGAATGAGATTGCCCAGTAAAGTTGATTTCACCAAGGCATTTCTCAAAGAATGAGATTGCCCAGTAAAGTTGATTTCACCAGGGCATTTCTCAAAGAATGAGATTGCCCAGTAAAGTTGATTTCACCAAGGCATTTCTCAAAGAATGAGATTGCCCAGTAAAGTTGATTTCACCAGGGCATTTCTCAAAGAATGAGATTGCCCAGTAAAGTTGATTTCACCAGGGCATTTCTCAAAGAATGAGATTGCCCAGTAAAGTTGATTTCACCAGGGCATTTCTCAAAGAATGAGTCTGCTCAGTAAAGTTGATTTCACCTGGGCATTTCTCAAAGAACGAATCTTTTTATTCAATATACCTGATTGTGCATGTGATTCTCAATGATTGAGTCTATATATCAGGGTACCGACTTAACATGTGTATTTCGCAATGGATGAGTAGTTTAGTCAGTGAATTTAGATTTATATTTTTATACTGGTATTGCAAAATGAGTGCGTTTGTTTATTCAATACGTCTGGACTATAAATTTAGTTATCAATGAAAGCATCTGTTCACACAATGATCTCTCATCACGTCTCCATTTCTTAATGAAAGAACATGTTCACTCTATGAATATAACCATGCACACCTTGATGACCATGACCTTGATTACATATATTGCTTCATTATAGCTCATCCATGTTTTCCTTATTTGGTGAGTTTGTTCACTCACTGAATATAGCCTCATTCGTACTTTTCCCTAGCCTCCTAGAGCATGAGGCTGTTCACTCACTTAGCTTCTTACTTGGACGTTTGAATGAGAGAGTCTCTTCAGTCACTATAGCCTGATGCTTGCAGTCACCTGATGCCTCCCTTTTTTTTTTTCAATGAGTGAGTCTCTTCAGTCACTATAGTCTGATGCTAGCTTTTTTTCAATAAGAGTCTCTTCAGGCACTATAGCCTGATGCTTGTTTTTTTTCAACGAGAGAGTCTACAAATTAATGATTCTATAAATATCTGCTTATCACTCTGTGTCCTTTTAGGTCAAATACTCGATAACATTAGTACATTAAAAAAAATATATATATAATTTACTGAATTGTAATGGCTCTACCGACATTTATTAATCAACCAATGACTCTGTCCAATCAGTTAACATGACCTACATCCATTTCACGATGAATGAAATCTGTTAGCTCACTGAATGTGGAACTCCTAACATCCATTTTGTGATCGATGACGTATCATTTAGTACATTTGTTCTGCATTCACTGATCAATTACAATCGACTGACTTGATATAGCTGGCTGTTTATTTATAAAGTTTTAATGAATGAACAAGTCTGCTCGCACAACGAGCTACACTGTGCATGACTGAATTATTTCGGTTACAGAAAATTTAGTTGAAATTATTTCAAAACGGGGGGTCAGCAATAAATAAAAGAAATTTCTTCTTAAAAAAATAAAAAAGGTAATGCATTGAGTCGCGTTTAAGTACTGAAATTAATGCACAACAACTTGTGAAAATTTTAATCTGAAAGAAAATAAACACATTAAAAAGGAGTAACTCTGATTCAGTTCTTTAGCTGTTATTTAGTTAATTATTTAATTAGTTATTAACTTGTCCGACCCTTGTTCATTATACCCAGACTGGTATTTAAATCTTCATATCTTCTCTTTTTCTTTCCAATCGCCTCTGCACCACAGAAATAGAAAACATGCTTGCAAGAAAATTGCCTCCACCGCAAGCAAATCTCCGTGCAGCATCTTACTGTTTACTGTTGTTTTAGTGTGTGGTAGTGTGTGGTGGTGGTGGTGGTGGTGGTACTGCTAATCTAGAATTTGTGCTACTGGAAAGAAAACACAAAAGTACTATTGAACCAAGCAGCCACTTCACCTGCTTTCTTTTTTTCGTTTTCTAAATCATTAATAAAGCCACACATTTTTTAAACGAACATTTACACAGATCTTGTTCATTCTTTATGTCACCCAGCATTCATTTCTTCTAGCCATGTGACAGACATAAAAATGCAATCCAGCATAGTTAAAACTGAATACTCCAGCAAAGTATTCGCCTTCTGGACTTTTCTCTCTTTCCCGCCAAACTACAATCTTTAGCGTCCCTTCTCTTTCTTTCTCTCCCCTTGCTCCATGCTTACAACGTCTTTCTTTTCGCCAAAGTAAACTGCATTCAACATTGGAGTACGTGACCGCAGCGTTTGGCAGAAGGGCGCGAATCGGGTGACGTTATGTCTTTGACCTTTGACACGGCACAAAGAGGCGAAAAAACGGTTGACAAATAGAACTGATTTGCCTGTGTGGTCTTATATTCGGCGCGTAAAGATTTCAACCACATCGCGAGGTGATGAAGACAGCGGTCCCATTTCTTCGTAACCATAGTTTGTTGCGTTTCCAGTCTGTGTTGTTAAATGTCACAGTTATTTTAGAATACTTTTTGTTCTCCTTCAAATACAATTTTAAAATTAAAACAAAAAAAAGAAACTTTGCAGTTTGTAAGACTGTGCCGTTTAATCTGAGTAGTGGTAGGCCTCATAACATGATTACCTCTACAAATTAATTATTATCTGGTTTATAAAAAGAACAAATATTACACAGACACATAAACATTAAAAGTAGTGCTACACTAAAATATACTGAAAACAAAATAAATGAAAAAGATTTTATAAGAAACATATTAATCTTTAAGATTTATCAACAACTGTCATAGTATGTATAGAGATATCCACTGATGGAAGTACTAAAATAGAGTTTGCCATTACTAACATTACTGAGTGATTCATAGAGTTTTACAGCCATGAGTATAATAGTACTGAGTGAGGCATAGAGTTTTACAGCCATGAGTATAATAGTAATAGTACTGAGTGAGACACAGTAACCATTGGCAACAAAGCTGAGTTGTTATGCACTGGTTTAGTCAGTGGCGTAACAAACGCAGAGTATGGGTGGTGGGCCCCTTCGATTTCAAATGAAAAAAAACACCCCACAATTCTTGCATACAGCATAGACATATATAGGCTCCGATCGCTGTCAGGGTCACCCTTGACCGTTGGGGCAATGTGTACATTGTACAATCTGCACAATCTATTGCTACGCCACTGGTTTTAGTCATCAGTAACAATTTTTAATAAATATACATACTTTTAGCAATTAGTAGCAGTGCTGAATAATTATATATAGTTTTAGTCATTAGTAACAGTCCTGAATAGTTATACTAGTGTTAGCCATTAGTAACAGTCCTGAATAGTTACACATAGCGTTAGCCATTAGTAACAGTGCTGAACAGTTATACATAGTGTTAGCCATTAGTAACAGTTCTGAAGTTATTATTAGCCATTAGTGGTGCTGAGTATTTATGCTTAGAGTTAGCCGTTACTGGAAGTAAAGACCAGTCATTATGGAATGTTATGAACAGTTATGAATATAGTCATCTTTTATTAGATCCGCCGGTTATATTCAGCGTAACCGTCGACACGTTAGATAGAAAGTAGAAGGTTTATACTCTATAATCTATATTGATATGTCAGCACTTGAAGGATGCTCAGTGCCAAATAAGATCTCCGATGCAAAATAAAAAAATTTTTAATAAAAAAATGGATGTTAAACCCGTGTGTTACAAAGGATGATAAGAGAATATCCTTTGCAGAATAAATCTAGAGTAACGTGGTGACTGCGCCTTTAAAGCAAAATTCCAATAAAAATGGTGTAGACTGCCCGTTATTAAATGTGTGCAAACTGCCTTTAGTATATACGAATGAATTTGACTCCAAGTCTGACAGGGGGGGACGTGCTGTGCATATAATCTCAAAGGGATATCCTGTCTTTAAACTATCTTAACTGTTTCCTCCGCACTTCACAGCGTCTGTGGCACTTCGCGACTGCACGCACGCAATACACACTCCATAGGAAAGCCTATTTCACACACACACACACACACACACACACACGTTTCACTCATTAATTGAAAGAGAATGTTTTGTTTGTTTCGTTATTTGAGTGTGTTTCAGCAATAACAGTGTTTCTTTGTGAATTATATATACTGTTGTGCGCGCGCGCGTGCGTGTGTGTGTGTGTGTGTGTGGCACAAAATTTGCCTCAACAGTACGTATCCCTCTATGTTGACATGTTATATTATTTTGATTAACAGGTACATTTTTTTTTTTAACTAGGCGTAGACAAAAGAATGTTCTTGTTGAAAGTAACAACGCGAAATACAACAACAAAATGGAACACAATCGGCCGCCTAAGCCTTTTCTTTTCATGGGGAATGTGGCCACTGTCTCAACCAGAGATCGTTTCTGACGCGTTCTGAGGTTTCAACCCAATTAATAAATGTGCCAAAGACGCAGCTAAGTTCCCAATCGTGCCCAGTCGCACAAAACGCTCCAACCGCCGACTGGAAGCTGTTGATCTCGGGCCCTTCCGCTGTCTTGTCATTCACTGCTCATGTCCAACGGCTTAGCGGTCGGGCACCGTGAGTGGGAAGGGAACACGAGGCCTGCTTCGCTCCGCTTTTGTCAATGTCGTTTGCGTTTTTCCTTGTCGACACGAGAATTTTACCTTGCGGTTGTATCCGGTATTTCTTTAGAAACTATGGATTACTTTCGGGGTCTGAACTAAAGCTTAGTTTACAAGCAAAATTGATATATAGGTAAAAGCTCAGATTGAACGCTGTTGAAGACTGAGCTACGTGTCAATGGATCAACATATTCCTTACGTGCACGACAACTAATGATGACGATAATGATGACGATCATTGCTACTTACTATGATGAATGTTGTATTGAATTCAGTTGTACAAAAGGAAACATTTCAAGCAACATTACTACTACAAGACTATTACTACCATAAGATTATTTAGCACTTCTATTAGCTACTAAGAGTGTGTGAGTATGGCACTGCTACTAGACTACTGATAGCGTGTGTGTGTGTGTGTGTGTGTGTGTGTGTGTGTGTGTGTGTGTGTGTGTGTGTGTGTGTGTGTGTGTGTGTGTGTGTGTGTGTGTGTGTGCCTGTATAGCACTGCTACTAATAACTAGGCTAATGATAATGTGTGTAGCACTACTACTACTTTATTGATGGCACTGCTACTCGGCTACTGATAGTGGGAGGGTGTAGCACTGCTTCTCGGCTACTAATAGTGGGAGGGTGTAGCACTGCTACTCGGCTACTGATAGTAGTATAAAAACTAGAAGAAAATCAAGACGTTTAGCCACAATGTTGACAATTTCACTTGTACCAAAATTATTCTTACTACTAATAATACTATTTTTTTAACTGATGAAAGTGTTAGAGATCATTTTAAACATACAGCAGCACGAAAAACTATTGGCTATTTAGTAATACGTGTTTTTTTAAACTGATGAAAGTGTTAGAGATGCTTTTTTAAAAGCACAGCAAGAAAAAACTATTTGCTATTTAGTAATCACTATTTTCGTTCCAGTGGGTTTCAGGATAGAAAGTGAAGTAACATTTCGCCTCAGAAATGAAATGACAGAATGAGAAAAAAAAGAAATGACAGAATGAGAAAAAAAAAAGAAATGACAGAAAGAGAAAAAAGAAATGACAGAAAGAGAAAAAAGAAATGACAGAAAGAGAAAAAAAGAAATGACAGAAAGAGAAAAAAAGAAATGACAGAAAAAGAAAAAAGAAATGACAGAAAGAGAAAAAAGAAATGACAGAAAGAGAAAAAAGAAATGACAAAAAGAGAAAAGAAGCACAATAATAACCAATAAATAATAACCAATCTGAACACTATTTATCTGTCAATATTCTTTTAACCAAACGAAGACTGAAGTCAGCTTTGGCTGTAGGTGTGAATATATATTCTTTTGATGTGATATGTTATTTATGATATTGTGATAGTTATAATATGAAAGTGTGATAGTTATATAATATGATACAACCTTTTGCACTATGGAACGATAATTCAAGAGGAACACACCTTTCGAAAACGACTGAAAACAACTCTTTACAGTGATGGATGTATAATTATATATTTGGTAACACAATTCATGTAACAGCGCTCTAAAACGACTGAAAACGACTCTTTACAGTGATAGATGTATAATTATGTATTTGGTACCATAATTCATGTAACAGCGCTCTAAAACGACTGAAAACGACTGTTTACAGTGATAGATGTATAATTAATTATGTATTTGGTAACATAATTCATGTAACGGCGCTCGAAAAGCAAGCGGTCATTAATTTTAAACATTTGGAATTTTTACTTCCTGCGTTTGAGATGAAATATGTAAACATTGCGTATTTCTATTTATAAATAAGAGGTTTTGGTAAAGGAAAAGGGTGTAAATCTTTTTTGAGACACAATATAACATTATAAGCATTAGACACGCTGGGTATGTATGTGAGTACTTACCATTTCTACTTTACAACGGTCCCCTTTTACTGCCATGGGCATCAGATTATTTTAAGAACACTTTCCCATCAATGACGAGATGTATCGTGTGTCAGTATTGACAATAAGTGTAACAGTTGTACAAACATTTTTATTTTAATTTTTTAATATAAAACAATACTAATTGTAAATCAGAGCACAAAGAAAAACTCCCTCATGAAAAATCTAAGAGACCAGGATATATGTGTTTATCTGCAATCAAACAAACAAAATTATGTTTTGCTATCTGCAAGCAAACAAACAAAAATTATGTTTTGTTATCTGCAAGCAAACAAACAAAAATTATGTTTTGTTATCTGTAAGCAAACAAACAAAAATTATGTTTTGTTATCTACAAAGTTGAATTATTGCAAATTTAAATTGCAACGCATCAAATCAAGAGAAGAATTCTGTTGTTTTTTTTTAAAAATCTAAATTAGAAAAATCCCACGCTTCTTTCATTAACACTAGTATAAGCAATAACTTTTAGCATTTCAGTGTTTCAAATTATGTGCCTTTAATGTCAGACCAATTTTAGTGTTCAAATTACATGCTTTTAATTTCGGAGCAATTTTACGGGTGCAGACTATATGCCTTTAGTCTTAAAGTAATTTCATTGGTTTAAAATATGAGTCTTTAATAGAGCAATTTTATCTCTTGAACTACGCGTCCTAGAAGCTAATAATAATTTCAGTGATGAAAACTACGAGTGTGACGATTTGTTGAGCAATTACCATTAGTTTATTTTAAATAAAACTTTGTTGTGCCCCGAGAACTGTAGCATACTCCTTTGAATAGTGATATTTCACTCCTGGCTGAAGGCTTCAAATTCCGCGTACTTGTAGATTTCAACGAGGGACTATGCAGAGGAGATAACTCTGCTTCCACTCCCATTCTCCCCCACCCCTTTCCCCACCTCTCTCTCTCTCTCACTCTCTTATCTGTCTGTCGACTGGACCCTTGTAGATTTAATCCCCGTGTCGTAGGTAGGACTGTTATTGACTGATGCCCTCAGTCAGCAGGCACAAGAACTGAGATAGTTCACAGCACTTGTGTCAAAATTAAGCTTCTTCCCGATATAGATGATGGTTTAATTGGGCACAGGCTCGGCTTAGCAGAGCGTCTGCGTGCGAACCCTCCCGGAATTCACCAGTGGTTCTCGACACCTCTGGGGGGTAAAATTAATTTAAATGTTTTTGATGTGAACTAGCCAAGAACTTAATCCAAAGAAATATCAAGGACTAGGAAATGTGTGTGGAGGGGGTGGGGGGAGGCGGTGTTGTTTGCAGGGAGCGGTTGACCAAGGGGGCGGGTGGCTTTGAGTGTGTAGAGGAGCAAGAAACAAGAGTATTGACAGAACACTCGTAAATGCCCCACAGATGATGTGTGCTACTGTATAATCTGTTTATACAGCAGGTGTTCGACCAAACAAGGGAACAGAGAAAGAGAAAATGAGAGAAAAATAGTCAGAAAGAGATAAAAAATAAAGATGGAGAGAGAAAAAGAAAGGAGACAGACACAAAAAGATGAAGATAAGAAACAAGAAAAAAGAAAACAGAGAGAGAGAGAGAGAGAGAGAGAGAGAGAGAGAGATTAAACTATTAAATTATTGCTACATACAGTAACAAGTAAAATACAGGGAGTGTTACCAAAAGATATGTACTTATTTAATGCTTGGTACGTTCGAAATATCTACCACCAGCCTTATACATTTCTACACTGGCAAGCACTATATATACTACTTGGGTTATATGGAGTATATATTTTCAGAGGGATACCATGTGTATAATCGAGAGCAAAGGTATTAATACAAGAGAATTTATTTATTTATTTTATTGAGATTAAAGGTCCTGGAAATGGGATATAAATCGAGAATAAAGTTAACCGGAATGGAAAATTGTCATAATCGGAAATAAAGATACTGGGAATATACATGCGAACAGAGGTAATGGAAAAAAGGTATAGGGGGGGGGGGAGAATATTTATATATTATAGAGCGAGACAGACGGGCGGTTAGGTGGAGGGATGGCTTAGATAGATAGATAGATAGATAGATAGATAGATAGATAGATAGATAGACAGTGACAGAAAGACAGGCGAGAGTAAAGATAATGAGAATAGAAATATGTGCTGGAGTAAATGTACTGGCAAAGGAATATGTATATATATATATACGTTGTTAATATTTAATTTAGTCGATTATTTAGTTAGTGATTAACTTGTCAATATACCTAGACTGGCATTTACAATCTTCATATCTTCTTTTAATGTCACATGCTTCTGCACCACATTTAAAATGCGTATTTCTTCAGAAGCTGACGAAAATTGGAGCATTTTACCTAAAATAATTTATAACTTCACCTTTAAACACTAACTAATAATCGTTACAAAGTACTAAAAAAAAAAAAATTCGAATGTATAGCATAGATTAGATGACTGATTTAAACTAATTTAATTTCTAATACATTTCATCCTGGAACATGCACAACCCAAAAAATGTGTAGTTTAGATTACAAAGCTAGTTTAAAATTAAATGCATTCCTAATACATTTCATCCTGGAACTGAAACATAAAATGATCACACTACGTACAAATGGTCGGCTTTACCAGGAAAATATTCAAAATAGATATCACGCCTTACCCATCTCTGCAATCCAAAGATCATATTTACCGAAAATAATTTTGAATACGTATATCTTCAAACAAATACCACTGTAAGCAAAATATCTAATTTTACATTATTTTATGATTTCACACTTGAATACAAAAGTGACATTGCACGCTCAAGATCAGTTTACCTAACACAGAACATTTCACACTTGAATACAAAAGTGACATTGCACGCTCAAGATCAGTTTACCTAACACAGAACATTTCACACTTGAATACAAAAGTAACATTTCACGCGCAATACTGATGTTGCACCAAAGAAAACTTTTATTCCCGATAAAAATTCGGAATACTCTTCACACTTTAAATAAAATCGACAAATTTACCTAAAATAATCCGCATCATGCTTCACAAAATAAAACAAACAAACTAACAAACCGTCACTATCTTACTTTTAAACTTGAAATGTTTCAGAAAATAATTCATATATAAACAAAATCATGAATCGTTACATGGTACGTTAACAGTCTATTTTAACCTAAAAATATTTTAGAATACATTTCATAACTGAACAGAAACTGACAAAGCACACTTAAGATAAATTTTACGCAGTTTCAATTAGTATAGAAAAGGACCCATCTTCTTCATCTGGGTGGGTGTCGGAATTGACTTAACTTTAACTGAAAGAAGGGGTCGAAGAAGTAGGATCAGAACTGACCTTCCTGTCCAGCTCGAAAGAGATCAGAAACTAAAGAGTGCCTATTATGACGGTTGGTTTGAAAGGGATTTTCTGCTGTTATCTCCCCTGTCAAATCTTATCCCATACGGCTCGCATGTTGACAAACCATTCAACCTAGTCGAGAGGCTATTACAGACTGCTGATTGAAATCTAACTAGGCCTTAGCCTCTTGGTTCTGCTGTAAGAAATCACTAAAACTAGTCAACAGGTGATTACAGACTGCTGATTGAAATCTAACTAGGCCTTAGCCTTTTGGTTCTGCTGTAAGAAATCACTAAAACTAGTCAACAGGTGATTACAGACTGCTGATTGAAATCTAACTAGGCCTTAGCCTCTTGGTTCTGCTGTAAGAAATCACTAAAACTAGTCGAGAGGTGATTATAACATGATGATTACAACCTAACCAGATCTGTCCCTTGGTGTCCGGTCTGCAAACCTCTCTGTATTTTTACTTTGAAGTACTGATGGTTCATTTGAAATAAAAGAGGTTTTTTTTTTATAAAATCTTTTTAGCTTCGTAAAATATATTTTTGTGTGATAGTGTGTTTGCATTTTGGTTAATACTTTGATCACGACTGTTTTCATCGGGGAATTAGTAGTAAAAAAAAATATTTTCGTTTACTTTAGTTCTTGTCCATAGTCATGCCTGTATTTTATGAAGAAAGTGTAGTGATCTTTTAAATATGAAACACAGTTTTATTCTGTGTACCAGACTCTAATATGCTAACGAATTTATTTTCATATTTAACTGATGGAAGTGAGGTAAATGCAACAACGAAAAATAAAATTCATATATTTTTGTCTTGAAATGTGTTGTTAGCTGCTTTACTAAACTTTTTCATCGTCAAATGTTGAAATTATATTTCCACTTCGGATTCTGTCAAGGGATTACGGGTATATCTCCTAGCGTTTAAAATCTAAAAATAGCAATGCAAAGTATTTATTTTGTTTTCACTTCGCACGAAATGAATGCCTTCTGTAAACTAGTTATATCCACCATTAATAATCCAGACTGCATCTGTACCGTTTTCCGACTGTGTGATGCAAAAGTACATCACGCCCAAACGACTTGCTACAAATATCATGTGTGTGTGTGTGTGTGTGTGTGTGTGCGTGCTTGCGTATAGTGTATATATGTGTATATTATACACTTTGGGTCATCTGTGTTCGCTTTATTGGGAGCTCTTCTGCGAGCACAAACACGAAATCATAAAATTCATATGGCCCTATAAACAAAAAATATTAAAGTCATATTTAAATCACCTCGTCGAGCTGATACAAAGCAAGTGACTGCGCTCCCCTTCCCAAGACAATGGGCTGGTCACGTGCTAACGAAAACGCAAAGAACACTTGTTGCGCGTCACTGGAACTTCATGTACCAGGTTAACATTAAATTTTTATTTTATTTATTCATTTATTCCGCTTGTTTGCTTGTCAAATTCTATTCTAGGATGCAAGCAATATGTTTCTGACATTTCCAATCATTTTGTCACTCTTCCACCCATCTTTTGTTCTTTCGCTCTTTCCTTCTGTGATCTAAAACTGTTTGGGGGAAGAAAAAGAAAACGGAAACCTTCCTTTTATAAAAAGCAACGAAACTCATCCACACTCGGCGAATTCTCATGACGTCACTGACAGCGTCTCTGTATTCTATAGCCATTCACGTCTTCGGTCAATTTCCGCTCACTTGACGAAAAGGAGTTCACACCCATTCGCTCTTTTTGCCGCACAGATTTGAAGAAGTTAGTTCGTCACACCTTCTACGCTCGATTATTGTACTGCATTATTAAATGAATCCGTTTCGCTTCTCGCATGGGGTGGGGGTACTATAGGAGGTGGGACGATTATTGTACTGCATTATTAAATGAATCCGTTTCGCTTCTCGCGTGGGTGGGGGTACTATAGGGGGTGGGAGGATTGAGGGCAAGATTCAAAACTACATTACACGGGAGTATAGCGTACGAGCAAACAAAATTCGGAAGCAAAGGGCGATAAGAGGGATAGGATTATTCAATGGCGATTGAAAAGTAAAGAGACGGAAATATTCAGGGGCGATTGTCAAAGGTCAACAGTCACAAGGGTTACTGACATCATCTTTGGCAGTGACCTTGTGTTTGTGCGAAAATTCAGAGATATACATTAGCGGGCGAATAACGGTTACTTTAACGGTAGCGACACTGTCGACAAGTTAATATGTCATCAATGTGACCCTGAAGGATAATCATTAGATAGATATATATTAGTCTGTGAATAATTAAATGAAGAATACATCGCCGATGCATTAGTATTTACATTTGTGACAACAGACAGTTAATTATATCAGTCTGTAAACAACTGTGCTTACATTTGTGACAACAGACAGTTAATTACATCAGTCTGTAAACAACTGTGCTTACATTTGTGACAACAGACAGTTAATTACATCAGTCTGAATAACTGTGTTCAAATTGGAACGACGTTCAGTACACAAATGGTGAACAGCACTGTTTTTAATAGACTGTCAATAGTTAACTACTTTAGCTAGTGAACACTGTTCTTAATAGATTGTCGGCGGTTAAATACATCCAGTAGTTGAGTACTTCAGCTAGCAGTTAACAGTGTTCATAATAGTTCTTCAGTAATTAAATACATCAACTAGTAACAGTATTCCTAACAGATCGACCACAGCAAAATTATTCAGTTAGTGAGCAAAATGTTATACACAGCTAGTCCTTTCTGTTAATGAACAAAATGTTCTTAACACATCGTCAATAATTAAATAATACGCAGGTGAGTGAGTAACAGTGACTTTACAGTCAACAGTTAAATACATCTGTGGTGAAGAACAGTTATTTTGAATAGATCATAGATAATTAAATACATCGGTTAGTGAGCACTAGTTTATCTAGCTCGCCAATAACTAAACACATTAAACAGTGAGCACAACTTTCTCTAGCTCGCCAATAACTAAACACATTAATTAGTGAATACAACTTTCTCTAGCTTGCCAATAACTAAACACATTAATTAGTGAATACAACTTTCTCTAGCTCGCCAATAACTAAACACATTAAACAGTGAGCACAACTTTCTCTAGCTCGCCAATAACTAAACACATTAAACAGTGAGCACAACTTTCTCTAGCTCGCCAATAACTAAACACATTAATTAGTGAATACAACTTTCTCTAGCTTGCCAATAACTAAACACATTAATTAGTGAATACAACTTTCTCTAGCTCGCCAATAACTAAACACATTAAACAGTGAGCACAACTTTCTCTAGCTCGCCAATAACTAAACACATTAAACAGTGAGCACAACTTTCTCTAGCTCGCCAATAACTAAACACATTAATTAGTGAATACAACTTTCTCTAGCTTGCCAATAACTAAACACATTAATTAGTGAATACAACTTTCTCTAGCTCGCCAATAACTAAACACATTAAACAGTGAGCACAACTTTCTCTAGCTCGCCAATAACTAAACACATTAAACAGTGAGCACAACTTTCTCTAGCTCGCCAATAACTAAACACATTAATTAGTGAATACAACTTTCTCTAGCTTGCCAATAACTAAACAAATTAAATACATGATTTTAATAAATCTTCAAAATGTAAAAGTTTATCAATTAGTGATAAGCAGTGGTTGAATTTTTAATAGATAATCGATTGTTAATACGTAGCAAGTGAAAAGCTTGAAGACAAGACTTATGCCTTTGTAAATGGATTTTTTTTTTAAACACACACATTATACAGTTTATCTTGCAGATTTTATTCTGTAAACCTTGTATGGTACGTCCATTAATAAATGAAAGAAAGAGTGAGAGAGCGTCTATTATAAATATATACTTTCTGTTGTAGGAGTATGTTATTGCAAGAATAAAGTATGTAAGTATATGTTATCTATTGCAAGTAAATGTTATACATGTAAATGTAAGCAATCCATTGCAAGTAATTTTAATGTTATACATGTAAATGTAAGCTTTTGACTATTTATTATAAAAGTAACTATCTGTGTAAGCTATCTGCTGTAAATGTAAGCTGTTGACTATTTATTGTAAGAGTAACTATCTGCTAAGAGTACGTTATCCGCTGTAAGTGTATGCTATCGGTTAACTACCTATTGTAAGCTATCTGCTGTAAGTGTATGCTGTTAACTATTTATTGAAAGGGTAAGCTATCTGCTATAAGCGTATAGTGTTAACAATCTATTGTAAGAGTAAGATATTTGATGTGAGTGTTATGCTAGCTAAAACAAGCTATCCGTTGCAAGTTGAAGATCGGTAAGTGTAATTTATCCGTTTTTTGTCACTGTATGTCTAACTCTACACTATCTATCATAAGTGTATACTGTCAGTTACTGAAACTATAAGCTATCCATTATAAGGACTGCTAATTATAAGCGTACTCTATTTACTGTAAGTGAAATTATGGGTATGCTACCCAGTTGCTATCTACTGTAAGGAAAATTATGTGTATGCTAAACAGGATCTATCTATTGCTAATGTTAGTTATGTATGTGCTTGTTACATTGTGTAATTGTAAGTATAAATCCGTAGGCATAATGTGTAAAGTGTATGTTATAGTGTAAACCGTGTAAAAATAGAAAAGATGGATGCTGTCTCCAGTAGAATGTGTATAATAATATATCTAGTGAACGTGTTTATTATCTACTGTAAAAATATTATCACCTACCTTCCAAAGAAATATAAAATAAATAATAAATATTGGTATCATCAACGACTATGCAAATACGCGAATGCAAATTTTATTTCTATTTGCTATATACTATGTGTTATCCCAATTTTGTAAAATATTATTTTCCGGAATATTTATTCTATTTCTCATTGCTGACAGTGGTTCACTATTTCCTGTTAAAATGCATATCTATCTATCTACCTATCTATCTGTCTATTTCTATCTATCTATCTATCTCTCTCTATATATATATATATCTACATAAGGTCACCCTCTAAATTAAGGATACTATACTTGACTTATCATTTGCTGAACATAAATTGCTCTGGACAGCCTGGGGTTTCTAAGAAATGTGGACGGCTAACATTTTGAAGATGAATCTGTTGCTCGCAATATCATGTTTACTGATTATTTCATTCCTGACATATTAAGGATGTTTTATGGTGGCTGTATGATGATTCTGTGGCTCGAACGATAAAAAGTACAAGATGTCTTGTTTATCTGTTAACTCGTCAACCGTTGTTGTGAACGATTGGCTTTGAATCTTTCCATTCTTTACATACCAATATCACGCTTTCTTTTAGTTCTTTACATACCAATATCACGCTTTCTTTTAGTTCTTTACATACCAATATCACGCTTTCTTTTAGTTCTTTACATACCAATATCACGCTTTCTTTTAGTTCTTTACATAAAAATATCACGCTTTCTTTTAGTTCTTTACATACCAATATCACGCTTTCTTTTAGTTCTTTACATAAAATTATCACGCTTTCTTTTAGTTCTTTACAATTACATACCAATATCACGCTTCTTTTAGCTCTTTACATACCAATATCACGCTTTCTTTTAAATTAATAATGAAATCGTGTGAAAGGGTTAATTCAGTATTTTTAAAATCTTCTGAAATTAATTTAAATATTTCAAAAATGACTGTTATGATTTTAAAATCGTTGTTTGTATTGGTGTTGCAAAAACTAAGCATTTTTATGTCTCTATCATTATTATTATTATTATGATGATGATGATGATGATGATATGATGACTGTATATTTTATTTAATTATGTCAAAGTTGTAAAAGTATGTTTTTTCCATTACTGGTTATATTTTTTCATTAATCATTTATAACTACTTATTCATAATTTTCAGCTAGATCTCAAACGCGTGAACTTTAGAGTGTATTATTTTTTTATTTTCTTTATTTGAATGGCTTACTTATTCATGCTGACGAGCACCGTAATGTTATTTTTGTGAGGCAGTTTGTTATGCTTTAGTAAGCCTGTACTACATACGTATCTCGGGATTTCTTTTTTATGACGTCATCTTGCCGGATATTGGTCACAGTCCCTGACTGGTAAATTGTTTTGTGGACCTAAATAGTCGCCATATCTACAGACATTGTGGACATAACTTTTCAGTAGTTTTTTCTTGCAGTGGCACTTAAAATACACTGATATGTTCCCTTTCAAGTTTTCTTTTTTAATTGACTGAATCCATACTCAAATAAGATTTTGTACTTAACACCACACATAAAACTTTTGCTTATGTCTATTTTCATTTTTAGTTTATTTTCTAAAATCAAAATTAAATTAAATAAATAATTAATTACCGCATTTTTATATGCCATAAGATGTCTTTGGAATTATTTATTATTGATAGCCTATAATCTGTCAACATAATAATTTTATTTTTAGTTGTGATTTATTATATATTCTACATATATGTTATTCCTTGCTTGGCAAAATTTGACAACCAAGTACTTCACAAAGTACAAATGTCATAACTGTCTGAATAATAATTCGTGATGGTAGTGAGCGAAATAGTAGTACTGGTTAGTTGTATTAGTACTGGTAGTGGTAGTTGTGTTAGTAGTGAGCGAAATAGTAGTAGAACAGGCTAGGTAGTAGAGCTTGTATTAATGGTAGAGGTGACGATGTTGATGCAGTAGTGGAAATAGTAATCAGAGTGGTAGGAGTAAAGGAATAATAGTGGAAATATAATGGCATTAATAGTAATGTACAGATAATGGAAATATAATGGCATTAATAGTAATGTACAGATAATGGAAATATAATGGCACTAACAGTAATGTATGGATAATGGAAATATAAAGGAATTAATAGTAATGTATGGATAATGGAAATATAATGGCATTAATAGTAATGTATGGAGTGGTAATAGGAGATTAATGATGTTAGTAGTAAATAAAGTTATATTAAAAGTAAACTTTACAGTAGTAACAACAGGTGTGTGTGTGTGTGTGTGTGTGTGTGTGTGTGTGTGTGTGTGTGTGTGTGTGTGTGTGTGTGTGTGTTGTGTGTGTGTGTGTGTGATTTGTTATACACTTTATTCGCGTGTTTTTCATTTTAGTTTTCTTTTTCTTTCACTTCCGACTTAACATTAACTCGGGCTGTAATGTGTGGGTGGTTGGGGTATGAATGAATTTCACACTCGTTTAAAAACTTTCCATCTATTTGTTTGTTTGTTCTCGGTTTCAGCCGATTACCGCTGTACGTATTTTCCACCTCCCACCATGCTGACATCCACCCACACCTACTTATTTTCTTGTCTTCCTCTCATTAATATTTTTTCTCTTTCTCCCCTTCCGCAAACTCGCGACTGAAAAAGGCAGGTGGCAGTTGGAGCGTGCATCTCGCGCTGTTTAAAATGCCACAACTTTCGTTTTATCTCCTACACGCGCGGGATGCAAAGCATGAGTACTGCACGTGCTGCGGCCGCGCGCGCCTCTCAAGTCGCAGGCATGGAAGCAAGAAAGTCACTTGGTACGCTCCCACCGTTCTCTTCTACATCAACAGCCATCCCCGCCTGATGACACCAACTCCAGGACGGAAACAAAGTGCGAACTCCGATACAAATAATGAGGACGGAACGCTTGGTTGCCAGGGTGATAAATCGGCGCGCGCAGCGAAGGGCCACGTGCACTCGATAACGCGGGACACCTGTCACACGTGCGCGCTGATTCTTGTACTTAGCGAACGCGTTAAAGCCGCATTTCCGAACATACTTTCTAATACTACGACTACTAACTAAACGACATTTAGACTGAGCTGAACAGAAGAGGTTATGTTTTCCAGATCAACTGCAGGGGTTTTGTTAATGATTTTTTGTTTGCAAAACATACAACTTGTGTTAGAGAGTTAAAATATTTGACAATAATGTATCGCCCACGCAAGCCCACGATCAGGTCGTATTTCTGACATTTTCATGTTACCATTTTTATCATATTAAACCTGTTTTGTTTTACGCTTATGTGAATTAGATTATAGTTTTAAATTATACTCAGCTGACTAACAACTTTGTAAATTTTTAATTCATTACTAAATACAAATTAAATATATATTAAGAATAATAAACGTTTTGGTTTTTAAATTTAAGCAGCAGAATCAATGAAATACAGATTTTATAATAAGTCAATACTGTAATTGTGTGTGTGTGTGTGGTGTTAAGTAATCGTTCTCCAAGTAAGGCAGCAAGCAATACGTTTGACAATAAATAAGGGAACGTGCATCTTTATCAAATTAACTATATATAAGATTGGTAACAAATTTCAGATGTTAACGGTCAAGGTTAAAGTTTAAATATATATGTATAAATAAAAAGTAGTTGAAAAGGTTAGTTTTTAGAAGGGGAAATTTACCACACATAAAACTATAATAAGCTAGTGAAAACAAACCTCGGTGTGCGTACGCAAGGCACTATCATTGGAAATTATTATTTATCTATTCTATCGGTGTGAGTTTTATTTGTGTGTGTGTGTGTGTGTGTGATAATGAGATTTTACAATTCTGTAATATTTCTTTCAAATTGGCTGTTGGTTGAAAGATCACTCACTCTATCAGTTAAAGCCAATAACTGCAGTCCCTAATTATGGACAATGCATAAAATCAAACACGCAAACAAAAAGAAACTCTATGCCTACACGTATACATACAGTTTTAAACTAGTTATTACCATTTATAAGAACAAAAATTATTATTAAAAATTGTTCATATCTAAATTGTATATATTTTTAGTTTCTTCAGACAAAGGGAGAAAATTATTACAAAGTTGTCATTGATTTGACTTGGCTCTTAATGACGTAATTCATTTGGTTCTTACTAAATTTTACCCCTAAATGACATATTTGTTCTCTCTGGTCTTAAATTACGTACAACTCCTTAAATGGCATCTAATTCCAGTCTCTTTCAATTAAACTTAGTCCGAAATGACATACAACTCCTTACTAAATCCATTAAACTTAGTCCGTTAATGACGTTTGATTCCAATCTCTTTCAATTAAACTTAGTCCGAAATGACATACAACTCCTTACTAAATCCATTAAACATAATCCTTTAATGACGACTGATTCCATCTCTTTCAATTAAACCTAGGTACCCTAATTAAGCTTAAATGAAATATGACAACAATATTTCCATTAGGTCTAAAATATGCCTATTAAGCCTAAGATAATCAGATCACTTTGATCCTTTTCTGAAAGGCCTTGCACGAAAAAATTCTATTGTCTTTCTACAAATCGAATATTAAATAACGCATATGCCGTTATCTTCCGATAAAGCGTTGCCATCACTCATTTAATTCTACTCCTGTTATTTAAAGATAAACCATAAATTATGAAAATTACTTTTCTACGTAGACTAGAAGAAATTATGTAAATTCTTTTATCTTTAAATAAAGACTAGCACTAAATAATATAAAATTCCATTGTCTCCCTTTAACTAAGGATATTAATTTTATTATTTTTGATCATCGCCTGTCCCTCAGTGTTGCAAATTTTATTATTTAACCGCAAATTTATCCTTACGTGACAAACTCTATTATCTTTCTATGAAGCATATTCATATCACACCCTATGTTACGCTATAACTTCCGTTATCTAATGAATCGAACAGAAACTGTGTCTGTGTGTCCAGATCCGATTTATGGCCGCAGAGAAAAAGAATTGTGGGACTAAAATTTGGCAGGGAGGCGTGGTCTACTCCATAGGAGGGAAATGAGGGGTTGGATCAATCTACACGGCTCCTTCCAACTATACATATAAGGAAGCAGAAATTTTGCATGGGGGCGTACTTTACCCAAAGGCTGGACATAACGTATATGGTATATGACTGCGTCTCTGGCCCGTGTTTCAATCAATTGGATAACGCCAGGGTTTATCTGCTAGTCTAAATGATATGACGTGTTTTATCTTTCTATTAAGCCTATAACCAACTAATTCAATTCTTTAATCTCTTTCTAAAGCCTAACGCTAAATGTCATTAATTCTATTATCTTTCTATAAAGATTAGCTGTGATAGACGTAATATTCTGAACTTTGTATTTGAA
This sequence comes from Sinotaia quadrata, assembly GCA_028829895.1. NCBI lineage: Eukaryota > Metazoa > Mollusca > Gastropoda > Architaenioglossa > Viviparidae > Sinotaia > Sinotaia quadrata. The sequence continues at coordinate 66,542,245 of CM054179.1, forward strand.
GTAAGATTTTGAAACATAACTCTACTGATAGAAGAATTCACCTTCACATAACTATTTCTATAGAGTGTAACCCTAATAATATAATGCCCTCATCTTTCTCTATATTTTTCAATGTCGGTAAAGTCCTTGATAAAATGAGATTAAATTCTTGTGGTATCAAAGAATTATTCTGTGTGCCTAATTTCTGTTAACACAATATATAGTCAAGTTTGATGTTAAAAGAGATAGCGGAGGAAAGAAAGGGAAACAACCCTAAAAGGAAACTAAGAGAAATATTTCCGCCCTAAATTTAAAGTGCCAATTGCAATAAAATATTTCCGCATAAAATGTAATGTGCCAAATGCATTGAAATATTTCCGCATCAAATTTTAATGTGCCAAATACATTGAAATATTTCCGCATCAAATTTAATGTGCCAAATGCATTGAAATATTTCCGCATCAAATTTAATATGCCAAATGCATTGAAATATTTCCGCATCAGATTTAATGTGCCAAATGCATTGAAATATTTCCGCATCAAACTTAAATTGCCAAATGCATTGAAATATTTCCGCATCAAACTTAAAGTGCCAATTGTGTTGAAATATTGAAGGTAAAGTGGCTGCAGGTACCTGAAAGACTTTTTCATGGTGTCAAAGACGTGAAAAGTAGTGAGTAAAAGGAAGACATTTATTTATTTAGAATTTCTTCATTAACTGCATTCTTTGTGAATGTCTGTGTTCGTCGACCAGAATCTTTCCATGGTACGACCAATCACGTACGGAAGCATGGTTTTCCTGATCCCCTCCTCTACCCTTTTCCTTGGAATTGAAGAACATTGTGCTGTCAATTGCAGTCCTTTTCAATATATTTTACAAATGTTGTGTTCGTGAATTTCAGTAATATGCAATTTAGAAAAAAAACTCCTCCCAAAATGCGTCTTTTGAAATGAAACTCCAGCTTAAAATCAATTCAAACAAATCATTAAAAACATTGAAAATCAAATTAAATATGTCCTTTACTCATACATTTGTATAAATTGTTTTCTTCACAATAACAGACAGACAGACAGACAGACAGACGGATGGATGGATAGATAGATAGATAGATAGATAGATAGATAGATAGATAGATAGATAGATAGATAGATAGATAGATAGATAGATAGATAGATAGATAGATAGATAGATAGATAGATAGATAGATAGATAGATAGATAGATAGATAGATAGATAGATAGATAGATAGATTACTTAGTGTTTTTGTTCTTGGAATTAATTATTTATTTCTCTTTCTTAAATGCAGTCCATTTATTTTTAAATTTCTTTTACGTAATATTTCCTCTTCATATTTTTGTTTATTTTTCTTGAGTGTATTATATCTAGCAAATTTAGCTTTCATTGCATCTAACTATAATTAGTGGAAGAAAAACGATTGTCGTCTAAAATTAGTTTGGCCAGACAACCTGGTGGAGCAAAATAATAGTAACGAACAATAGGGTGAAGCAAAACAAGGGTAACGAACAACCGGGTTGAAGAAAACAATAATAATGAACAACCGGGTTTATGAAAACAAAAGTAACGAACAACCGGGTTGAAGAAAACAATAGTAACGAACAACCGGGTTGATGAAAACAATAGTAATGAACAACCGGGTTGAAGAAAACAATAGTAACGAACAACCGGGTTGATGAAAACAATAGTAACGAACAACCGGGTTGAAGAAAACAATAGTAATGAACAACCGGGTTGAAGAAAACAATAGTAATGAACAACCGGGTTGAAGAAAACAATAGTAACGAACAACTGGGTTGATGAAAACAAGAGTAACGCTGAGTATAAGAGAACGGGTTCCACCAACACAACTTGTGGCTAGAAGTGTTCGAGATATTCTTGCAGAATTAAATTTTTCTACAGGATTATGTCTGGAATATATGTCTGCCACTATAGAATTATATCAGTTCCTACAAAATCTATTCCTACAAGATTTCGTCTGCTACCATAGAATTATTTATACTCCTACAAGATTTCGTCTGCTACCATAGAATTATTTATACTCCTACAAGATTACGTCTGCTACCATAGAATTAGGTATACTCCTACAAGATTACGTCTGCTACCATAGAATTAGGTATACTCCTACAAGATTACGTCTGCTACCATAGAATTAGGTATACTCCTACAAGATTTCATCTGCTACCATAGAATTATTTATACTCCTACAAGATTACGTCTGCTACCATAGAATTATGCCTGCTCGAATATAATTTCGTGAAATTTTCAAGACTTATACGCTGTGTATATATATATATATAACCGTGCAAGACTGTTTGTTACGATATAAATATATATAAAATAAACCTCTCTGTATAAACTATTACAAATAAAACGCTATATAAACTATTAAAGAACGGTAGATTGTATACACACTTGCAAAGCATACATTTATCTTTTCATCAGGAAATATCTACTCCTGATAGATAGGAGTAGACTATAGACTTGTAAAAGATTTCTGATAGAAGGCCAGCTATTTTGTATACTCACTCTCATCCCACCTCACCCCATATAGACATTTCATCTGGTCCTCAGCCGCCATCACACATCACCATTAAAAGTCAGTTTTAAAAATATAAAACGACATAAACTCGGCCGTTGTAGAGAATTTCAGAATGTTTTTTAAACACTCCAGTGGTACTGGTACTCGATGTGCTGACATCACTTAATAGAGAGTCAATACATTGTACCTATTATCTTACTAAAAGAAATAGAGTCAATACATTGTACCCATTCTCTTACAAGAAAGAAATAGAGTCAACACATTGTACCCATTTTCTTACAAGAAAGAAATAGGGTCAATACATTGTACCCATTCAGAGAGTCAATACATTGTACCCATTCTCTTACAAGAAACAAATATCTCCGTTCAACAACAAACATCTAAACTTTTCCATCCTTAAATAACCGCCTTGCAAAAATTCAAATAGCTGTCTTAGAGTTGGAGAATCACGACCACCCTCCTTCACCACCACCTATCTTTACTCACCAGAACAACCACACCCACGCCTACACGTTCACATCAGTAACATCACTCTACGCGCCAGCCACCCCTTCATCTCCATCCCTCCCCCCTACCAACTCCATGGCACCAATTCCAGCATCCACTTTCTTATCGGCCGAATACTTAAGTCAGGAAATGATGTACTCACCGGTAGACATTCACACTTCACGCAATGCATCTTGCCCTGCGGTATCAACACGGGGCTCCATCGCTCTCCGAAAGTGTACAACTTCCCGTCCAGACTGCAACCTGTCAAAGCCATAAAAATAAAATACTTTAAATGTGCACGTAAATCACAGCCAAACAGCACAGATTCCTTTCGCCCAGCATTCAAATTAAATGCTCAGATTAAACGTACCAACAACATTCCAGAATGTCTTTTTATTTATTTATTTTTCTAAGTGGGCTTTCCCAGGGCAAAAATGAAAAGGGAAGTAACTCATGCTGAATCGTAACTTTGTGACGGCTGATTTCGTAAATTTGTAGGAATGCACTGGTATTGCATCATTTCAAACTTGGCCAAAGTGTTCCACACGCTAAAGGGCTTCTGGAACTTATAACTGCCGCTGTGTTTACCAAAATTGTTGTGGATCTGAACTGCAGACTATGGGCTTTGATGGCTCAACCATTCTCTGCCGACTTCTCTGATCAGTTCTCCATAACCACATCGGTGGCCATGTGCAGTCCCTTAAGAGCAGGTACAAAAGGCGCGTTTTTCTAATTCCAGGCACGTTTACAATCGGCCCTTTTCCTAACTACAATGGTGCCTGTATGAGTTCACTGTTCTCTCCCTTTACTGCAGGCCACACTGAATTACTGCGCTAACAATTTTAAGATAATGGTATAATATCAAAGAATTATATAACGTAAAATGAGAGGTAATCCAATTGTTTCGATTATTCTGGAACGAAAAGAATACTTTTTCATTTAAAAAAACTTTTGCTGAAAAGATTTTTGAAAAGCATATTTTTAATGCATATATTTTTTTCTTAAATTACTATCATTTAAGGCGAAAATACAGTCTGAGAACTGACAATGAAACAATCGAAATCTAAAAACAAAACTAGCGAAAATAAGACGTTAAACATAAATAATTCATGTGCTTTCAAGTTTGACAAGCATTTTTATGAGAGAGGAAGAAACCCACAAAATGTCAGGAAAAGAAAACCCTCACATAATATAAACATTTTTACGTGAGAACACACACACGCACGCACACACACAACGTCAGGAAAAAAAACCTCACATAATATAAACATTTTTACGTGAGAACCCAAGCGCACACGCACGCAAGGACACACACACACAATGTCAGGAAAAAACCCTCACATAATATAAACATTTTTACGTGAGAACACAACACACACACACACACACACACACACACACACACACCAGTGCCCCGCGCGCGCCGCGTACGCAGTCAGGAAAAAATACATCATAAATTAAATACATGATATCGTGGTGGTTCCAGAACTTATTTTAAGATTTACTGAAACTTTCAAGACTGTTTAACAGAGCAACAGCAAGACCGGAAGGCCTGATTGTAGATCTACATAACGTCTATTTTACACCAAGTAACGAAGTAAATAAAGCAAGAAATTGTTAACCTGTCGCTCAGGAGGGTCGTGGGTTGATTCCCGCTCGAGGCGAAAAAAATTGAAGAACCACTGTTAAACAGTTTTATTTTCCTTTGTTCTACTCCAATGCTCTAACAGGTTAATCTAATTTCTAAAGTTGAATTTATTCTATTGGCTTATCTGTCACTGGCTTAATAATCATAGGACTATTGTATTGGCTGATCTGTTTACTCAAAGACTATATTGTAGTAACTCATCTGTGACTGGTTTAATAACCACAGGACTATATTGTATGAATTGATCTATTAATCAAAGGACTATACTGCATTAACTGATTTATTAATCATGTAACTATATTAACTGATCTATTAATCAAAGGACTATATTGCATTAACTAATCTATTAATCATAGAACTAGATTGTATTAGCTGATTTGTTACTGGTTTACTAACTATAAGACTATACTGCATGAACTGATCTATTAATCAAAAGATTATATTGCATTCAAAATGTGTTGCTAGTTTAATAATCATAAGTCTATACTGTATTAACTGATTTGTTGCTAGTTTAATAATCATAGGACTGTTTTGTATTAACTGATCTATTAATCAAAGGACTATATTGTATTAAAATGATCTGTTAATCAAAAGACTATATTGTATTAAAGTGATCTGTTAATCAAAAGACTATATTGTATTAACTGATCTTTTAATCGAAAGACTATATTGTATTAACTCAAAGGTTAATCAAAAGACTATACTGTATTAAAGTGATCTGTTAATCAAAAGACTGTATTGTATTAACTGATCTTTTAATCGAAAGACTATATTTTATTAACTCAAAGGTTAATCAAAAGACTATACTGTATTAACTAATGTGTTAATCAAAAGACTATACTGTATTAACTAATGTGTTAATCAAAAGACTATACTGTATTAACTAATGTGTTAATCAAAAGACTATACTGTATTAACTAATGTGTTAATCAAAAGACTATACTGTATTAACTAATGTGTTAATCAAAAGACTATACTGTATTAACTAATCCTTTATTGGTTTGATAATCATCATCAAAACGGGACCACGTATGTTTATAGAGAAGAGAGTGATGACTTTAAATAATGACTTTACTTACAGTCAGCATGCAGTGCTCTTTTCATACATGGAAAATGTTATACTTCGATATATTCCTCGTATTTTATACTTCCATATATATTCCTCGTTTTTTATACTTCCATAATATTCATTCGTATTTTATACTTCCATATATATTCCTCGTTTTTTATACTTCCATAATATTCATTCGTATTTTATACTTCCATATATATTCCTCGTTTTTTATACTTCCATAATATTCATTCGTATTTTATACTTCCATATATATTCCTCGTTTTTTATACTTCCATAATATTCATTCGTATTTTATACTTCCATATATATTCCTCGTTTTTTATACTTCCATATATATTCATTCGTATTTTATACTTCTATATATTCTTGCACATTTTATAATTCTATTACATTCATGTATATTTTATACTTCTATATATGCTATATATCTTTTTTATAATTTTATATATTCCTGCGTATGTTATCTGATTATATGTATATCAAGCAATAATGCAAAGGTCAACTTCTCCCTCTAAAGGTTCGTGGATCGAATCCCCCTTCTCCCCCCCAAACCACTTTAATTGTACTGTTATATTAATAGTGTTTCTTGTTCTCACATTCTAATCGGTGAATCTAAATGTGGCCGTGTTCTCGGTAATACTAATGTAATGTGTTTTTGTTTTATTGTAGGTCTTAAACGTGACGGTAAGTGACGCTTTTCTTCGCTTGCTTCTGTTTATTTTACTTTCTTTTAATTCCTCTTTTATACCTATGATTTTAAATATGGCATTCAGTGTTCGTAAAACTCACTTACCATAATTCTTTCTATCTACAATATTTATGTTGAAACGAATGTTTTAAACCTTATGATTTCGTTTATGAGGCCATTTTTTTCTTGTTTTTAATTTACTTTTTCCTTCTGAATCACCAAGTTGTGTTTCTTTGTACTTATGGATATTTTATATAACCACAAAAGTATACACTATTCAGCACAAATGATTGCATTTGTGTACAATAAACAGGAAAGCTGCTTTGTGAAATTTGCGACTCTTTATTGTTATTGCTTTCGATAATTTGTTTTTCGACAAATATTCATACTCATACACTATACATACACACTCTCCATATACATACGCCCACTAGAGACACACTACATACACTATACATACACACTCTACATATACATACACTATACATACACACTCTACATATACATACACCCACTAGAGACACACTACATACACTATACATACACACTCTACATATACATACACCCACTAGAGACACACTACATACACTATACACATATTACATATACATACACACCACTACATACACTATATACACCATACACACAAAAAAAATATGTGGTATTTTATCCTTTTCCATTCTTGTACTTTTTACTTTTTGACTTTACTTTTTCTCGACCGTACAATTTGTCACTTCTTCCCCGTGCTAAGATTTTTCTGACATTTTCTACAACCGGCTGAATTATTTGAAGCCCTTGCCTACGTTACAGAGTGGGAAGTTACAGTCTGTGACACAATGCTCCCTAGTTATCAGTTATGATTATTATTATTAATCATCCATAACTAATTACAAGTGGTGAGAATCTTAATTTATATTACTAATAATTCTGCAAGTATTGAAATGGGGGCATGCAAATTTACCGTGCCACACGGTCAATAAAGAAAGCAAAGTTAACTGTTTTTTTCCTTGTGTCTTTCTTCCTCTTTACTTTGGACTTTTTTCCACGTGTCTTTCTTCCTCTTGACTTTAGACTTTTTTCCATGTGTCTTTCTTCCTCTTGACTTCGGACATTTCCCCAACAAATCAGTTACTTTTTCATGACTTAATTTCTGCTCTCCTTTCACACATGAAATTGTGTGGAAAAAATCAATTGAAAATGTAATAAGCTTTAAAAGGTAAATTCCATATTTCAATATTTCAGTTTCTTTTAAATAAAACATACGTATTTATGAGACTGCATAGCGTACTCTGCACTTTGTGTGATAAAAATTCCTGTGTAAACAACACTATTGATCTATTGGCCTCTTAAGCCAGACTTGTAAAAGTGACAAAAGCAGAGAAATACGATCTCAGAGTTGTTTATTAATGTTCTACTCTAGTTGCGACTTTCAGGAAATCTTAAGATATGCCAATAGAGTTCAAACTACTTTATGAACTGTCATTACAATATACGCTACACATATATTTCATACATGTTCAATAAATTATCATTACAATATACGCTACACATATATTTCATACATGTTCAATAAATTATCATTACAATATACGCTACACATATATTTCATACATGTTCAATAAATTATCATTACAATATACGCTACACATATATTTCATACATGTTCAATAAATTATCATTACAATATACGCTACACACATATTTCATACATGTTCAATAAATTATCATTACAATATACGCTAAGAAACTGGATTCACTATCATTACGGAATTTTAAAACCTGAAGTTCGTAACTTCTAACTTCATGATCATTGCAGTATAAACTTCTAACTACATGATCATTGCAGTATAAACTTCTAACTACATGATCATTGCAGTATAAACTTCTAACTACATGATCATTGCAGTATAAACTTCTAACAATATGATCATTGCAATATAAACTTCTAACTACATGATCGTTGCAGTATAAACTTCTAACTACATGATCATTGCAGTATAAACTTCTAACAATATGATCATTGCAATATAAACTTCTAACTACATGATCGTTGCAGTATAAACTTCTAACTACATGATCATTGCAGTATAAACTTCTAAATACATGATCATTGCAGTATAAACTTCTAACTATATGATCATTGCAATATAAACTTCTAAATACATGATCATTGCAGTATAAACTTCTAACTACGTGATCATTGCAGTATAATACAATCTGGAGTTCATAACTTCTAAATAAATTATCATTGCAGCATGTTAAAATCTTAAATTTATAGTCTATGAACAGAGAGTCATTTGAATTATAATATACTCTATTATCACGATATACTGAAAATCTACAATACATAACTTTTCCGTCTAGTATCGTAACAACATTAAAAACTTAATGTTCATAAATCCTAAATACACTATCAGTACGACATATGATAAACATCAATATAGAGCTCATAGCAAGACTCCAAGATATAATGCGACATACAGAAACAAGAGTTTGTAACCACTATCCATTATTACGAGGCTAGAGTTTGTAACAACTAGATATTCTATTATTACGACATAGGCTAAACGCCTAGTGTTTATAACCATCAGTTGTTCCATTATTATGACATAAGCTAAACAGCTAGATTTCATAACTACTGGATACATAATCTGTCATGCTATTACGCTAATAACAAAGTTTATAATTGCCAGATATATTGTGTCTAATAACTATCATTACCACAAGCAATCACGTTTAAAATTGCTAGATATATTGTGTCATTAAACTATCATTATCATAGGCAATCACGTTTTAAATTGCTAGATATATTGTGTCTAATAACTATCATTACCACAAGCAATCACAACGTTTAAATTTGCCAGACATATTGTGTCATTAAACTATCATTACCACAAACAATCACTACGTTTAAATTTCCCAGATATATTGTGTCATTAAACTATCATTACCACAAGCAATCACGACGTTTAAATTTGCCAGATATATTGTGTCATTAAACTATCATTACCACAAGCAATCACGACGTTTAAATTTGCCAGATATATTGTGTCATTAAACTATCATTACCACAAGCAATCACAACGTTTAAATTTGCCAGACATATTGTGTCATTAAACTATCATTACCACAAGCAATCACTACGTTTAAATTTCCCAGATATATTGTGTCATTAAACTATCATTACCACAAGCAATCACGACGTTTAAATTTGCCAGATATATTGTGTCATTAAACTATCATTACCACAAGCAATCACGACGTTTAAATTTGCCAGATTTATTGTGTCATTAAACTATCATTACCACAAGCAATCACGACGTTTAAATTTGCCAGATATATTGTGTCATTAAACTATCATTACCACAAGCAATCACAACGTTTAAATTTGCCAGACGCAAGTCAATGTCTAATCTAGTACTATGGTATCCTGCTAGTTACTGTCAACATACTACTATGGTATCCTGCTAGTTACTGTCAACATACAACGTCCATAGCTTTGAGAACGCACCTTTTACTTTTTAATTTTTCTGAAAATACATTTGGAAATATTGCAGCGCACACCAACACATACACACACTCACACGCACACCAACACATACACATACACACACGCACAACACATACACACACGCGAGCGAGTTAAAGAAAGAAGGAAAATAATATGACGGGGGTGTTTTTATTGATCTGCTGGCTGTTTAGGTCTGGAAATGAAGAATTATTATATCGGAATAAAATATACGGCAGTTCACAGGACAAACAAGTAGAGACACCTGTTTGACCCTCTTCACGGTGGGGTTACCCGACAGAACAGCATAAATTACTTCACGGACTGTCGCCGTGGGTGCTCGTACAGGTACCCGGGGTGTGAAAAAGGCTTTTGACACCCTTGTATCGAGTACTAACCATCGCCTCTTACTTTATGAGCTGACGAAGACCAACCTGTCTGCACGGGAAGGGGAGAGTATTTTCAGTCGCTTTCTACTACTCTGTTTATTTCTCGCATTTGCTGCCAATCCGATCTTAGCAGCGACCGACTCACTGCTTGTCTCGATTGCCCGGTACTCCACTGTCCTTGACCTCTGGGTTCAGAAGTCGACTAAATATGGAGAATGCAGATAAATAGGATAGTTCTTTAGCAAAAATAATTCGCCGAAATCAGCTAGATAACCAGAACCCACCTAAACTTAGCGTCAATGGCTTAAATAAATTTATTTTGCTCATTCAATCTTTTAAAATATAATTATATTCAGCCAGATAATAATTGCTGCCCTTCCTGTCATCTTTACAACCAACCAGGAATGCATACGCAGAATGACGTTCGTAAAGACAAAGAGTACAAACAAAAAAGGGCTTTGTTCGATGACGTAAATAAAGACAAAGAGTACCAAAAAAAAAAAAAAAAGAAGCTTTGTTCAATGGCTGGATGCAAAGATCATGATGGATTTTATAGGAAACCTAAATAACGGACAGAAAGACAGCCAGTGTAAAAGTACTTAACTAACCGACGATAACCGAAACCTAATTCAGCAAATTTAGTTAAATATTGAGCCTCCTGAACCTCAAATACAAAATCTTAACCCAGCCGTCCAGGTCCTAGACTCACTGTGTTTTAAATACGCAAATAGATTGTCTTGTGATTTTCTTTGAAGAAAAATATTTAATTACTGCCAGTGTTCATCTGATTCGTCGTGTCCTTGATTTTAATTGATGTTTAAAATACTTCCTTTTAGCTTAATGTTCGAAACATCCATTACATACGCGCGTGCGTTTGTGCGTGCGTCTGTGCGTTTAATTATTACCTTAACAAACAATTTCGTCTAACTCAGTCTTTGATTTCTAATCGTTTGACCACCTGCGACATACGACGTACACACGTCAGCGCAAAGAAGAGGCAAATTTGCTAGCATTCTTCCCCGTTAAGCCTGCAGCTAGGGTTAGACAATTGAGGGGTGGGGGTGGAGGGTGTTGAGAGCGTGTTGACAACTTGGGCATCAGCGGATTTAGTTGCACAAACCCAACCCTCAAGAGCCAGTAAACCTGGTCAGAGGTTTTACCGCCGTTTTTGGAACGAGGCACTTATGTCGCCTTTGCAGAGATACCGAGAGCAATAGAATCCTGACACTGAACCGGGTCTTGCAGACGGCATTCATCGTTCAGTGCTCAAACCGCTTTAGATTGTCTGCAATCCGCTTACGAGGGGCTACGGGACACCAATTACTACAGCTCTCGTAAGCTAAGAGCACTTCTGATTTCCTCTTAGTCTTACAAACTTGCTGTGTTACCGATAATCAGATGGAAGCTGACGTTAGAATGAGCTCTGTCAAGAGAAGAAAGAGTTGTTGTTGTTGTTGGGATGGGGGTGGGGATAAAGAACCTATAAATTTCGCTACTCGTAAAGTGAGCACAGTTCGTGCTGATGGTAATGGACGTAATACTGAACAGAGTTTGTTGTTATTCATAACAATCGAGACAATAACGGACGTAAAACCAAACACGATTTGTTACTCATAACAATCGAGACAATAACGGACGTAAAACCAAACACGATTTGTTACTCATAACAATCGAGACAATAACGGACGTAAAACCAAATACGATTTGTTACTCATAACAATCGAGACAATAACGGACGTAAAACTAAATACGATTTGTTACTCAGAACAATCGAGACAATAACGGACGTAAAACTAAACACGATTTGTTATTCATAACAATCCGCACAATAGCGTACGTAATACTGAAAACAATTTGTTATTTATAACAATCGACTCACGAACGGACGTAAAAGTATGCTATTCATAACAAGAGACACAATAGTGGTTGTAAGACTGAACACATTTCGCTGTTCCTGGCAATGAACACAACAGAAGAAGAAATGAAAGAAATAAAACGATATGCTGTTAGACGTGTGCTTGCTTGCGTTTCAACAACACCCTATTAATAAAGTAAATATGGCAAATTTCTATTTCGATGACAGTTCGAAGATTAAATAATATTGCTGAAAATATAAATCAAATTAAACGTTAATCCTATTTTATTGTAGCACCCATATTCTGTCCCCGGCAAAAACTGTATCAATATTTGACCACTTTAACATTTAAGTTGTAAAAGGTGATTTTATCACAAAAAAGAAAAAGAAATATTGGCTTCGTGTAAGTCTGGAGTATTCGCACGTGTCCCTGACTAGCAGAAGCAAGCTTTACACAGGAAAATCTGTGAATTTATTACACCTATAAAAATATGAAACTTGGCAATTTCTGTCAGTACTTGTCCGTGTGTCCGTGTGTCTGTGTGCAACGCCATGACATTCATTCACAGCGTAACATGGGTTTTCCGCAACCATCCTCCAGTTGTTTGAGTTTGTGTGTGTGGGGGGGGGGGCGCAAGTATATAAATAACATGCGAAAATGACGTCATCATGACTAACTAGGAAGGCTATCAATCCTCACAGGCCAGCCATCGTTTACCTTAAGCATAACATCGTTATCAAATGTAGTCTGTGGGTGGCGAGTAGGTAGGGCCTACACACCCATACCCACCTACTCGCACTAATTGGGTTTTACTATTCTCGGGTATGCTTGGTTGAGGACGTGCACAATACTCTGATAAACTAGGCATAACACTTTCTGAAATAACTCGGGGAACTAAGAAACGCTTTTGGCCTGGCATAAAGACGTTTACAAATCCAATTGTATCTCAAGCCTGTATATATTTCTTTTGTCTAGTGTTCCAAAGAATGGCTTTTAAAACTGCAATGAAATAAATATTTAAAACAACCTCTTACGTTTCATCACAATGAGTTATTAATTTGTCACGCTCAACAACAATCTCAAGCTTTCGTATTAAGATTTTTATATATTGTTGTAAAAGACATTTCTCACTCTAAATGTGGGGACCTTGTAAGGTTATTATATATTTTGTAAAGAATTGTCTCACACTAAACGTGGGGACCTTTTAAGGTTATTATATATTTTGTAAAGAATTGTCTCACACTAAACGTGGGGACCTTTTAAGGTTATTATATATTTTGTAAAGAACTGTCTCACACTAAACGTGGGGACCTTTTAAGGTTATTATATATTTTGTAAAGAACTGTCTCACACTAAACGTGGGGACCTTTTAAGGTTATTATATATTTTGTAAAGAACTGTCTCACACTAAACGTGGGGACCTTGTAAGGTTATTATATATTTTGTAAAGAACTGTCTCACACTAAACGTGGGGACCTTGTAAGTTTATTATATATTTTGTAAAGAACTGTCTCACAATAAACGTGGGGACCATTAAATTTTCACTGCATAGCATCGTAAATTAAGGTACGGAACTTATCATCAATAATAAACGGTGAGAATTTATTTACTTATAGGCTCGCTGGCTAACTGTAAATATATATATATATATATTATTAACTCACTAGTGACATATGGCAGAAAATTATTCATTTTAGACTCTTTATCCACTTACGCATCATTTTGTTATCATAAATTTCTTGTTATGCGGGACAAGGGCGGCTAACGAAATAAACCTCGTGGGGTGGGGTGGGGTAAAATAAATGATGCTCTGTGTGGGATTTTGAATTGGGGAGGGGGAGATAAAAATAAACTAAACTATGAATGGGAGTGGGGGGGGGAAGAACTAAATGAACATTTGTGAGGTTGTGGGGGGTGGTGGAAGATAAATAAATGAATCCATATGTGGGAGTTTGGAGGGGGAGAGAAATAAATGAACCTCTGTGAGGGTGTGGAGGGAGGAGTACTAAACGAAGCTCTATGTGGGGGTGGGTTGGTAACAGAAATAAATGAACCCAATGTGTGGGTGGAAGTGAAATAAATGAATCTCCGGGTGGGAGTGGGGGTAAGAGAAATAAATAAACAGTGAGGGGGTAGGGGTAAGATAAATAATGAAGCTCTGTGACGGGGTGTGGGGAAGAGAAATAAATGAAGCTCTGTGATGGTGTGTGGGGAAGAGAAATAATTGAAACTCTGTGTGGGGGTTTGGAAGAGAAATAAGTGAAGCTCTCTGTGAGACTTTTTAAGGGCGGAGAGAAATAAATGAGCCTATGTGAGGGAGGGGGTGGAAGAGAAAAAAGTGAAGCACTGAGTAGGGGTTGGGGAAGAAGTGAAATAATTGAACCTCAGTGTGGGCGAGAAGAGAAATAAATGAGCCTCTTTGTGGGAGTTTGGGGGGGGGGGAGAGAGAAATAAATGAACTTCTGTGTGGGAGTTTGGAGGGAGAGAGAAATAAATGCTCTGTTTGATGGTGTCGGGGGGAAGAGAGGACTAAAAGTGTACAATAAAAATAAAAAAAATCAATGAAGTGAAAAGCCCGGAGGTTAGTCTTCCGGCAAGCACGTGCAACTTGCTGATTGCCAAAAGGCCACCTGGATACCAACGATAAAGTGGCGCGAAAGACGTTGGCCACTGTGGCATAAAAAAAAACCCAGGTCAGAGGAGAAGCAACAAAAATAGTAGAGTGAAACAACAAACACTTTCCGACGTTGAGTACAATCAGCATTGAGCTGCACGATTGAGAAATTCCCTGGAGTGTGTATTTCTTTCCTGCCGAAAACTCGTCAGTTTCGCTTTGACACCTTGTGTGACAGAAGACAGGTTGGGCGAGTTAACCCCTCTAAGTTACATGCAAAACAACGTAACGACTGGCAAAGCCGCTTTTTATTTATTTTTTCGTTTCGGAAGGCGAGGGAAGAATCAATGAATGTTGTCGGAGCCACTCACCCACGCCTCGTCAGTGTGACCTCAAGAGGTACTTTAGCTTGTACACTAAAATATAGTTCGTCTAGTTTTATTTTTGGTTGTTACGTGTTGCGGGTGTTTCGTTTCGGAAGATATTCTCCCCAAAATAAATTATATTTAGACCCCAAACGAGTCTACGCGCTTAGTGAGTTTTGCCTGATTTTAAATTCACGGTGCATCATAAACCCTGGTTATAAGTTTACGTGTGTCACAAGCAGTGGTTATAAGTTTACATGTGTCACAAGCAGTGGTTATAAGTTTACGTGTGTCACAAGCAGTGGTTATAAGTTTACATGTGTCACAAGCAGTGGTTATAAGTTTACGTGTGTCACAAGCAGTGGTTATGCGTTTACGTGTGTCACAAGCAGTGATTATAAGTTTACTGTGTGTCACAAAGAGCCCTGACCATAGGTTTATCGTGTGTCACAAGCAATGACTACAAAATTACCTATGTTCCAAATCCTGACCTTGAGGGCACGATTATCGGTTTAGCATGGTCACAAGTCCTGGCTATGTTTATCGGTGTCGCAAGCGTCAGTCTCATTGACAGGTTTAGAGTGTAGAGTTAAGGATTAAAAAGTCTTATATTCTTAATTAAAAATATGCACAACCTCTAATTGACAGTCAGAGGTATCTTCCAAATATCGGCACTTCCCCAGAATGATCATATCCATAATGATTGTATCCACAATGATCATATCCATAAAATGACTGTATCCATAATGGTTGTATTCTTTAATTCGACAAATAGCATTTAGCACGTGCGCGAACATTCACAATATATACATGTTGTTTTTATTTATACCACATTATTTATGTTACAATATATAATTGCTTTATTTATATTGCATTACTTGTGTTACAATATATAATTGCTTTATTTATATTGCAATATTTATGTTACAATATATAATTGCTTTTAATTTTACCACATTATTTATGTTACAATATATAATTGCTTTTAATTTTACCACATTATTTATGTTACAATATATAATTGTTTTTAATTTTACCACATTATTTATGTTACAATATATAATTGCTTTTAATTTTACCACATTATTTATGTTACAATATATAATTGTTTTTAATTTTACCACATTATTTATGTTACAATATATAATTGCTTTATTTATATTGCATTACTTGTGTTACAAAATATAATTGCTTTATTTATATTGCAATATTTATGTTACAATATATAAATTGTTTTTATTTATATCACATTATTTGTTACTATATATATATAGTATATTTATTTATATATAAATTTAAATAAACTTTATACAAGGTGATTTTAAGTACATCACATTATTTATGTTACAATATATACAAATACATCAATTTAAAATGTACAGATGTACTTTATACAAGCTGATTTTATTTTTTTTATTTACATCACATTATTTATGTTACAATACATACATCAATTTAAAATGTACAAACGTACTTTATATAAGTTGTTTTATTCATATGACATTATTTATGTTACAGTATTAGGAAGTGGCTCATTTATGATTTGTTTGCAGTTTAGCAGACCAATATAAAATAATGTATGACTTAGCAGACCAATATTAAATAATGTGTGTCATGACTTAGCAGACCAATATAAAATAATGTGTGTCATGACTTAGCAGACCAATATAAAATAATGTGTGTCATGACTTAAGCACAATGATGCAAACGATCATCAACTAAATAATATTTCTGTACTTGTCTACCAAAAGTCCTTAGCTAAATTATACTATTAAACTTCTGTACCACAAGTCTGAAACTAAATTATACAATTATACTTGTCTCTCACAAGTTGTAAGTCTTGGGCTACATTTATATTATTATACTTGTCTAACACAAATCCTTAGCTAAATTATACAATTATACTTATCTATCAGTAGTTTGTAAGTCTGATGCTAAATTCTATCATTATGCTTGTCTATCACAAGCCTGTAGCTGAATTATATTGTTGTTCTGGTCTACCACAAGTCTGCAACTAAATTATATTTTTGTATTTGTCTACCATAAATCTATGGTTAAATAATATTTCATGTTTGTTTATCACGGATCTTTAGCTAAATTATATTATTATACTTGTCTATTATAAATCTGTAGCTAAATTATATTATTTTACTTGTCTATCACAATTCTAAAGCTAAATTATATTATTATAGTTCTGTACCAGAATATTACAATTAAATTATATTTTATATTGTCTCTTGGCAATTAGCCAAAAGTATTTATGACTTGTAATAACAAGTCTTACGACAGACATACAAACACTCTATCAGTATGTCCGACAGTGCTATAATAAGATAGATAGATAGATAGATGGACGGACGGACGGACATATAATTAGATAGATAGATACTAATTGTTATATAAGTGATTCAATTAATTAATTAATTAATTATTAAAATATATATTCTATTATAATATATAATTATAAAACTTTTAATCTTCTTCTGTAGTTGACAATAAGTCATTTAATAGTCATTTATTAGTACGTGGTTAGTAACTGGGACTAGGATTGATTCAAACAGATTTTAGTTTCTACAATTATAGTCAATTTTTCAAATAACCTCTACTAAAAAGAAATGAAAATGGTTATTCATTTAATTGTTTTAAACTATACATTTGTTTTCTATTATTCTATCTGGAGAGGTATGTCAAATCACAAAGTAACCTTGGAATTTATGTCAGCCATGCTGATCGCAATTTAATAACAAGTAAGCGAGGCAGAACAGAACGAAATAATTAATATTATTTAATAATCGGCAATCTCACCATTAGGCTTAAAACAAATTAATTTATTCTGAAACAGAATTATGCGAAAACATACATCCACGACAAATAATAATAAAAATAAGCGAAAAGTCTGAACTGTTGCTGTTAACCGGACAAGGTTGTACATCAAAAACGGAAATCATAAAACAGTGTCAACTTCAGTCAGTAGAGTGACTTTATTCAAGACAGAAGCAAACAAGAATATCTCAGGGTAAATCGCATATCTTATTCAAGACACAAGCAAACTAGAATATCTCAGGGTAAATCGCATATCTTATTCAAGACACAAGCAAACAAGAATATCTTAGGGTAAATCGCATATCTTATTCAAGACACAAGCAAACAAGAATATCTTAGGGTAAATCGCATATCTTATTCAAGACACAAGCAAACAAGAATATCTTAGGGTAAATCGCATATCTTATTCAAGACACAAGCAAACAAGAATATCTTAGGGTAAATCGCATATCTTCTAGACACTATATCATTTCGTTTCAGACTCGCTATCCTCCCTTTCTTAACATAAATTTCACCAGATCCTCATTAGTATTCATGTTCGCATTGTCGGGTGTATTGCCGCATTGAAAACACACACACACACACACACACACACACACACACACACACACACACACACACACACACACACACACACACACACACACACACCATTTACCGGAAGATGAGATTGGATAAGAGAATAAGTTAGTGTAGAGAGGGGATGGTGGGACCATTGTCTATATCTCTGTCTCCCTCCCTCTTTCTCTCCCTTGATAAGTGTACGTTGATTTGTGAGTGCAGTCACGTGCCTAAGAACACTTTCGTGCGTACATAATCGCAAGATCGGGTTAGTTCTTTATTATGTTCGAATAATAGTTAGGCTACATACTTGAATACAGATTTAATGGAATACAGGTATGCTGGCATGCAATTACATTGGAATACATATATATTGGAATAGAATTATACTGGAATATATGTATATTGGAATGGAAGTATATTGGAATACAAGTATATTGGAATGGAAGTATATTGGAATACAGGTAAATTGGAAGGCATGTGTACTGGAAATCAGAGGTATTTGGGTATACTGAAATACAAGCATAATGTTTATATTGGAATACAGGTAGGCCTATATTGGATGAATTGGTATATTAGTTATTGGAATACATGTGTATTAATTATACTATAATGCAGATGTATTGGTTGTATTGGAATATAGATGCATTTGGTATACTGAATACAGATGTATTATGTATATTGGAATATAGGTAAAGTGGGTATATTGGAATATTAGCATACTGATATAAACATTTCAGAAAATGTGCATAAGACGAGTAAGACTGAATGAGACATCTAAGAAAGCCTCAAGATAGAAAGAAACGATAGCTAGCGAGATGCAAACTCATTTAATGGACGATCAGAATAGCTATGGATACATTTCATGCAGACGATCTGATTAGCTAAGGAGATAAAAATACATTTAATGTGGACGATGAGAAGGACGGACGGATGGATGGGCTGATTTAACGAATGGAAGATTACTGCTGACAACTATTAATGAGTTAGATAAATTATAACAAGTTAGAGTAGTGTTTATGCAGCACAAAGTATTCCATTTGATGTTTAGTATAAAGTTTATTCTTTGTCTTTCGTTTTATTTACATTTTCGTTTTTCATATTATTCTACCCAGAGTTTATTTCATTTTGCCTGAGCGATTCAAAATAATCTAAAACATTGTATGCTTTTTTCATATAAAATTATTTTATTTTAGGCGCAAATATGCATGCGTTTCGGAGTTTCCAGTTTTTTTTAACAAAAAGATAGCATCTATCACTAATACAGATGTTTTGAGGATTTAGAACTCACTAATATACTGACTTAATGATACAGGTGTTTTGAGGACTTTTAGAACTCACTAATATACTGACTTAATAATACAGGTGTTTTGAGGACTTTTAGAACTCACTAATATACTGACTTAATGATACAGGTGTTATGAGGACTTTTAGAACTCACTAATATACTGACTTAATGATACAGGTGTATCGGACATTTATACAACTCACCCCACTGTTAGTTTACTGCCTATAGTAGTTAAGCAAGCATAAAACTCACTATAAATATTTATTTTATTTTAAAATATATAGACCTATATATAACTGCATTTAAAACTAAAAAGTAATTTTTATACCCTGCTTTTTCATTACTACAATAGCAGTAGATGTGATTTTACAAATTTAGATTTAAAATAAAACAGCCTGTTGTGTTCTCCCCCATAAAATGAAATGGTTATATAACCCTACTGTGTTGTCTTTAGTTGGTATTCAGTAAGCTTAATTACCTTTTAAACATGTGAATGTGTGTACAATGTGTCACAATAGAGAGCAAATTTAATAAATTCACATGAATGTTAACTTCCTTACTAGGGCTGTTTAGAGTAAGTCTAAATGACACAATTATATACTCACTGTATAGAGTAAGTCTAAATGACACAATTATATACTCACTGTTTAGAGTAAGTCTAAATGACACAATTATATACTCACTAATTATATTAGAGCGAAATTCACTAGAATAAGGTTTACATACTACAGCTAGCATTAAAAGCAAGCAGGTATATACAAACAACTGAAAATTGTCTACTCAGATTTTTAAATTTTCATTATTCAGTCTTCTTACTTGGGGAAAACTGACAACTGAATAAAATATAGTAGTAGTAGTAGCAGCAAGCCTATTGGTAAAAAAAACAAACCATTTAGATTAGAGAAACGTAACAGCATACTGGTAGAGGTATGTTGATTTAATTTTTTATTTTTATTTAAGGGAAAGATCTGTAAAAAGTGAGGTGAGTTTTAAAAGCGCGTGTAATTCAGATTTCTGTAATTCATGACGCATTTTGTACAAGGACACAGAGGATTCGTGACACAAGTTGATTTCCTTTGTCTAATGACGCATTTGGTGCACGCATACACAGGATTCACGAATGAAGTAAGTTTACTTCTTTAACTAATGGCAAAATATTTATAACGCATGTGTACATGAATAATAACATTTTACTAACTTTAACATTTGGTACACACAATCACATGTTTTAAAAGTAAATTAAGTTTACTGTTTACTAGCTAAAGACAGCATAGTCGGGTTGTATAATCCATTTCATTTCATGGGGGAACAAAATAGTCTTTATAAAAATCTAAAATCTAAAAATCACATCGTCTGCTACATTAAGTGGTAATGAAAAGGCAGGGATTATAATTTTTTTTTTTTTTTTTAGTTTTAAGTGCATACATTTAAAAAATAAAACTGGTTTTTAATCAGCGTCTAATGCAACTAATGAAACTTTACATATAGATGAAAAAATTATTTAAAGAGTTTATTTGATTTAATATAATTCATTTAACCGGAAGTGCATTTGAAACCAAGCACACTTCTTAAATGATTTATTTGATCTATATAACTAATGGTACATTAAGGGTACATTAAGGGTACATTAAACAAAGAAGCAAAGTTCGCAAATCGTTTATTCTGTTTACATTTACTAGTAATTTATTTGATTTATATAACTAATGGCACATTAAGGGTACATTAAGGGTACATTAAACACAGAAGCAAAGTTCGCAAATCGTTTATTCTGCTTACATTTAAAATCACTCACAGGATGGAGATTTCATAATCATTTTTTCCACAACAGTATTAAATGGTACACAAAAATACGTGCTTATAAAGAACTGTTTTAAAGCGACACATGTAGCCACTTACGTAGCGACAGGATTCAACAATCTCTGGTTAAATTTACTGAAACAAATAACAATTAAAAAATGTATGTGTACACTTTCCTTCCATCTTTCAGTTATGCGTACACTTTCCTTCCATCTTTCAGTTATGCGTACATATTCCTTTTATCGTACAGTTATGTGTATGTACTTTCATCATACAGTTATGCACATATTCTACTCGTCATAAATGTATGCATAATCCCCCACCCCATCCTATAAAATTATGCTTACATTCCTTTTGTCCCAAAGATATGTATAGGCCTAATGTAAAATGTATTCCTCAGATTAAATACCAGGACAACTGTATTATCGCTGGATCATAAGTATACTGAAAGGCAAAAATAATTAGCAGGGACTTATTCTAATCATAGACAACAGCGAATCAACGATATCTTAACAGCATAGTGTGAATGTAAGCTGTCAAGTCAACCCATACATAATTTTATTTTAACTTCATATCTGGAAGTTTTTTAAACTTGAGGACAAATTTATTAATAGGTGAAGATCAAAGGCAATATATATGGTTAATTAAAGCATGAGATAATTAAAATCCCGCAATTAGCACATGGGAACATGAAAGCCCAGTTTCATTCATGATATCTTTAATGTGTTTACCACCCCCGTAACTATCTTCTTCCGCTGAGCGATATAATCCAGTTACAAACAAGTAGAGTGGACGAGGAGTGTTTTAACCCAAAACCCGATACAGGCGAAGTCATATATAAGTTAAACTAAATTATTTACTTCTTCCAAAAGTTGGTCTGTGCAGATTTTAACCAGATCTGTAAACAATATTTTCATCACCGCACTGTATGTTTATTTTTTATTTGACTACACTTGAAGAAAATGTGTGAATATGAATCAAAACACACCTATTAACAACACTGAGTTTATTGATGAATTAGCAATACCTGTTTATAGACTGAGCAGTAAATGAAATAATTTGAAAATACAAGTAACAATTGCTTTGCTTGTGTATACAGCCGTTACTTGACAAAACTTTAGAGAGAAACTTAATTTTATTATAAAATTAAATAGACTTTCTTGAACAGATGCTGACCTAACTTTGACCAGCCAACAAATGTTGATGGTTGATAAATAAGTGAGAGGGTTTCCTGAGATTTCAATAAATATTTTTAATATTATTACTATTAATATTGATTCACATAACATGGACCGGCTTTAATTAAGCAAGACTTTCTTAAACTTCAATAAGTATTCTTAATCTTAATTACTATTAATATTGATTCACATAACTTGGACCAGTCGACACCTTCTTAAGTTAATAATTAAGCGAAAGACTTTCTTAAACTTCAATAAGTATTCTTAATCTTAATTACTATTAATATTGATTCACATAACTTGGACAGGCTTTAAAAATTAAGCGAGACTTTCTTAAACTTCAATACGTATTCTTAATCTTAATTACTATTAATATCGATTCAGATAATTTGGACCACTCAACACCTGCTTAAGTTAATAATTAAGCGAAAGACTTCAATCGGTATTCTTAATCTTAATTACTATTAATAATAATTCACATAACTTCGACCAGTCTACAACTGCTTGAACAAATAATTAAGCAAGAGGCTTCCTTAAATGTTAATAAGTATTCTTCATCTTAATTACTATTAATAATAATTCACATAACTTCGACCAGTCTACAAATGCCTAAACTAATAATTAAGCAAGAGGCTTCCTTAAACGTTAATGAGTATTCTTCATCTTTCATCAAATCACAATTTGGACCAGTCCACAACTGCTTAACACATAACGAGGGACTTTTTGAAATTTGAATCAGTATGCTTAATCTTAATTACTGTTAATGAAGTACCTGGTTCGTGGTGCCTGGTCTCCGGTAGGTCGTCGCTGACGAGGGGGATTTTGGCGTTAGTGCCATAGCAACTAGGCAGCACTGCCGACAAATAGAAGATTGTCAGCAGAACGTGAAACTCTGGAAACTGCGGACTTGTCACTTGAAGTTTTCCGCTCCTGAACTGAGAAACTTTCCACATCCTTGACATTCCAAACCTGCTAAAATGGTTACTGTCGCTGGTCGGATTATTTATGTGAACTTTTCGTCTTTGGGAGTTACACGTATGCTGGTCGTACATCGCGGATGACCAGCATTGACTGTAGTGGTGTGGTAGAGACCCAGTCTGCTTAGTAGTGCAAAGACTTTCCTTGCTAATTTCTGAATTCAACACGATTTCATCTAATCTTGACGTTTTGGGGTGAAATACGTCTGCTAGTGTTTCTAAGTAATTATATTTTATTTTAAAAGTGGGTAAAGAGTTTTTGTAGAATAAAAGAAAGGAGAGGGGAGTAGTAGTTTTCTATTCCACTGTTCTGAAATAATCACGTGATTAAGGACATGCGAATATTTTCAAATAAGAACAAATTCAATCATGCTACCCCTTTGAACGAAAGAGCAAAGAAGGCTGGATGAACGACTGCAGGTTTCAACAATCAACGGCTTGACAAGAGATTTTTTTTTTTATGTGTCTAAGTTGCGGAGTTCACGTAAACACTTCTTCCAAAACTCAACGGAAAATCACATGCTGGCTTTTCACCGTGTTCGCCAGACAAGAGTGGTGCACACTACGAAATGCTTCACCACCAAATCACATTGGCGACTAGAGTTCAACTATTTTGTGTACTCTTCGCTAGTCTTTCCGGAGCGCAACTTTTTCTCAAGTCTCGACACTGACTTCGGACTGCTAGAAATGTAGACGTGAAGCACGCGAACGATGATTGGTTGGGAAAGATGAATGGGGGCGCGCGCACGCTCCGCTCTCAATGAATGGAGCGAGCTCCCCTTTTCGTGGATACGAAGACTCCGCGGCATACTTCAAAGCGTTTAAGGTGTTGGGGATTACGAAGGGACGCTGAGGAAACGTTGATCCATTAAAGTTAGAGGTGTAAAAGGCACCGGCAAGGTAACAGTTTTTCGCACGCGAGTCGAAAAAGAAAAGACGTTTTAAGTTGTTGCTCTGTTATGCGACAAGCTCAGTGGTTGTAAGAGGCGTTAGTTTTGTTATGACGTTTACCCTTGTTTGCTGTTGTCTTCACCGTGGTAAACTGACGATTTTCGTTTAACTTTTTTTCAAAAAAATCCCTTTGTCTCATTTCGTAAACGGTTTGTTGTTTGGGTTGATTGGATGGTTGGGTTAGTGTGTGAATTTTATTTGTTTGGTTTGTTGGGTTGATTGGATGGTTAGGGTTTTTGTGTGTGTGTGATTTTTACTTGTTTGCATTTGTTTGGTTGGTGTTGTTTCTTTTTTTTTTACTGTGGTTTTAAAATGTGTTTCTATTGTATTCTTTGAGTTTTGTTATTACATATGTTATATTAAGGGACGTCCAGACTGTCTTTTTTTACTGTGGTTTTAAATTGTGTTTCTATTGTATTCTTTGAGTTTTGTTATTACATATGTTATGTTAAGGGACGTCCAGACTGTCTTTTTTTACTGTGGTTTTAAATTGTGTTTCTATTGTATTCTTTGAGTTTTGTTATTACATATGTTATATTAAGGGACGTCCAGACTGTCTTTTTTTACTGTGGTTTTAAATTGTGTTTCTATTGTATTCTTTGAGTTTTGTTATTACATATGTTATGTTAAGGGACGTCCAGACTGTCTCAGAATGCCACTATCTCCGAAATCAGTGATGTTGAAAGAGACGTAAACTCAAATCCATCTATCCACCAACCAACCAACTAATCATCCAATTCTGATCTTGTATTGTACTTATGA
Source organism: Sinotaia quadrata (assembly GCA_028829895.1). NCBI lineage: Eukaryota > Metazoa > Mollusca > Gastropoda > Architaenioglossa > Viviparidae > Sinotaia > Sinotaia quadrata. The sequence continues at coordinate 66,567,751 of CM054179.1, forward strand.
ATAAGATTTAAGATATACGTATGCATACAATAGTACACACACACACACTCATATACACATACACACACACACACTCATATACACATACACACAGATTAAACGAATTACAATCAATTACATGTAGCAGAAATGCATTTTCTTATTATTTTGCTATAATGATTAATTTTAATTAATTAATTTAAAGAAATACATTGAACATTTTGTTTCTTTTTTTAGTACGACGTTTAGCGTACAGTGCTGTGTACAGATGTTAAATCAGTTTTGGTCCTTGAGGCTCAACAATAAAAAAGATCATTCCGTCAAACAGTCATCTTTACTAACATCTTTCGTTCTCTTTCTTTGCTTTCTTTCTCTCTTCTCTGTATCTCTTTCTTTCTTTTGCTTCCTCTTTCATTCTCATTCCCTCTCTCTCTCTTTCCTTCTTTTGCTCTTCCTCACATTTATCTCTTTTTTCTTCCCCACCCTCCTCTCTCTCTCCTCTCTCTTTTAGTAGCAGGAAACGCAAGCGCTATACATTCTTGGACGGACATTTTATTAGCAAGAGATTGCAAATTGCTTATTGGCGGTACTCGGAGTATAATGGATACTTGTATGTTTTCCAGTATTCAAACTATCCAGTACTAGGAAATATGTTTAAGTCAAAACTCAGAGTATAATGAATATATGTTTGTTCCAATATTCAAACTATCCAGTACTTGGAAATATGTTTAAGTCAAAACTCAGAGTATAATGAATACTTGTTTGTTTGTGAATGCGAATGAAATGATAACGAAATGTAAGCATTGTATGAAAAGCATACACAGTGAGTAAATAAACTGTAATAAATTTTGGCTGACATCAGATCAGATTTATAATTCAAAAGACTGTATTTCACCCATCAGTTAAGATTTAGAGTTCAGAAGATTATATCTCAACCACCAGGTCAGATTTAGAGATGATTGTATTTCATCTACAAATGAAAGTACATGCAATTAATTGGAGGGAAAAGTACATGGAATTTAATAAGAGGAAAAAGAAAATAAGGAACAGAGTAAATACAGTCCAGGGGGTAGTCATAACATGATAATAACATTGATAAGTGGTTGGATTATTTTAAAATTTCGCATGAGGGAACAAACTTGATAATAACGTGATACACAAAGATATAGAAAAATAAAGAAAGAACACTCGAAATGGACTTATACTCTCATGCGATAAAAGTTATATAGAAAAATAAAGAAAGAATACCCGAAAGGGACTTATATACTCATGCAAAACAATGATATAGAAAAATAAAGTACACCCGAAAGGGACTTATACACTCATGCGATAACAATGAAGAATAAAACCATAATATTTTTCCGCTTGGATCTTTGATCATTGATTTGGTTAAAACAAAAACTTAAAACTCGCAATAAAACACAATGTATTACACACGCACACGCACAGCTATAGTTCTCAATGCTCACTTGTACAGTTAAGAACGTGAAGTATCCTTAAAACGGCTGAATGCCTTAAGTTCTGTTGAACCAAATACAAATAATTCTTGTTGTTTCTCTTAAAAGTTTGAAGTATTTTGTTTATTTTTTTCTACGAGAGTAGTGACCGTAGTGCGTGTGTGTATATATAAATGTGTGTGTGTGTGTGTGTGCGTGCGTGTGCTTGCGTGCGTGCGCGCGCGCGCGCATTACGTAGATATCTGTTATTGTGTTTGCTCTAGACAAATTTGCATCATAAATTTAAAAATCTAGAAACATATTCTTACAGGTTTTTCAAACTATGAGCAACTGCATAACTATTATACCATTTAAAAACAAAACACGGGCTAGGACAGAAACAGTCCAGTGGGCAAAGCTGCTAAGTTACTTCATCTTGTTTCCTTATAAATTAAGTCCGCAGTGGCGCTTATCCAAACTTCCTACAGACCCCAAAGTTATGTGGCAACGAGTTTTATCATTAATTAAAGGGATATAATTTAAGAACATTTTTACCAAGATACATGATGTATCTGGGTTCCGTTGTCGCGTTCGTAAAATTGTGAGTAAACTGCTAAAATTTGAAGACGGCATCTAACATTTTTAAAAAGACGAAGGAACCCAGACAAACAAACAAACAAAAAATAAATAAATTTTAACAAATCGAATCCAAACGGCCTTACGCTTGTGCATAGTACCATTTTTATTTTCTGTCATACGGGAAACTATACGCCATCCCCTCGCACACACAGACAAACGCAGGCATATGCACACAGCACACACCCATATACATAGATACACTCACAACATAGCACACTTGCACACACTCGCACATACCAATGTGCAATCGCGAACATAAGCACACATGCATATGTATACAAATGACGTAAATTAGAAATGGCTAAATACAGATCTTGGGCTGGTAGAGAGCAGTTTTGATTTATTTACCCACTTTCTTGACCAGTCTGGAGTAATTAGAAATGGTCCAATATATTCTAGTGCTGGTAGAGAGCAGATTTTATTTCTTGAGGGCTGGTAGAGAGCAGATTTTATTTATTGACCCACTTTCTTGACCAGTCTGGAGTAATTAGAAATGGTCCAATATATTCTAGTGCTGGTAGAGAGCAGATTTTATTTATTGACCCACTTTCTTGACCAAACTGGAGTAAAGTCCAGAGCGAAGTAGTGCCATGAGCGAAACACGTTGAAATCATAGTGCCTGTTATCAGTGTTCTCCTTGCATTCATCTAACAGAGAGCTTTCTTTAGTGACGAAGTTCTTAAGCACAGCTCAAAGTAAATATCGTTGTTTCAAAGTAACGGCAAATACATTTATTTACTTCTTTATCTGTGTGTATGCTCGTGTGTTTAAAATCTTCTAGAAATTGTTTTCATTTGCTTTACTTTGTGCTTTGTTAGTCTGTCAATGACGATCTGTGTATCTGGTTGGTTGCATACACACACACACACACACACACACACACACACACTCACACACACACACACACACACACACACACACACCTTAATATCTTAATATATTTTTAAACAGTCATCCCTGATGAAGGTAAGAGTTTGATCGAATCCCCTCTGAACCTCCCAGTCACCTTGCACCACTATCCTCCAAGGTAGTTTCAGTGTAGCCGTACTGTAGCCATACTAGTGCCTGCAGGTGAATTGACATCAATAGAAGAGATCTAGCAGGATTAACTTAAGCCGTGAAACTCAACACGTGGACAAGCGTGGGTTCACACCCCTTACAGTGGACCTGGCTTTTAATTATAACATTTTTAAAAATTAAAAAGAAAGAATAAAAGAAACAAACATGCAGATATGTACTATTTCTCTTCAAGATATTCATGTTCTAGAAGTACATTTTATATCTGTATGTATGTACTTTTAATATAACAACTCTTCTTGTTCCAGTCGACACGTCTCTCTAATCTTTCTTCTCAATTTCTCTCTTTCGTTCTCTGTCAGTCTGTCTCTGTCTCTGTCTCTCTCTGTCTCTCTGTCTCTCTCTCTGTCTGTCTGTCTCTCTGTCTGTCTCTCTCTTTCTCTGTCTCTGTCTCTCTCTGTCTCTGTCTGTCTGTCTCTCTCTCTCTCTCTCTCTCTCTCTCTCTCTCTCTCTCTCTAAGCAAACTAAATAAAACAAGCAATAGAAACGAACGTTTACACTAGTAGAATCGTTCTAAATAAAACTTAATGACACAGTGACATGAAAATAAATGAATGACTTGTCCATTCATATCATCGGCTCACACCAAGCTGTATTTTTAAGGAAATAAAATTTGAATATATATACATACATACAAAACAAAAACACATACACACAGGCATAGTTATATATAAACCCGCACACACACATATATACATACAAACAAAACAAAAACACATACACACAGGCATAGTTATATATAAACCCGCACACACACGTATATATATACAAACAAAACAAAATCACATACACACAGACATAGTTATATATAAACGCGCACACACACACACATGAATAAGAAGATAAAGTAAAGTGTTGTGTGAAAGCAATACACGTGAAACAAGAAGACAACAAAATAAAGTGCTGTGTGAAATCAGTACACATATAAAATATGGAATCGACAAAGTGTGTTGTGTAAAATCAGACATGAATGTTTTCGTGCTCAATTGCTTTACCAAAATTTCAGTAGCAACAATTAAAAAAATATATGAAGCCACTTTATTAATTTTCAAAACAACAAAAATACCTCAAAATTACACGGACGGCGTCAATAACAGATTGTCGGTGGAAAAAGTCACAGGAAAAAAGTCACAAAAGTTTTGCTAGGAAAAAAGTCACAGGAAAAAATGTCACAAGAAAAAAGTCATAGAAGAGAAGTCACAGAAAAATGTGTATGAATCTGACGTGTTATCACTGAACAAGTATGCATTTACACATCTAAGCAAGTATGAGTATCACATAAATAAATTAAATTTAAAAAAAATAATTTTGCATATCACGAGAAAAATCACATAATAAACTCAAATTAGTTTAAATGTTTACTACGTGCAATAATTTTGGGAACTAAACTAAACATATGATTGCAATGGTGTTTTATTTTATGGCTATAGCATTCAATACAATATAAACATTTTTAGATAGTTTTGTGGTAGATGAATTTTATTAATTTTGCCAGCCACCCTTCAAATTTATAGTTTATTAGAACGTACAGACCATTTTGATCATTTAGTACCATATTTAAACTTTATAATCGCCAACCAGTACAAGAACACTATTAGTATTACAGCTAATACAGTTCAAATTTTTAATCTCGGTCGGGAATTAATTTCCAGAAGTGAAAAGAAACTGACGTATTTACATAAAATGAAACTAAATAAAAAGTTATCAATGAAATGCTTCAAGCAGACACATCACATTAAACATTTGTTGGTAATGTATGTTAGGTGATTTTTTAAAGAACATATTATTCTACAGTTACCAGCCTTAGGTATTAAACAAGAAAAGAGTTGTGGAACAATGCACGTCAGACTGAAGTTTCTAAAAGTAAACATAGACCAAGGATACAATGCTGCTGGTCTGCTACGGCTATTGTCATTGACCGCATTGATCCCGTTGATGCTTTGTCTGAAAAGTGTTATCACTAACCTAGTACCACAATGCAATGCGCCTTGCTTTCCTTTGAATCAAAATTATATTAGCTTAGTTCTTTGGCGTTCCTTTGAATTACACTTGTAGCATTAGGTCATACGTAGCTGTAGTTTAAATCTTATTTACTACTTGAGTTGTGTCGGAGAGATAAGAGGCAGATTCTTTTAAATTACAATCACACACACACGCACACACACACACACACACACGCACGCACGCACGCACACACACTCTCTCTCTCTCTCTCTCTCACTCACTCACAAACAAAATAAAAACATCTTTTACTCCGAGTGAGAATCACACCACGATCATCCTGGGCGAGAGGTTAATAATTTATGCATAATCACTTACTTCCATTTACTGTTATTCAACCTATAATATACGTGTGTATGGACACAAGCATAACAACATATCTAAGTATGAATAAATTATATAATTAAATGTGTGAATTATAATATCACACACACATTTAACCCCGAGCGAGAATCGAACCCCGATCTTAATGAGCCGTCGCTTACTTCTACTTAACATATATTGTGACCGTCTTTCCTATGACGTTTTTCTGTGACTTTTCTTTCGTGACTTTATTCCCTATGACTTTTTTCTTGTTACTTTATTTCCGATCACTTTTTTCAAATGACTATTTTCCGTGACATTTTTCCTGTGACTTTTTTTCCCGCTTACCCAATAACCTACTGGTCATTCGTTGTAAAATACAGTAGGACGTAATTAGGACGTAGGACGTAATTAGTTAGATCCATGATGTAAAATGGTACTCTACCAGTAATGTTATTCATTCAAGGGTTAGTAAAATACAGTAGGACATAATTAGGACGTAGGACGTTAGTTAGGTCCATGATGTAATGGTTCTCTACCAGTAACGCATTCATTCAAGGGTTAGTAAAATACAGTAGGACATAATTAGTTAGGTCCATGATGTTATGGTACTCAACCAGTAAAGTCATTCATTCATGGGTTAGTAAAATACAGTATGACGTAATTAGTTAGGTCCATGATGTAATGGTACTCAACCAGTAACGTCATTCATTCTAGAGTTAGTAAAATACGGTATGACGTAATTAGGTCCATTATGTAATGGTACTCAACCAGTAACGTCATTCATTCAAGGGTTAGTAAACTTACAAATCTATCTATCTATATAAGACAAACTCGAAATCTTTATTGATGAAAGCAATTGGTTTATCATAAACTTTATGTCTACTGTGTGTGCGCATGTGTGTGTGTGTGTGTGTGTGTGTGTGTGTGTGTGTGTGTGTGTGTGTGTGTGTGTGTGTGTGTGTGAGAGAGAGAGAGAGAGAGAGAGAGAGAGAGAGAGGTGGGAGGAAGAATGAACAGATCACCAAACACCTGACACGTGTTTACACTTAAGAAAGCAGGCCTGTTTCTTACGCAAGGTTACGCATGTTCCCTTTGTTGCAGGCCGCCAGGTTTGTTTTTATTTAAAAAAAAAAAAAAAAGAAAAACAAACAACCCTGAACACCCAGGTGTTTGACCAATCCCTGCTTCGCTAAATGACTTATCAGTAACACTCCATCCAGCGAGTAAGGACTTAAGACTGCTAACTGTAGTGGCGAAAACGAACTGATGGAATTGACCAGAGGGTGCAGTTAGTGAAAATACGTCATATACACACTAAGGTCGTGCTGATCTCAAAACTGCTCGTGCGCACCTTAGGCAAGAGAGTACTATACGCATACGAGAGAATATTAATAGGCCTACAAGAGAATACTAACAGGCCTACAAGAGAGTACTATACGCATACGAGAGAATATTAATAGGCCTACAAGAGAATACTAACAGGCCTACAAGAGAGTACTAATAGGCCTACAAGAGAGTACTAATAGGCCAACAAGAGAGTACTAATAGGCCTACAAGAGAGTACTAATAGGCCTACGAGAGAGTAAAGCGACCACCCTCCACTTGCCGGTGGAATGATCAAAGACTTTGCAGGGTGGAGGATATCAAACGTATCTTGATCCGTATACCAAATGAGTCGATCAAACAACCTAGTCAATCATATATATTTTTTTCAGTTTTCACTGAACTTTTATGCACACGAGCATCAAATATACATAGAGCAAGTACAATGAAAAGATTATTTGACCTGAATATTTGCATGAACCATGTTAGAATAGTTTCAATATTTGCACAGTCTTATATCCTAACATGTAATTCAACAGATTAGTGTCAATATAAATCAAAGAACAGAATTGGAGTTACAGAGATTATAACAATAGCAGTTTGTACATAACATTGTCAAGACGATGCCACAATAGTCTTTCATGCACTTTTGTATCAAAGTCACAAGTTTATTGTCACAATTCAACTGTCAGTTTCAGTGTCCTCCAGCACACATCTTCTTTAGAATGTACATTATATAGATTCACTACAAACATTGTTTAGATTAACTACAGAGAAACATTATATAGATTCACTACAGAGAGATAATGTTAATATTTTCTTCAGAGAAATATTGTCTAGATTTACAGAGAAACATTATATAGATTCACTACAGAGAGATAATGTTAATATTTTCTTCAGAGAAATATTGTCTAGATTTACAGAGAAACATTATATAGATTCACTAAAGAGAAAAATTGCCCTTATCCGAGAGAAGCATTTGCATAGATTCATAATACAGGATTTATAATTAATAAATAAATGAAATACGAAATGAAAACCAAAAACCAGAAGCCATATATTTTTTAAATGGTGTACGCGAAAATTGTTTCAAAGAGATTTGTTGAAAGAACACACGTGTTTATATTCGTGTGTTGTGTGTGTGTGTATGTGTGTGTGTGTGTGTGTGTGTGTGTGTTTGTGTGTGTGTGTGTGTGAGTGTACTTGTATGTGTGCATTTGCGTGTGCTAGTGTGGGTGGGTGGTTGTAAATATCCTCTAATTTTTAAACAATTTTCAATGCACTAAGAAACTACATGCATGGCATAATGCAAAAAGAGGTGGAAATCTTCCATAATAAATTATCTTGTTTCTTTTTCTTTCTTTTTTATTTATTTTCTTTCTTTTTGTATACACTGAAGACCGTCGTAGGGCAAAATACAGATTTCTTTTAACAACACGCTCTACAGTAGAGCTTCACCACCGTTTGTAGCTTCTTGTGGAATTTAGATAAATTAATTATGAATAACCACACCGTCCTTTTCGTTTCCGTTTGCAATACCTCCACAGGCTGCTTGCTGTCTTAGTGGGGACATGGCCCGTGAAGGTAATAGGAATGATGAAAGAAGGGTTAGTAGATGTACCAGATATGCAAGCTGGTTGATTCACGATGGAACTCTTCTGGCGGTGGTGGTGGTGGGAGGATGGTTAAAAATAGTTTAAAACAACCTATTAGTTTTCTAGACCAAATAAAGATAATAATATTAATTCTTGTAAAAGAATCTTTCTGAAGTCATAAATCGTGTGTAGATCGGAATTACTGGGAGGGGGAGGGAAAGGGAAATGGGGAAGAGTGAAGTGGAATGTGGAACAGAGTTTAAATCTCATTACGAAAGATCTCAGTTAGCACCAGGATGTATATCTAGTGTAATCATACATATACACAACACGCAATAAACGTACAAGTATTGAGACAGGAGAGACAGAGAGAATAAGAAGAGACAAAGAAGGAAAAAGCGAAACATTGAGACAGGAGAGACAGAGAGAAAATGAGTGAAAGAGGAGAGAAGAAGAGGAGAGAGAGAGAGAGAGAGTTCCGACCAGAGGAGAGAGAAGAAAGGAGAGAGAGAGTTCCGACCATATAAACGCGGATTTCTAATTTCCACCATTTTTTCATTCCTGTATACTCCTTTTGGCCTTAACATTTTTCTCTAATGACTGCAGTTCATATTTAAAATTTTTTGACTCTGTTACTTGCGTTCCTGGTGGTCATGACCATCACTAGCCGGCGTTATGCCATGAAGCGAGACTTCAAACAAAATTATGAAATTGATTCCAGCATGAACAAATTACCTTCGATCTAGTTGCAGGAAGTTACGTCATGCGAACACTGCTCGCCATTTTGTGCACGTGTTCTTTAATAAAAACAATTATTTAGGGATCATTATCGGCCACAACGGCCCAAAATAAAAGTCAAAAGGAGTTGACTGCATTCATCTTTTCATTAATGTAAGAGATCTTTGCTTTCCTGGCATTTGATGTTTCAACGTTTTTAACTTGTGAATACGATGAAAAGAAAAATTTTTGGCGGCTCTATCAGTAAATCTTTCTTTCTTTCTTTCTTTCTTTCTTTCTTTCTTTCTTTCTTTCTTTCTTTCTTTCTTTCTTTCTTTCTTTCTTTCTTCTTTTTTCTTTCTTTCTTTCTTTCTTTCTTTCTTTCTATTTTTTTTTTTTGCACAATCAGTGACGGCATAAATTCCGGTAAAAGAAGCAGAACTGAAATCTCAGTAATGATTTCTGGATGTTTTTAGTGCAATCACTTTGAATGAAGTTAAACTAAATAACAACTTTTATTGAGCTTTTGTTTCTTTTCATGAATTGTGGATTGAGTTCCTCAGAGTTACCCTATTAATGAGGGGCCATGATGTATTATAATATCTCTCATTGTATAAATTATCTAACTTTGTGCCACTCTATAATTGTGACCCGACAATAAGAGAGACCCTCACTGTCCCTTCTCGAAGTGGTGGTGGTGATTACGATGGCATTTTAGTCGCCACTGGAGTTTTCGTGGATCATTTCATCATAAGACGTTCTCTGATCTGTAGTGCTCCAGTGGGACTGACTCCCCTCACGAATATTCTCTAAGTCAATACTGACCTCTTATAACTACCCAATCATTACTGAGATCTCTTATAACTATCCAATCATTACTGAGATCTCTTATAACTACCCAATCATTACTGAGATCTCTTATAACTACCCAATCATTACTGACCTCTTATAACTACCCAATCATTACTGATCTCAGATCCAAGAAAAAAGACTTTCAAAGATATCAACAATTCAATTAAGAGTTAAGTATGTTTGTTTTGTTCTTTGCCTGCCCAGCTTTCTACATGCCTATAAAATGTTGAACTACTTTTATACTAATTTATTTTCTGTTCAAATCACAACTAAATGCTTGAGTGGCAAAGCTGAACTAAACACGAAATTGACTTACCTTCCTTGGAGTATGTTACACTCTTTCGGAGGCTTTGCTTCTTCTGGCAAACAAAGAGTTTAGTTCATTTCAGTAGCTCTTATAGATGTAAGTCCACACCATCAATAATTATTGATATAATGATATCGATGTAAGTCCACCACCATCAATAATGTAATAGATGTAGGAGAGACGTGAATAAGATTTTTTAAAATAACAATGTATTTTGTGATACTTTCAATTATAAAATGTGTAATCACAGTCGTGAAGTCGATCGTTCACCCTCAAATCTGAGCTATAAGTCACATTTAAACTTTCACAACTTAAATCTGAACCATAACTTAAACCAATCACACACGAGTCAAGACTGGAATTTAGCGCACAGTGCCCAGTGCACAGGATTTCACACATCCACTCAAATCTCCTTTGGGTATATGTCTAAATAAACTTAATACAATCTGCAGGTTTCTAATTGCAAGCCCAGTCAAGTTCACATTGTTTCAAAACACGCTGTCTCAACACAATATGAAAATATTGTAATTACAAAATTACAAAATTATAAAATTACAAAATTACAAAATGGCAAAAGTGACTTCGCAAAGGTCCTATGCTAAAAGATGATTTTCTCTCAAGTTAGATTACAACCAACTCTGTACTTAATGTAATTTATAAATTGACAGCTATTTTAGTAAGTGGCAATCCATCTATCTATCTATCTATCTATCTATCTATCTATCTATCTATCTATCTATCTATCTATCTATCTATCTCCTTATATGTTTATCTCTCCGTCTATTTATCTATGCTAACACTCATTAGGTGTGTGTCGATCCTCTTCTTAAATTAAAAGTGAATGATACAACACAAATAATTAATAGTCAATGATACAACACAAATAATTAAAAGTCAATGATACAACACAAATAATTAAAAGTCAATGATACAACACAAATAATTAAAAGTCAATGATACAACACAACTAATTAAAAGTGAATGACACAACACAAATAATTAACAGTCAATGACAACATAAATAATTAAAAGCGAATGACACAACACAAATAATTTAAAGTGAATGATCCAGCACAAATAATTGAAAGTGAATGATATAACACAAACAATTAATAGTGAATATTCAACACAAATAAATTAAAAGTTAATGATGCAGTAAAAAAAAGACTGTGAATGATATTGCGTAAAAATTAATAATGTATGATACGACACCAAAAATTAATAGTTAATGATACAACACAAAACACTAATAGTGAATGTTACTATTTAAACAATTAATAGTGAATAATACAACACAACAAATTAATAGTGAATGATACAACACAAACAATTAATACTGAATGATACAAAACAAATCTCTATATGATTATATTATTTGGACAGCAGTTGACGAAATGGTGGTCTATGACCCAGGGTTTGGGCTCATTTTAAACAGGCTCACATGGTTCATAGTACATCGACATAGACAAAGATGTCACAAACATTACTGGATGAATTTATATAAAGATGTGTGATGATAAAAATTAACAAATAAAAAACTGAATGTAACAATATTATGAACAAGATAATTAATCAGTCAAGTATTTGAGACAACGTTCTCTTGTGCTAGTCAATTAAATATTATATATATTGGATGTTGAATCTTTTCCATTTTATCAAATTAGAGTTTGTTTAGTTTCATAACCATGTTCTAGTCTAAGCAATGACAAAGAATATTTTTTTCTGTAAACTTGTCATCGTAACTGAGAATCTGTGCTCTGGCTCTAATTTCACCAAACAAGTGTCCCATACTGGATTAGTTCCCTTTCGCTATAGACTTTGCTGACGCTTCAGTTTTAGTCACGTAGACCGTGTCTTTAGAGATTGTAACTTAGTAGTGAGAAATACAGCTTCACAATGTACCTAGCAGAAAATAATAAATCATTAAATATTATGGGATGTCCTAAATCACCAGAAAAATAAATGGCACCATCACCTTAAACAACTAGCAGAATTTATAAATCACAATCCCTGGAAAGATCTAATATAAATAAGAATAAAAATAAAAATATTAGAAACCCCTTACTACAACCACCACCAACGAGGACAAAACTGTGCTGTAACTCCCAAACAACAATGAACAAACTGCCAACGGTACCAGTAGTGTCTTTTTGACAATCCCTGATATACATTTAGACAAATAAGTGTCTCTTCACCACCATCTTGGAGATACAACAACCGGCCCTTTGGAAGCAAACTTAGGCCAAGCAGAGACAAAACAGAGAAATAAACAAGAAATACAACAACCGGCCCTTTGGAAGCAAACTTAGGCCGAGGCAGAGACAAAACAGCAAGAAATAAACTACAGCACAGCAATAACAGAACAAGAAACATCAGTAAAGGCCAGAGGAGGGTGGGTGGGAATCAACACGGGCGTGAGTACCTATTCAGTCATACTTGGTATGGTACTAGTTCGAGCTCTGTAAAATACCCCTTACCCGCCTCCTTCGGAACGTTCAAAGGCTAAATGACAAAGATAACAAAGAAATACATGTAACTGAAGAAAATAAAAAAAAAACCAACAGCCATCAGGGACAGAAGGAGGTCACTAACACAGTTCTATTAGAGACACACTTCCACAACACAGTCCTTCGCTCCCGCGAGAATTCGGTATAAGTTGGAAGTGCTCCAACACACACACACACACACACACACACACAAACACACCAAGTAAGTTTTGGTCAAATACACAGTCTCTTAGTGACTCTTATTGCTTCACAAATTTTCTTTGACTACAGATACATTCTAAACTCAACTTGAACCTTCCAAAAATTTTGATTTTGAATCTCAGACTATGGAATCTGAAACTTGAAACTTGAATCCCTACAATCAAAATCGAGGTGCCATAATTATACTGTACACATTACAATCATCTAAACCTGAAATAGAACATTTTAATTTTACAAGAGATAAAATATTTATTCCTCCTTAAATAAAGAGACAGTTTATGTAGTTATACTTGTAGATATATTGATAATTAGCCATGAACCATTTTGTCAGGTTGTTTCAGCATAATTTCCTCTTCAGATAACTCACTTTTTCCATATTCATAAAATTTGCATTTCGAGTTGGAGTCAGACCCCGTTTTTTTGTGTGTGCAGAGATCGTACTGTGAAGGCTTGTATCAGATGAGTGATTCTTGAAGATAGTATTCGATTGGTTGTTACAACTCAGCTCACGTGACTATACAGCATGCCTTCTTCCATCGAAAACTTTAAAAAAAAGCTTATACCCTCCCCTTACAATTTTACAGGCAGTGTTTGCTTAGTCCAGCTAATACCCAATTCATTAAAGTTTTTGGATCATATTACATGTGATGGTTGACTGTGTTGGAAATCAACAGTCCCGTATCTCAGCTTCCGTAACTCGTCCACAACTCCACATGTTAAGTAGCATTATAACGATTATAACTTATTAAGCACAATTAAGCCTGTTAACAATCAATTTCTCTTCAGGCAAAATTTGAAAGTGGCATTTCTGATTATTCTGCAATGTTTCTGGAATACCCAGAAAAAATCGGAAGTGACGCTTCTGATTATTGATCATAGAGGGCCTCTGCCAAATTTATACCCAAGTGATGTATAGGGCAAAATTACAAATTTATACACACGTGATGTATAAGGCAACATTACAAATTTATACACACGTGATGTATAAGGCAAAATTACAAATTTATACACACGTGATGTATAAGGGCAAAATTACAAATGTATACACACGTGATGTATAAGGGCAAAATTACAAAAGAACTAAGGAATTCTCAGAAGTTTATTACAGCTGAAAACATTTTTAAGAAACAAGTAAGTTTACATCATGAAAAGCAAAATGGAATAGAATTTTAACAGAACACACGCCTAAACTTCTCTCTTTATTATAGACTATTAATAGAACACACCTAAACCCTCTTTTTATTATAGACTATTAATAGAACACACACCTAAACCTCCTCTTTGTTATAGAACTTTAATAGAACACACACCTGAACCCTCTCTTTGTTATAGAACTTTAATAGAACACACACCTGAACCCTCTCTTTGTTATAGAACTTTAATAGAACACACACCTGAACCCTCTCTTTGTTATAGAACTTTAATAAAACACACACCTGAACCCTCTCTTTGTTATAGAACTTTAATAGAACACACACCTGAACCCTCTCTTTGTTATAGAACTTTAATAGAACACACACCTGAACCCTCTCTTTGTTATAGAACTTTAATAGAACACACATCTGAACCGTCTCTTTGTTATAGAACTTTAATAGAACACACATCTGAACCGTCTCTTTGTTATAGAACTTTAATAGAACACACATCTGAACTGTCTCTTTGTTATAGAACTTTAATAGAACACACATCTGAACCCTCTCTTTGTTATAGAACTTTAATAGAACACACATCTGAACCCTCTCTTTGTTATAGGCGATGTATACATCACGTGTCGCGTTTTCCACATTCTTCAAATGAACAGTTAACTTTACTAAGAGCTTGATTTTCTTCCTTTCCGTGTACATAAATGAACTATACACGCGCGCGCATACACACACGCACGCACTCATACACACAAGTACAATGCATCTACTAAATTGCTCTTTCCTGCTTCTCCCAATATATAAAGAACACTACAGCTAGGTAAGCCTGGTCAGATCACTGACCATCACAACACACTGAATCCCATTCAAGTGTAAGACCTAACAAGATGCTTCAATATTCCTGAGTGACAGCTTTAGCCACAGTCGTAGCAGAACCC
Organism: Sinotaia quadrata; assembly: GCA_028829895.1. Lineage (NCBI taxonomy): Eukaryota > Metazoa > Mollusca > Gastropoda > Architaenioglossa > Viviparidae > Sinotaia > Sinotaia quadrata. Next base: position 66,582,771 of record CM054179.1, read on the forward strand.
CCCCAAAAAAAAAACAAACAAACAACAAAAAAAACTATAATGATTCAATATTCTTGAGTGACAGCTTCAGCCACTGTCGTAGCAGAAACCCCCAAACAAACTTTAATGATTCAATATTCCTGAATGACAGCATCAGCCACAGTCATAGCAGAAGCCCCCCCCCCCCCCATCTAACTATAATGATTCCTCTTTTGCCGAAAGGAAAATGATAAAAGATCCTTCCCTCAAGTCCATAAAATTATTTCAAACAATGCTGTTCTTGAACAAAAGATCGGTAGGTATTAGCATACGTTCTGTTAACCAGTAAATCAACTAGTTCTAGTGTCTCTCAAGCACTCAGCATTGCATCAAATCATCGGTAGATGTGCATGTGTCATATTAAACATCCCTCTGATGATTAAGAATGCAAGTCTTTAATAATAAAAGCGAGAACATTTACAGTTCTTGTAAGATTTTCAAGTGCAGAATTCCAAACTCACGTTATTATTTCAAGTGTAAAATTCCAAACTCACCGTATTATTTCAAGTGCATCTGAAAGATTATAGTTTGTCAGTGTCCCTGTAGATTGTTTGCCTTATGATTTTAATTTCACTTAGCAGTTGTAAAATTCCAAAATCACCTTATTATTTCAAGTGCATCTAGATTATAGTTTGTCAGTGTCCCTGTAGATTGTTTGCCCAGTAATTTTAATTTATTCACGGTGTCCCTGTAGATTGCTTGCCCTGCGATTTTAATTTGTTCACGGTGTCTCTGTAGATTGGTTGCCTTGTGATTTTAATTTGTTCACGGTGTTCCTGTAGATTGGTTGCCCTGTGATTTTAATTTTACTTACAAGTTGCTGATGCTAAAGAAGCAATCCACAATGAGGTCAACATTTCATCTTCAGTTTGTAACAGCTTTGAAGGATGCTTAATCCAAACATTTCCTGACAGAATTCTATTTTCGTAAATTCAGAGTTATCCACTTAACATATTGCACATACAGTACCGAAAAACACTTTTCCTTTTATTTCTTACAATATAAACACAGACACATTTCTTTGCTGTCCACTGACATCACGCTACACACTGATACCCGCCCAACGAATTCTAAATGCACTCAGTCACGTCTTGATAAATATACTTAGGAAAGGACATTAAACTGTTCTGTCTCATTTATATACTCTAATGCTTTAGAACACGCGTGAATGCTTTCCAGAAATTATTATTAAAGTACAGGTGCATCACAAATTCACCATTTTACAAGTTCATTTATGTTTTCTCTTAAAATTAGTATATGTAAAGTATTAGTAAAGTGTATGTGTTCATAAAGATCATATATATATATATATCTTTATGAACACACACACACACATATATATATATCAAATTATGAACAATAAAAGTTAAATCCGTGTCTGTTAATACATCATAATAAAAGTTAAATCCGTGTCTGTTAATACATCATAATAAAAGTTAAATCCGTGTCTGTTAATGCGTCATAATAAAAGTTAAATCCGTGCCTGTTAATGCGTCATAATAAAAGTTAAATCCGCGTCTGTTAATGCGTCCTAATAAAAGTTAAATCCGTGTCTGTTAATACGTCATAATAAAAGTTAAATTCGTGTCTGTTAATGCGTCATAATAAAAGTTAAATCCGTGTTTGTTAATGCATCATAATAAAAGTTAAATCTGCGTCTGTTAATACATCATAATAAAAATTAAATCCGTGTCTGTTAATGCATCATAATAAAAATGAAAAATTCAAAAGTACAAACAATTTTATAAGCTTTTTGCCGTGAATGAAAACCAGTTTCCAGTCTACATCCATATGTGTTCGCAAATAAAAGTCTCAGTAACTTCCAGCTTATAATATAAGTGTTCATTAATGAAAATTTTCAGTAACTTCCAGCTTATAATATAAGTGTTCATTAATGAAAATTTTCAGTAACTTCCAGCTTATAATATAAGTGTTCATTAATGAAAATTTTCAGTAACTTCCAGCTTATAATATGTGTTCGCAAATAAAAATCTCAGTAGCTTCCAGCTTATATCGAAAAGTATTCGCAAATAAAAGTCTGAAAGATCCATCTTAGCTTTGAGTTAATCTTCTCACTGCACGTAGGAAGTTCTTGGATACAAAGATCAATACAAACTTCAACGTTACCGCTGCTCATGAACGCATTGCAAGATCTTAAACACAAATAGCACATACGTTACCTCTGCTCATGAACGCATTGCAAGATCTTAAACACAAATAGCACACACGTTACCTCTGCTCATGAACGCATTGCAAGATCTTAAACACAAATAGCACACACGTTATTCCGAGTGTTACTTTTTCAAATTTAGCGCGTTACGAAATCTTACTGCATATCTGTGCCCGCCATATTACATCTACCTGCCAGTTTAACTGTTAAACTGCTAAGCAATATTTTAACCCTACATCTGTCATCTATTTCATTGTCTATACCACGTTTGGAATTGTTCTTTGTATTGGTTATGAACAGTTCATGATTACTTTCTTCAAAATATTCATGTTAAAATTTTAATATTCACTGAATTATTTCCGTCATATAAATAGTTTTTCATCTTTCACTTTCCTTGTTGTGTGCTCTTTATTACCTCTTTAAAAGAACATTAATACTGATTTTTTTGTATCTAATAATTTTTCACGTGCAAAATAATAAATAATAATTAATAATAAATAAACTATACATTGTGAACACAACCAAGTTCTTCCGTCTTCGGAATCTTTTTCTTACTCTCAGTTGTACCTTTTCTTTACTTACATTTTTCTTACTCTCAGTTGTACCTTTTCTTTACCTACATTTTCCTTACTCTCAGTTGTACCTTTTCTTTACTTACATTTTCCTTACTCTCAGTTGTACCTTTTCTTTACTTACATTTTCCTTACTCACAGTTGTACCTTTTCTTTACTTACATTTTCCTTACTCACAGTTGTACCTTTTCTTTACTTACATTTTCCTTACTCACAGTTGTACCTTTTCTTTACTTACATTTTCCTTACTCACAGTTGTACCTTTTCTTTACTTACATTTTTCTTTCTTCCAATTTTATTTTGTTTCTCGAACCATTTTTGTTTAGGTAGCAGAAAAATTCCCATTTATTTTCTTCGTTCATTTGCTTATATATTTTTCTTTCTGTTGTTATTTTCTTTTCTGTATTTTCTTTTTTTTTACCAACTAAATTCTTTGACTATCACTTTGTTTCTTGATATATTTATATTTTGATTTCTATGTGTTTCTTGATATATTTATATTTTGATTTCTATGTGTTTCTTGATATATTTATATTTTGATTTCTATGTGTTTCTTGATATATTTATATTTTGATTTCTGTGTGTTTCTTGATATATTTATATTTTGATTTCTATGTGTTTCTTGATATATTTATATTTTGATTTCTATGTGTTTCTTTCTTTTCTTTTGCCCATTATCTCGATCGACGAACGGACATGATTACAATTAGTAACACATCCTATTTGCATAGATTTTATTACCTGCTGTTTCAGAAAGTTAATTAATGAACAACTTGAAGCACATAGCATATGGATGTAATAAATGCAATGAGTAAAATTATGTAAAGAGTGAATGGAACGAGTAAGTGATGTTGAGCAAAGCAAACTAATATATAATGAGCAAGGTACCAGTAATATATCATGTAATGGAAGGAATAATGTGGGATAATTAGACTGTAAACTAAGATTACAGGGCACTGACCTCGGAAGTAAGGTAAGGAGTAGAATGAGGTAATTAGACTATAAACAAGATTACAGGGCACTGACCTCGCAAGTAATGTAAGGATTAGAATGAGGTAATTAGACTATAAACTAAGATTACAGGGCACTGACCTCGCACGCAATGTGAGGAGTAATGTGAGATAATGTGAGGCTGTAAGTAAGGTCAAAGGACACTGCTCTCGCATGCGGTTGGTTGGGGGTCAAGCTCCATCCCACTGGTCGTGATGGTTTAAGTTGTTTTTCATATACCTACTTGTCAAGACCTACCCCGACTGTAAAGGGCTTGGAAGTTTGAATTAACTTTAATTAATTAACTCGAAAGTGCCAAGTTTTTAAAACTTCGAAATTATTTTTCTTTAGTCATATGTGAGATAAGGTTTTCATATAGTGTGAACCTGCGCATGTGTGTGTCTGTATGCGCATGCGCATCATTCAAAACACATTATATAATAATTGATACATAGCCAATAGTTGTTTAGTAAATTCTGAAGAGAAAATACAGTCACTTCCACATCTTCACCTCCCAAACCCCTATTTTATTTTATTTTTTTAGTTCCCCAGACGATTCAGGGGTTGCCTAAGTTCAATTTATATGTCGAGGTGGTTTAAAGTACACGTATCAAATGACTGTAAGCTTCCTCAATAAAACTAAAAGTAAGCCCGTGCAATTAATAGCCGTTTGACCTTTTAGCACCCGGTGGCCGATCCTACGTTCTTAAGAAGAAAATGACCCTGGTATTCACGCTACCCACTTAACAACTTAGTTATTTGGCTTGATTTAACGTACGACACAAACTCATTAAACAAATTCTGTTATCATTTTTATTTCTTTATTAACATCTACATTTGTAAAGTTTGGTGGGTGTGGGCTATCCCTACATTCCAATGCTGAATTTTTTGTTGCGTGACTTTGCTGCAAATTATTTCTTGCGTCGAGCACGCAAAGGAACTGTTTGGTCGATTTACCATTGTTCTATGGTTCAGACAACTCGTGACCGATTTACTTCGTGTTGACGAGCGGACGTTTGAATTTCAACGATCGTTGATTTCGCGACCTGTAAAGTTCAGAAACTCTTCCTAGTATATTTTGTTCAAGGTGATCAGCGAGACACATAAAGTTCAGAAACTCTTCCTAGTCCAGTTGGGTTGAGGGTGGTCAGAGAGATTCGTCCAGCTATCGTGACTAGAAACATCTAGACATAACTCTATAAATTAGCGGTGGCAATCTTTGATTGCTTAAGCCTTCTTATCAGACTTGTGCCATCTGATTATAGTGCCGGGTAAATGGTGGGCGACGTTTGTTTGAACGCGCCATGAAATACGTTGTACTGGGGCCAGGCGACGTGTCAGAAAGAGGATGGCTAGGGTGCAGGCATGTTTCTTTTCTGTGGGCAGAACCTCCAATCAGGCAAAGGGGGCTTGTGCGGTGATGAAGGGGGTGAGATGTTTAAGGTTCCCCAGTCGTAAGGACCGGAGGGAAAATAATGTCCATTTAACGGGCAGTCAGTAATGACTGTGTGAACCATCTTGCAGGGAGGCAGAGAGGCATTTAATTGATTGATTTGTTTATTTTGAAGAAGCGAGATTAGCTGAACTCAATAAATATTTGCTCGTATGTGCGCCAGACAACCTCCCCCGCAAAAACCACACAAACACACACACACACACACACACACACACACACACACACACACACCACCACCACCACCACCACCACCAACAACAACAACAACGACAACAACGACAACAACCCTGCTAAGTGTGATTTATAAAGGAACAATATCATAAAGTATAATCACAAAATATATTCAGTTATCAGGTCGTAGTAAATAACTGGTTTTCAATTAACTGCGTACCATTACGTTTATTGGGAGCTTCATACGTAATCAGCCATCAACAGTAAAATGCTGAGTATCGGAAGTGCGTAACCCATGAAATTTAATTGGACATTTATGTAAATGAGTATGTCTAAAGATCATGACATTTCTTGGTCATTAATTTAAATGTATACCATTTGTAGCACTTAAGACTATGGCATTTAAAGAGACATTACTTTAAGTCCATAATATTTCCAGCTTAGAAGACCATTGCCCTTGGCATTTAATATCTCTGCTGGAGCAGTCATGAAAATGAGTAGAGCATTGTTTTGAGGAGACGGTGTCTCTAGCCCACGACTCTACAGTTTCTAAAGGGCTTTACTTACACTTCAGCCTGTCTCTAGTGCAAAGTCTCGACATTTAAGGGAGCATTAATTTAAAAGTGCAGTATCCTTAGCAATACTTACCATATTAATATTGCATGCATGTAGACTAGAGTATCACTCTTCGTGAAAAATAAAACAATTTTTGTTAAATCCTTTTTGCATTTTAAAAAAGAAAAATAAAACGGTTGATTATTTAGAAACTTAATTATCTGAAGCTATTTAAGTATTTATTATTTTAGAAAAAAACAGGTTAACATATATATAAAAATTTATTTTCTTTAAAAGTGAAAATAGATTAATTAATAACTTTCAAGAAAAACGTAATTATTGTAAGATTTTTACTATGAATTATTCAGTGGATTTAATTTTTTTAAATAATGACATTATGTGTATGTATCAGTGATGGCTCAAAGGACCATGTTAAAAACAAAAGCGCACAAAACATTAAGAGCTAAACCAAGACAATGTGTTTTCCTTAAACACAGGGTGTCGCATGTTTTTTCAACACTGGCATATGAGTGGTTGATACATGTGCAATGTCTTTCTGGACTTTAGGTGATCTTTACATACAGAGTATTTACATTTTTCATTGTGGTCTTTACATACTGAGTATTTACATCTTTCGTTGTGGTCTTTACATACAGAGTATTTATATCTTTCATTGTGGTCTTTACATACTGAGTATTTACATCTTTCATTGTGGTCTTTACATACAGAGTGTGTACATCTTTCAAAGTGGTCTTTACATACAGGGTATGTATATCTTTCATTGTGGTCTTTACATACAGAGTATGTATATCTTTCTTTGTGGTCTTTACACAGAGAGTGTGTATATATTTAAAATATGGTCTTTAAATGGAGTGTGTATATATTTCAATATGATCTTTACATAAAGACTGTTTACATCTATCAATATTATCTTTAAATACAGTGAATATATTGCTTAAAACACAAAGCTGATTGATCTCTAAAAAAGAAATATATATATATATATATATTTTAAATATACCAATAATTAATAGACATGTAGATGTTCTTTTAAAATTGTGACGTCAACGCCACTTAGTAAATGATTATTATCATTATTAATTAATTAATCGTCCTTAACTAACTACAAGTGATGAGAATCTTAATTTATATTATTAATAATTTTCCAGCAGACACCACTCGTCTCTCTCACTTGGCGATATGCGGGTGCTGTAGACGTTTTCTCTCTTCCAAAAACTTAAAGACAAACATTTACCTTCACAGAATATTTATGTAGGTGGAAAACGTCTAACAAAAGAGAAGACAAATCCATCTTTAATCTATATTTAGCGAGCCTCCTTCCAGCCCTTTATTCTCCAACATAAGGTTATCAATACGTGTAACTATATATTTAACTATGACTTTATTTAATGAATAATAAAATATACATATAATAAATACTAATGAAAATGATTACTAGACATCAATATTTCCATGAAACCATGTTTGAATAATTTTAATACCTATACCATCTTACATCCTAACATACAATTCAATAGATTAGTGTCATTATAAATTACAGGATAGTTCTTATCAGAGAATATAATGGATTATTATAGATAAATAATAATAGTTTGTACACAACCTGTTTTAGGCACTGTCTCAGTAGTCTTTTACATACTTTTGTAACAAAGTCACAAGTTCTTCCACACGTTTCTCTCCTCACGTTGTAGACACAGACTTGCTGCTATTCTCTTGAGACTAATGTGACACTCTGCCATAATAGCTCCCTCAAGCAGAACAGCAATCATAGCAATTTCCAGTAACGTCCTTGAACCAGAAATTGCTTGATTCGTAGTCAGCATACCTTGCTACCATACATCAATGGAGTGTAGTATATTCCTTACACTTACATACTGCGACAAACACCTCACATGTCTACCACAGGCATAGCAGTTTATAATAAGTGAACCAGGAGATACCAATAAACATGAAAAGGCTGCTTTTTACTTGTAAAATATAATTAGGAAACAAACACTAAGTTTCCAGTTTATTCCTTTTTAACTCATTCTTTCTTACATTGAAGACTCAACTTACTGTTTCCTGCAACAGTATTTATTAGCCTGATACACACATGCAGTATAATAAATACAGTATTATAGTTTAAGAACAGGTTCTCTAGAAACAATATCAAGTGTTTAGCATACTATATATAAGCATTATAGTTCACAGTTTGTAGAAATAATAGTAAAGACTACATAATACATCTCTACATAAAATACAAGTATAATATATCAATAGTAAAATGCATGAAATATTTCTAAGTCCATTCTCTCTCAATCAGTCAGTTAACCCACCTTTAAGCCAATGGTCGCCTTTCATGACCGGTCCTCTTGCCACACTAAATTCAAGTAATTAGATAATAGAATTCTCTACAGCATGTAAACTTTTGATCTCAGCCCATTCTTGTAAATCTTAACCATTGGATAATAAAAACTACTCATCCTGTGGAACTAGTTTGGCATACATCAGCAATTTCTAGAATATTCTCAACTCGAGTGTTTACTCCAACTCTGACACTCATAAAAGTACTATCATAAAGGGTGCCCAAGGTTTGGTCACTTGGACAATTTAACAAGTTATTTTAAAATTATGTCTGGAAATAGGGATAGGCAAATTTACTCCACCACAAAATACACGACATTACAGACATTTTTTAGTAAGGCAATATTTAATATAGTTTTTTTCCATGTACGACATATAGACATTTTTTATATAGCAATAATTAATATTGTTCTTTTAAAATACACGACCTATAGATTTTCTTGTAAACAATAATTAATATAGTTTTTCTTTTTAAAAGCATCGATATATAGACGTTTTGTATGTAGCAATAATTAATATAGCTGGTCATCTGAAAATACACTAGATATAGACGTTTGTATGTAGCAATAATTAATATAGTTTTTTTCTTTTTTTGAACACGACATAGAGACTTTTTTATATAGCAATATTTAATATAGCTGTACGGCATATACACTTTTTATATAACAATAATTAATATAGTTTTTCTTTTTAAAAACTCGACATAAAGATGTTTTTATATAGCAATAATTGGTATAGTTGTTCATTTATAAATACACAACATATAGACTTTTAATATAGCAATAATTAATATAGTTGTTCATTTATAAATACACAACATATAGACTTTTAATATAGCAATAATTAATATAGTTGTTCATTTATAAATACACAACATATAGACTTTTAATATAGCAATAATTAATATAGTTGTTCATTTATAAATACACAACATATAGACTTTTAATATAGCAATAATTAATATAGTTGTTCATTTATAAATACACAACATATAGACTTTTAATATAGCAATAATTAATATAGTTGTTCATTTATAAATACACAACATATAGACTTTTAATATAGCAATAATTAATATAGTTGTTCATTTATAAATACACAACATATAGACTTTTAATATAGCAATAATTAATATAGTTGTTCATTTATAAATACACAACATATAGACTTTTAATATAGCAATAATTAATATAGTTGTTCATTTATAAATACACAACATATAGACTTTTAATATAGCAATAATTAATATTATTGCTTTGTAAAAATATGAACAGCCATCGCTATTTTTTCATTTTGAATGTGCAGGCTCTTTGTGTCATTTTGTTTTAAATACAACGAACTAAATATTGTTTCTTTGCTATTTTGTACATATGTTTCTAATCTAAAGTAACACTTGTATCAGCATTTCACGCTTTACATAAATTTATTTCACCCCACTTGAGTTTTGTAGCACACAAAAAGAGCTATGGTTACAAGAAAACAATAACCAGGAATATAATTCAACATCTAAAACAATTCGGAAAAGTTTCTTGTAGATTGTGAGGGAATTCCACTTTAATAAGTATGACCTGAATCTGAATCTTGTTTTAACTTAATCGTAATCTGATTTTTCAGAATTATTCATTTACTATTCAAATCACTGCCTTTTCAGAAGTGAACGTTGTTTTAAAGAACCTAAAGACGGAAAAGAAATTTACGACTTTAAAAAAGATAAAAATGCGAGGTGTGTTTACTTGTTAAATAAATGACCCGTAATTTTCATCTCTGCCATGAAAACATCGTTTCAGCAGCCGCTCACATTTCTGAGCCGTTAAATGAGTAAAGCGTTTACACCACAGTGGCATTGGTGCCGCGGATCAGAAGTTTAAAATAAAGAATTACCAAGACAATAATTATTCACCACCTTCCACCCAACCCTGTATCTGATCGTAAGCTGTATCATACAACATGTGGATAAATTGGGCGCTATTTCGTCTGAACGCCCGGACTTTGGAGATAATTTCGTTCTGTAACCGGTTCCGACTGTCAATTAAGAATGTTAAGAGAAAAGAATGTGTCTCCATAAATTGTTGAATGTGTTGTCTGTAATGTTAAGAGAAAAGAATGTGTCTCCATAAATTGTTGAATGTATTGTCTGTAATGTTAAGAGAAAAGAATGTGTCTCCATAAATTGTTGAATGTGTTTTCTGTAATGTTAAGAGAAAAGAATGTGTCTCCATAAATTGTTGAATGTGTTGTCTGTAATGTTAAGAGAAAAGAATGTGTCTCCATAAATTGTTGAATGTGTTGTCTGTAATGAAATAAGTCGGTATCTCTACTTCGCACTTCCTTTCAGGACATCACGCATTCCTTGAAGAAAGGAAATGAAAAAATAAACATAAAAAGAGATTATTTTTAAAGTTTTTGAGATTGTTTCTAAAGTATTGTTTTTGTTGTTTGAATCATTTACTGTTACAGTTTGTCCAATGGTTGCAGTCAATGCCTATACAACTCGCGTAGAGTTATAATCTCTAGATGTAAAGTGTAGAGATACAGTCTATCAGCTGTAAAGTGTAGAGTTACAATCTATCAGCTGCAAAGTGTAGAGTTACAGTCTACCAGAGATAAAGTGTAGAGTTACAGTCTACCAGATGTAAAGTGTAGAGTTACAATCTACCAGCTGCAAAGTGTAGAGTTACAATCTACCAGCTGCAAAGTGTAGAGTTGCTCACTACGAAGAAAACCATCTTCTGCACTTAGGTAAAACTATTGAATGTCGAAAACCATACTTTCTACTCCGGTGGACTATTTATGGATTATATTTATTTTTTCTAAATGATTCTTTTATAGACTTACTAAATACAATGATATTCTCATCAGCTGGATTACTTACTACTGACTGATAAGTAAGTAATTTTTTGTCTTCTCAGATGGATTGCTGAAAATATCGTAACTAAATATTCTGTATCCAGTCAGATCACCAGCAAGCAATTCTCTCTTTTACTGAATGTTTAGTGAATCGTCTCCCTTTGTTGAGGAAGACTGAATATACTGAGGTTTAGCCACTTTCCTTTGCTCAGGTGACTGAATAAATCAAAGGTCAGGTAGACTGACTAGATCGCAGGTCAGTCACCTTCCTCAGGTAGATAGGTTATATCTAAGGTGAGTCACCTTCCTCAGGTAAATAGGTTATATCTAAGGTGAGTCACTTTCCTCAGTAGATAGGTTATATCTAAGGTGAGTCACTTTCCTCAGTAGATAGGTTATATCTAAGGTGAGTCACTTTCCTCAGGTAGATAGGTTATATCTAAGGTGAGTCACTTTCCTCAGTAGATAGGTTATATCTAAGGTGAGTCACTTTCCTCAGGTAGATAGGTTATATCTAAGGTGAGTCACTTTCCTCAGGTAGATAGGTTATATCGAAGGTCAGTCACTTTACTATATACAGGTAGACTAAAGAATGAAATGAATTCATTGTCAGTGAAACGTATGCATACTTATTACTGACTACAGCACAAGTAATTGTCTTCATATAAGTTATTGCATAATAATGTCTCAAGACATATTTGTTATCAGAAAGGAATAGCACTGTCATTTCTGTGTCAATGTTTGCTCAATCTCTACAATTGTAAATATATTTTATTTATGCTTGTCTTTCGTAATTACACTTATTTGCAATATATATTGGCCATTATTATGAGCATTCATTTGACTTTGTTGCACTATCTTTAGTTTTCCTATGTGTTTAAGCAGTTTGTATAAAGACTGTGGATTTCATGTGTAATTATAGTAAAGCTCTTAGAACTTTTATAAGATTAAGCGTGTGACGCCATCGCCACCTAGTTAATGGTTATTTATTATTATTAATTAATTAATCATCCATAAATAATTACAAGTGATGAAAATCTTAAATTATGTAATTAATAATTCTCCAGCAGACACCACTCGTCTTTTTCATTTGGCGGATATGCGGGCGTTGTAAACGTTTTCTCTCTTCCACAACATTAAAGAAATCATTTACCATCACACAATATTTCCGTATGTGGAAAACGTCTTACTAAAGGAGAAGATAACTCAGTCTTTTAATCTATATTTAGCAAGCCCCCATCCACCCACTTTCTTCTCCAATATAAGGTTATCAATATGTATAAGATCAATAAATTTAACAAAAAATTATTAAAGATTACTTGACATCAATATTTCCATGAAACCACATTTGAATAATTTTAATATGAGTACAGTCTTATATCCTAAAACATAATTCAATAGATTAGTGTCAATACAAAGCACAGGATAGTTCTTATCAGAGAACAGAAATGGAGTTATTATAGTTAAGCGATAATATTTTTTACATAAAATTGACCAGGTGAAATCACAATAATGGTTTTGTGTGATTTTTGTAACAAAGTTACATTATTGTTATTCTCTTGAGGCCATTTGGTGCTCTGCAATATTAGCTCCATCAGGCAGAACAACAATTGTAGCAATTTCCAGTAACTGCCTTGTACCAGAAATTGCTTATAGCAGTCAGCATACCTTGACACCAAAAATCAATGAAGTGGAGTGTATTCCTTATACTTACACACTTCAGTAGATACTCCTCGTTTCTACCACAGTCGTAGCAGTTTATAATCAGTAAGCTAGGAGATTCAGGTAAAGCAAGGATAGGGTACTTATTCCCTGTAAAATATAATCAGGAAACACATGCTAAGTTTCCAGTTTATTCATTGTTTGCGAAGGAACTGTAACTATTCTTTCTATTGTTTGAAATTTGCTAATTTTGCAAACGTGAAGCAAGGGTCAAGCTAGAGATTAATTATAATTATCTGGAAGAAAGCGATGTAGTATGGTGTGTGTGTGTGTGTGTGTGTGTGTGTGTGTGTGTGTGTGTGTGTGTGTGTGTGTGTGTGTGTGTGGTTGTGTGTGTGTGTGTGTGTGGTTATGTGTGATTGTGTGTGGTTGTGTGTGTGTGTGCAGGTTTAGGTGGGTGCTTGGTGGATTTTCGAGGTGCAGTTTCATCCTCGCAGGGGCCACATCACTGCCGACTATGAGCCATCGTCAGTGAAGGACGTGTCTGCGTGCTCACATTTATGTCTACACAAGTCATGTCTTAATGGAGTCATAAAACTGACTGATAAATGGATGAAGAAGCCGCAGTGGGGCATTTAGAAACAAACACGGCTTTGTTATAGTTATTTTCACCATCTGTACGGACTAGTGGAGCTTAGAGAGGCTTAAGCCTAGGTCATCATCTACAATCGAACGGTGGAGTCTGTTTAAATGCGATTTAAACCAAGATCATCATCTGCACTTACCTGGTAAGAGCTTGATACGGTCTAAATGTACACAGATTGTGCTTTCGTTTTGTAAATGACTGCGAGTTATTTTTCTTTCTTTTGCCACGATTAAAGATTCACTCTACCCCCACCCCCACCCCCCATGTATCCATTTTTACACCAAAGAAATGTTATCCTTGAGCTCTCTCGACACTAAAAACGTCTTACGTACGGTCACGCGTATATTGAGCGTGTTAAGATAACGGCTGTTCTTGTGAACAAACGAGGAAAATGAAGGTTTACTCGAGGAATTTAGATACTTCTCGACTCGTCATTATTTTCTTTGCAATTGTAAGCCGATCTGATGCATGGCTTAAACTTTTGATAAGTAAGATGCACTTTGCGAACTCTTGACAAACACCAGTGATACATGAAAACTTCTCAAATGGGTATTATCCATTTCTGATAAGCACGAACCCGAACATGATGAAAACTGATGAGAGTACCAGTGCACTCAGGTGAAAGTGCTCAACTTTAAATGTGTATGTTATTTTTTATTTAAAGAAAAATATATTTTTCATCAGCTAAGTAAGATAAAATGTGCGTGGATTGAACTATCCAATGAGATGCGCATAAAGCTCATAATCAAATAGAGAATGATTTTGCAGAACAAGATTTTTGATTGCATTGAACTAAAGATTTCAGACAGAATATATTCATAAGTTTGCATTTAGTGACATGTTAACCCCTTGTATCATTCATATCAAGAGAGTTAGTGACATGTTAACGAGCGTATGTGTATTGGCTGTCTTGTAACGTAGTGTGTATAGAATTGTGAGCATAGTGTGTATAGAATTATGAGCATAGTGTGTATAGAATTATGAGCATAGTGTGTATAGAATTGTGAGCATAGTGTGTATAGAATTGTGAGCATAGTGTGTATAGAATTGTGAGCATAGTGTGTATAGAATTATGAGCATAGTGTGTATAGAATTGTGAGCATAGTGTGTATAGAATTGTGAGCATAGTGTGTATAGAATTGTGAGCATAGTGTGTATAGAATTATGAGCATAGTGTGTATAGAATTGTGAGCATAGTGTGTATAGAATTGTGAGCATAGTGTGTATAGAATTATGAGCATAGTGTGTATAGAATTGTGAGCATAGTGTGTATAGAATTGTGAGCATAGTGTGTATAGAATTATGAGCATAGTGTATGTTTAGTGACTTGTGAGCGGAGTATTCCTTCTTTCCTTCCTTTTCTTTATTTCTCTAACCTTCCCAAGTTTAACTTTGCCAATAACATGTTCATAATTTTACAGATTTAAATGCCCGTTGAGTGAAACTAGGACCAATAATCCCCAAAATCTAACTGGGACGTATGCCACTGGGACCATAACTCCCCAATGATGCACACGCTCAGTCTCAGCATTCCTAGTCACTAAATATAACCAATCAGAGTGCAGGAAACATGCAATCACTCCAACAGCCAATTTATAACAATTTTTTTTATTGGGTACTGTAATATCGTACCCTCTGACGGGATTTTTTTGCCTGACACTGAACGGGATAACAAAGATGATCTACATCAATACTTTTTAAAAGTAATTAATGATTCGATAAAATAAATACCAATCAGAATTTCATTGGACTAAAATAAACGTATACAAATTAATTAGGGGCTAAATCAAGAAAGAAATGTTGAAGATATTTGGAGACAGGAATGGGAAGGAAGAAGCAAGCTGCTCTCAGTCCACTCTGGAAAGGGGAATAATTCGGATACCCCACCTGTAGTGTCGAGATAACGTAACATTGGGAGAGAAATCAAAGAAAAATTTACTAAAGGTAATACAGTTATCTTATCTTTGGATTTTATTGACAATGGACGCAAACATGTATTACTTGATGATGCATGCCTCATTATGTCATTAATTTCAATTTTTTTTTTTACTACTTGTACAACTACTACACTACAACTTGTACTACTATGTTACTACTATTATTTGTACTAATACTACTTCTTCTACTACTACTTGTACTTACAACTTGTACTACTATTGCTACTTGTACTACTACTTGTACTAATACTACTTCTTCTACTACTAATTGTACATCTACTTCTTGCAGTACTACTATTTGTACTACCACTTGTACTAAAACTACTTCTTGTACCACTACCACTACTACTACTGCATTCAGCGAATATATTTCCTCCGAAAATAACGTGCACTGATTTGTTATTAACTCTCCGACACTCGTTTTGCGCTAAGAGAGTACGACACGGGCAACTAGGGCAGACAACTGAGTATACAGGTAAGATGACTCAGAGCATGTGTATAATTAAATGGCTAAGTTACCGCACAGCGACTTAACTGAGACGCCAGATAGTCTGCCGGTAGGTGATCCCAGTTCCAGTCCCTTAAAGGACTTTTGACAGAGTCCACGCCCTCTCTGTTAAGTCCCGACTTGCAAGCTCGCCCATCGTGCTTGAACAGAAACGCAAACAGATGAACCGACAATGATAATAATGATGATGATAATAGAAATAATAATGATGTTGATGATGATGATAAAAAGTATCAAAATGTTAATAATACTTTTATATTAATGAATATTATAAGTTTGATGTGTGGATGTTAGTAATGATAATATTTATATTTAATAATTTGTTGATGATGATGACGACGATGATGATTTAAGAGTAAAAGGAAAAATAAAGAGGGATTAAAGAATTATATATTGCATTAAAACTCTATAATTTATTAAGATTGGGCATAAACTAGATGTCTCAAAAAAAAATGCTTACCCACCTTTATTTCTATTATTTCTAATTTTATCTTATATTTCCATCACGTTGTATTAGTATTAAAGGTTGAGATTAAAAAATAATCATATTCCTATTTAGAAAGAGTCTAAAAATATTCTCAGATAAACACTTCCAGAAATCGACCTAGGGTGTTGAAAATGACTGACGCCTGGAGACCTCAAACAGTCAACGCCTTAGCGGTACATAAAACCTTTTGCTTATATTTTCTTCAGTTAACCCGACCCTACTCCAACAACCACTCCACCCCTCGCGTCAGCACCGGTGAAATCATTCACGTATTTATATGCATGTCTTATAAATGTGTAAATTTTTCATTTAAAAGAGAATTTAATTGTAAACATCTATAGGTGTGCATCTCTCTTTCTCTCTACCCATCCATCCATCCAGCTAGCCAGCCAGCTATCTATGCACACATATACACATACACGCATAGATACTGAATATGACAGCTAACACTAGTAGTTCCTTCCAACAAACATCCAAGCACTGGTCTACCATACAATAAATTGTATACATTTACTCTGCCTTGAAACAAGAATATGGTTTTAGATTTGAAAAAAAATCCTATAAATAGAAACTGTGTATTTTGCGAGCGATGATATTCGCTATTCTTATCACCAATCAGCTTCAAGGTCAACAAGGGGCGGTAAAAGAAATCTGGAGAAACCAAGAAATTGATTTGTTTCACTGACCTCAGCAAATCAGGGCAACCGAGTCCGCGCGATTTCTGATATTGACCGCCCATTTTGAAGATGTTTATATTACGATGCAGAGTGTTTGTGCAGTCGTCTTCCTCAGACTCCTCAAAAAAAAACTGATAGCGTGGGTGTCTTTTTTTTCCCCTCCCTCCTATAGTTGTCCCTTTACGTCTTAAAGCCATTTAGGAACAGGAGGTGTTGTGTGTTGATTTTCATTTGTGTGTGTTCCGTCCTCACGTTCTGCCAATGTGCCGAACATGCTAGTGTAGGTGTGGGTTAAGACATGAAAACTTTGAAACTACCCGGAATCTTGTTTGGGTAAGGTGTAATAAGATTAGCGATGAACTTTCTCCATCAAGTAGCCCGAGGAAGAAAGTAAAAAAAAAAATGTTCCCAAAATAGATTGTTTACCCTGCCGTTCGGAGCACCATCATGGTGTCGGTTCAGATGTGCGATTAAACGTCTGGAACATGTGGCTGCCGACTTTGAGGTAGTTGTACTCGCAATATTGGTAATCTTGCAAACATATACATAAAATATGAGAATAGGTAGTGACTTGATAGGGCTTGTCGTTTGCTCTGACTAGAGTTTGTATTATTTTATATAAATGCTTACTTATTTCATTGTTAACATGTCACTGTATTGTTTTCAGCGCCGACTCGTTGTGGTTGTTTTGGTTCCATATATCACGTCTATTCGTTGTGGTTGCTTTGCTTCCATATATCTATATAACGCCTACTCGTTGTGGTTGTTTTGGATCTCTATAAAGCGTTGCAGGAATTCATGTTACATTTGGGATCTTTACAAGACTAGAAAAAAAAATCAGTCACTTTCTCGCAATAATTATGATGATTTATTATAGTTTCATTTTCAGAAGCTCGCGTCTAACAATTTTGAGAATTGCATACGGTTCCATGCACACCCGACTCCAATGAAGTCACATCTTTTAGTTAAAAAGTCTCAGTTCACTGCAGTCGAAGAAATCCCACCGATTATGTTGATACACGGATGGCTAGAAGTAACACAGATCACACTATTTTATCAGTAGTAGGAATGCTATATATAATATATCAAGATTACTAATTTTTCATCATTATGTAGATATCAGAGATGTAAATGCTAACTTTATTATATCCCATTATAAAGTTATTGAGTTTGTTCTTTAACATCGAAATAACAATATTAATATTTCAGGGTGGATATGTAAAGTTATTTTAATAAATTATTTTTTAAGTGCAGGAAAAGCTCTCTCCTAAAATGGAAAAGGTGAGAGCGGAACTCTCCTGTTTACATTTCTGTTTACACTAGACGAACGGGTTGGCTTTACTTTACACTGTCCCCATGATTGGTTAACAAGAGTCTGTGCTGATGGGTTGGCTTTACCTTACACTGTCCCCAAGATTGGTTAACAAGAGTCTGTGCTGATGGATTGGCTTTACTTTACACTGTCCCCAAGATTGGTTAACAAGAGTGTGTGCTGATGGGTTCATTTTACTTTACACTGTCCTCAAGATTTGTTAACAAGAGTCTGTGCTGATGGATTGGCTTTACTTTACACTGTCCCCAAGATTGGTTAACAAGAGTCTGTGCTGATGGGTTGGCTTTAGTTTACAGTATCCCGTAGATTGGCCCACTAGAGTCTGGTGTTGACAGATGGGCCGAGAATCCCCAAAGGTCAAGGCATTGTTTTCAATAAAGAAGTAAACGGAACACACATCCGCACACTTTCTTACTTATCACGTACGGTCTCGGATATCATGCGGAAAAATAGATTTCGGGAGTGTGACATTTCCAAACTTTCCTGAACATATATGATCGCTGGAAAGTAGGCTGGTGACATTTGACCTATTTTATTTTATAACGGTAAGACACTTACTTAGTGAAGATTGCTGCAAATTTATTTTAAGTGGCATCTGCCTGTGCTAATTGTTTGGATTTTAACCAGAGCATCGGTTTCCAACCAATACAACGTTCTTGTTCTTCCTCTCACTTCCTGTGTCATCATTCCCTAACAATATCCGTGACATTTTCTGTGACTTCCTGTGTCATCATTCCCTAACAATATCCGTGACATTTTCTGTGACTTCCTGTGCCATCATTCCCTAACAATATCCGTGACATTTTCTGTGACTTCCTGTGTCATCATTCCCTAACAATATCCGTGACATTTTCTGTGACTTCCTGTGCCATCATTCCCTAACAATATCCGTGACATTTTCTGTGACTTCCTGTGCCATCATTCCCTAACAATATCCGTGACATTTTCTGTGACTTCCTGTGCCATCATTCCCTAACAATATCCGTGACATTTTCTGTGACTTCCTGTGCCATCATTCCCTAACAATATCCGTGACATTTTCTGTGACTTCCTGTGCCATCATTCCCTAACAATATCCGTGACATTTTCTGTGACTTCCTGTGCCATCATTCCCTAACAATATCCGTGACATTTTCTGTGACTTCCTGTGCCATCATTCCCTAACAATATCCGTGACATTTTCTGTGACTTCCTGTGCCATCATTCCCTAACAATATCCGTGACATTTTCTGTGACTTCCTGTGTCATCATTCCCTAACAATATCCGTGACATTTTCTGTGACTTCCTGTGCCATCATTCCCTAACAATATCCGTGACATTTTCTGTGACTTCCTGTGTCATCATTCCCTAACAATATCCGTGACATTTTCTGTGACTTCATTTCCTAACTATCGTTTGACTGCTTTTCAATGACTTTTGTTTCCTACACTGTTTTGGCGACATTCTTCTGTGATCATTTTCAGCTATTTTTTCTTAGCAAATTACACGACTTTGACATTTTCTATAGCCGTTTTGAATTTTTCAAAATATCCACAAAATTTTACATTATTTCTGTAACTGATTTTAGCTATATGTTTGGAATAATATTTGCGACTTTTCCTGTGAATACTTTTCTTGTGACATTTTGTAATTTTGTTCACCTTGATATTTTTCCTTGGACATATTGTTTCACCAGCCTGCAGTTTTCCAGACCAAGCACGATTAGTCCATCAAAAGTATGACCAACCAGCGACTATCTACATCTAATTCCCACTGAGTATATAAGACCGACTAAAACAAATACCAGTCAGCGACTAGCTACACCTAATTCCCTTTGAGTATATAAGACCGACTGAAACAAATACCAGTTAGCGAGTCAGCCAGACCCGATTTTCATTAGATTGTTAGATTAGACAACAGCTTTCACCAGATGACGGATCAAGCTACTAGATTCCATGTGACATGATTCCGGATAAAGCTGCATGTGTCCACGTGACCTAATTCCAGACCAAGCTGCTAGCATCCGTGTGACTTGATTCCGGACCAAGCTGCATTTGTCAATGTGACTTGATTTCGGACCAAGTTGCATGGGTCCATGTGACTTGATTCCGAGACCTGTGGTGAATATCTCCTAATTCTTCATGGGTCAATGTGACCTGGTTCCCCGTGAAAAAGCACCAGAATATTCTTCATGGTGTCAATTTATTTGTGAAAATCATTTTGTGAATGATAGGAAAAGAGAAAAATATATTTTTAATAAACTCTCCCTTGCTTGGTTGAAAATTTAATTTAGTCATATGCCCCACATTCAGTAGACAAATACGAAAGATACACAATGAAATGACTCGTTACAAACGCCTATTGAGGCACTGCCCTTTAAGGATTGTCTCAAACCTAAGAATGCATCTTTTCTGCCTCCAATGATTATTTTATGATGCAACGACATTTGCATACTACACATTTAAGTCTTTCCCGTTCGTTGAAGATGTTAGTCACAGGCTACTGAATAGAGGTGCGCATTGGTCACGTATTTGAATACTTTCTTTTCAAAGTCATTAAATGTACAGCGTGACTATCAATTTCCCGCACTCACTGAAAAAATGTGCATATGGAACACACTAGGGAATCAAAATTGAATGACGTCACGTTCATATATTCATTAAATTAATGCTGTTGTTGTTGTTGTTGTTAACAAAATGACTTTACACTCATGCTAAGTTTCGTCAATAGTCTTATTTGGTGGTGGAGAAAGTAGGTCATGTACTCTCGTGGATATTGTGATTTGGTATTGTTCACCCTCGTCTCTTTTAAAATTGAAATACATCTTTATCTTTAAAATTCACCCTTTCTACTCCCCACCCCCCCTTAACTCTATCTTCCAAGATTGGTTGTTGTATACGAACGGAACAGGTGAAATAATAGAGAAAAAAATTTCACTTGACTTTAACAGTATATATGCCTCATATCTATTACTGTGGCTGTGTACTAAATTGAATTGTCAAATCAACAATTAACATGAATCTGAGATTGTGTTTACTGCTAATAATAGCTGGCTTACTCCCATTGTTTGCCCTCCCTGCAAGTCAAGGTGAGTTTACTTTTTTGTGTGCTAGTTCGTACGTACCACCCGCGCTTATAAATAACGTGCCCATAGTGTGTAACAACTAAATGCTTTTACATAACACGTCTTTCTTGTCAACAGGGTGTAAACAACTGCGCTTATAAATAACACGTTTTTCTTCCCAAAAGAGTATGCAAAACTACGCTTACAAATAATACAATTTTGCAGAAAGTGTGTGTACAGTCCACGCCAATAAATAACACGCTTTCCTTGTCAAAGAGATATGTACAGTCCACGCCAATAAATAGCACGCTTTTCTTGTCAAAGAGATGAGTACAGCCCACGCCAATAAATAGCACGCTTTTCTTGTCAAAGAGATGTGTACAGTCCACGCCAATAAATAGCACGCTTTTCTTGTCAAAGAGATGTGTACAGCCCACGCTCTTAAATGACACGTTCTATTTGCCAAAAGGGAGTGTACCAGCCAGGGTAATGAATTACGCGATCTATTTGCCAAAAGGATGTGTACCAAAAATGTTAATAAATGGTGCCTTCTTGTTTCCAGAAGGACGTGTACAATTCAAGCGAATAAATAACATGTTTTTCTTGCCAAAGAGGTGCACAGTGTTGGATAGATTGAACTATGGAAACCTATCAAGACTACGGGGCTGATTAATTATTAAAACACGCAGTCTACATTTACGTTTCATCGTCAGTGATTAAAATCAAAGCTTGAAAAGTAGTCGTCCCGATTCTCTCTTCCAACGAATGCTGAAGCTCTGCCTGCCTACAGCTCCACTGACAGAGTTGTCTGTTTCAGCTCCACTAGTAGAGTTGTCTGTTTCAGCACCACAGAGTTATCTGTTTCAGCTGCACTAGCAGAGTTGTCCTTTGCAGCTCCACTAGTAGAGTTGTCTGTTTCAGCTCCACTAGCAGAGTTGTCTGTTTCGGCTGCACTAGCAGAGTTGTCTGTTTCAGCTGCACTAGCAGAGTTGTCTGTTTCGGCTGCACTAGCAGAGTTGTCTGTTTCGGCTGCACTAGCAGAGTTGTCTGTTTCGGCTGCACTAGCAAAGTTGTCTGTTTCAGCTCCACTAGCAGAGTTGTCTGTTTCGGCTGCACTAGCAGAGTTGTCTGTTTCAGCTCCACTAGCAGAGTTGTCTGTTTTCAGTCCCACACAATGACGAGTAACCATCGTATCTTTTGGCAATCATGTATGTGTTCATTCAAACCAACATTTGCTTCTATCAGAAACAATTTGTTACTTTTATAAGTATAGAAATAATTAGTAAAAGAAAAATTAAAGAAAACATTATAAGAAAATTGCGAGGTAACTTTATTTCGTTTAAAATAATTAATATTTCGTATATTTGAAAAATTTGTGCATTTACAGAGGATTGGTCAGTGAATATTTCTGGCAAATATTTCTATTGGTTTCATTTGCAGGGCAATCTCTTCAGCATGCCACAAAGTACACGACATGCAATAGATTATAAACGATAAGATGTTTCTTTCACAACAAATATTTTACAATAAAACTGTAAAAACCGTAATATAATTATTTCATACAAACGTTTTCTAACCAGACAAACTTTAATGACGATTTGTTTAGTTTGTTGCTGCGCCATTTCTTTGCCTTGGCATTTATTCCGTCTGATGAAATACCAAAATCATTTTAGTGTTCTGAAACCCTTTCTGTAAACAGAAGTTACTGGCGCGACTTAGTGCTTAGAAAACAATTCTATATATGGAGAATAAGTCGGTATTTTGTGACCGATATTGTGACCGATATTGTGACCGATATTGCTGTTCATGCCTCGCAACTGTGCCCACCAGGTTTGTGGTCCGTGTGTGACGTCATACAGATGGGAATTCCACGTACCCAAAATATCGTTGAAACTTGGAGAAAGGATGTGGGCATAGAACATGGAAGATATTAGTTGGGCGAGAGCATATTGGAGTCTACAGTATCATGGAGATTTCAGAAAGAGCAGCAGTATATAGATAACAAAGTTGCACACTTCGGGGTGAACCCTGTCCAAAATGTTAAAGGACGTCAATCGATAGAGAAACGAGAATTTTGATTTAGTCTCTTCCTTTAACATACATCTGCCTAGATAATACCCTCTCCCACATGTAGGTCCACTTGATAGAGTCCGTCTATTTAGTCTACTGATGTTCTGATATAGACACACACGGACACACAGAAACACACACACACAAAGCAAAACAAACTCTCACGCACACAAAACATGCATACAAATACACACTAACATTCACACCATATTTCATCTTTCCAAATAATTTGAATAAATCAGCATATTAAATTTATGTATTTCTAGATATAGCGCGCGCACGCACGCACACACACACACACACACACACACACACACACACACATTCTCTCTCTCTCTCTCTCTCTCTCTCTCTTGCAGTTATATTAATGCATGTACTCTTTTTATTTATTGATACCTTGATACCTAGATAAAGTCCCCCTTTTTACTTTTTAGTGTGTAGGCATCACAAGCATTCACATAATTATATATTAAATTTACCGATACATTTATATAGACCCAAAATTTAACTTACTAAGGTCTACCTAGAGCTCCCGCGTTTAGCTTACTAAGTAAGATCTGGGTAGAGGTCTCACGTTTAACTTACTACGATCTAAGTACATTCCCCACATTTAAGTTCTAGGTAGAGGTCTCGCGTTTTAGATCTAGGTAGAGGTCTCACGTTTTAAATCTAGGTAGAGGTCTCACGTTTTAGATCTAGGTAGAATTCTCACGTTTAAGATATAGGTAGAGGTCTCACGTTTTAGATCTAGGTAGAATTCTCACGTTTAAGATATAGGTAGAGGTCTCACGTTTTAGATCTAGGTAGAATTCTCACGTTTTAGATCTAGGTAGAGGTCTCACGTTTAACTTACTACGATCATCTAGGTACAATCCCCACGTTTAAGATCTAGGTAGAGTTCCCAAGTTTAACTAAGGTCCAGTTACAGTCCCCACGTTTAACTTACTGATGTCTCGATTATAACCGCACTCATTGTAATCAAATTTATTGAAGTGTGTGTGTGTGTGTGTGTGTGCGCGCGCGTGATTTACTAATAATTTAAAAGCATTATTATGCTAAATTGTCAATTATCAAAGTGACCTACATTAGAGTATCTTGTTTACTACTTAGTCATGAGCCAATAGACTGACCTTAATAGGCTAGTATTAATTATATATTTAGAGAGTATATGAGCTGATAGACTGACCTTAATTGACTCGTGTTAATAATGTATTTAGAGACTCTATGCGTGTTTGGAGGTGTTAACAAGTATTTCTTAAATTGCCATGATGCCAGGTACCACACAAGCTAAGCAGGGGTACATACACCGCAGCACACAAATTCAAAACATTCTCGCTAACAGTAAACAGGTGTTCATGCAGCTTTTGTCTTCCTAAATAATATACAGGTGTGTGAAACTTTGTTTAAATTAAAAATAATTTTGCACCACCCTACCTGCCTGTTATTTTCCCATGGGGATTCATATTAAAAAGCTCCAAGCTCCAAGCCCAAAACATCCCCAAAGTGAATTCTCCATTCAGACAAATTTAATAAGAGGTCTTAAAATCTTAGAAGAAAACAAGGCATGTTAAGAAATTAAATAAATATAAATGGCATTCTAGTTAAATTGCTGGTGCTTATTTTCATACTGTATACTTGTGAATACTTAGTACTGTAAAGAGAAGACTTACATGTCCGTATACGACAAACAACTCTAAATATGTTTATTTAACGTGTACGCTTGAATACTATTGATAAAGTAATGATAAAGTAATGTAAATAGATATATAATTTTATTGACGATACTCATGTTGATTTACCAATGTGAGGAGTAAACACATATGTTTATTTGCCATACCAAGCAAGAACGCAGTATAGAACTATAAAGAGTAGACTTGAAAGCTCTATAGACATCAAATGTATTTATTTGTCGTACCCAACAAGAACACAGTATAGAACTACAGAATATAGAAATTCCATAGACCACACATGTATTCATTTGCCATGCAGATAGAAACTTCAGAAAAAAAAACTGTCAAGGGAAGGCATAAACGCCAAATCTTTAGTGTTTATTTTGCCTACAAAACAAGACTTCATACTGTAAATGGAACATAAAACTTCATATCAAAATTATTTATTTGCCATAAAAAGCAAGACTTCACATAAACTTTGTTGCATTAAACACCACATCCTATATGTTTATTCTGCAAAATAAAACAAGACCACAGATTAAAACTGTAAACAAAGGCATTAAACACCACAATATGTTTATTCTGCAAAATAAAGCAAGACCACAGATTAAAACTGTAAACGGAAGACATAGAACATTACATTATAAGTTTTTATTTACAAAACAAAGCAAAATGTTATGAACTTAATAGTATAGAAACTTCTCTAACTTTGTAAAGGCAAAATCATCTTTCTTGTTGTGCTTTTCTATTTTAAGACTTTTATTTATTTCAGACATAATAGTGTATTAGGATTAGAATTTCCTATTCAAACTTACAAACTGTCAAACTGTCCTCGAGTGGACATCTCTTTTGTTGCGCTTTTCTATTTTAAGACTTACTTTATTTCAGACATAATAGTGTATTAGGATTAGAATTTCCTATTCAAACCTAAAAACTGTCCTCAAGCTGATTTGTATTTTGTGTAGATTGTTGTGTTATATGTGCAGTTTGCTGTGTCTTGTTTAATTTTCTTGGTGTGTGTGCACGTGTGCGTAGATGTGTGTATGTACATATGTGTGTTGTGTGATTTGCAGTGTGTATATATGTGTTTTGTGATGTGTGATTTGCTGTGTATATATAAATATATATAATTTGTGTGCTTTGCTGTGTATATATCTGTGTTGTGTGCTTTGCTGTGTACATCTGTGTGTTGTGTGCTTAGCTGTGTATATATGTGTGTTGTGTGCTTTGCTGTGTATATATGTGTGTTGTGTGCTTTGCTGAAAATATATGTGTGGGTTGTGTGCTATGTTGAGAATATATAAGTGTGCTGTGTGCTTTGCAGGGATATATATATGTGTTGTGTGCTTTGCTGAGAATATATATGTGTTGTGTGCTTTGCTGTGTATGTATGTGTTGTGTGCTTGCTGAAAATATTGTGTTGTGTGCTTTGCTGTATATATATATATGTGTGTTGTGTGCTTTGCTGTGTTGATATGTGTGTTGTGTGCTTTGCTGTGTATATATGTGTTGTGTACTTTGCTGTGTTGATATGTATGTTGTTTGCTTTGCTGTGCATATATATGTCTTTGTGTGCTTTGATGTATGTTTGTGAACATGCGTATTGTGCTTTCATTGTGCGTCTTGTGTGTCGTTTATTGTGTATTTGTTGTACGATTTGCTGAGATTGTTGGTATTGTTTCTGGGCTTTTTTGTTGTTGTATGTGTGTATACTACTTGGTTAGCTCTGTGTGTGTGTGTGTGTGTGTGTGTGTGTGTGTGTGGTAATTTGTAGTGTTTGCGCGTAGTATGGTTTTTTATATGTGTATCTTGTGTGTATGTGTTATGTAGTTTGTTGTTTATGTGCGTGTTACTGGTTTTGCTTTGCATGTTCAGGATATATAATGTATAACTAACGACTAGTGCTATGACAGTTATGTGCAAAAGAATTTATTACAAAACTCTTCACAATGTGTACTTTTCTTATATAGTGACGTCATTGGTTTTGTTCATAGAATTTATTACAAAACTCTTCACAATGTGTACTTTTCTTATATAGTGACGTCATTGGTTTTGTTCATACAGATAATGACACCGCAAAAGATATTTTGTCGGATATCCTGACCACCGCGCCTGACACCAGTCTGAATCAGTCCTGTGAGAAGATGGGTGGATATTGTCTTAGTGTGTACTCGCGAATTTACTGCGCAGGTCCACGTCTCGAGTCTGGTTGCCTTGACAACAAGGAGGAGTACTGCTGCTTACAGCTGTAGGAATTTTGTTTACGGACAGTTCTACGACTGATAACTCTCTGGGCTGCCCGCTGTGTATGCTGCATCTCACCGTATTCTTTGATTGAACTATAAAAATACTGCTGATATTCCAGTTGATTGACTAGTAAAAATACTGCTGATATTCCAGTTGATTGACTAGTAAAAATACTGCTGATATTCCAGTTGATTGACTAGTAAAAATACTGCTGATATTCCAGTTGATTGACTAGTAAAAATACTGCTGATATTCCAGTTGATTGACTAGTAAAATTGATGCTTCTATTTCTGATTCATTTTTCAACAGTGAAAATACTGTTGCTATTTCTCTTCACTGACTAGTGAAAATACTGTTGCTATTTCTGTTCATTGACTAGTGAAAATACTGTTGCAGTTGGTTCTTAGAATAATAGAAATACTGCTGCTATTTTCGTTCTTTGACTACTGAAAATAACTCTTTCCGTTCTCATTCTATTACTAGTAAAAATACTGCTTGTATTTTGATTCTTTGACGGTTGAAATACTGCTTCTATTTTAATAAAATTACTGCTTCTATTGTGGTTCTTTGTCTAGTAATATACTGCTTTTATTTAGTTCTTTGACTAGTAAAAATACTGCTGCCATTTTCTTACTTTGACTAGTAAAATATTCCTTCATTTTAGTTCTTTGACTGGTAAAAATACTGCTGCCATTTTCTTTCTTTGACTAGTAAAATATTCCTTCTATTTTAGTTCTTTGACTAGTAAAAATACTGCTGCCATTTTCTTTCTTTGACTAGTAAAATATTCCTTCTATTTTAGTTCTTTGACTAGTAAAAATACTGCTGCCATTTTCTTTCTTTGACTAGTAAAATACTCCCTCTATTTTAGTTCTTTGACTGTTGGTATTTCTGTTCATTGACTTTTTAAAATACCGTTTCTATTTTTGGTTCTCTGACTAGTAAAAATACTGCTTCTATTTTTGGTTCTCTGACTAGTAAAAATACTGCTTCTATTTTTGGTTCTCTGACTAGTAAAAATACCGCTTCTATTTTTGGTTCTTTCACTATTGAAAAACTGCTGTTATTTCTTTTCATTGAATACGTCATTCATTAATTAAAAAAATATTTTGTTATTTTTGAGTACTCAGAAACAATTCGAAATTACTTTAAAATAATGAAAGTGTTATTTATCTTTATAGGAAAATGTGCATATAATTTTACTAATAAAATTTTGCTATACCTGTTCTTATTTCCTTTTCTTTTAAATAACAAAGGTGATATTTCTATTTTTAGAAAATTTTTATAGATTCTTTTATTATTGAAAATTGTTTTCCTTTTATTAGAAAGTCTCTTAATTGTGTTACTATTAAAAATGTTATTTGATGAATCTATGTTTTAAAAATATCTTTTTTTGCCAAATGTCATTGAAGAAGTCTTACTGATATTAAATCCTGTTATTGTAGATGTTAGTGTTACTACTGATATTAAATCCTGTTTATAGTAGATGTTAGTGTTACTACTGATATTAAATCCTGTTTATAGTAGATGTTAGTGTTACTACTGATATTAAATCCTGTTTATAGTAGATGTTAGTGTTACTACTGATATTAAATCCTGTTTATAGTAGATGTTAGTGTTACTACTGGTTTTATCAGAACAAGCAGTCTTACTGATATTAAATCCTGTTTATAGTAGATGTTAGTGTTACTACTGGTTTTATCAGAACAAGCAGTCTTTTCCTAATGAAAATGCTGCTAAGTAAATGTTTGTAGATTTGACGTCAAACAACTTAATTATGTCGATAATTTTAATGAAAATATCCTTTAGCTATGATAAAACTGCTGGTATAGAAGGCAACTAATTAACTAACTAAATATTATTACACATGGCAAATAATATTGCGTGACTTCAGCTGCTGTCAGATTGTTGGAATGGTTGTTGCAGATCTTGTAAGTTTTATTATGTACATTCTAGTTATTTCTTTTTGCTGTGACTATCTTTATTACACTTGCACACAACATATACACAGCATACACACAGTATACACACAGTATATACACGCATATATCTATACGTATCTGTGTGCATATATACATATAATGTGTGGGTGAGGTAGGGGAGGGGTTGTGCGCATAGATTCACACATGTACCCGCATGCACATCCATTGACAAGTAGACTTTTGCGTAGATTATTTTGCGTTACAATATTATATATAATGTACTGAGCAAAATAATACAGCCTGTTTAAAAAAAATTCTTCTTCATTTATAGTTTATACAATGCACTTTAATAGTTCAAGAAAACTTCACACAACACGCACGCACGCACACACAAATTTACATATACATACATACACAGGGAGTGAATCTATGAAACATGTATTAGATAGATAGATAGTTAGATAGATAGATAGATAGATAGATAGATTGATTGATTGATTGATTGATTGATTGATTGATTGATTGATTGATTGATTGATTGATTGATTGATTGATTGATTGTACATATTAAAAGAAGAGTAATTTTCTTAACTGTTACAGACCCTATTATTTTTTAAAATTAAAAGTTAACATCAGAATAAGGTGCTGATCTGTCAGTAAAAGTACAAAGACTAAGAATTTGTCCATGTGTTCCCTGACAAAACATCCTAATGTACGTGGTCAATATATATTCTAATATCATTAAGTGAAAGGATTACCAATACAAAATATGGTTAGGTTAAAAGTAAACACTAGTATAATATTTAGTTATACAAGCAAAACCACATACCTTTGGCAGTAATATACACAGAGGATGGTTTCCCTTTCTGCGTTACAATTGAATGGTATATCTGATTATGTTCCCAACCATGCTTACTTCCCGTATCGCCTTCCCTCTTCTCAGGCAATCCCTAGAAAACTTTAGCAGAAGTGGTGTGTGGTAAATAGGGTCCTTCTTTTCAGGCATTCCCTAGAAAATACTTTAGCAGAAGTGGTGTGTGGTAAATAGGGTCCTTCTTTTCAGGCATTCCCTAGAAAATACTTTAGCGCAGAAGTGGTGTGTGGTAAATAGGGTCTGCTGATCATAAGTTCTTCTGTATTACTTGATGACTCAATCGCATTGGAAGGTTATACAACAGACTAGATGTTCCAGTCTACTCAGTCTTTGTCGGAACTGTATTTAGGTACCCGTATATGCCCAATTTGATAAGGTCGATTGTCTCCTACTTTCGAAGAGAATCTATAGTTAGATCTAGCTACTCAAGCCATAAACGTAAAAAAAAAGGAAAGGAAAAAGGCACCCAGACAATATAGAAAACAACCAAACAATGAAATAGCTAAAACACGATACTACAACATCAACACACAATTCAAAATTCAAATAAATAAAGCAAAGAAAAATCCTGGGAAAAGACATGCAATCAACTAAACAGAAACAGTACAACTAAAAATATGGGACAAATTAAAAAAATAATGGGTACTGGGATGAGCAAAAGTATGATACCACGACTAGTAACCCAACCTGAAATCAAAAATATACACCACAACTGAGGAGGAAAAGGCTGAAACCTTAGCAGATGCAATTCAAGCAAATACGAACAACACCAACTCTCAGAAAATCAAAAACCTAGAAAAAGTATCAAAACTACTAGCAAAACTAGAAAGGAACAACAACAGAACCTTACACTACTTCAAAAAAATAAACTCACCTATCACATTAGCAGAAGCAGAACACACAGTTAAAAAAAACAGCACCAGGCCAAGACAAAATACCATACCAATTTTTAAGAAGACTACCACACATTATACTACATAATCTAACACAGCTCTTCAACAAAATATGGAAAACAGGTGATATACCAACACTCTGGAAACAAGCCAACATAATACCAATACCAAAACCAGACAAAGATCACACACAACCAAACTCATACAGACCAATCTACCTCCTCCCAACCCTAGCAAAAACACTAGAATCAATAGTAAATAGAAGACTCACATACTAGTTAGAAACAGACTCTCTCCAGAACAACATGGGTTCAGACCAAAAGATCCACCACAAATGCTACCAATAGATTAGTAGACAACATCATGATAGATAGACTACAAAACCCCCACTCAATAGCAATCTTTATTGACATATCAAAAGCCTTTGACACGGTTTGGCACCCAACAATACTCGTTAAAATGCTTCAAATGGGAATAGGAGGGAACATATACAACTACGTAAAAAAAAATCCTTCAAAGAACATTCCGAGTACAAATAAAGCACACAATCCACCATTCGACAAATAATCAATGGCACAACATAGCCACACATGACCTAAACAAAATCACTGCAGACACAAAGACACAACTAACACAATTTGCAGAAGATGCATCACTATAAAACTCACACAAAAAATAGAATACTTAATCCAAGGGTCTCCAAAACAACACCCTAAAAAACCTGGAAGACTGGACAAATAAATAGGGATTTGACATTGCACCAGACAAAACGACAGCCATATACTTCACTGATCCAAGAGACACTCAAATTAAAACAATCAAATATTAAATACTCAAAGACTCACAACTTTTTAGGGATCACATTTGATGAAAACATTAATTTCAACCAACATATAGAAAACACCTTAATCAAAACGAACAAAACACTAAACATCCTTAAAACAACAAAAGGGAAAGACTGGGGGGAGGGCAGACACGCCCACTCTACTAACAGTCACAAGAGAAATAATATATTCAGTCAGACTATGGACGCAACCAATAACCCTAAAATAAAATAAAAAAACTACAAACAATTCAATATAAAGCTCTTATAAAAAGCACAAACTCACTCCCAAACACAAAAAATAAAGAAATATTAAAACAAACAGAACACTTAACACTAATAGAAAGAAGAGACAAACAAACACTCAAACAATGGCCTAATAGAATACAACACGGGAAAAATCTTCCCAGAAATACACATCTACAAAACAAGAAATTTGATAAAAAGGGATACAACATGCCAAAAGCAATAAGAATTAAAAAAAAAACAAGTGGACAGAAAATAAGCTACCCCTATACCAGCAAACTAAGAAATTAATAGAAAAATACAAATTGAACTCACTAAAATTAGAAGATCCCAAAAACCAACCTCAGCCCCCCTGGACAATCAATACACCAAAAACAGACTTAACACTACTCAAACAACCTAAAAAAGCACAACCAACCAGACTTAGAGAAACAAAGAGCACTAGAACACATAAATAAAAAACACTTCAACCATCACCACATATACACTGACGGATCCAAAAGCAAAATGGGAACAGGGGCAGCAGCACATACACCCACATTCACACAAACTTACAAATTAGATCAAAGACATTCAATACTAACAGCAGAACTAGAAGCAATCCAAAAAGCGCTGACAATAGCAAGAAACACCTTAACAACCAAAACACAAATACTCTTACTCACAGACTCACTAACATCACTACAAAATTAAGCTAACCCCTTCCAAACCACAAGAGCACAAATCACCAATGCAATAAGCAAACACATAACTACACTAGAAAAAAAAGAAATAAAAACAACACTGTTATGAATCCCCATTCACAAAATATAAAAGGAAATGAAACAGCGGACAAAGGAGCAAAATATGGAAGTAAACATGGAATACCTCTAAACATCCCAATACACATACCAGAACTGCAAGTACAATAAAACAAATCTTTAAAAACAAGTTCCCCACTCCACCCCACCCCACCCATACTTAGGGAACATAGCACACAACAGAGCAATATATATAGACTAAGATATAATTCCACAAGATTTACACATAACCCAAGCAATGAATCAAAATCATGTACTCACTGTCGAACAGACAACACAATATAACACTTTCTATTACATTGTTACAAATACAGAGAAGAAAGAAAATGCTTGACTGACACAATGAGACTATTACATTTACCAGTTACCACACAAACACTACTCTTTCCAAATAAACATCACCAAAATCACATACACCAAGCCATCATCACATACCTCATTCACACAAACACACTTCACCTTCTAAAAAATAAATATTAATAAAACCCACCCCAAACACACAATTACACAATAAAAAATAAAAAGGAAAACCACAAACTTAAAGGAAGTTACAAATAGCTTCCTCACACATATTATCTTTTTTTAAAAAAAATTTCTATACATATATAAACATAACTCCTAGGAAAAGCAAATCATACAATCATTGAAGCACTAATAAAACATGTAAGTAAACTGTAAACAATGACAGGCAATTGGAAAACTACTTCCATAACTTCCATAAAAAGTTCACAACATTTTTTTTAGAACAGTACTACCCTCCTAGAATAAAAGAGTAAGGAGGAATGCCCCACAGGAACTCTACAGAAACTGAGAACATCAAGAAGATGAAAAGTTTCCATGCAATTCCTGTGGGGAAAAGAAGTCAACGTAAAGAAGAAAGAAGAAAACATAAACGTCAATCAATCGTAGTTTTGTGTGGTTTAATTGTTAGTAGAATGAATGCTGCCAGGACAAAGCTCGAGAAATTCTTCGTCAATCGTAGCTTTGTGTGGTTTAATTGTTAGTAGAATGAATGCTGCCAGGACAAAGCTCGAGAAATTCTTCGTCAATCGTAGCTTTGTGTGGTTTAATTGTTAGTAGAATGAATGCTGCCAGGACAAAGCTCGAGAAATTCTTCATCAACCGTAGCTCTGTGTGGTTTAATTGTTAGTAGAATGAATGCTGCCAGGACAAAGCTCGAGAAGATAATCTGTGGCTCTGTGTAGACATAATTGTTATTGGAATGAATGCAACTGGAGTAAATTACGAGTCTTCACCTACTTGCTCTAACTTGAAATGAGTTCAAAATAATCTCAGCACCCCTGTCTTTTGTTTGTTCCTTATTCGAAATTGCCAGAATATCTCGTGACTGTATCGTTTTGAAACAGACCCTTCTAATGCGTTTTCAATCAACACCTGGGGCGTACTTGGAACAGAAATTCCGGACTGCGCAGAGTGAGACGACTGAAAACTGTCTAAGGTATGCTGCGCATGTAGAAAGTCTGGCACAAAAATTAGAAAAGATTGCCATTAAGGCACACTTATGAAAATCGTAACGGAACTATTGTGTATGTATGTATGTAGTTCGGACTTGCGCACGCACTTGCATGGAAGTTTGTGAGTTAGCTGAATCCGTTTGTTTATTATAAAACAAAATACTCAGAAAAAGAAGACATCACCACCACCGCCCCCCCCCCCCCCACCAAAAAAAAAAATCCATTCTAAATTGCAAATAAAACGATGTAAAAGACATTTACTTTTATCTATAATTTCACTTTTAAACCTCAGCACATTAAGCAAAAACACCCACCACCACCACCCTTTTCCGAATTCTCTCTCAGTAAAAGAGTCTCAAAAGTAATTTCTTTCTCTCTGTAATTTTACTTTCAAACTTTTTACCAACAATGTATTTTTGTCTATAAAAGTGCTTTACTTAAGACAAACCTTTTACCAACAGTGTATTTTTGTCTACAAACGTGCTTTAGTTAAGACAAACTTTACACCAGTAAT
Source organism: Sinotaia quadrata (assembly GCA_028829895.1). NCBI lineage: Eukaryota > Metazoa > Mollusca > Gastropoda > Architaenioglossa > Viviparidae > Sinotaia > Sinotaia quadrata. The sequence continues at coordinate 66,617,742 of CM054179.1, forward strand.
GTATTTTTGTCTACAGACGTGCTTTAGTTAAGACAAACTTTACACCAGTAATGTATTTTTGTCTATAAACGTGCTTTAGTTAAGACAAACTTTACACCAGTAATGTATTTTTGTCTACAAACGTGCTTTAGCGAAGACTAAATTGACACCAATAATGTTTTTTTGTCTGTAAAAGTGCTTTAGTTAAGACAAACTTTACACCAATAATGGCTTTTTGTCTGTAAAAGTGCTTTAGTGAAGACAAAATCGACAGGAAGGCAAGATCATAAATTATTACTTCAAAGGGGCGGCTGGTGGAGAGGAAACGTTTTTGAAAACTTAAATGAATTTATTTCAGCTGGGGGTGGGGGTGGGGATAGTTTTTAAAGTCTTCATTTAAATTAATCCACTTCATTGAAGACATATACATATACTTTTTGCAGAAGAAAAAAAACGGCACGCAAATTTATTTAAGAAAAACTCACCGTTAGCGAGAATTTGTAAGCATTTTAACATCGTAATACCTATTTATTTATTTTATACAGGGTACCAAAATTCATTGTAACCAACTTGTCCTTTGAACAGATACAACAAATTTATTTTAATCAATGTGTCCTTTAAATAGGTACACCAAATTCATTCTAGTCAGTTTATCCTTTAAACAGGTACAACAAATTTATTTTAATCAGTTTGTCCTTTAAACAGGTACAACAAATTCACATTAATCAGTTTATCCTTTGGACAGGTACAACAAATTCACATTAATCGGCTTGTCCTTTAGACAAGACAGCAGAGAGTCACATATTCGATTTGAAGTTTTGCCTGTCCTAAAATTAAGGCATTCTTAAAAATTTGTCAAAATTTCCAACTCAAGCAAAATACGCGGAAGTAAACACAGTTGTTGTCCTTTGCTGCAGTAACCAAACGTGTAGTCACGTCAGACCTCATTCGTAGCCGGGAAGTTTCCATTGCAACTTGAGTGAGTTCAAACGGCCTGGCATTAAGTAGAAGTAAACACAGTTATCGACCTTTGCTGCAGCAATCAGACGTGTGGTCACGTTAGGTCTCATTCGTAGCTAGGAAGTTTCTGTTTCAACTTGAGTGAGTTCAAACATACTGGTATAAATTTCGAGAGTGTTTGAATGAAATGCTAATGGATTTATGAAGAAATGCTATTTAAATAGCCTACTACCATTGCAAAGAGACAGAGATGAAAGTGAGAAATCTATTAGGCAGCTATTTTTGGCACTAAACATATTAAAGCCAGCATAAGTTAATTAGAGCCTGATTTAAATTTGAACTGACATTCTCAAAGGTCAAATGACTATAGAAGGTCGAAGAGATATATAAATTTTATTAGATTTGTTAAATACTAATTGTATTGCACAAATATAACTAATAAAAATTGACGTTGATTCAATGCATTATTTTAAAATTAATTGCGACGAGATATACAAGCAGTTTAGAATAAAAGAATTCATAGGAATATTACTTTTAAAAATACTTTATGTAGGACGTGAAAACCATGAATAAACGGAGCAAAATCAGTGATGCATGTCGCTTGACTTATAATCAATCAACCATGTTCGTCAGTACTGCTTTTCACTGAATTTTATTTCAGAGCCGACCACTAGTAATTAATGTTGAAGTCTCACAACACTTTATCATACAGGCACACACTACATGGACTCAAGCATACCCTTACATCTGCGCATATTACATATATTAGGTAGGTATATATCCTGATTAGAAGTATTGGGTAGTTAAGGGAATAAGGAACAGTGAACATATGTTCTTCATAATATTCACAGGTAAAATGCTTGGTTCAAACGTGACTCAATTCGTTTTGTTTTTTCCTCAAAATTTGGCTCAGAGGCTTGGCTTCCATCCTCCGTGACCCACCCACTTCACTCGACATAAGCAGTCTACTATCACCACCCACATCGTTCCTACGTCAACTGTCCCTTTGTGCTTTACGTGTTGAAGAACAAGAACATGGGGTTCTGATTTAAAATTTCTCCAAAATTAGTATTCCGCCCTGTCCTCACATATGGGTGTAATTGCCGTAGCTATCTTGAAACTCTGTTAACAGATGGGCGTTGAACTGAAAAGCGCGTTTATCAACAATCTTAGAGAAAATGAGAGAGAAAGAAAAAGCGACAGACAGACACACACTTTCGAAGATGATAGACAGAATGAGAGAGAGAGAGAGAGAGAGAGAGAGAGAGAGAGAGAGGGGAGAGAGAGAGAAATGAAGATAGAGAGAAAAGAGGAGTTCGTGACAGAGATTGGAGGGAAGGTAGGAGAGGGTGACTGGCACAGAAAGAGTGAGTGAGACAGGGATAGAGATGACAGTTATAGAGGGTAGGAAGAGAGTGAGTGAGACAGGGATGGAGATAAGAGTTACAGAGGGTAGGGAGAGAGAAAGAGTGAGTGAGACAGGGGTAGAGATGACAGTCATAGAGGGTAGGGAGAGAGAAAGAGAGTGTTAGAGAGATTTGACGTGAAAATAAAAAGATATTCAACCTGAAATAGTGAGCGAGAGCTAGAGGGAACTCCAGCTGCTTATTCATGAGCTAAGCAATTGGCATGTTTGGCATAATTGTGTGAGAGAGAGAATAACATGCAACGAGAGAGAGAGAGAGAGAGAGAGAGAGAGAGAGAGAGAGAGAGAGCTGATAAACGCATAAAAGAACGTCTTTCCACCCTGTGGAGAGAATATTTTAGCACAACTTTCTTTAATGTTTCGCTTTCATATTTAAAAATTATCAGATCATCTTGGCTCGGCTCGATTCCGCTTGCATGGCGTCTTTTGAGTTAGAAATTTGCTTCTTTTCAAATTTACAGTAAATGTGTAATACACTACCTTCATCTTTTCGTGTTCTAATAACACAATTGACAGCCAATGCTTATTTATTTACATTTGAATGGAAACCCTTTGCTTTCACTGACTGGAAATGCCAACACTGTCCAGCACGTAACACAATCTACTTTTTTTATCAGTGTGTTTAAAAAAGCGAATCAAAACATCTTTCTATTTTAGTTTTGATAATTATATGAAAACACACGTAGCAAACATGGCTGTTATTTAAAATTAAAGTTAAACCTAGATATACCACTATAGTGCTTATATATTTAATTTGTTTAGTTTTTCAATGGGAAAAAGGTTTTGTTTATCGCAGATCCATCTACAAATGTTATGTAAAATAAATCAATGTACCACTTGATTATATTTATATATTTTCCAGTATTTATTGTCTTAATGATCAAATATTTATACATCCATTTCAAGACTCTTAACAGATGGAATTAATGAATACTGTCTGACAAAGTATTGCGTTCATTTTTTTATCTGAGATTATGTAGGTTTGTGTATATATATATATATATATTTGTGTGTGTGTGCGTGCACTTTGTTTTCGTAATTATATGGTATTCGTGAGAATCAACCAAATTTCACTCCAGATGAGTTATTTTGATTTTTCATTTAAGTAGACACGTCACGCATCGTGTGCAATTTGCGCACAATGTGTACTACCCATCCGTACAGAATATCCACATACATACACAAACATATACACACCACATACATACACATATATACATATACACCACGGACACACACACACAGTTTACCAGATATGACGAACACTACACACACACACGAACACCCAAAATCGCAGTATGTAAGCCAAGAGATTGAATAGAGGTTATATCACTGAAACCGTGTACACTTGAAAAATGAAACGCAACAGGTGACTTTGACATTCCTAGTGATAAGATTTTCTAGTTCAGGCATAATCCTTGCCGTGCCTTATCTTGTAAAGTTAAAATTCTTACAAAGGTCACGCGACAGCTTTAGCATTCTCATTCAGGATCGTACTGTAGCATTTGGGTCGTAACGTATCGCATTTTAGTCATAATTTAGTAAGTTCGTTATAGTGACATTCATCTTTAAGTTTTATGTCCATATATAGTGATAATACGTTTTATTTTATCAGAGGGAGAAAAAAAATATTCCTACGTTATAAATTTAATTTAGTTTATTTTATAGTCCAAAAATAGTTTCTGTGATTTAAAAAAAATATAAAGTAAGGAAATTGCTATTTTATAATACTGATAAAAATTAAATGATTATTAATGAAATCAACAAATAAAACAATAGTATGTTGTACTGCTACATACACACTGAGTTTTCTCGACAAACGAGCGTTAAATTAAGTATATTTAAATTATAATTTTACATGAAGAGATTTTTTTAATTTTAGCTTTCAACAAACATTTTACTGGAACAATGTAAAAAACCAATTTACTTTCTTTTTCTATCCGTTGTGTGTTCAATCCACTAAAATTTTCCAAAATGACCCCCTAATCTCTATTTTGTTAAGAAAAATAGTACTTGCTACCTAACGAAACACATTTTATTTTATAAAAGTGGGATTTCACTTTAAAAAAATCTTACAGAAACAGCAAACATGATTCGAACGCTGACTTTTGCCTGCTCTTTGATCGTGTTTTTATCATTGATGGAGTCTATTGCAGGTACTGAGTGTTTTACAACAAATTAATCTTTTTAGAGAGGATGAAGTAGGTGAAATCTGGGCATTTCTTATTTGAAAAATTATTCATTCAGCGGCATCACATGCTTTATATTCCACCATTTTCAGAATGTTTCATAATGACGCTTGACAGCGTAACAATATGTCCACATTTATTTTTAAAATGAAGGTATTCATTATGTCTCAACATTGTTCAGCGGTTTCATGTATATATCTATATATAAACAGGTGTGTATGCGTGTGCGTGTGCATATGTATGTATATAAATATGTATGAATATATTGTAAATATATATATGTTAATATGAATGATTGTATGTAATATATATATGTTAATATGAATGATTGTAAATAGTATATTGTATGTAGTAATTCATTAAACATGGAGATTCTAGTAAAATATTAGGTTGCTTCTTCCCTGTAAAATATTATCAGGGAACAAATGCTATGTTTCCAGTTTATTCATCTCTAACTCCATTCTTTCTTACATTCAAATCTCAACTTACAGTTTCCTGCAACAGTATTTATTAGAATGAATCCTGCAAACAGCATAGCAATTTTATGAACCTTTTCACTAGAAACAATGCACATAGAAAGTTTGGAAGAGAGATGGAGAGGCTTGTTGGGTAGGGAGGGGTGATTTGTAGGACACACAGGTCGATAGCAGGATTTTCCAGAACTATAAACATGACTTCTTATTGCTATTGTTGCTGTCATTGTAAACAGACTTATTGCTATTGTTGCTGTCATTGTAAACAGACTTATTGCTATTGTTGCTGTCATTGTAAACAGACTTATTGCTATTGTTGCTGTCATTGTAAACAGACTTATTGCTATTGTTGCTGTCATTGTAAACAGACTTATTGCTATTGTTGCTGTCATTGTAAACAGACTTATTGCTATTGTTGCTGTCATTGTAAACAAAAGCTAAAGTACGTGTCAAAGTGTTTTGTTTTATTTATTTTTATAATTATATGCAATATATTATGATTGCTGTGCAGTCATCTGCTAAAGACTTTTTTTCTCTTGACAAGTGTCAGTCGGATCCCCATTGATTGCCAGTGACGACCAGACACCGATCATCCCAGAAGACACAACACAGACAGTTCACAAGACGTGTGAAAGCATCCAAGGAATTTGTCTCTCCAGAATGTCGTTCATTTTCTGTGGAGGGGGGACTGATGACACGGCAGTGTGCCCGTACAACGAGGAACTCTACTGCTGTAGAAGTTTATAATCCTGCAAATCAAGCATGGCATCATTCGATTAGTGGAATTTTTCGGGAACTTGTGTCAACTTTACAATAAAGAATGAAACTTTAAAAAATATATCTGCTACTTTATTTTTTACGATGTAATCAACGATTATAACGATAAAAAAAATGGAAAAAGAACTGCAATCGGCATTACATTACTTTAGTACGTCCAGTAATGACGTACTTTAAGGCGTTGGTTGTTTAATTTAACATTTACTATTCAATACTTCCTTAACTGGCTTGTCCGTATAAACAGTACATTTCAGTTTATTTATTGTTTATTTGTTGTAGAGGAGTATAAAACTAGTTTCAGCACAATATTATTTCCAAGGTCGGATGAAGTACGAAAAAATGGTCCAAACTGTCTTACCCTTTCCCCCGATCAACCATGCTCAAGAACAGCCTAATCTGTCTGTACACATTTCATTCCCCTCCCCCCCCCCCCCCCTTGCCAAGGAACTACCTAAATTTAACCCCCCTCCCGCCACCATACCTAGTAGCCCCAAACTGAACCCATTCTCTGTCCCGAATTCATTCCAGTGTAAGTAAATGTATGCTGATAGGAACTTTGTCATTAAAAGTATTCATTCCAGTGTAAGTAAATGTATGCTGATAGAAACTTTGTCATTAGAAGAATTCATTGGAAATAAAAATTAAGAAAAGAAAATATTGAATCTGCCCGAGTGTCTATCTGTATATATTGATGACGTAATCCTTGAAATATGACATCACGATGTGGTCGTGACATCCAAAATGCTAATATAACAATAAAATATTAATGTGACTAACTTTTCTGGGGACGGGAGGGGGGTGTTCGAAACATACAGAAAGTACATTTAGATCCATTGTTTTTTGTTTCTGAAAAATTAAAATAAAACTCAGGCAATTATAATGGGTCGCATTTGTTTGTGACATCCAGTTACCTGCGAGACAATACAAATTGTTTGATAGACAACGTGACTTCACTTACGTCTTATAGAACTTCTCACTTGTTACGTGACTTGTCTACCTCTCCCATAGCTTTAGGGTGAGGGACTTTTCTGTGCGCAAATCAGAGCAGCACTAGATCTGTATATTTTATAAATGGAATAACATCTTAATGATGCTACTATTAATATTATAGAAATATTATATTTATTCTAACCAAATTGATGGCTTTGATTTCTTCCGCACGTTAGCCTGTTGAAATCTTAGCTGAAATTCACCCGTCCAACCCAACTCATGGTACCACCCTAGGTAAGATAAATCCTGCAAACCTTACTTGCTGTAAGCATGAACTAAACAAGGAACCTAGTTCACTTGTTCCCAGTTACCCCACCTCACTGTGGCTAACTGGTGAGCAGACTCCACCCAGTCACCACTCAGTTGACTATATGGTGAGTAGGTTCATCTACAATCAAACCGCCAAAATCACCACTCACCGTGGGTAAAAGATGAGTAGACCTCACCAATAACCAAACTCTCAGCTAACATCGTAGATCCATTGCTTAGTACGCATCAAAGCCTTCCAGAAAGTCGGTGAGTGTTGGACGCGGACACTGAGTACAAATTAATCAGTACTATAATGAGAAATAGTTATGACCACTGAGACACGTTAAACTTAGTTAAAGGCTGTTTGTGTGACGAAAAATATCTGTGACGTGCACCACGAGAAATAGTAGTACTAATAATTTAAATACTATCTGTGACGTGCGCCACTTCGTTAATGAAATTATTATTTTAATTAATTAATCTTTGGTAACTAATTTCAAGTGATGAGAATATTAATTTTATTTTATTAATGACCCTCCAAAAGACACCACTCGTTTCTCACTTGGCGGATATTTTGTCGTTGTAAACGTTTTCACAATTCCACAACATAAAACAACGTTTACAGTCACATAAGGTTTCTGCAGGTGGCATCTTCTTACTAAAGGAGAAGACAAATCCCACTTTAATCTATATTTAGCAAGCCCCATTCACCAACTTTCTTCTCCAACATAAGAATATCAATATGCATAAGAAGGTCAATAAATTTAACAATAAATTTATTAAAAGAAAATCAACTATACAAATGACACTTACATTGAAACAGATAATTTGACATCAATATTCCATGAAACCTCATTTGCGTAATTTTAGTTTACAGTCTCTCTCTCTACATATATATATATAATAAAATTACAGCTAATTATAGTTGAACAATAGATTCAATGCAAATTGGAGGTTAGTCCTATGATAGAATAGAAATGGAGGTACTAGAATAGGTTATTATAAACTTCACATAATCTGGATTAAGTACAGCTTCCAGAGTCCTTTTCAATCACGTCACAATGTCAAAATGTCCGCGCTTAGCACGTGTTCCCGCCTCATGCACGAGAAAACACTGATGCGTCATTACTCTCAACCGACCTGGCATTCTCTTGCCTTTAGTTTCTTGAGCAGAACACAATCACAATGATTATGTTATCTTCACTGGACTGATATACTTAGTATCCTTGCTTTGGTACATCAAAAGTTGGGGTGTAGCGTACTTCCTTATGTTTACACTCTGCAACACACTTTGCAAGTTTCCCGCGCTTTCATGGTCACTGAAGTCACGACTAGTGAACAAACGAAAGGTAGCTAGGAGCTTGAAAGTTGAACTTGAGGTTCCACTTTTGACTCACAGGTCAGGGTTGAATTCACACTCACGAAGTGAGACACAACCACAACCAACAGAAGAAATCAGAAGGCTGCTTGCTGACTGCAACATACAATCAAGAGCAAAGCTAAGTTTCTTATTCATTACAATAAAGCTCCATTCTATTTCACAATATTCTCAAAACTTACAATCTCCTGCAACAGTAGTTATTATCCCCATGCACACGTGGTACAATAAATACAATGTATCAAACAATGTCACACATTAATACACCACATAGGCGCAGCTTAGTTCAACCATTTGTGGTGATTTATATAGTACATCTTTACAGAACACAAGAACAATTTGTCAATAGTAAATAAATCAACTTACATAGTACATCTTTACATAACACAAGTATAACACATCAATAGTAAATAAATCAACTTATATAGTACATCTTTACAGAACACAAGTATAACATATCAATAGTAAATAAATCAACTTATAGAGTACATCTTTACATAACACAAGTATAACACATCAACAGAAAAATATATGCTTACAAGTCCACTCTCTCTCTCAATCAGTTGTTTTCAACTCACCACTCAAGTTAACGACTGCCATCAGATCCGGACTTCTCTCTTTGTCTTCAAATTCAAAAGTGAACAGACAGCAAAATTCTCTACTGCAAGTAAACTGCTTCAACTCAGCCCATTGGCTAGTCTCGTCCTTATAAATCATAACTCATTGAACAATAAAAAAAAACAACTGCTCACTCAGTTTCCACTAGGTCAGCAACTCTAGAATATTCTTCCCTTAGGCTGTCTTCAAACTCAGACACTTTCAAACTAACACCATAAGGCGTGCACAAGGTCGGGTCACTCTCACAATTTAGCAACTTAAATAATTAAAATTAAAAATAGGGAGGGGCAAGTTTACTTTGTCACACTATCCTTATGGACAATTTTGTTATTTTCGTTGGGTTCATTTGTTTTTCATTTGTTGGTGGGGTTTTTATTTTGTTATTTCCAGCATCCTAAAGTTTTATAATTCCTTTTTTCTACGCCGCCTCTACCTTCTTCCTCAAATTAGTGCTGGGAGGTTGTTAGACCAACCGAGAGTTACCCTTAGTGGAAAGTGATTGTGGACTAGAGCTAAACCATATAATTCTAACTAGATTACCTAAGGGTGGAATCAAGACAATAATTTATTTCTCGTTTAGTTGTGAGAGACAGACTAAGAAGAAGTGACGTCAATTTGTGTTAGTCTTCCAGACACCCAGACGGTTCAGCCTTTATTTTACAAACCGTCTGTATTTAGCGCAAAGCCACCACCACACCACTTTAAACTGGTTTATACAAGAGTAAAGAGGATTGGTTCTTTGGAATAAGGATTGTAGGAGCTACATTGTGAACATAAAATCCCTCATACCATTTGTCCACTCCTTTTTTCCCTCAAAATTTTTCCATCTCTTGTTTTATCTATTTCTTCACAGTTTGCAAACAATTCCTCTAAATTTTTCCATCTTTTGTTTGTAGACTATTTTTTCACAGCTTGCAAACAATTCCTCTATTTTTTTCCATCTCTTGTTTCACAGCTTGCAAACAATTCCTCTAATTTTTTTCCATCTCTTGTTTGTATAATGTTTCTTCACAGCTTGCAAACAATTCCATCTCTTGTTTGTATACTGTTTCTTCACAGCTTGCAAACAATTCTTTTTTTTCTGTTACCATCGACTCCCATTCGCCCCTCTCTCTCTCTCTTCTTTTTCCTCTCATTTATTTTAGTAATTAATCGTCTTTTCAACTCCTTTTTTTAACCGACCGTTATTCTCTTTTAAAACAATTTCTTTCCTTAACTATCTATTTACCATTTCTCACCCCTCCACCTCTTTCCCAGTCTTTTCTCTCCCCACCCCACCCCCAACATACACACACGTAGACTCTCTTTTTCCTTATTTCCAATCTCTCTTTTATTATCTTACTCCTCGTCTGTACAATTTCCCCACACCCAACCCTTTCTGTGTTTTATTTTCCAAAGTGCTTCAACTCACTATTTCTTACCTCACGCTACTGTCGCCCCTCCCCCACTATTTTTGTCTTTCCCACCCACTTCCTTCCCACCATTTCTCGGAATACATTACACTTCTCCCCCCACTCCACTCTCCCCCCACCCCCACCCCCACCCCATCCCCGCCACACACCGTCTATCATGCTGTGGCCAAATAAACCGAAACTGAAAGAGGTAGTAAAGCGGATGTAAAATAATCCCAAATGTAGAGATACAACAAAACAAAGATAAAAATAAACTAACCTAAGACATCACTTAATAGATAGTTCTCACTGGCAAGCCCCAGTTCAGATGCAGTGTATTCCATTGTATTCATTTCACATTATTATTATTTATTTATGTATACCTAGAAATTTCACATTATTATTATTTATTTATGTATACCTAGGAACTTCATATTATTATTATTTATTTATATATTCGTAGGAATTTCACATTATTATTATTTATTTTATATATACATAGTGATTTTTTAAAATGTCGAAATTTTATGTTACAATTTTATGTTTATTTTATATTACTTTTAGTAGTAAGTTTAAAAATTGTTTCTCTTTATTCATCCTTCTTTGTCTTTATTTTTGAGAACGGATGGGACGGAAATTTGTTTGTCGTCTACTGGTCATCGACAGAGGGCTCAGGTACTGTTTGGTCACCCACTCAAACATGCGACAAAGAAACAAACACCAATATCATGTGTACAATACCGCCAAAAATTATAAACAACTCTACGCTGTGTGCTGCCATTCCAAGATCTGTGCTGCTAGTTGGCTGCCAATCTTCTCATCCTAGACCAAACTGTTAGTCACTAATCCTCAATCAGTAACCATGTCAGAAAGTATGTCCTTTTCAAGACTACAGTTACTCTAATTTCACCCTCACTAGGAGAATCAACACAAATTTATTTGTTAGGGGAGTGCAAAGATTTGTAAACGGACTTCATCAGCCTTTGCACACTTAGGAGCATTAATTCTGGACTATAGCGTTTGATGTAGTACGTCTTTATAAAAGAAAATGTGTATGTCTACTTTGTTGAGTGTAAATATAGTTTTAGCTTTTGTCTTTTGTCATACAATTCAATGGTCCTACTCTAATCTATTGTTGCCAGTTCATTCATACGACTCTTGGTCATTCTATCAGCTGTGTACACCTGTCTATTGACCTATGTGCGATTGATCATGGCTGTGGGAAAGTCATTCATCTGTCTATTGAACTGTCTATGTGTGTGACCTATACCTATCATGTTGATTTGTGTTTATATCCGTCCTGCAGGATATAAGAGGACTGTATGTGGCACACGACACCGATATCTATAGTCACATATACACAACCGCACATCACAGTCTTGATTAAAGTTGTAAAATTGCACAACAGAATTCTATCCTTAAACTTCCAGGGCTTCATCCATCCTATGCATCAAATTTTTTTTTCTCAGTTAAACTCAATCTCAGACTGCTTGCATTAATCTGCAGAACGAGAGAATGTCGGGCTGGATCGGGCGTGAACCCCTAATTTTAAAAAAAAAATCCACGAACCCTGATGACCTGACAGCTCTTTATCTCTTGCTTTCAGCTGGATCACAAGATGGTTCAAGTGATCTTAGAGTCTGGTTAGGTTTAGTCCTTAAGCATTTGAAAACTGACCAGAAATCGAGCAAACAAAGAATCAACAAAACTTGCACTGCCTCTGAAACCGAAATCCACCAGACATTCATTCATTACTTCATTTTCTAACATTTCTCCTTACCGCAACTAAATTCTCTTTCCTACGTCCGCTTGAGAAATCAGCGAAATAGTTAAAGCATGCATGAGAAAGTAAAAGCTCCAGCTCTCTCTCGTTTTCTCTCTCTTTTTCTCACACACACACAAACACACGCGCATACTTGCAGGTGTGCATCAATGAAGGGACATAGCTCGTTCTCGCATGGAGCGCTCCCATTGTGGAGAAGGATTGCCTCCCATCCAAGAATTTACAAATACGTAATTATACAATTCGTTAGGCCATATAACAGAGAGCAGAATTAAAGGACTGAGTGGGTGGGTTGTTTTTTTTAAAAAAGGTTCAGGAATATAAAAATTAGTTCCTTCTTTCTTTTTTTTTCTTTCTTTCGTTTTTTTTTCCTTCCTTCCTTTCTTTCTTTCTTTCTTTCTTTCTTTCTTTCTTTCTTTCTTTCTTTCTTTCTTTCTTTCTTTCGTCCTTCTTTCCTTCCTTCCTTCCTTCCTTCCTTTCTTTCTTTCTTTCTTTCTTTCTTTCTTTCTTTCTTTCTTTCGTCCTTCTTTCCTTCCTTCCTTCCTTCCTTCCTTCCTTTCTTTCTTTCTTTCTTTCTTTCGTCCTTCTTTCCTTCCTTCCTTCCTTCCTTCCTTTCTTTCTTTCTTTCTTTCGTCCTTCCTTCCTTCCTTCCTTCCTTCCTTCTTTCCTTCCTTCCTTCCTTCCTTCCTTCCTTTCTTTCTTTCTTTCTTTCTTTCTTTCTTCCTTTCTTTCTTTCTTTCAATTATAAAATATTGTTTTTACTTAAAACTATTAATTAAGAGAAATATAAAAAATAAACCTACTTTTATTTCATCATTATGTATAAAAGGCCTCCATACACGATAAGACATTTGTCTCATGAAGCTGTTATATGAGAAATATCTCACCATGAGCGGACATGTGTCTTACGAAAACATCCCTGTGAAATGTCTGTGACTGGTCTTACATTTCAGAAAATATTCTATTTTCCTAAGATAGTCGTAATGACTTCAAAATGTCAAAGCCAATAGAAATCTTGTGTTTTTTTAAATCATGTGACGCTGAAAGAGCAAAAGTACAAATAGAGAAGGAAAAAGACGACACTTGCTGGTGACATGAGCAAATTGATGGAGATTTATTGATGGATGAATGTTTGTTAATGCCGATACCACAGTTTATTTTAATTAGAGAAAAAGCGCTCTATTTCAATATAGCTTTCACTGACTTTTATAACATCAAGGAAGCCGCCATTTTGCATCATCGTATCACGTGATATTGCTATAATGATATGAAGACGGAACTAAGTATATGTGACTTTTGGAAGTGCTATGTGACCTTGTTTTACTGTGTGCGGGCAGGGCAGAAAAGGTATTATACAACACTTTTTCTTAGTTTGTTAAGAAGACATTTGTCTAACCGTGTGCGGATAGGGCAGACCCTGTTTTATACAAAACTTTTTCTTAGACAGTTTGTCAAGACATTTGTCTAACCCTGTGCGGAATGGGCAGTAAAGGTATTATGCAACATTTTTTCTTAGACAATTTGTTAAGATATATGTCTAACCATGTGCGGATAGGGCAGACCTTGTATTATACAACACTTTTTCTTAGTTTGTTTAAGGCATTTGTCTAACCCTGTGCGGATAGGGCAGACCTTGTATTATACAACACTTTTTCTTAGTTTAAGGCATTTGTCTAACCCTGTGCGGATAGGGCAGACCTTGAATTATACAACACTTTTTCTTAGACAGTTTGTTAAGACATTTGTCTAACCATGTGCGGATATGGCAGACTTTGTATTATACAACACTTTTTCTTAGACAGTTTGTTAAGATTTTGTCTAACCCTGTGCTGAGGTGATTAAGATAAAATTGGCAAAACGACCGACCGGTGATAGTTGAGGCTCCTCCAAGCTTGTTCATCACCAAAATAAGATTTGTAACGAGAGTTAGCAGGCTTTCTCAGCTAAGACAACGTGTATACCCAGTGAACCATGGCTACTGAGCAAGGACAAGGTGCGCACCCACTGAACCATGAGTATTGAGCTAGGTCAATGTGTGTACCCGGTGAACCATGAGTATTGAGCTAGGTCAAGGTGTGTACCCGGTGAACCATGAGTACTGAGCTAGGTCAAGGTGTCTACCGGGTGTTTACTGGCTAGTTATTAGAACAAGATGTATGTTCAGTGTTCACTGGCTCTTTGTCTAAGGCAATGTGTATGTCCAGTGCTCATTGGCTAGTTATCTAGAGCAAGGTGTTTGCCCAATATTCACTGGCTAGTTATTTAGAGCACTAGATAACTGTTCACTGGCTAGTTATCTAGGACAAGGTGCATACCCATACCCAGTGTTCACTTGCTAGTTAGCTAGAACAACCTCATTGCCCAATGTTAACTGGTTAGATATATAGAACAAGGTATGTGCATAGATTTCACCGGCTAGTTAGATGGAACAAGTTATATACTCAGTGTTCACTGGCTAGTTATCAGGACATGTTGTATATCCTGTGTTCATTGGTTAGTTATTTAGGAGAATGTTTATGCCCAGTGCTCACTGACTAGTTAGCTAGGACAAGGTGTGTTCCCAGTGAACTCTGTCTACTAAGCTAGGACAATATGTACACAATCACATTCAGTTATCATACGATAACCGAAATAAATCACCCGCACTATGATAACGAACAGCTGTAATCGATTGTCGGTTTGATGTGAATAATTAAAATGACGTACTCAAAACGAATGACGAACACTTTACGGAATGGCTGCTTCCAGTTAATTGTGATGATCGCAGTTTAAGTTGATGAGGCTGCGTTGGGATGATCAGACTTCTATAGTAGTAATGATGATGTTGGGGTGTTGGTGGCAATAGTCCTGTGTGAGGATGGCAACGTTTCTGGGTACATAATATGTGCAATCTGCATCACAAGCTGTTTTCTTTGCAAAATTGTCGACAGCAGAAGGAAACTGTGTTTGTATTTTGTGTTATATAATTGATTTTTATTGTAGCTACAGTACTAGATGTTCTTGATGCTGTTTATGGGTGAGTGCGTGTGTGCATGCATGTATGTGTGTGTGTGTTTGAAAGCCCGCTTTCCACGCTTACTGTATTCGGAAAGTTTATTTACATACGCTTGCACGCAAGCACGTACATTCATATTCTAATGACGTCATTTTCCTTCTTCCCAAAGTCCCACAACTCTCCAGCGCCTTTCATTTAGTGCTCATCTTAACATACAAAAATCCATCTTAACATACAAATATCCATCTTAACTACAAATATCCATCTTAACATACAAATATCCATCTTAACATACAAAAATCCATCTTAACATACAAAAATCCATTAACTACAAATATCCGTTTGAAATATTTGTACCCTAGAATAAATCACACTCTCACTAAAGCTATTCCTCGTGAAAAGTACAATATAATCATTTCACTTCTTTAGATCCCTACTGACTCTTCAGTCTATCATTCCTTAAATAAACTCTCAACAAGTTAAAAAACTGTTTATTCCAGCTATGGTCAATCTCCAATTACTGATAGCAAACTTAAATAATTAATTAAACTGTATTCTGCAGAGCAACATAATGCAAATTGAGAATCAATAATTAATTTGATTTTTTTTAGCATAGCAAAGGCTTTCTCTGAAGTGGTGACAGAGGTGCACGACTCAATCAGCTGAACGCCAGTCGAGAAACTAGTAGGGTCATAATACATAGTTATGACACAAAGAAACTCGAAAGATAGCAGCCTCATCCGAGTATCTCTCTCGTAAGTGAGACGGAAGGGGCTGGTACTTTACTTTGCCTGTTGCATGCAAAACTAGAAACAGTGAGCAAATGCATGTGTCACGACTACTAACATGTGAGCGTTTCCAGTTCCAGAGCGTCCGTTAGACCTCGGACTGGGCTTGTCATGTCAACGAACGATTTCATCATTCAGACGGAGTGGGAAGGAACTACGGGTAGTGGTGTATCTTCAGTTTATTTGTTTTTAGCCTGCGTGTCTTCAGACGGAGTGGGAAGGAACTACGGGTAGTGGTGTATCTTCAGTTTATTTGTTTTTTTAGCCTGCGTGTCTTCAGCTTATGTGTCTTCAGCCTGCGTGTCTTTAGTTTGCAGATGTAGTGTGATGTTTCTTTTCAGACTCGACTGGCATTTGGAAATATTCGAAGGAAAATCTAAGACAACAAGGAATATTTTTCTTTAAAAAGGAGAAAAAAAAGAAATTGTTTGTATCTGATTAACTCATACTGGATATAGGTCTACCAGTTTTTCTTCCACTATGAAGCAGCAGTGTTGAAACTCTATTCATTCATTCTTTTCCCGTCTAGGAATTACCAGCATCATATCTATATTCGTTCATTTCCACCTTCTTTGTTTGAAGAGAAGCGTGAAACGTCTTGAATGACAAATCATGAGTAACGGGGAGAGAACTGCCATCTTGACTCTGCTCGTCATTCTCTGCAATGCTGGAGCAGGTGAACAAGTTCACTTACTTTTACTTCCTCACCTTTCTCTTTTGGCTCACACACACACGCGCACACACACACACACACACACACACACACACACACACACACACACACACACACACACACACACAGTCTCTCTCTCTCTCTCTCTCTCTCTCGCTTCACTTTTCTTGCTCTAGTCTTGGGGAACTGATTAGGGAAAATAAAGACTGCAAAGGCGTCAGTAGCAACTAAAATGATGGAGTGAGGGTAGCTAGTGTACACAGAAAGTTGTGACCTGCATCTTTACATACACGTGATTAGTTAGATATGCATATACCTGAATGATTATGATGGTGAGTGTGAGTGCGTATGCGAATAAATATGCATTTATCTGTTAGAGTATGAGTCAAACGATTACAGTTGTGATGCATTGCGTGTGATTTACATTTTTCAACATATGATTATGTGTATTTATATGTATATACGTATGTAGGTATTTGTTTATGTACATGTATGTGTGTGTGTGTGTGTGTGTGTGTGTGTGTGTGTGTGCGCGCGCGCGCGCGATTTGTTGTTGTTGATAATTTAAACTTTCTTTTTCAAAACAACTGTGTGTGTGTGTGTGTGTGTGTGTGTGTGTGTGTGAGAGAGAGAGAGAGAGAGAGAGAGAGAGAGAATTAACTTTCAAGTAGTAATAAGAGAAAGCGAAAAAAAGAGAAAGAGAGAGGAATACAAATATATTCAATAATCAAAGCAATCTGTTACTCTGTTACTTGGATATTGTATGTTTCATTGCTTAAACACTATTTTACAATTTCATTTGCAATATTACAGTTTCATTTTCACAATTAAACAACAAGCTGTTGTTCAAGCAGCATCGTAAGAATCACCAGTCATAAGGTGCTTATTAAACAACATTGTGACAAGTAGTGACAAAATAGCATGATAACAAGAAACGTATTTAAATAGTATCACAAGTAGTGACAAAATAGCATGATAACAAGAAACGTATTTAAATAGTATCACGAGAAATAGTGACAAAATAGCATGATAACAAGAAACGTATTTAAATAGTATCACGACAAGTAGTGACAAAGTAGCATGATAACAAGAAACGTATTAAATATTATCACGACAGAAAGTTTAGAAGGTGACAACGTGACAGCAAGTGAAGAAAATGAAAGCAAGAAAGGAAAGTTAGAAAATTATATTGTGACAAGTTTAGAACACAAATTGTGACAGGAAATGTAGACAAAGATATTGTTGCAGACATATTTAGAATGTCATATCATGACAGGGAGTTTAGAAAATGACATCGTGACAGAAAAGTTAGAAAATGACATTATGATAGGAAGTTTAGAAATTGAAATTGTGGCAGGGACTTTATAAAAGACATTGTGGCAGGAAATTTGGAAAATGGCATTGTGACAGGGAGGTTAGAAAAGACATTGTGACAGGGAGTTTTGAAATTTGAGTCTATAAGCATTCTGCATAGAGGCTTACAATGTCTTGAGTTTATTCTTGGTTTTATGACTGTTATAATTGTAGGGTCGCTGAAAACAATACCAGATAAAGTTTACAACTGCGCCAGACACTGCAGAGGTAAGTATATACGGGTATTTTAACAAGATCTACTATTGTAAAGTATATTCCTAAGAATATTTTTTTAATTTCCAGTTCAATGTTAAACAAAACATGCAATTATTGCTAATAAAAATTAACAATACAGTAAATATTTGAAGTGATTTTTTAAAGTAGCTTTAGATCCTTTGTTTATTTAGTCTTTATTTGGTTTTACACAGATAAATTTTGAAACGAGCTACAATAAATTGTTATCTCCCCTCCATTCACTAGCATATAGATGATGTGTACCGCAATTTTTACTGTGTAATGTTTTGCAAGCAGCAAGTAGGCTGTTGGTATAAGAGAGTATATACATGACTTGGAAATGGTTGATTGGAGAAAAAAACAAATGAAAATGAGATCTGATTTGTTACTGACTTTTTGGGTTTTTTTGTTTTTGTTCTTTTCAGGAAAAATAGAGAGCCATTTCGATCTTATTTCATTTCTTTTTTCGAAATCTAGCATCTAACAACAATGTTGACTATAGTTTATTTCTTCTTCTCCATGTATGCCTTTGCAATCGAAGTGGAGATCAGAGCAGAAATAAGCAGGAGAACGAACTATCTAATCATTTCCCGACAAAAAAGAGAAATATTAGCACACAGATCTTATTTACTAAACTCAGAATTAATGTTAGAGGGTTTTGTGTGTGTGTGAAAACGCACTGTGGTACTTTTTAGTTTAATAGCTCAACAACAACATGGCATGCGTGTGTGTGTGTGTGTGTGTGTGTGTGTGTGTGTGTGTGTGTGTGTGTGTGTGTGTGTGTGTGTGTGTGTGTGTGTGTGTGTGTGTGTTTGTGTGTGTGTGGGGGGCTTCTTTTTACTACTGATCGTACACACTTAAAGAGGATTTTAAAGGGGAACATTTTAACATCATTAATAAATGACCGAGATGGTGGGAATCAGAGGGCATCGCGAGATTAAGATAAAACCTGGTTGCATCAACAGGCAAGATTCTTCAAACGATATATATATATATATGCGATAAGTGATACACTGAATGATTTCAAATTGCAAATATGTTTCATTTTAAATTAGTTTTCTTCCCTAAAGACTTATGAAGAGGGAATTAAGTATGCTTTTTGTGATGTTTCAATTAGAGTTAAGTATGTTGTTGTGATGGTAATGTGTTTCAATTTAAGTATGTTGTTGTGATGGTAATGTGTTTCAATTTAAGTATGTTGTTGTGATGGTAATGTGTTTCAATTTAATTTAAGTATGTTGTTGTGATGGTAATAGTTTGAATTGCTAAACTTCTACGCAGACTTAAGGCTAGGAAATTTTGTATCTGTTGTAGTGGCAAAACGTGTTATTTAATGCGTGCATCTGCCTCACGAATGTCTTTTTAAAATTAATAAAATTAATTTAAAAAATTACATTTAAGACAGGCAAACAAACAAGCAGTTAGATAGATGGATAGTTACGCAGAAAAATAGAAAAGTAGATAGATAGATAGATAGATAGATAGATAGATAGATAGATAGATAGATAGATAGATAGATAGATAGATAGATAGATAGATAGATAGATAGATAGATAGATAGATAGATAGATGGATAGATGGATGAATAGATGGATAGATGGATGGATGGATGGATAGATAGATAGATGGATAGATGGGTAGATAGACAGATAGATAGATAGATAGATAGATAGATAGATAGATAGATAGATAGATAGATAGATAGATAGATAGATAGATAGATAGATAGATAGATAGATAGATAGATAGATAGATAGATAGATAGATAGATAGATAGATAGATAGATACATAGATAGACACATATGTACTCTTGTGAATGTTTGTATGTTTGCGTATGTGTATGCGTAAGCGACTAAAAAGTATAAATAAACCTTTCTTCTTTTTTCCTTAGTGAGTGGTCAGCGAAAATTCCACTACATTCGAGAGAGTACCTATGTTTTTAACTATTCCATTGACACGTCGATGTTTCTCGAACAGTTTCCTGATAAAGCAACAAAATTGCAGTTCTCTGCTCTTGCCCATGTCCATGTATTCAACACGTGTGAGATGACCTTGAGAGTAAGCACTGCAAACAGCTCTAGAATTATATGCGTGTACCTTGCTTTAGATAAGTTCATAGATCCGAGGGATTACAATCACAAGGTGAAATGCTTTAATCAGGTGCTGTAAATAAAATACAATACTAAAAATATAAGTACTTCATCTTTTGGGTCTGAGAATATTGTCCTCATTATTAATTCAACTATCCGTCTTTATATGGCGTTTGTAAAACGGGCGGGTATATCATTTAAACATTATTATAAACTATCATTACTGATTACAATTTTCATCTACTTTCATTTATCACTACTGATATTGTTCATCGTTAAATGCGGTATACGCACAATTTAAGGCACTCCAACATCCAGAAAATCTCTTTTTTTGTGTATAATGTGCCACTTTAAACAGATTGTTCGCTACTATGAATCCACTTAACGACTTTCTATTGGACATGTCATTCTTGAAATCTGATATTTATTACAGTCTTTCTAGAGTAGGTCAGTGTTGTAGACTCAACTGTTCCTATTAGTGACAGAGCTTTAGGAATATCATAACAGTTTTACTGTTTTCAGTATTATTATTATTTCATCTTTAACTACAACGACTACGCGAAACACTTAATACTATTAATATTAATCTTATTTCAGCTTAAAGAACTTCGCATCATGGAATCAAACCATTCTTTGACAACGGCGCACTTGAAAGCAGCAGAGAACTCTGGAATGTTGAAGAGAGATTTGGAACGTTATTCTCTACACTTTTCCTTCCAAGATGGCCGCATAAGCGACATTTGTCCGACAGAGGGCGATACAGTTTTGGCGCTAAACATAAAGCGCGGCTTCCTATCTGCCTTTCAGACAAGTGGAGATAAATCTGAAATGATTTCCGAGGTAATCAGTTCTAAGCTTAGCTGTAAAACGTGAAATGATGCAGTAAAGGGGAGTGAAGTAAGACGTTCAGACTGTAATGTTTGTTTTTGTTTTTTTAGGTTATGGTAGTATTTTATTTTTATTTTGACGTGTTTGAAAGAAAACCTGGTCTTCTTAACTTTTAACATGAAGAAAACTGAACTATAATGATCATGCACATATATTTGTTTTATTGTCAAATTTCTTTGTAAATACTTGCAAGTGTGTATTTGTGGGTACTTCTGGATTTTTGTTGTATATGTATATGCGTGGCGGAATATTGTGTGGCAAAAGTTATATCGTTGACATCACCAGCATGGTGAAAGTGAAATTATTGATTCACAAGCAAGAGATCGTGATATTACTGACATCATAAGCATAGAGAAAATGACATTGCTGACATCACAATCATTGTGAAAGTGAAATTACTGATACGACAAGCATGGTGAATATGTATTATTAATAATCATGACTTCCATAGTACTGTGAACGTGACATTACAGACATCAAAAGGGTGATGAGAATGGCATTACTGACATTAAATCATAGTAAAAGTGACATCACTGGCTTTACAAATATGGTAAAAGTCGTAGTATTACCTCAAATCTAGTTAATGTGATAGATATATTGACATCGTAAGTATAGTTAATGTAACATTATGTACATATGAAGTGTGGATTAAGTGTTACATATGTTTTAACACAAGTTGGAACAATTTGCAAACAATCTGTCGCTATAACATTTCGCATCGATATAAAGAACAAATAAAAACGGACTGACTCTTAAATATGATTCTTTTCTGATCATTATATTATTTCACTATTCTACACTAAACTGTTAGAAGAACTGGTGTGTGATGACTCGGAAAAACGGTTGAAAATGTTTAGGCGCGATAGTTGTCTTTAACCAATAAACACAAACAACAAAACATCAGAAAGAAAAGGGGTTCTGAGAATCAATTATAAAATGTTGTTTTCTTATAATGTTAACTGTTTCTACATTCCATAAATATATGTCACTGTGTGTGTACTGCAGACAGACGTATCAGGACAATGTATGACGCATTATACTATGACTCAACACGGCGGTCTTAGCTTTACAGTACAGAAAGTACGACATCTGAATAATTGCTCAAGTCGTCATGGAAACCGTTCAAACATTCATTTTGCCAGATATGATACCTATTCGGTAAGTCTGTAAACTCTCCCCATCTTGCTCTTTAACTAGCCTGACTATCTATCTATCTATCTATCTATCTATCTATCTATCTATCTATCTATCTATCTATCTATCTATCTATCTATCTATCTATCTATCTATCTATCTATCTATCTATCTGTCTGTCTGTCTGTCTATCTATCTACCTTTATCTGTGATGGGCGGTTCAACAGATTAGCTACCCAACCTATAATTTACTTAATCCCATCCGTACAGTCCTTCATAATTTGCAGACAGAGAAACTCGGTTAAGCCTCTGAGACATTAACCATTAATTAATTTACTTCCACCCGTCTTTGAGCGTTACCTACTCAGAACTCCTATCCCTCCTTACAAGTTCGAGTACTTCTTAACAGTATAAAAATTCTGGTCCACACTCTTTTTCAGCTCAGGGGAAACTTCCTAAATATGTGGTTGTCTAATATTTTAGTACAAGTAAAATTTAACCCACCCACCCCCACAAGAAGGCATATCTCCTTTGTTTAAATACAGAAGTGGAAGTGTAATTAACAAATAACAACATTTAATTTATTCAACATAACAAAAGTTAAATAAGAAACAATTGGTACATAATAAGTAGTAGTTACAAAGGCAGGCCGGTTAAGGAGTAATGTACATATGACCTAAGTTAATGACTAAATCATAAACTCTAACTACTGAAATCTGGTACAAAATAGACTTGTTATTATGTGACAGCTCATATTCTCTCAAAATGTATTTAACCAAGTATAGTTCATTATACAGACTCCAAAGTCTCTGTGCATATGCTACATGAATATTTAGTCTAACTCCTAGGAAATTAGTAATGATTGCAGATATGAATAAGAGTAAGAAATGGGATGTTACATAACAAGAGACATTTTAAGGCAGTATAAATTTTGAAGTCAATTGCTGGTATTCTGTTTATCTGTGAAGATGGAGTTATCTCATTTGGCATGTCAGCAATGTGTACCATGCATTGAGGTGAACTGTCAGTGGCACTTACTTATAGGCAGCCAGATGGTAGCGAGTCATGAGCTGTAATTTCATGTGACTGGCAGCCAGATGGTAGCAAGTCATGAGCTGTAATTTTGTGTGACTAGCAGCTTAAAAATGAAGACTTAGTTGAAGTCTTTACTGAAGAGCTTGATGAAACTGATGACTGGATGAATGTACAATATAGAAGTGAAGAATGCAGACTTCAGAATGCAGAATTTGTAGATTGGAAAGACTTCAAAGCACTGTGGAAAAACAGTTGACATAGGTGTGAACCATTGTTTATATGATATATATAATTAGGCCTCCCACACACTCTCTCTGTCTCAGTTACGTTCATGCACACATTGTATCTGCAAACAAATACATTGTCCAGACTTATCCACACACATACATTGTATCTACAAATAAATACAGTGTTCAGACTTATCCACACACACACACATTGTATCTACAAACCAATACACTGTTCAGCCACATTCACACACACATTGTATCTGCAAACTAGTACATTGTTCAGCCACACAGAAATATGCAGAAATATAATCAATGGATTTCTTGAATAAAAGAAGAAAATTACAATTAGAATCTTCCACATGGAGCTGAAGAAAGAAGTTTAAATATGATAAATACACAATAAACATTTCTCATTCCAAACATACAGTTTGGAGGGTTTCCTGAAGATGGAGAATACAATTATACAACCTAAACTCAAACAATTCTACTTACAACAATTTAACAATGATTCTGAGAGCATCACAGTTCAACTATATGACAAGGAGGAAAAAGTTAACTAAGCATTTCAGAGAGGAAGAATTTTAGTCCTATAATTTTCTAAATACACAAAGTTTAGTTACAAGCTATTAACTATTTGAAACATACTCAACTGCACTGTTGACTGACTCAAGTTTTCAAAATCAGGACTGGTGTGTTTTAGACAGTGTCTGTTCTCAAATTTGTTCTATCTTATATATTTGCATATCTTTACCTTTCTTTGTTATAACTGGAAGAAAAGATAATTTTGCTTGGGTAAGGGCCCCCAGTCATGTTCTTATTATTTCCATTTCTCAAGTGGAGATTACCTTTTCACTCAGAGAGACATGTGTTTGAACTGACAGTCTAAAGAATTACTGGCAGACAATGCCGGACAATTCTGGGCCCATATGTTTCAAGTTACAGTTACTTAAGAGAAGTAATTTCCATTTACACAAGGGCTGAGAAAGATGGCTGCAGGTGATTGGAATCTACTCATGCATGTCTGAGGGTCTATAGAATGAACATCAGGTGGCTCTACTACATAGTGCCAATTACACAATCATATAGACGTCACTAGACTGGACTGTCCACTCTTAATTAGCACTTTAACAGGTATTTTGTATCCTGACTTAACAACGGTTCAGAAATCTTAAAAAACGAAAATGACAGACACTTAATTAGATTAAGAATCTTAAAGAATTAATAAAAAATAAAATAATAAATTATTACATATGTCATTTCCATTTTTGATGTTACACTATCTACGTTTTTTCAACCCTATCATATACTATAGACCTTCTAAAGTCCTGAATGAGAATTACTAACTTGGCAAAAACGATTACATAACCGTGAGCAAATATATGTTTCAGTTACCAGTTAATTCTGATGAACATATGTTCGATTCTTTTCGCTGTAAACACCTCTGATGTCTTTGTTTCTTTTTAATCATTTTAAATATTCACATACTGATCCATTCTGCCTATGAATCAGCTATGTAGTTTATGATTGTTTCTTTGATTAATAGATTGTCTGACCTGGGTAAAGCCAATCTCTTCTACAGTTTAGGATCTCTGTGTTGATTTGGACGGTTTACAATGAAAGATAGTGCCAGTTCCTCCAGGAAACAAACAACCACATTTCCCCATAGCATTAGTTCGCTTTTCAGAGCTATTATTATACTGTAAAGGTTCCAGTTAGTGACGGTGCCTCTCTGTATAAATAGCTCAACACCACAATGGATAGGTGAAATTACCTTGTCATTTCTGTCTTTGTCTTGAGCAGTCTGGCGAGTCAAGGAATCTGCCATCCAGTCAACAAAATTGCCAGCAGCTCATCGACAGTCGAGGAATTCTGAAGACAGTCATCTGCACAGAACGTCACAACGTCCGATCGATCGACACACAATCAAAAGGCGCAGTAACTGAGATCACTCAGAAAATTGAGTTCGTGACTCAGAAAAAAGAGTCCATATTTCCAGAAAGTAGGTTTTGCGGTGTTCGCGCATGCGCACATTTAAAAAATGTTTAAAATGTCTAAGCATGTGTGCATGAGATATATGCGTTTGTGTGAGTGTGAACGAGAGTGTGTTTCTATGTTTGAAAGAGAATATATAAATGTATTTGTTAGAATAAATGTGTATGTGTGTGAGAGAGAAAGTGTGTGTGTGTGTGTGTGTGTGTGTGTGTGTGTGTGTGTGTGTGTGTGTGTGTTAAAATTAAACTAATTTACTGTTGTATATACATTTGTGTGACTGTGGAATGGTTAAAGTTAAACTAATTTACTACTCTGTACACAAGCGTGTGACTGGAATGGTTAAAGTTAAACTAATTTATTACTGTGTACACAATTGTGTGACTGTGGAATGGTTAAAGTTAAACTAATTTATTGTTGTATATACATTTATGTGACCGTGGAATTGTTAAGTTAAACTAATTTACTATTGTGTACACATTTGTGTGACTACCGACTGGTTAATGTTAAAGCAATTTACAACTGTGCATTCATTTGTGTAGGAGCAAATTTAAGCAGTTCTTAAACATTCAATATTTTTTTTAAATCACTGGTATTCAAACAGTTTTAAATTTAGAATGCACTACATTAAATATCTTGTGCTTGAAAAGTTGTGACATGTTTTATGTCAGAAGTGTGATAATTATAATTATATTAATTAATTATAATTAATCATTCATTCAGAAATAATGGACAGTGTCATTGAAGTGATCTTTAATTTCATTTGTATCACTATGCAGTTTGTGAAGAAATGATTAATATCTTATTTTATCTTCACATGTGTACCCCTCACATGTACTGTATGACTGGTTTCTGTTTGTTTAGATTTTATCAAAAGAGCTCGATTAGAAAGCGAGATCGCTGACACTAGTCAGGACGACAACCGGAAAACTGCAACACATACAGTCCAGCTTCAGTTACGAAAATTATGCGACAAAACTAAGACTGACTTAGGTCTTCAGGTACCCGATCTATTTTGGGAGCTTGTAGGTCACATGCGCAAAATGGATGCTTCTAATTTGAGGGTGTTGTATGAGAAAGTGTCACATACGTCATTCTGCGGCCGCAGCAACGATTTCGTACTGTGAGTTTATTTCCAACATTTTATGAATCTTTAATGATGCAAATAAGGATGACGTGATTGGTAGTGATGTCACAGAATGGTTAAACATGATTGTAGATGAACTTTGTGTTTTAGCTAGATTCATCTAATTATCTTTGTTCTTTCATGTTTCTAATGTAGCAGTCATATTCAGAATATAGGTCAATAATTGAAGTGTATTTGTAATTAAGCATATTTATAGTAATTTAACTATAATTATTTATATAATCTACCCAAACTGGTTTATTCTAAGTACATATATAATAGTCTAAGTGCATTTATAACATGTATAATGATGTTTAATGCAAGACGAAAACCACAAGACAGATGTGATATTTTAGATACTGAATTGTCATGACGAAGACCACAAGAAAGATGTGAAGTTTTAGATATTGAATCGTGGTGACGAAGACCACAAGAAAGATGTGATGTTTTAGATACTGAATTGTCATGACGAAGACCACAAGAAAGATGTGATGTTTTAGATATAGAATCGTGGTGACGAAGACCACAAGAAAGATGTGAAGTTTTAGATATTGAATCGTGGTGACGAAGATCATAAGATAGAATGTTTTCAATACTGCAGCAGGAGCTTATGCATAATAATTT
This sequence comes from Sinotaia quadrata, assembly GCA_028829895.1. NCBI lineage: Eukaryota > Metazoa > Mollusca > Gastropoda > Architaenioglossa > Viviparidae > Sinotaia > Sinotaia quadrata. The sequence goes on from CM054179.1 coordinate 66,645,115, forward strand.
AAGTATATGTGTAATTTTTTAAGTGTATTTATGCCATTTAAGTTTATTCGCAATGCTCTGAGTGCATATATAATAATAACAAAAATTATGTAACAATCTACAAACAAATATAGTAATGTGCGTGTGTGTGTGTGTGTGTGTGTGTGTGTGTGTGTGTGTGTGTGTGTGTGTGTGTGTGTGAATCTAAGTAATATGTAATAATTTAAGTACGTTTATATAATACATATGTAACACTAAGTACATTTATAAAATCTCAGTACAAGCATAATACGTGCATTTGTAATATCTATGGACATGCTAATAATCATATGTGTTAAATTATCTTAATACAAGTGTAATGCGTGATCTAAGTATGCTTGCAAAATTTATGAATAATTATATACTGAAGTATGTGATTATCTAAATACTTTGTTAATAATGTAAATTCAGTAAGTAAATATTTATACTTTATTTATACTTTATTTATAATAATCTAACTACATGCATAATTGTCTAAGAATATGTAACAATCTATGTACATTTATGATAACCTACAATTTCATAGGTAATAGTCCAAATTGGTACACTAATAATTTATTTCATGAGAACTAATCTAGGTACGTGTAATAACCAAATGTCATATGAATGCTCCACGTACTTGTATAAATTATTTTTGGGTAATTATGTACGTAATAATTTAAAAATAAGCAAAACTCTTTATGTGTGTGAAATAATCTAAGTACATACTTGTCTGTTAAACTAAATACAAGTGCAAAATCTCGTAATTGTTTCACAATTGTGCTACTTGTTTAGCAATCAATGTGCAAAGAACATTTACTCGTTACCATTATTTTATTGCTTTCGTGACCAGAGGGCAGATATGATATAAAAAAAATAAGTTACTTTATTGCGTAGTTAATGGCAAATTATAAAAAAAAAAAACTTCCCGTGTAATGTTTATCACTTCCTAAGGAACGATTTTACACGACCCCTAATCAGCATTAGCTTCCGGCAAGCAATAACCTGACAGCGTCAACACTTTCATGGCTACAGTATGGTTTCCGGGACCAGAAAACCAAAAGTAAAAAGACATCCAAGAGCCAGTTTTTAATTGACTGTTTCACTCATGAAAGGCCACTTAGGATAAGCCATTTAAGAACTGAATGTTTTACTTAGATAGAGCCAGTTATGAGTTCATTCTTACAATTTGGTAGCTCTAGCCCTAGAGGTTTTCTTTACCACTCAAGCAGAGACAATTTGTGGCTGACTGTCACGAACTCAGACTAAAGTACAGCCATTTATAGACTAATTGTTTCATTCAAGATGTAGTCCTGTAAGTTTACTCTATCACGTAAATTGAGTCATTTAGTAGGTGCATAAATGACTCGGATAGAACCAGTTAAAGGTTGACTGTATTACTTGAGTAGAATTAGCAATAAATTACTGTGATACATTAGCTAATGGTTGACTCTAGGGTAGGAATATTAATGATTGATTGCATCACTCGGTTAGGACTAGTTACAGGTTGACTTAGTAGGATCAGTTATTGGTTTAATTGCACCACTCGAGTAGAACCAGTTAGAGGTTGACGGTATCGCTCGGACAGAACCAGTTAGAGGTTAACTGTATCAGTCGGGTAGAACTAATAAGAGGTTGACTGTATCAACCGGGTAGTACTCGTTAATGGCTGATTGTAATACTCAGAAAATAATTATTGGATGACTGCATTACTCGGCTAGAATAAGTTAAGGAGTTACTATTACTCATTTAATCCATAAGTAAAGCCATTTGAGTAAATACCATGGCAAAGCCAGCTAGATTGCGTCAATGGGGAAGTTCACTTACTTAGATGCTTATATCATTCGGGTAGATCCAGCTGTTGGATGTCAAAGCTGTTGGGTGTCTGGATTATGTTGACTTAGGAAGAAGCTATACTGTAGTATAAGGAAACCGAAATTCGATCCCAGCGGAGTGAAACAACATTTACGGGTGTCTAGTCCTTGACATGGAGCGATAGAAGAGGTTTCAATGCTACAAGCCGGGCAAGCTACAGAGCGTTTGACAGTTACAATTAGAAACATTAGGCCCTGCCCAGTGCCCAGGCAAAATTGCACCTAGAAAGCCCCACCACTACCCCCTCAAAAATGTTAACTCCCTATCCCCACCCATCTAACTCTATTTCTTCTTTTCCTTGGTGCTTTCGCTTGTTTGCAAAATTAGTGAAAGCTGGATGCGGGCATCAAATTCAACTACAAAAAATGAATATATTTAGGCGAATATTTCTTGTAGTCTCCCCAACTAATTCTCACCAAGTCTACCTCCCGCCCCCACCAACATCCACAGACACTCGCACTGCTCTTCCTCATCCAGTCAGCTCCATGATCAACTGCGTTCCTTCCATTTTAAATCCAGTGGATGAGTAATGCTAGTGTTCGCAGCGACATTTTTTGACGATATGCCGATGTAAACTTATCGTGTCCACAGACCTTAACATACAGTGGAGTTCAGGTGTTTGCACTGGTACTTATCGATAGTGTACCAATGTAAACCGACCGTGCCAATATGTAATAAAGCAATTTGAAACTGATAGTGTACCAAATGTAAACCGACCGTGCCAATACGCAACAAATTCGCTTATTATGACTTCTGTTTACTACTGCTGTTTTTTTATTATATTTTGTAATTGATACAAATAATACGTATTGTCAGTAAATGACAAGTCTCTCTCTAATACTTTTGATTATATTTTGTAATTGATACAATAATACGTATTGTCAGTAAGACAATTTTCTCTCTCTAATACTGGCTGCCTGCACGACTCTGAGAATCGATTTGTTGACTGGAAACTTCACTGCGTATCACTAGTTCATAGTTTCTATCATTGGCATTAGTGAAAACTGACCACTATTAGTATTAGTATATCTGTCCAACACTGACCACTATTAGTATAAGTACGTCTGTCCAAAACTGACCACCATTAGTATTAGTATATCTGTCCAACACTATGATAATAACAGATGATCATAATTGGTTTTAGTGAAAGTTATGCTTCTTTATTATTAGTCAAAACTGTCCAATAGTATCATTAAAACTGTCTATCAATGGAATTATTAAAACTGTCCATAAATGGTATTATTAAAACTTTCCAATGGTATTATTAAAACTGTCCATGAATGATATTAAAACTGTCCATAAATGGTATTATTAAAACTTTCCAATGGTATTATTAAAACTGTCCATGAATGATATTAAAACTGTCCATAAATGGTATTATTAAAACTGTCCGCCAATGGCTCTAGTAAAAACTGGTAAAATGTCGAGTTGACACTTGTTTAACTTTTAAAATGTATGATATAGAAAAGAGGAAGATGCCGTATATGAACACATTTAAAATTCTTGTTAATTTCTTATATTTGCGAAACCTTTTCCAGTCTAGATTTTCTCTCGAATGTCTTTGCTATTGATGGTTGTGGGGCGGTAGAAAGTGTGCTGTCGGATCAGTGTCATAAAAAGAAAATAAAACAATCATTGTAATTTCATCCAAGCTTAAAAACCTAAAAGAGTACAACTCCATCACAACGGGACGTAACTGTTGGACGTAAGAAGCTTGGTATACACTTATCGTTATCATGCGAGTTACGAGGCTATCCCAGTCCGATTAAAAGCATGAATGAAATTTTAATCTAAACTGATTGCTATCATCCTCGAGCACAAAGTATGATGGTTTAGAGTTAATGAAACATTCGTTCGGTCCACATTACTGAGATAAGCTAGTCATTGTTTATTTATTTTTGTGTGTTTATGCGTGGGTTTGTTTGTTTGCTATTTGTTTGGTTCGTTTACTTCTTTCTTTCTTTATTTTGGGATTCAACGCTGCCTGTCTCCGGCTATAAGTTATCCCATACTCAATAAAACAGTATTCTTGAAATCGATCAATTAACAAATTTTAAACTTCATATCTGTCACGACCACCCCCACCCCCGCACACTGATCAACTTTTTTATGTCTTTTTTTTTGTGTGCGACTGTAATAACATTTACTATTAGTTGAACATAAATGTAGAATTTTCTCTAATGCTAAAGACATGAAATAGGACACATACTTGTTCTCTAATGCTAAATACATGAAATAGGACACATACTTGTAGAATTGCAAGGAATGTCCAAATTGATGGCGTACAAGATGAGTTTACCTGCCCCTGCCCGTATACGCTAAATTTACCACGAATGACTATTCATGCCGTTCTGATATAGGTAGAACTTTCCCAACCTATTAGCAGTTACGGAGGCGAAATGAAAGTCAGTAATATATTTGGCCTTTGTTGAAAATGACTCCGATTGTATAGAAATTAATTCTGACTACAAGAAACAGAAAATAATGAATGTTTCTTCTTTTTAATATTAGACTAGACCAAACAGAAAATAATGAATGTTTCTTCTTTCTAATTCTGACTAGACCAAAGAGAAAATAATGGATGTTATTTCTTTCTAATTCTGACTAGACCAAACAGAAAATAATGAATGTTTCTTCTTTTTAATATTAGACTAGACCAAACAGAAAATAATGAATGTTTCTTCTTTCTAATTCTGACTAGACAAACAGAAAATAATGGAAGTTTCTTCGTTCTAATTCTGATTTCACAGGAAAGTAGTTCAGGATGCCTTGGCAATGACTGGAACAGAGGCGTCAGTGCGAATCATGAGCAAACGACTCGTCAATAGGGAGATCAAAGGACTGCAGGTCGATGTGTTGCTTACCTCCCTTGCACTATTGCCGCGTCCAACAGCTGCTATGCTGCGAGAAGTTAAAGTATGTTGCAGGGTCATCGCTCCTTATTTCTGTTAGTTCATGGATTATAATTGAACAAGTAAAGCATTTATTGTACAATTAAAATCCATTAATTGAACAGTTAAAGTCATTGACTGGATATTTATATGTAATAAATTAGCCATTAATGGCGTTGATTGAAAAGTGAAAGACACTAAAGAGTTGAATCTATTGGTTCAACAGTTATATGTACTGACTGAATAGTTCGATAGATCAATTTTACTGTTAGGCTACTTATTAAACACACACACACACACACACACACATAGAGAGAGAGAGAGAGAGAGAGAGAGAGAGAGAGAGAGAGAGAGAGAGAGACAGACAGACAGAGAGAGACTAACTGATGAGATAATTCAGTATGTGAAATGGCAACTTGTCTTATCCTTATCAACGTGATAGAAAGTTTGTAAGTTTTACTGTACCTATAATTTTTCATTTTAATTATAATTTATCTTTTTCTTTGTAAAATCATTTCTTTTAGTTTGAATTTAATATTCATTTTCTCGTAATAGACTTAAAATTAAATTTAAAACGGCTCAACTATGTTAAACATGACGGACAGGTAGATAGATAGATAGATAGATAGATAGATAGATAGATAGATAGATAGATAGATAGATAGATAGATAGATAGATAGATAGATAGATAGATAGATAGATAGATAGATAGATAGATAGATAGATAAAAACACAGACAAATATTACTTGCGACTTGCATAAGCTGCGCGATTATTTCCAAGATGTTACGGACACATAATTTTTTCTTTCTAACTCTCACATCTATACAACTTTACTTCTACTCCTCGTTATTTCTTCATGTTTGGTCTCTCAAGCGTGTACTGTAGGGGTGTGTCTCAAATCTAACCAAGCGTATACTGCAAGGGTCTCGCATACTGCAATACACTATCTCAAATCTAACCAAGGGTACACTACAAATTTGTCTCAAATCTAACCAAGCATATACTGCAAAGCTCTGTCTCAAATTTAACCAATCAAATACTACTAGGCTCTGTCTCAAATTTAACCAATCAAATACTACTAGGCTCTGTCTCATATTTAACCAAGGAACATTCGTATATTTCCAGGCTCTAGTAGATTCTAAACAGTTATCCGGCAGGGCTATGCTACCAGTATCCGGAATGATCAATAACTACTGTCAGCATCATCAGGACTGCAACTCAAATCCGGATGTGTTAAAACTCATGCTCGTTTTCAAACGGGTTGTCGGTGTTGCATGCTACGTAGAAAAGACAAGCATTGACCAGGTGTTTATGTCTGTGTTTTAATCAAACGTTACATCTCGTTCAATTTCCACACCCGTCTGATGTTACACATTTCAGTTTTGTCTCGGTTCATTACGAATTGATTGGTCGGCTCTGGTCTGTTGTGTTGTGAAGTGCTGCGATTTAAATTATGTTTCGCTTGGTCTGGTCTGTTGTGTTTTGTTGTGTAGTGCTGTGATTTAACTGTTGTTTTGCTATGTTTGGTGTGTTGTGTTTGTAGTGCTGTGATATAACTGTTGTTTTGCTGGTTTGGTGTGTTGTGTTTGTTGTGTAGTGCTGTGATATAACTGTTGTTTTGCTTGGTTTGGTGTGTTGTGTTTGTAGTGCTGTGATATAACTGTTGTTTTGCTGGTTTGGTGTGTTGTGTTTGTTGTGTAGTGCTGTGATATAACTGTTGTTTTGCTTGGTTTGGTGTGTTGTGTTTTGTTTGGAATGCTGCGATTTAACTGATGTTTCGTCAGTGACTTGACTTATTGTTTATTGTAGTGGAGTTTATTACTCGTAACTTGCAATAAAAGTCAGTGTTTAACTTATGCTGCAGACAGGCAAACCAATGTAAAGATAAAAACTAGGGTTATGAGTTTGATGGTGAAAATTTAAAATACAGGCTAACATAATTATCTGTATAATCCTGCTTCATTCTCTTTCATTCTTTGTATTAATAAATAATAGTGATTTATGGAATTAGCCACGTTCCACCGATTATCTGCTCGTGCATTAGTGATTCAATCTTCCTTTGTGTGTGTGGGAGGGGGGCGGGGAGAGTGGTGTAATTGTTTTTGGGTTTAAACCTTTTGCATTAAGTTTATATATTTTTTTTAATCTTTATTATTTATAGGTTCTTCTAGGACTAAGAGCGATTGGAAATGCAGGTCACGTGATTCGCATGGCGGAAGTACTCGAGAGCTGCTTGAGAAGAAAACATAGTCCCAGAGAAGTCAGACTAACAGCCCTGCAAGCTTATCGGCACATGCCGTGTGACGTCAGTGTAAGCTATAGCAAGTCATATGACCACTGCTTAGTTATAAACGAATTGGGAAGTATAAATGGATAATTGTTGATGCGTAAGTAGATGGATGGATGAAAAGTAGATAGAGGGCGAATGTAAAGGACCTTTGCGAAATTTTTGTTGCGTCACTAGACTTTGCTAAAATGTTTTAAAATTATGTTTAAAAAATAATTTAGTCGGCGCGAATTTTGTTGCCCTATTCGGGGTATTGCTTGGTTTCACCTTAGGTCGGCTCTGTGTAAGATGAGGTGGGAGAATAGATGACAGAATCTTTGGTAAAGATGAATGGATGGGTGAAGAGCAAACGTCAGGATGACTGAGTGACTTGAATGAATGAATAAAGCGTCGAAAAATAATTAAGTGGGATGCATAGATTTGTTGGTGGGTAGAAAGATAAGTAGTTGAAAGGGAAAATAATTGTACTGTTTGCTATATGAAAGGGTAAATGACTTAAATGATTAATACATGGATCATTGGATAGGTGTACTGATGAATAAACAGATGATTGATGAATGGACGAAGGAATGGATAGGCAAGTGGTTAGAGCGGTGCGAATGGATTATATGAATGAACGAATGATAGGCGAAAGGACGGATGAATTCGTTGGTGGTAGTGGAGATTGCTGACGATGTGTGTGTCGTTTATTCAGCGGAAACATGCAAGACTCTTGTACGAAGACCACACGGAAGACAGCGAACTGAGAATAGCAGCATATCTCACGATCATGAAGTGCCAAACTCCACAAGTTCTCCACAGCGTGCGGAGTACGTTAGCAGGAGAAAAGAACACACAAGTTCTTTCTTTCGTGATAAGTCACCTCGTCAACCGTAAAAACAGTACGGGACCCGATGGACAGAACTACTCCACCATTCTGGAGCACGCATATCTCTCTGGAAAACAAGCTGTTGATGGCGAATTTCACAAATCTCACAATTATGCTGGTATTTCGCCATGCTATGTAATTGTCGCCCTTTGCTAAGTGCAGAGGTCACCGTAATGTTGCATTCAGTCCATAATAAAGGGGTCAAAGAAATAAAATATAGATCCTTCGTTTATCTGATTTCATGAAATACCGTGGGAATATTATTTGGTTATCACAGCATAGGTGTAGACATTAATTTACAAACACTCAGCAGTTATACGCAAACTACATACATACACGCACTCACACACTTTCGCACACAAACACACACAAATACACGCACTCACATACTCTCGTACACAAACATACACACATACGCGCGCGCGCACACACCCATATGTATAAGACAACACTATAACACTATTTGAGTGAAAATATATAAAGTGTTCGAACAAACTCACGAACTAATTAGCTAAAATAATTCAGGCAATTTATCAGTAAGTTCTTTGTTTAAACGAAAACGGAACATGCGCACGGTATAGGGTGACCCAGAAATACATGTGTGTCATAAAGTTTTCTTTTTCTTTGGTCAAAACTACTTATAAATCATATCTTGCTAGACTGGACAACTAGACTAGACAACTAGACTTGCAAATTGACTTGGTTTAATGGAGAGACAAAACTAGACTGGCAAATTGACTTGGTTTAATGGAGAGACAAACAAAATAATACATTGACTGCGTATATCTGAAAAACTTCGTAAGTAAGCATGCAAATGCATGTCCTCAGACAGACTACCCACGTCCTTAATATTATGATTGGCGTTTATGCATGCGTGCTGTCTATTGACCTACTCACTAAATCCAGTTACATAAAAAATTTAAAATATAACGACATTCATATCTTGTGTATCATATAGTTGCTTGGCAACAAAACAATACTTACAAATGGTCACCCGGTAACGCAATATATAAATGCACTAGTGTCTACATAGTTATATAGCCTTGAATAGCAAGCGGTGAATTCACACAATTCACCAAAGTGATGTCAGTAACTTTAAAAATAAAGATTGTTCATGCAGGTTCCTACACCTTGCCCCGTAGTGACGTCACCGTTCACGCCGAGACAAATCTTATATGGCCGTCAGTCACATCTCCATCACCGTCACCAATACTTCCAATGTATTTGAGTGTGCCGCGGTCAGTCAGCGTCCACGTTGCGTTCAATGTGTTGGGACACACCATGGGTTTCATGGAGCTTGGTGCTCGGGGGGAAGGGCTTGAATTTTTAATGGAAGACGTCGTATCGCGATACTTTGGCAAAAAGGCTGCGAGGAAGAATCCTGCTGAGGTACATGTGGCATCCGAGATATGCATTTTAAAAAAAGTTACATCTTAACTGGAGTTAATGTCTTACGCGTTAAGTGCAAAGCCCTTGTGTGTATTTCTGTGTGCCGTCTTCATTCTCGTCTTTGTACTTGTTTTTCTGAATGTGTGTCTGAGTTAATTCATTTTATAAAAATATCTTTTTTTCTATTAATAGCTATGATGCGTACGTCTTTTATCTTATTTCGGCAAAGGGAAGTCACTGCAGTGATACCAGTTCGGGTTAATCGATATGAAAGTGTTGCCAGCATTTATCTAGAATCTTTCACCCTCTCACTTCCTGTGGGCAGAGCTCAGATTGAATGTGCATGTGTGTGTGTGTGTGTGTGTGTGTGTGTGTGTGTGTGTGTGTGTGTGTGTGCGTGCGTGCGTGCGTGCGTGCGTGCGTGCGCGCGCGCGCGCGAATGGTCGGGGAGAGACTCAACATTTAAAAAATACTATTCACCAAAAATGAATGATTTTATTTTTATTCAAATGTTATACGAATTCTTATCACCTCGCACATGTTTCTTTTAAGTCCCAACAAGTGGATAATTTAAATTTAATTTAAATGTCAGTCAATATAGCGAAGCAAGAAGCTTGTCTCCATATTACGACACTGCTACCAGGTAAAGTATAGGACTGCACTAGTTGTTAACAGTAAAGCTAGGTTTTATTTTAAGAAACAATAGTGTGCTGGTGAAAAGTTTTCTAACACTAATCACCATGAATTCTAATTATTATAACATTTACATTGTTCAAAATTCACCCACCTGCCTTTTCGCAACTACTTGCTTACGTATTTTATTTTGTATTAATTTTTTTTTTCTGTTTGATACGCATGTCAATGATTTCTTTCTTATCTTACAGAGGAAACGCGAGATGAGTCATGTTCAGGGTTCAGCGTATTTCAGATTGCTGGGAAACGATTTGGCTTTCACGCGTACTGACCTGCAGGCGACAGGGTCGATAACTTTGAACAATCTTTTCCAATTCTTAGAACAGAGCGCCGATGGTGACTACAGGTTTACTCATAACACGGTGACGTCATTGACTTTCTTGGATTTCTTTTATCTTTTGTTGTGATTGCGTGTGAGCGTGCGAGTGAGTGTATGTGTGTTTGTGCGCGTTTGTGATTGCGCAGCATTGAATATGCCTAATCTTTGAAAAACCATGCTAGCTGGATGTTGTAATATATAGTATATGTTTTCTTTTTTTTACACTATGGAATAAATATTGCATTCTATGAAATCTGTTGAATACGTTTTGGCATTTAATATTAGATATATGTTTGTGGGATATATTGTATTAAATGGGAATGTATAAGATACTATAATGATGTACAAAACTGGATATATGAATAACTATATTAGTTAAATGTTGTTCTAAATTTGATATATTAAAGACTATAGTAGTTAAATGTTGTACTAAACTGTATATATGAATAACTTTATTAGTTAAATATTGTTCTAAATCGGATGTATGAAGCAAGTTTCCATAAAGATTTTAATTTCACATATGTTTTATTATACTAAATTAAATATATTAGGTCTTAAGTGGGTTAGATGTCATACTTAATTGGATGTATAAGATACGATGTGGGTTGTATCTGGTACTAAAGTTGTTATGAAATATTTTAAGGGTTAAAAGTTGTTTGTAATTGGTAATGAGGTATTTCTTTCGTTAGATTTTAATGGACAGACATGTTATTATAACAACCTTGAGTGGACTATCGTTGACACTTGCGGTCAACTGTACAGCCAGCATTAATCTGCATGCATCTGGAAAGGTGGACTTAAGCCAGATTACAAAGAAACCTCAAACTATGTATCTGTCAGGAGAGATACAATCAAGGTATGTAGGATTTCTCCAGAAGGTGTAGAAAACAATGCATAACTCAGGTGAATTTAGATTGTATTTAACAATTCTTGTTATATAATTTAGTTTTTTGTTTTTGTTTTAATTTTGTGCTGATTTTCTTTATTTGTAAAGTCATTTGCTAATTTACAGAGTTCTTAGCACTTGTTTCGTTATTTTCAATGATCGTATAAGTGTTTCTTAAAGCCGATTTGTTGTCACTGTTTTGTGTGATAATGTTCTTGTTCAGGTGAAAACACAGGAAAGCCGCGATGTTTCTCATAAATGATCCCATACCACTTGTGATCATACCTTTTATCATGTCACTTGTGATAGTGTCATTTTTCATGTCACTTGTGCTCATGTCATTTTTCAGGTCACTTGTGCTCGTGTAATTTTTCATATCATGTCGCTATTGAGTGTCAATTTCAATACAACTTGTGAGCGTGTCACTTTCATGTCACTTTTGTGTAACCGTCATCATTTTCGTCGTAAATGATGTGCATAGATGAATGAATGCAACAGAGGCATTATTTGACTGTTGCTGTGCTGTTGTGTACTGTGATTTTACCTCTAAGAATAAAGATTGACACCATTAATTTGCATTTTATTTGCATACAGTAACTTTTGCAACTGTTGCGGGTAAAACAGTAAGTAAAAAGAAAATTGCTAAGCAGCATTTACTATGTTATATGTCATTGCAATTAATTATTTGTTGTTAAAACGATATTACATAGAAAGCAATTTTAAAGACATTTTTGTTTCACATCTGCAGCGGAACACTTTCAATAGCTGCGACGATGTCTCTGGACGCTATGGTGACAAGAACTGGTCTGCGCATGACAGGAAGTGTGCGTTCTAGTACACGCATTAAAGGTCACTTAGAAGCGTCTCAAGAGAAGTTGTTAGATTTGGAGTTAGATGTTCCGGAACAGAAAAGTGAAATAATGGATATGCGGTAATGTTGTTGTTCTTTTTTTGTTCTCTTCATAAAATGGAACCTTCTAAGAAAGATTAATTACTTTTACTGGTGCACTTTGTTATTCAGTCACAGAGGTTAAATACATGTAAAAAAAATATTAAAAATAAAAGTACAAAGTAAAAATTCAGAATGGGAATTATTTTTGAATTGTTGCTAATGAATTGGTTTAGTGATTAATATTTGTTTCTTTAATAATTTCAGTATGTACAATGTCAGAGTACTGTCAGCTTGAATTACTTTATTAAATAACTATATTTCGTTATTTTTCCTGTAATGAAATGTTTCAGATCTGAATTCATGCTTCTTCATAATAAAGTGGTGGAAAAACTGGTGTTTAATTCTACAGATCATCGGAACATACTTTTGTGCACAGGCAATACAACAGCTAGAGTTTCTGGCCTTGAGTTGTGCGGTCAACTGGTTTTCCACAACGCACCTTTAAACGTTGTTTTCTGCAACGTACCTTCTGAAGTGACCTTGGCTTTACATAAGCGAGATACGCATTCTGGGTACAAATTGCTCGCTAAGAATATAAAGTTAAGTCTTGTGTGTATGTATACATGCGTGCTAGTGAGTTTGTGTATGTGTGTGTGCGTTTGTGTGTACGTTATTTCCTCTTCTACATAACCATACATACCATCAGGAAAATGGACAGCCTTTAACAAGTGGTGGTTGTATATTTTGTCCCTTTGTAAAACATTTTAACATTACGTTTTTATTTTATTACCTTTTGCAATTGCTATCAGGAAAGAAGTAATTTGAAATTTAAAACGTTTTACATGCTTACCCTTGCTGATTTTGAAATATAAATATTAATTTGTTCTCACAGGAAGGGGACGCCTTGGTGACAGTGTTCTCATTCAGTACTCCAGGCTCAAGTGTAGACCGCACTCTTGCCTTGAAATTTTTGTGGGACCGGCAAGAAGGGAGGTTTATAATTGGATTTGCTTCCCCTTGGAAGAACGCAGAAGCTAGAGGTGCGACATTTCAAGTAACACATTGTGCTTTTTAAAAACATAATATTATTTTCACTGGTATATAAATTAGAACTATTGCTCTGTCACGCTTATTGCAATATTATACATATTTCTATATTTAATGGTCTGGAAACTCTTATTGCAATATTATATATATTTCTATATTTCATGGTCTGGAAACCCTTATTGCAATATTATACATATTTCTATATTTCATGGTCTGGAAACATACGTACGTTGACAGTATGTATGGTGCCATCTGTTTTTGATGAAATGTTTGTGTTTGCATGAATATACTTTTGCTTGTTTTTAATAGAGGTTTAAATGGATATCTTTGAAAAAAATGTCTTCTAAATTTTCACATGCTTTAATAAACTCTTCCTGACCATTTCAATTAGTAGTGGTAGAAGTAGTAGTAGAAAGACATTTTCTGGTTGTGATAGCTTTAGCAATGTAGCAGTAGGATTAGAAGTACTAGTAATATTTTTCTTTAGTATTATTAGGAATTGTTTTTTAAAAAAACGATACTTACAAATATTTATTATTCATTATTGCTGATAATAATTTATTTTGACATATTATATTTAAACAAAAACCATATATAAGATCCCCCCCACGACATTAAAAATAAAAAACGAAAAAAACCCGACAACATTATTTGTAACTCCTTTATCCTTCCGTTCTAATTTGTTATGAATCGTGTAATATAAATTTTCTTCCTTTACAGCCTCTCTTTCAAACACTGCTAATCTCAAAGGCGCTCGAGGCAGCCTCATTATCGACAAGAACGTAACCTTTGCAATCGTGTCAGAGTTCAGCATTTCAAAATCTAAGGACGATAACAAGTATAATTTAGTGATTGAGTTCCTCCGTTCGGACGTACCGGAACTGACTTTGAGAGGTGTTGCAAGCATCGGGAACTTCTGGAAATCAGTGAGTGCTGACGTGACACTGATCGGCGTAAGCAGCTATCCCATATCAGTGAAAGGTTCCGTAACTCTTTCTTATTGACATTAAGGCAATTTGCAAATAATGATGATGATTTAATATATTGCCTTTTCGAAAGCTATATGTAAACTTTTAATAATTTACGTAAAGGAATTAATTGTTGTACAAAATATTAAAGAGGAACTAAACGAAAATCAATTAGATTTTTTCTTCTTGACTAATAACAATTTCGAACAAGTGACTGAAAAAAAATCAATCAAAATAATAATTAAACGTAGTGCAAGGATAAATAGATAAATATTTTTAATCATTGTTAATGAAGCATATTTGGCTATGCAATCCATTTTTCAAAAACATGCAATAGTTGTTTAAGAGTAGGGAATTTCAATGAAATTGCAGAAAAATATAATAATTTAAAAAATATTAAAAATTTAGTAATTAAAGTATATTTTATTTAAAATAAAGAGATGCTCAATAACTGTTAATTATCTTATCAATCACTGAAATAACGTTTTGTTTTGTTATTGTGATTTAGACAGAATATATTTTAATTAACGCTTAACGTCAAAAGCTTTCATTCAAACTAAATATCATAAATGTGCTTTGTAAATCTCTCTCTGTCTGTATTTATCTATCTATTTATGTATCTATCCAACCATCCAGCCATCCCGTCTGTTCAGAGAGGGGAAATCAGTATAAACTTTCTCTTGATTTTGCCTTTTATAGGTTCTTTAACAAACACCAAAAAAGAGATCAGTGTCAGGGTCACAACTAGTCAAGGAGAAAAGAATATCTACTCTTTCTCAACAGGAACGTATGTCACTCTGATGAACAAGCAAGCTAGAAGAGTGGAAGTGAATTATTTCTTGACAATAAAAGCACCATCGAAGGAGTTAATTTCAGTGACGGGCAAAGGTGACTTTTGGCCAAATTCCATGTTCAAAGGAGACGTCAAGCTAATGGCCGACTGGATATACAAAGTTTCTGTAAATTGTATGGAAAATTTTCTCCTTTTAAAAAGTTATTTTTTCACTTTGTATTGTACAGAGAGCAATAAATTATCATCACGATCTGATATAAATTAGTATCACGAGCTGATATAAATCAATATCACGAGATGATATAAATTATCATCACGATCTGATATAAATTAGTATCACGACTTGATATAAATTATCATCACGAGATGATATAAATTAGTATCACGATCTGATATAAATTATCATCACGAGATGATATAAATTAGTATCACGATCTGATATCGTTGCCCCTGATGGATGTCTACAAAGAGTAGTTCGCATATGTGCCTCATTTCACAAACTACAGACTAACTAATAATATTATCTCGTTAAATATAACGCATGCGATAAGCCAGTGTCACAGGTGTATCGAACATCTGGCGAAATGATTGAAAGAAAGAGTTGTGTTTCTTGTTATTGCCACTATCTTCTGACAAAACTCATCTGACAACAAACTCAGTTCTTGTGAACCTATCATGTGTTATATATCCAGAGTATACATTGAATTTGTTTATATCCTGAGTGTGTGTGTGTGTGTGTGTGTGTGAGAGAGAGAGAGAGAGAGAGAGAGAGAGAGAGAGAGAGAGAGAGAGAGTAAATTTTGACTTTGTATCTTATTGCAGTCAACGTACTGTCGACGCTTTCAAGAAGAAAAGCTCGACTGCTGAACACGCAACTGACAGTGACTTATGACGTAGTAGGTCTCTGGCCACGTGACAAAGTCTTGGCGGTGATACATTTGGCGGACCGAAGCACCAATTCCTACAAGGACTACGCTAGTCGCGTGTGAGTGTCTCAGTTGTTGGTTTCACATAGTCTTTACTGACATCACCTTCCAGTTTGTAGTTTTGTGCGTCATTGGTGAATGATCCAATAACAGAAATGTCCAGTTAAGATAATAATTAAAATTTATTTAATATATGTGTATTATATTTTATAAGATAGGGAGACAAACACCTAAAGACCTGCAAATGATGGATGAATAAGAAATAAGGATATGATGATATTTTAAAATTATTATAGACATAATCTGCAGCACACTTCTGTTCTTCTTTCCTCAGTGTTCTTATAACTTTTATATACACGTCCGCTCTCCCACCAATGTTCTTATAACAACCGTTCACACACACTTTTGATTTTATATTCCATAGTGTCTGTATTTCTAATATTTGATCTATGTATTTTGTTAATTTGCATTTCACTCTCTTTTGTTTTTATATTTATGTAAATTTCTTTCTACTATCGGTTATTTCTGTTTACTACTAACTACTACTACTACTACTACTATTACTACTACAATTACTACTACTACTACTACTACTATTACTACTACCACTACTACTATTACTACTACTACTACTACTACTACATTACTACTACTACTACTACTATTACTACTACTACTACTACTATTACTACTATTATTACTACTACTGCTATTACTACTACTACTATTACTACTACTATTACTACTACTACTATTACTACTACTACTACTACTATTACTACTATTATTACTACTACTGCTATTACTACTACTACTATTACTACTACTATTACTACTACTACTATTACTACTACTACTACTACTATTACTACTATTATTACTACTACTGCTATTACTACTACTACTATTACTACTACTACTACTATTATTACTACTACTATTACTACTATTACTACTACTACTATTACTGTACTACTACTACTATTACTACTACTATTACTACTATTACTACTACTACTATTACTACTATTATTACTACTACTGCTACTACTATTACTACTACTACAATTACTTCTACTACTATTACTACTACTACAATTACTTCTACTACTATTACTACTACTACTATTACCTCTACTACTACTACTACTGCTATTACTACTACTACTGCTATTACTACTTCTATTATTATTATTTCTAGGTAGATCTTATAGTTGTTTTAGTAGTTGTGTGTATATTTAAATGAGTGTAGCTGTTGTCCCTTTAATTTAAAGTACTGTCGGAGTAAATTCATATTGTTTTCTTTCTACTTTGTCTCAGGAAAGTGGAATCCCTGGTGTATCCACAATACAACTCCGTTTTAAAGATAAAGACAATCCATAGAAATAAACTGAGTATGGCAGAGTTGTCCTTCCATTATGGGCCAAATTCAAGAGATCGGGCAAACTTCTTTTTCTTCAGTTCTACCTTAAAACATGAAATCATTAGTATAGGCAAAATGGACGTCAGTGGCACAGTTATAACAGAGATTCCATCACATGTAAGAATGTGTTGTCTCTGTCTACAGTACATATCATTTCACACGTAAGGGTGGTCGTCCTGTCTACAGTATATATCACTTCACACGTAAGGGTGGTTGTCTCTGTCTACAGTACATATCATTTCACACTCACACATAAGGGTGGTTGTCTCTGTCTACAGTACATATCATTTCACACATAAGGGTAGCTGTCTGTCTACAATGTGTATTCCGCGGTATGTAAGGGTGGGCGTCTGTGTCTGCAGGTGTAAAATTTGGTTATTGTGTTCAATGTGC
Organism: Sinotaia quadrata; assembly: GCA_028829895.1. Taxonomy (NCBI): domain Eukaryota; kingdom Metazoa; phylum Mollusca; class Gastropoda; order Architaenioglossa; family Viviparidae; genus Sinotaia; species Sinotaia quadrata. Next base: position 66,662,765 of record CM054179.1, read on the forward strand.
TCCAACACACCAGTGGGAACATACGAGATTATATGTGTAGTTTGAAAAATCCGATATGTATAAGAAATGATGTGGTTTCTAAAATCCGGTAAGTATAAACGAGTGTGAAATTTGCACAATCCAGTATTTATAAACAATTGTGTAGTTTGCACAATCCAGTACTTATAAACAAGTTTGTAGTTTGTACATTCCAGTACTTATAAACAAGTTTGTAGTTTGTACAATCCAGTACTTATAAACAAGTTTGTAGTTTGTACAATCCAGTACTTATAAACAAGTTTGTAGTTTGTACAATCCGGTACTTATAAACAATTGTGTAGTTTGTGCAATTCAATATTTATATGCGATTGTGTAGTCTGAAAAATCCGATACTTAAAAGAGACTGTATAGCTTGAACAATCCGACATTATAAGCGATTGTTTAGTTTGAACAATCCAATACTTATTCTCTATTATGTAGAATGAACAATACGATACTTAAAAGAGATTGTGATGTTTGAACAATCCGATACTTACAAACGTTGTTTGAACAATCCAATACTTTTAAGCAGAGAAAGCATGTACAGATACACCACATTTGATTGTGGTTCTTCCCCCCCCCTCCCCCACTCCGTCGCCCTCATATCCCCAACTAGATTTTCAGGTTACTCTTAACAGGTTGTGATTCAGACAGTGGTATCTTTTGACCATTTTTCTGATTTTTTTTTCTCAATTATTTTTCTATTCGTTTGATTTATTCGTGCTAGATCCAAAACATACTTATCAGAAGCATGTACATCCGCCACGGGTCTTATGCAAACAACAAAAACGTCTTGTTAATTCAGTGTGGGCTTCAAGTAAACTACACAAATGTCTTGTTAAGTCAATGTGGGCTTCAAGTAAACTACACAAATGTCTTGTTAAGTCAGTGTGGACTTCAAGTAAACTACACAAATGTCTTGTTAAGTCAGTGTGGGCTTCAAGTAAACTACCACAAACATCTTGTTAAGTGTCAAGATAGTGTTGATCTGTCTAATTTAAATATGCGTATAGTTTCCTATTCACATGTAATTCTTTGTCATAATAATCAAATATGTGTGTGGATATTTAAAGAAATAATAATACATTTATTCACTAGTGTAACAAAACTGTGGTACACATAACAAGAAGGAATTCAGTAAATATACAACTATTTTCAGTCATTAATAATCAGTCTACTTAATCACATTGAATTGTATTCAAACAATAATACTCTATCCTGACTATGAATGTTCTTATCAAAGAACAGAAACGAAAAAAAAGTAATATGCAACGAACTGATACAACCTGATAATTACTGGTCCTACAAGTCATGTTTACACGGTTCAGTCCCTGTTCACAGATTAGAATGTCCCGGGAATTGTTCACTTATTAACTAACAAAAGGGAAAACAATCGTCAGAAATGGTATTTGCAAACTTATCTATAGAATACTTCTTTCTCGTTTAATTATAGAGTAAACATGTCATTTACAAATAACTAACACTTTTACGAAAAAACTTCTTGTTATTTTCGTCTCCCTTGAAACACAAATAAATTTCTAACTTTAAAAATTAAATACACTGTTAACATTGCTTTTTGAGTTTCTACAGGACAATATTGCATGAACATTTGATATTTTTTAAGATGATAACTCTTAATAGATCTACAGGGAACCAGTTGTTACAATCTGTTGATGATGTGTTTATATTTCTTTTTAACAGTTCATTGACGTACGTCTTAAAGGTCGCCACACTCATTCACAAAGGGAACTCCAATCGAACTTTGACCTCACATATGCCAAAGGTCGCCGCGCACGCCTACATCTCAATTTTAAGGACAAAAGCAACAATGTTTTGAGCCTGTGGGGTGATGCTCGAGTTGAGTCCCCAGATTTGGATGTTATGCTGACAAGTTCTTTAACTCAAAAAACGAAAACTCAATATGAATATTATATGAATTTGAGAAATAAGGAGAAGGCCAAACATCTTGTAGAGTCAGCTGAAAGGTAAACCTTATGACTATTTACCAAACAAATTGAGAAAAGATAATTAATTTATGTAAAGCAAAAATTGAAGAAATATTTATTTTTATAAATAAGAAATACACCTCTTATTTCCACGGAAATCTTGTAAAATGAGAAAAAACTTTCAAAAGATTTGCACTCTCTTCAGACAAAACAAATTCTAAATGATATTCTGCGAGGGGTGACCATTCATTTGTCCAGAATGTTTACAAATTTTGTAATGTATATAATCCTCTAATTGTTGCAATCTCTATACTAACTAATTCTCTATAAAGATCAGAATCTCTAAAGTGATTAATATTTTATGTAATATTATAATCTTGGCAGTTACATATCTGTAACATCTACAAATCTTTGTACCATATGTGCGATTGCATTCGTTTTGAAAGTGGGTATGTGTGCATATGTACGATAAGCTTCAAAGGTACTGAAGTAAAGTAGTTTTCTAAATGTTTGAAATATACTATAAGCTAGTTTTACAATATGCTTAAAAATTAGACTCTTAACTATATTTTCAAAGTCTGTTCTAAGTTAGTCTTTACCTTATATGTTCAAGTCTTTACTAATTATTTGTTTGAAATCTTCTGTAAGCTACTATTACTGAATAATTATTTCGAGTATACTAAAATAATTAGTCTTCATATTTCTGTGTGTGTGTGTGTGTGTGTGTGTGTGTGTGAGAGAGAGAGAGAGAGAGAGAGAGAGAGAGAGAGAGAGATGAGTACCGTTTGTGTCACTATACACTATATGCTTTATAACCTGTATCAGTACCATGATGACAACTCTGTTAATATATGAAATACCATTGTGTGTGTTATTGTTTGCTGAATGTGTATCAATAGCGTGAGTGTTACTGCTCTAAGTAATGTGTATCAATAGCGTGAGTGTTACTGCTCTAAGTAATGTGTGTGACACTGTGTGTATTGAAAACTATACATCAATATTTTGTAGCTATTGTGTCTGCGACAAGCTGTGTCCATAGGGAAAATTATGCCATTGGTTTAAAAAAATCATCTTCTAATTTATTCCTATTCTCCTATAATTGACGTAGATATTGTGTAGTATATTGTAGGAGAAGTTAGCCTTCAGAGTGGTTTATTAAGTCAACTGTAACCACCCATGCCTTACGTGCGACCCTGGAAATTTAGGCTAAGTAGTAGTTATGCGTGGATTATAGAGTCAAGGGGGGAGTGAGTCATAGAGGGGGATAGGTCAACCGGATGTGCTATAACTGTATAGGACACTTGAGTTCTGCTCATTTCGTAGGTGAAACTGTGGCCAAACTCAGGTAGATACATGTATGCAGGTAAATCCTCCGGTTACATATGCTGCATATGCACCATCAGGAAGTGTCAAAAGTGTGTATGCTGGAAAGGTTACACATGCTACATATGCACCATCAGGAAGTGTCAAAAGTGTGTATGATGGAAAGGTTACACACGCTACATATGCACCATCAGGAAGTGTCAAAAGTGTGTATGATGGAAAGGGGCTTTGCAAGATAATGGGAATGGTAAGCATATATATGTTGATCACAATAATCAATTAAATGTATTATTAATTAGAAGGCTGAAGAATTCTTGTATCTTTTTATTAATTGCTGATTATTTGTGTGTATAAAATAATGTGTATTTCTTTTAGAGAGGTATTACGTGGCTTTAGTGGTGGTTTAATTGTACACATAAGATGATGAAATTGTGATGAGCACATGCTCTAGTGTGTCATGTTCTTTTTCCATTGTAAAAATATTTGAACTAAGTGGAACTAAATTATTAAGTGATATGATGGTTAAATATAAGCAACTGGTTCTGGGATAACAATTGTTGAAATCTATATCAACAGTTTGTGAAATTATTATTGACATGTTTATAAATGATGTATAATAATAGTAATTATGTTTTTAACTGTAATTTAGCACGTAGCTAATGTTTTGGATGATACCATCTGTCACCATGATTATTTAAGTATTAACACACTGCCTATGCCAGATATAAAGGGAATATTATTTTTGTGCAGCTGGGTCTTTTTTCATCCTTTTGATCTTTTCCTACTGTGGTTCAATTTCCTTACTGCAAGCTGCTGGAGCTCACGTGATCTGATGGGAGAACTAGGCCGTCAAAAGGGACTTCATGTTAACAACCCTGAAACACAAATGGACTGATCATCTTCAGTTGAGGATCAAGCTAATTTTATCCTCTAGACTACATGCCGTTGAAATCTGTTGTTATAAAATTTGATCAAATGGGATAATTCGGATATTGAATGTTCTCATTTGCTTATTATACCTCAAGATAATTTTATTCTTTTACTGTTTTTACTATTACATTTTTTACACATCCCACATTTTAATTAATTCTTGGAATGATCATTCATTGGAATTGGCGGGGGGGGGGGAGTGCCATAGAAGAATGAATGTTGTTAATTAATTAAGAAAGATAGCATTGCCAGTTCCAGGAGGCACTTCAACTAATCTACTTGTCGCTCTACTGAATATTTAACTCTCCCATAAGGTAAGTGGTAGGATTTAATATTGAGAGTGAAGAGTAGATTAGACCGTGGGACTATCATGAGCCTTAAAATCAATTTATTAAATTCATAATCAATAATTCTATTAATTAATGCTGAGAGAGGGTCGTTAAAATAACCCCATATGTGATATGTGTACTTAATACCATGTATTTCACTATGTGCGTTAAATTCTATATTCAGTATACAGAATACAGTGTCAATATGTGTGTTGAATACTTATGTTTTAATTATGCAAACAAGAACAACAGTTTCCTGTGTTCCATTGATTAGACATTTTATGTACTATTCGTTGTTTTTTTTATAATGCATTATATTTAATTTTCTTGAATAATTTATATTTATATAAATTTTTATTTATATTTTAAGATTCTAAAGTGCCCGGAGCATTTATAATTATAAACCCTCTTACGTTACCATCGATGTCATCATTAGTGTATGGTGAAAATTATGTGCGTCACTATCTATACTCAAATAAACCCTCTTACGTCACCATCGTCGTCATCATTAGTATATGGTGACAACTATGTGCGTCACTATTTATGCTCACAATTGTGTTCATTATGCGTGTTGAAAGCCCTATATGTCAATAATTATACGTTTGAAAACTGTGTGTCATTATGCGTGTTGAAAGCCGCGCGTGTTATTATATGTGTGTGGGATTGTGTGTGTGCGTGTGTGTTTTGCAAACCGTACCTCTTAATATGTATGTTAAAATAAGTGTGTGTCAATGCATCTGTTAAATGCCAAGTGTGGCAAAAAAATGTGTTGAAAGCCCTGTACCCGTTTGCGAAATGAAATTCATGCTTTATTACCTGCTTACTAAGCATCATGTCATCATATGTCCGTCGTAAACATTACACGAACAGTATGTGTTTCATTATGAGTTTGATGTTGTTGGTGTGATCTCGTATTACATGGCATATGTATCGAGCAAAGTATAGTAGTTGCGCGTGCTGAGGCATGAAACCGTGTCATTAATCTGTACTGAACCCTTCTCTCATTTGTGCGTACTGAACACTGCCATTATGTTTGTGAGTGCTTACTGAGTAGGTAATTGTGTTTCTGAGTGCTTACTGAGCATGCACTTGTGTTTATGAGTACCTGCTGAGCATGCAATTGTGTTTCTGAGTACTTACTGAACACACGGTTATAGTGTGTTTAGAATTCGTTCTGAACACTGCATTTGTTTTGGGGTGTTTTCTTCAGCAGGAACACACGAAACATCACCTGTCTCATTTTGTGCTAACATATTGCAAATTTTGACAGAAAATATGTATTATATTTTAGGAATAGCTTTTCTGCTTATATCTGAATAGTCATTTCTTGAACACTGATTATCATGAACGTCAATATAAGACTATTTCTAAACATCATTTCATCTTTACAACCTCTGGAATGCTTTACTCATTTCTGTAATGTATCTCTTTCTGCTTCAATGCAATGAATGTTGTTGTTAAACATCATTTCATCTCTACAACCTTTGGAATGTCATTTCTGTCATACGTCATTTCTGTGACGTATCTCTTTACTGCTTCAATGCAATGAATGTTGTTGTTAAACATGTGGAACGCAACATTGCACTTCTGTTATTAAAATTCTTGAATACTACAAAACAAAAAACAAAAACAAAAAATACATCGCTGTTGTTTAGACTCTCGAACACTGCAAAGCATCTCTGCTGTTTAAACCCTTGAACGCTGAATAAAATGTAATAACGTAACAGAAAACTAAGGCGTCCGCAATGAATACGTGTTCCTTTAAGATATTCTCCTAAATTAGCATAGAGTTCTTTGTTAATTTTGCATTTTAATTTGTACCTATACTGACCTATATACCTACTTTCTTTCTTTCTTTCTTTCTTTAATTATTTATTTATTTACATGCATCTAATGTCTTGCAGTGGTGTTAAAATGTTTCGTACCGAAGCGGAAATGACGACCAAAGCTAACGACTTCCTCTTTAAAATAAAGACACAATATGGCGGCAAAGAATATGGACTAAACTTTGTTTGGAAATCTTCTTTTCTTGGACAGAGCAAATTTATCGTGGAGGCCTTTCGCCACCATCAGTACGTCTTCGTGACCGGAAATTCGAGGAGAAAACAAGATGTGTACAAAGGTCAGATCCGGGTCGGCTATGAAGTCGAGGACAAAGCGCCTGTCATCCTGCTCGCGCTAGAAGGATCACGTGGTCGAAAGATAGAATTGGAAAAGATACTAAAATGGTTGAGAGTGCGAGCAAACACACCCGGAATCCAGTCGAGCGTGATAACAACTGACAACAATAACCGCTTTGGCATCAAAGGTCAAACTGCGTTCGGCTCTAAAAAGAACCAACTGACCTTGAACTTCAACATTACAAAACCTATCACACTGGAGACCTTTCAGTCTCAGTGGGATCTGACGACGCCAATGAAAGACTTTCAGAAAGTGACAGGACGAATTTCATACCAAATGCACCCGGTACTTGCTGTCGCCTTACGTGACGCCTTTTACGCGTTACCAACTGCAAGCCAGGCACTGCACTTACTGACCTTTGTGGATGGTATAGAAGAGCTTCTAAAACTAATTCAGCCTGAGCCACTCATGCCACAGATCCACCATTCGAAAACCGAAGAGAGAAAAGATAATGTTGCTGATGGGACAGGAGGTGAAAATGTTTTGGCGGGAAAAGATCGAAGCAGAGACATGAAAGTGGGAATTAGTATCACGTCGAACCTTCCTAATGTAGAGTCCATCCTGCTTAACTTTGTTCACAAGGGACATGGTCAGTACTATGAATCTGACCTCACGTTTGAACATGGTCATCAGTTTGATGACACAACAATTTTAAGTCCTGAAAATGGTGGCGTCACTGCAGCCAGGAGCACAGCACTGTCTAGTAGACAATACGGCATTCATGTTAGTTATGCAATATCGTCTTGGAAACGAAATCTAACGGTCATCGCATTTACCCCAGCACCCCAGGGTGAACAGAAATCACAGGTGGTCAGTGGAAAAAACGGAAATGATGCAATTGTGGGAGAAAACGCGGACAGTACTCCACGTGTAGGGTTTCTACAGAACTGCAACTCCTTGCAGGATAGTCGGTACAATATCAGAACCCATTTAAAAAGAAATCCATTAAAAAGCAACGCCTTTGCTGCCGTCACGCTTGAGTACGGCATAGATTCGGAACAGTTGTCCACATACGAAATAGTTAAGACAATGTTTCCTATGTTTACATCTTTCGTGACGTCAGACAAGATGGTCGATTGTACGGGAAACAGCGACGATTCGACAAGCTGCAAAGGAAATGTTTCCTTGGTCATCAGTGGAGGGTTTAGATATCTCGGGCACTCAGGAACTGATCTGGACAGTATTTGCTTTCACCTGCTTCACCATGGCTACAGCAGCAAGCATTGGACATCTTCAGCACAACTAGGCACTTCCTATTTTGAGGGCTTGGACATGGCTGTCAATTACATATGCAGTGACGTCACCAAGACTTCCGTGGGCATAGACGGCAATGATCATTCATCGGACGGTAACAGCATTCCTCATTACGTAAATCTTACTTTTGAGAACGGTAACAGTATTCCTCATTACGTAAAGCTTACTTTTGAGAAGTCTGCGTTGAAAAATATGACTGCGCATCTTCAAAGCTTTTCACGTCACCAATACAGAGACGTGAGTTTTTCGTTGATCAGAGGTGACGAATCACAAGTGTCGGAACAGAAGGATGGTTTGCACAACGCAGCACCAAGTGGGGATGCCAGTGCTTTGAAGCTGCTCTTTGATTACGACAGTGGACTAGACCATTTCCAATCGTCGATCGCGATTCGATGTCCTGCTGCTGAGGACGATCTATGGCGTGCACGTGTTCATTGCTTTTCTTTGCTGAATGTGAACTGCACATGTTATTTGAAAGCCCCAGTGACGCACATTCCTGGCTTGAATCTTCTATCTCGTAACAATAAAACTAGTCATGAAAGCATTCCATCTTTGACATCAAGTGAACATTTGACCATAAGCTCAACGTTAAGTAGCAGTTGTATGCAAACGGATTTGAGCACTTGTAATGCAGGCAATAAGACTAGGAAGTTCAGTCTTGACATCGTCCATCCTTGGTCCACTATGGGCGCGCAGTATTCACTTGTAAAAACTGGAATTTCCCAAACCGAGCAAAGGCGACTTCCATCTGGTGATGAAATGCAAGAACGCCTGATCACGCAAAGCTCCACATCGACCCGAATTGATGATAACTTCGTTGAAGAAAAATGTTTCAAAATGAAAGCCGGCTCCAAATCTCGTACTGTGGAATTCACGGCTAAGGAATCAAACTTACCTGACGGGGAAAAGTTACGAGAAATTGGAGTTGAGTTGCTCTCTGGTCTGGAGAAGCTTGGAAAGATTTTGGTCTTTGAAATGAAAACATTAGGTGGAGACGCATCAAATGTGGATGTCAAACTTCATCTTCCTGTTCAGGTAGAGTATTTCCTTCACTCATTAACCACTCATTGATGGGGTATTCAGTACAATCTTGTTTCTATTTTTTCTTGGATATTCTCTTCCGTTTGAGGCGATAGTTATATTTTGCTCGTCTTTTGTTATTCTTTCTCAGCTATCAACGGTCTTTCTTTTTCTTACTCTTTCTTTCTCTCTCTCTCTTTCTCTCTCTCTCTCTCTTCTGTGTGTGTGCGTGTGTGTGTGTGTGTGTGTGTGTGTATCTTTCTTTATGTCACCGTCTCTCTTCCCTCCCTCTGTCTCTTCCTGTCTCTCTCCTTCTCTGTTCCTCTTTCTCTCAATCTCTCTCACTCTCTCTCTCTCTCTGCCTGTCTCTAGTATGAAGTGAAAGAAAATTACCATATATCCAGTTTTCGAATGTGTTATTTTTATTTTTTTAATGTACCGAATTTAAGTGAGGAAAATTGCATCAATAATTATAATCATCGTTAAAAATATGTTTCAGTCACATTTCAAATTGTTAGAGAATGTTTAAAAAAAGAAATGACCGGAATTCTATTGATCCTATTGCAGTATTGTTACACAAACCGGTAATTTTAAAAAGAGATTATAGACATTGACAGATGAACACAGACTGAGAGTCAGACAGCTAATCTATGGATCGCTAAGTCACTTTATTCTAAGCTTAGTTATTAGACAGGACAAACTGATTTTTAACAGACCAGACACTAAGTAAATATTTGTAAGTGAAGAGAAAAGAGAATGTAAACAGATCAGACACTAAGTAAATATTTGTAAGTGAAGAGAAAAGCGAATGTAAACAGACCAAGTGTAATATAAAATATAAGAGAGGATACCACAGAATAAGGAAAGGAAATTGGGCAAAACATAGTGAAATAATATAAATTCAAATTAGATAAGAAATAATTATAAAATTTCTATAATTATAAAAATTATAGAAAGGAGAAAATCAGAACAAGACAGACACACCTGAGAATCTAAGGCAAGACGAATTTATTTAAAAGTCTAATAAACAAGATGAATTTATTTAAAAGTCTAATAAACAAGATAAGATTAATGAACACGATATGCCACCAAAACAAAAATCATTATGATATAACACAAAACATTAGATATACAATCGTTGTAATTAAACAAAGTACTACAATGAAGATGTCTAAAGAACTAAGCTAGTTAAGACGTATAACAAGATAGTGGCAAAATAAAACAAATATATGCTCCATATGACAAGATAAATAATCAAAGGCAAATATTCGACACTTGGACAAGTGCCAAGACACAAAGAGACAATATAATAAAACAAGATAAGATGCAAGAAGACAAAATTAGGAAAAGCAAATAAAGTCAAAATAAATACAAGATAAAGCAAAATAAGATAAGATACGATAAGACAAAAGTGATAAAATAAAATAAGATATAACAACAAGTTAAGAAAAAGTAAGTCATGCACGACAAGACACAACAAGATAAGATAAAAGTAAGTCATGCACGACAAGACACAACAAGATAAGATAAAAGTAAGTCATGCACGACAAGACACAACAAGATAAGATAAAAGTAAGTCATGCACGACAAGACACAACAAGATAAGATAAAAGTAAGTCAGGGCACGACAAGACAAAATAAGATATGATTTTTAAAAAACGCAAGCAACATAGGAATGAAGATAAGAGTAGAACAAAGCAAGAAAAACTAAGATAATGACAATAAGACAAAGTAAAATATGGCAATATAAAATGGGATAAGACAAGACACACCGAGTCAAGAAATAAGATATATTACAGGCAAACATAAAATAGGCTAAATGTGAGACAATAACATGATACATCAATTCATGACAAAATTAGAAAAGATTAACATGGCAAATGAAGATTACAAGTCAATTGGAATGAAAGGAAATACCTTGTCCTGTCGACCTGACACTTATTCGTTTTTCTGGTGTCTGTGTGACAGAAAATCCACTTCACCACAAACTTGACAGAAACCAAAGGAATAAAGGTATGGAATTCAACAGCTCGTCTGGCGTCATCGCTTGACAACAGACTTGATTGGATAATAACGAGTCAGGTGATTAACCATAAAGCCGTCTGCAGTTTGACCGAAAACGATCCTTGCCTCTATAAATTTACCGTGTCCTTAACTCAGCCAATCTGCGAGCTGGACACTGGCCTAAGCTCTGAGTTCAGCTTTGGCAAGTCTAATTATTCTGCATCCCTTAATTCTTGGTACACCATCCAGCATCAAAAGCGACAGGAACTGACCTGGCAAGGAATGGTCACCTTTCAGGTAAGTTGAACACCAACATTGATGTCATAAATGTCCATTAATGAAACTAGCTATGATCAAATCAAACGTAAGTATGAAACCAATATTTAGTCCATATCCTTTCTAATATAATTTGGCATTCTCACATGATTGGAACTGTTGTAAGAATATGAGAAATGTACAAGAGAGATTACATTACACGCTTGACTATGAATGAAAAATAAAGATTACGAGAGATGTACGAGAGATTACATTACACCTTGACTATGAATGGAAAATAAAGATTACGAGTGATGTACGAGAGATTACATTACACCTTGACTATGAATGGAAAATAAAGATTACGAGTGATGTACGAGAGATTACATTACACCTTGACTATGAATGGAAAATAAAGATTACGAGTGATGTACGAGAGATTACATTACACCTTGACTATGAATGGAAAATAAAGATTACGAGTGATGTACGAGAGATTACATTACACCTTGACTATGAATGGAAAATAAAGATTACGAGTGACGTGAATTTGTCGATTAAATCATTTCACGTTATTTAAATGACTATTTCTCCATAATCGCTTGGCAGTATATGAGTGAATGTTTCAGCATAATCAATGTAATCTATTTAAGTGAATATATATACTTAAATAAATATTTATTCGCTATAGTTCTAAGATAACATTTTAGTTAACTGACCACTCTCGACTTCGTTACATTGCTACGTAAACCATAGGAAGGAATCTGAGACTATTTTAAAAACAATCATTATTTCATTTTCATAATGTTCATGACTTTATGATTGCTGGATACTTTTACAAACTATACAAATTGTTCTGCTCTTTGTGAACTTCGAGTATATTTATAACACATACATTTTATTTCACGTCCACACTTCATTCTAATATCATTATTTTTGTACATTCTCACTTTATTCTAAATGAACAGTACAGTGAATAGGGGCAGCAGCGCATAGTTGGCACACTACATATAATATATATCTATATATAATTTAATTGAAAGCCAAATATGCAACCGGTCTATCGGACACTAAAGAGTACAATCACCATTCTCAAAATTAGTGATGTAAGAGGTTCGATAAAATATGAAAACGAAAACATAAACCTCTTAGTTCGGGCTGGAGAATAAGTTTGTAAAATTAAAGGAATGCTAGTAAACTATCAAAATATTCATTATTACCAATGCAATTAAGAAATTATCACAGATATTTGTATAATGAAAGGGGAATGCTGGCAAACTATCAAAATATTCATTATTGCCAATGCAAAGAGGAAATTATCAATGTATAATGGAAGGGGAATGCTGGCAAACTATCAAACTATTCATTATTGACAATGCAAGGGGGACATTACCACAGATATTTGTATAATGAAAGGGGAATGCTGGCAAACTATCAAACTATTCATTATTGACATTGCAAGGAGGACATTACCACAGACATTTGTTAAAGAAGCCTTTTGACAGATATTTGTATAATGAAGCCTTTTCACAGCAATTTGAATAACATTTTCTCAATGATATTTGTACAAAGAAGCTTTCTTATAGTCATTTGTAAATTTCTCACAGATATTTGCTGAAATATTTGTAACAGTTTCTTTTATAAAGAATCTTTCTCACATTATATTTTATTTCTCACAATTTTTCAAGAGGTTACCTCACATCTATTCGAATAAAGCTTTCTGAGAGTCATTTGTATAAAGCTTTCTCACAATCATTTATATAAAAAACGGTTTTGCAATTTTTTTATGAGGAAGCTACCCAACGGTCAAATTAATAGGGAAAACTTCTTATAGTCAATTGCGTAAAGACCCTTTAACCATAATTTATGCTTACAAATCAACTCGTTCTCACACATGACTCATTGTCCTGATGGAAAATATATTCACTGAAAGAAAAAGTATACGAACCTGTTATATTTCATATAACTAGTCATTAAAGAATTAGCAATGAAGTAACAGTCTAGAATCTTGTTATTTTAGCTTGTAGGAAAATTCATTGGAAAAAATCGATGACGTCACATGCCTTTAAAGATTACCTCGGAACGATAGACTGTGCAATGCGTTAACTAGATTAGACGAGATTTTAATTGGATTATGGCGGGTTACGTAACAAAAGGTTTACTGTGCCAGATTTTACACACGACAAAAGTGTATGGGTCATATTCAGAGTATTATGTTTAGAGAAAGTGCAACTAGTAAGATGTAAATCTATCTATCAATCTGTCTATCTATCCATCTATCTATCTCTATCTATCTATCTATCTATCTATCTATCTATCTATCTGTCTGTCTGTCTGTCTATCTATCCATCTGTCTATATATCCATCTATCTATCTATCTATCCATCCATCTATCCATCCATCTATCTATCTATCTATCTATCCATTTGTCTATCTATCTATCTATCCATACATCTATCTATCTATCCATCTGTCTATCTATATATCTGTTTATCTATCTGTCTATCTATTTATCTATCTGTCTATCTATTTATCTATCTATCCATCTATCTATCTGTCTATCCACAGTTCTGTTTTACAGGTTCTTACCCCAGCAAATGATGGACTGGGGAATGCACAAACTACCCGCAAAGTTCCACTGCGCATAGAGGCAGCCACGCGTTACAAAAGCAGTGGATACATTGGTCATTATGTGACCAAGCATCATGCCACAGACTTCAGTCTAGATTTTCCCAAGAGATTTATGGTCTATAAAACTACTTCCTTCCCGGGTAATTTATACACATTCAGAGACTCGCTTCTTTCTTCTTTGAATCACAAAAAACAAATTTAATAAATAAAATGCACGGAGAACTGAATCAATAATATTATTATATTATAATATAATAAATAAATATTATAGATTAAACAAATATTCGCTAAATTGTTAAAACACTTGTAAGCTGTAAAACGTATGTTGACACTTTAGATTTACTTTTTTCACCGACGTCTTTAAGTTCCAGCGTGTTCAATGCAAGCGTTTACGTGATGAGTGTTGTTTGTCGCTTTGTTGTTACGAATAACGTGTGGGAGATACGTAGAGTTATTGCTTTGTTGTTACGTGTAAACATGTGGGAGATATGTAGAGTTATTGCTTTGTTGTTACGTGTAAACATGTGGGAGATATGTAGAGTTATTGCTTTATTTGTGCTTTCTTTCTACCCCTTTTGAATTGTAGGCCAGGAAGAACATTTACTGGTTCTAGAAGCCGCTAGTGTGAATGAGTCTGTTCTCGTGGCGCGGGCGTACCGAGATTTCAAACGAGACACTATTCCGGATGTTCTGCTCGATGTTCGACTCGCTGCTCCTACCTTGCTTCGGGTCATTCTGGAGTGGCGTCAACAGACTTTGAATGATCTTCAGGTAGTGATAGACACTGTTCTTTCATTGCAGGTTTATTTCTTTTGTTCACTGTAGAGGGTGTATGAAGATGATAAAGTATACTGTTCTTGGCAATGTACAGTAAATTGTAGAGGGGTGTATGAAGACGATCGTTCTTGGCAATGTAAAGTAAAATCAAATTTATTGCAACCCTACCCTCAAATACTAAGCGGGAAACAGAAAAGGAAATACTGATGATGATGAATTTACTCGCTTATACTCGATAAGTCTTTTGCCACACAGGTGTGAACAACAGTCAAGAAGTCAAAGACTAATCAACATTAAATAATAAATTAATAAATAAATAAATGACTACACTCGATACACGCTGATAGAAAGACGCCATTCTTTTCCTGTGGTCATGTGGACTAAAGTGTGTTTATTAAAATCTTGCACGGACGTAGATTAAATTATTCCACAATGCAATTATGCTGTTGTGTTGTTTTTACCCCAGTTACGCAGTCTCTTCAAAATAAAGTATATACTTGTGTACAAATCGCATATTGAGGTATTCATAAAATAATAGAAATGCGTTGGCATTTATCAACCCAATCATCTCATAATTATATTTAACATATTTCTTCACTTTCTCGTGTGGACACTTTAGGTTTCTAGGTGTTGGCGAATAATAAATACAATCACACATAATTATACTCACACACGCTCATATACGCACGCGAAACCGTTAAAGCAGAATTGAAAAAGGATGAACAGATATTTGGCTCATGATTGCTTATTCAAATATCACACTTTATTTTTACTTATAGGAATACTTGGTGAGTCAACTTACAAGCGTTGATGGCTGTCGCTCCCTTCGTTCCTATTTGGAGGTCATCAGAGCGACTGGTAGTGACCTTGGCTCCAAGTATTCGGCCGCCGTGAGTAGCGTGCGGGAGAACGGCGATTTGCAGTTAAAAGGAAATGCTATTGGATTGGGGAACCTTGAACGACAGCTTACGAACTTCATCGAGGAACAAGTGCGCATGCGCACAGCCCTGTCGGAACTGGTGGATGCTACGGTTCGTTTGTGGCATGGTTCTGGATTTGACCCTGAAGAAGTATTGACGGGTTTAAAGTAAGCACCACTGAGTGAACCTTCACTTTTTTAAAGTAAACAAGAGTTACTGAACCTACTATCTTCAAAAGTAAATACTCAATTGTCAATATTTTAAAGTAAACAAGAGTTACTGAACCTACTACCTTCAAAAGTAAATACTCAATTGTCAATATTTTAAAATTTAAAGTAAACTAGAGTTACTAGAATCAATGAACCGTCACATTTAAACTACAGCTACTGAGCATTCACTATTTGAAAGTAAACAAGAGCTACTGAATTCACACTTGTACAAGAAACGAGTTAGTGAATCTTTAGTACTGCAAAATGAGCTAGAGTAATTGCAGCTTCACTACTGCAAAATAAGAAAGCGCCACTGAACCTTAAATACTGTAAAATAAGAAAGCGCCACTGAACCTTAAATACTGTAAAATAAGAAAGCGCCACTGAACCTTAAATACTGTAAAATAAGAAAGCGCCACTGAACCTTAAATACTGTAAAATGAGAAAGAGCCACTGAACCTTAAATACTGTAAAATTAAAAAAGCGCCATTGAACCTTAAATACTGTAAAATAAGAAAGAACCACTGAACCTTAAATACTGTAAAATAAGAAAGAACCACTGAATCTTAAATACTGTAAAATAAGAAAGCGCCACTGAACCTTAAATATTGTAAAATAAGAAAGCGCCTCAGAACCTTAAATATTGTAAAATAAGAAAGCGCCACTGAACCTTAAATAATATAAAATGAGAAAGGAACTTCATATAGTACTAACGTACGTTTAAGTTTCTGAACTTTATTGATTGAACAATTGAGTTTTTAATTGATAGATTCATTCATTGGTTGAAGTTTTGGTCATTGTTATATTCAATCAATGATAGGTTCATGGAAAAGGACATTTTCAACGCTCGATCATTTGGCGCACTTTTTGAGAGAAATTATTTCTAATGCAAGAACCGAGCAAGGACTAAGGGTTGGGAGAGAGAAAGACTTATAAAAACAGTCCTTTCGTCTATGACTCTATGTCTATTTTCTTATTTTGTTATTTTCACTCATCACACGACCTAATCTGAGAATTAATTATTTCAGGGTTTTTTCATCATGCGGTGCTCTTAAGCTGGGAGTTAAAGCATCTTCCTTGCTCTTCTGGTGTCTTTAGTTCATGTAAGGTTCTGTCCCCTTAGTAGTTGATGTAGCACCAGGTTGGCTCAAAAGGATAGCAGTGAATCAGTGTCCTACAAACATGTGAGTGAAACATGTGGAACTGACGTAATAATGGTGGACAATAAACTTGTGTCTTTGTTACAAAAGCATGTAAAAGACTTTTGAAACAGCACATAAATCAGGTTATGTAGAAACTATTATCACTTATCGCTAAACTCCATTTTCATTCTCTGGCAAGAACTATCCCGTGATTCATATTGACTTGTATTTTCTGGATAAAGACTGTGTATAGGATATTATTCAAATGTGGTTTCATGGAAATAATTGATGTCTAGTAATCTATTTCATTGTATTTGTTATATGCATATTTTGATTGTTGATTTAATAAATTTTATTGTTAAATTTATTGACCTTCTTACATATATTGATAACCTTATGTTGGAGAAGAAGGTGGGTGGATGGAGGCTCGCTATATATAGATTTAAGATAGATTTGTCTTCTCGTTTAGTAAGAAGTTTTCCACCTACAAAATATTGTGTGATGGTAAATGTTGTCGTAAAGTGGGGGAAGAGAGAAAACTTTTACACGCCCGCATATCTGCCAAGTGAGAGAGACGAGTGGTGTCTATAAATTAAGTTTCTTATCACTTGTAATTGGTTATGAAAGATTAATAATAATCATCATTAACTAAGCAGCAGCGTCACAGGTTCATTTATATGAGCAAACTATAAATGAGTTTATAAGAGAACACTGAACGTTTCTGAGTGAACTCAAAAAGTTTTTTTGGTTAAAGTTCGAATAAATTCGATTGTATCTTAACTGAGGCCGCGAGGTTGTTGACCTTTAATTATGTAACTTTACGATCTTCTCACATATAGTCTTAGGGTTCCAGTGAGTGTTGTTAAAAAACACGCACATGATCCACTGATCCTTGGCACATGGGTCATTCTGCTCAGGTGTTGCTTCATGGTTCAATACTCATTAAGTCAACATCCAAGATAGTGGCACTGTTCTGGCATTGTTTTCCAGCTCAATGCTCATTGATCAATGTCTCAGATAAAGTGCTGACCAGCCAGTAAAATACACATGAACTAATAAATCGTCACCATGTGTTCTCTGACAGAATAGTTTGGTCATCATACATTTAAATATCATAAGAGAAATATAAAAATATAAAATATAGTTAATGTCAGGAGATAAACACAAATATATTAGTTAGGCAATCGAGTCCACTTAACCATCAGCATTTATATATACAGAGGATGATCCCCTGCTGTGTGGTTAACTAGTACTAAGAGTTAAATGCTACGGATATAACTTATTAAGGCCTGGAGACAAAATATGTGTTGCCTCGACATCAGCTGCATTCAACTAACAATTCACAGGTGAGTTTGCACAGCTCAGAAGTGCTTTGATTGGTTAATTTAGTGAGTTGTCTGGAACATTCAGGTATGTTTCCAGTCCGAGGACAAGTGTCAGTTTTTCTAGAAGGTAGGTTTACATGTAGTCTATTTTTAGATGAAGGGTGGGTGTGGGCTACATATATGTGACATTCCTTAAAGTAAATAACACAAACACCATGTTTTCCTATACGGAAATAACACAAACACCATGTTTTCCTATACGGAAATAACACAAACACCATGTTTTCCTATATGGAAATAACACAAACACCCTGTGTCCCTAAAAAAAAATAATATAATAAGTACAATCTCGCATACACAGAAAACATAAATCTGGTAGGATTTCTTTTATGATTTGCGATTTTCTTCCTTCAGTTCAGTGTGGCAAGATGTTTCTGGTGTGTATGACAACCTTTGTGTCAACATTAAACACTGGACAGCGAGACTTCTACACTATGCCAAAACATATCCACTGGACTCCTTTTCCCAGTACTTTAGTAATCCACAATCCAAGTCTCAAAAGGTAAGGCAAAATTACAACATGAAAAATTGAACCATTCTGTACTGTCAACATATGTTTATAAAATCATTGACGCTTGACGAAAAAGAACAAATAAAAAACTCAAACGTTTGCACGATGCTTAACATAAAAATGTTCAATGTACCTCAGTGCATTTGTTGAGATCTACAACTTTGATTACACTATTCATGTTTACATTTTTCTTTTTTCCCTTTCCTTTGTTGGGGTGATGGTGATGGTGGTGAGAGTATAAAAACAATTACTAAGAACTAAGAAAAATGTTTAAAATTAAATAATTTTGAATGCTTGCTTTGTATAATAAATCAATGTGCGTCCTGAAACAAGATAAACTTATTATTCTGAAAAATAATACATAGTGTAGTACCTTAAAAATATCTTAGAAAATGTCGATATTGAAAAATATCTTCTATACTACTTTGTGTAGATCGAAATATTTTAGCCCGACAAAGACAATAGCGCCGGACTGTCTGCACATTACACACGGCGACAGTGCAGTCATTCCATGTTCTTTGTTTTTTCCCCGAAATGTGTCTTCCACTTCCGAGATGGGGCAGTCTCATTTAATAAAAATGCCAAACGATTTTGTTCAGAGGGCCTTTGTCTTACTTTTATTAAAATGTAATGTGCTTATAGGTATCATTTTCTTTCTTTCTTTCTTTCATTCTTTCGTTCTTTCTTTCTTTCTTTCTTATGTAAAGCAAATCTCATTATTATTTATATATTTTTGGTGTAATTGAAAATTAATTTCGCATATCCAAACATTTTTCAATTGGCCAATATCAAATGTGAAATTCCACATGGCATACCGTCAAATAGATTAGTTTTGGATTCCAAAACTGTTTGTCACCATTCATAATTAGTATAAGATATGTGTATTTAATAAAAGTGTATGATATATGCAGTGATTGCAAGAGATAATTTACTTAATTTAACAGTTGTAGAGTTGTAGATTAGTGAGCGCCGTATTGTGAGAGATGTGACACTTAATGTGAGAGTAAAAGATACAGCACACAGGATTGGTGTAAGAGATGTTACACATAATGAAACTGTAATAAACCTGGCACACAGGACTGTTGTAAGAGATGGACACATGATGAGATTGTAATAAATGTGGCACACACATTTGATGATGGAGACATTCTATACACTATTGTTTGAAATGTAGTAATCCTACTGTCCCTGCAGTAGATGTGGCTTAAATATATGTGATTCTCATAGATATGGCACATATCATGCTTCAAGAGCTGCTATACATGTTATGCTGTAAGATAAGTAGTACTTAGTGAACGTAAGATAAATGGTACTTAGTATTATAAGATAAGTAGTACTTGGTATTGTAAGATAAGTAGTACTTGGTATTGTAAGATAAGTAGTACTTGGTATTGTAAGATAAACACTACTTGGTATTGTAAGATACATAGTACTTGGTATTGTAAGATACATAGTACTTGGTATTGTAAGATAAATACTACTTGGTATGTAAGAGATGGAACCCATTCCAGTGTTATACAAATTGTTTTCGCTGTTCCTATTTCCACACTGCTAAAATGAATAGTACTTGAAAAGATTACAATCAATGGCGTTATAAACGGATTGTTCATTTCTTTGCAGACTTCACCGTTAACTGATACCATACAGGAGCAGAGCGTTGCCCATTTCATGAAAAGTATTCCAGAACCATTCCGCTCTCAACTGTTGTGCGTCTTCATGCAGACTGGCACGGTCATATGGTCTCCAGGCGACGGGAAATTGCTGGCGGAAATTTGCTTACCGGTACCTGTACAGTTTTTGCGCGTGTTGCCGACAGTGGATGATTATACGATGACAATGCGTCGTGCTATCCTGCAGTATGTCCTAGGGAACTGGACACGCGCCCTTGACGGGACGGGGTCGTGTTGAAAAGGGTGAGTTGGAGGAGATAGTGACACTGCGAATTATGAGCAAGGTGCTCTTTGAGTTGACAGGGGCAGGACAATATTTTTAAAGTGTGGGAGCTAGAGAAGATAGTATTGTGGCTATAGTTTAGTATGGCACTTGAGTTTAAAGTGGACCAGTTGTACTGCTGAAATTGGAGAGAGGCTTGGTGGAAGTATTAAAGGAGCAGGAATGTTACTGAAATGTACGATTAACACCCATGTTACAGGGACCAGACTTTTGTAAATGTGAGTAATGACACAGAACAATGGAGAAAATGGCTCAGCTTGAAATGTGAAGTGAAACACAAAACATGTTTGAAGGTCAGAAGTGTTGTAATGAGGGTTCATACACAAACATGTTTGAAGGTCAGAAGTGTTGTAATGATGGGTTCATACACAAACATGTTTGAAGGTCAGAAGTGTTGTAATGATGGGCTCATACACAAACATGTTTGAAGGTCAGAAATTTTGTAATGAAAGTTCATACACAAAACATAATAAAAAGGACATACATTCTTTTTAAAACGTGAACCGATACACGAAATCAATTTTGTACTATGAGGAGATATATATACAAATTTGTTAAAGGGATAAATACTGTTGTTGTACTGTGAGCAGATACACAAAATATGTTAAAGGGGTAAATACTGTTGTTTTACTGTGAGCAGATACACAGAATATGTTTGAGAGTATTGTTGTAATTTAAGCTAGACACACATGTTTGGGAAGAGACGAGTTATGTTTCATGTGATATAAACAATTTTTGAATGTGTGGTTGTAATGTGAGATAAACATTAGACATGAAGGAGATAAAGTTGTTGTTAATGTGTGGTTAACAAAACGAAAATGTTTTCACACCATTGTACGTAACTGTAAGTTGTTAATGTGTGGTTAACAAAATGAAAACGTTTTCACACCATTGTACGTAACTGTAAGTTGTTAATGGGTGGTTAACAAAATGAAAACGTTTTCACACCATTGTACGTAACTGTAAGTTGTTAATGGGTGGTTAACAAAACGAAAACGTTTTCACACCATTGTACGTAGGCCTAACTGTAAGTTGGATCGATGAACATAATGATCACGCTTATTTAATTCAAATTTCTATTTTATGAAAACTCATCTTTTGCTTTGGAATTATAAATTATATATAACTTGTCTTCCAGTCTGGCTTCTGATTTATCACGGTCTTTATCACTATGATATCTATTTTCCTTGTAGTTGTTATTGTATATACTTTTCTTCCAATACACTGATGTTTATAAACGGCTCACGATCTATCTCTCATTCTCCTCCTTAACTCTACTTCTTTTGAAGCTTGTTACCGCTTCTTAAATGTTTGCAGATGTTTCTTTTTCTATTTTAAGAATTATTATTATCTTTCTTCAAATTAATTTTCTTGCTTAATCATTTTAAGTTACAAATTTTGTTTATTTACCCTTTCTAGTATCAATACAACTGCATCGCACTAGCTCCTTCCTGTTAGTGTCACCGACACCCCTCTAGCAGAGAACATTTTATCAACAACAACAACCACCCTACTAGCTCCTTCCTGTTAGTGTCACCGACACCCCTCTAGCAGAGAACATTTTATCAACAACAACCACCCTACTAGCTCCTTCCTGTTAGTGTCACCGACACCCCTCTAGTAGAGAACATTTTATCAACAACAACAACCACCCTACTAGCTCCTTCCTTTTAGTGTCACCGTCGCCTTTCTAGCAGAGAACATTTTATCAACAACAACAACCACCCTTCTAGCACCTTCCTGTTAATGCCTCCATCACCCCTCTAGCAGAGAAAATATCAGCAATATCAACCACAGACACACGTAACGACATGTAGTATGTCAGAAAACTCACTTAACTGAATTAAAAATGTTTTGTTCTTGTATGTCTTTCATTCCTGTAATAAAAATCAATGTGGTGTATTAAAAATGTTTTGTTCTTGTATGTCTTTCATTCCTGTAATAAAAATCAATGTGGTGTATTAAAAATGTTTTGTTCTTGTATGTCTTTCATTCCTGTAATAAAACTCACTTAACTGAATTAAAAATGTTTTGTTCTTGTATGTCTTTCATTCCTGTAATAAAACTCACTTAACTGAATTAAAAATGTTTTGTTCTTGTATGTCTTTCATTCCTGTAATAAAACTTACTTAACTGAATTAAAAATGTTTTGTTCTTGTATGTCTTTCATTCCTGTAATAAAACTCACTTAACTGTATTAAAAATGTTTTGTTCTTGTATGTCTTTCATTCCTGTAATAAAACTTACTTAACTGAATTAAAAATGTTTTGTTCTTGTATGTCTTTCATTCCTGTAATAAAACTCACTTAATTGTATTAAAAATGTTTTGTTCTTGTATGTCTTTCATTCCTGTAATAAAACTCACTTAATTGTATTAAAAATGTTTTGTTCTTGTATGTCTTTCATTCCTGTAATGAAAATCAATGTGGTGTATTAAAAATGTTTTGTTCTTGTATGTCTTTCATTCCTGTAATAAAAATCAATTTGGTGTCAGAATGTAGAGTGAAAGCACACATACATCATTTGAACTATGTCACGTGTATTGACATGCAATGCTGCAGTGAAGAAAAGACATCTCTCCTGTAGTCTGTACATGTGTGTATTGTTTCGTTCCTATTAGCTGAAAGAAAATTATCAGTACTGTCTGGATGCTGCAATTACGATCATTGCTATGAGAAAATTATTTAATATTTAAGTATATAATTATAGCAGTTTCAATGTTTAGAACATTTCAAACAGCTGATGTAATTGTTCACCCATATTTATTAAAATTAATTATAATTTAAATTGCTTCAAAGAATTTTATTTTTTCTTGTAAGACATGAAACATTTTCTATGGACTCATTTGTAGTGATTAAAGGCCTTTATTCGAGAGCTTCCAGACTAAAATTGCAAGAAATTTACTTTTTTTCTTAAAAAGAAAAGAATCCGTCCAACCAATATTATATATACGTTTACTTATTAGAAATGTATTATCTGAAAAAATTTAACATATCTTTAAATTGAAACTCCAATCTCTTGGAAACAGTCAGTTTTAGATAAATCTTCAGAAGTCGCATATCTTTATCTGCATAAGATTATGTGGTGAATAGTGTGGAGTCTCATCTTATGTGCGGTTTACGTTTTAAAGACGGCAGTTAACCTTATATAGTCAGAATTACTACATTTGTGTCAGCTGTGTGGTTTACATCTATTTAACTGCAGTCCACGCACAGAACGATTAAATTATACAGATTTATATGGCACTCGAGTAGATTTAGCCAATATATTCAAGGATCATTGATTGACCTACGTGAACGACCAGGTACTTTGTATAATGACATTTTGACACTAACGTGTTTAACAGCTAGATATGGTAAGTTACGATGAACCCTAGCTGCAAAGGCATGCTGTTTTTTTAAATTTCACTTATTAAATCTTTAAGAAAACAACAACTTCTGAGGACGCTAGCAGTTCAGAACAGCTGTATGAGGTACTTAAAACTCATTATCTGCAAATGTATTGATCACGAAAAAACGTGTATGAATGAATACAGTTTATAAAAAGATGTTTACTATAGCTAATAAAAGAAACGTTTATAGAGTTTTATGACATTACTAAAGTTATTAAGAATAACAATAAGGTTCCTAACAGTTCAGTAGATTCGGATACTTTTCATAGAAATTTAGATCACGTGACTGTAGGAGAAATGTAGATGAATGAATACAGTTTATAAAAAGATGTCTACTGTGGCTAATAAAAGAAATGTTCAAACGTTTGTCCAAATGGCTATAGAGTCTTATGACGATACTAAAGTTATTAAGAATAGCGGTAAGGTTCCTAACAGACTCGAATACTTTTCATAGAAATTTAGATCATGTGATTGTAGGAGAAATAGTAAGCATAACCTTGATGTTTACACCTCCATCGCCATCCCCACCACCTGACATTTGTGGTGACGTCACTCGCCCGCGAGCAAATGTGTGCATGTACACTATTTTGATAGAATGTTTAATATGGTTCAGCAAAAAAAACATTATCTTTTTTTAAAAATTCTATTTGTGGCAAACAACGTTGGCATGAGTGAGGTACAATCTCATTTCCCAAACGTATGCTTTACCTTGAGAAAACTATACTCTGTATAATCTATATAAACATATTTGCAAGTTTTCAATGGCTGGACTTTATCCAAATAACTGCACAAAACTTTCAATAGTGACAGAGGAAACTTTTCACACACACACACACACACACACACACACACACACACACACACACACACACACACACACACACACACACACACACACACTCACACGCACGCAGCACGCACGCACACAAACCTCTTCGGTAGAGCTAATTACAATTACTTATAGAATTATTAAGTAGACAGTAAAATGTTCTACAAAAGTTTGCAAAAATCTGTTGTCACCCGTCAGTAGGTCTACCAAGCGCAAGGTCATTTGGTCACTTCCTGTTGATTGGAGTGGGATCAATATGGCTGACTTCACCTAACCTCTAATCTGCAATTCAGAACACACTTTTGATTGCGCTGGGCAAAAACTCTGATTCCCCAAGGACGGGGGTTGACTTACTCCATATGCTCTGTCTTATTTGCTAAATTTTCTCCTTGAAATGGAACGCTTGCTTTATCAGTAGCATTGCATTCAAGTTCGATCTCCGTTCACTGTGTTCGTTTGTTAATCGATCGTGGTTGTATTTCCCATTCCCCCCCCCCCAACTTGTCCTGTTTCTCTTGTTCTGCGATTAGGCCCGATCAACCATCGGTAACGACACATTTAATAAAGATGACGATGCAGGCAGAAGGTTGGAAGATGGAGACGTATCTTCCCACGTAGATTCCTTTGAAAAATCAGACGCGCTTTGCCTTGGGTGATATTCATCTTCGTTGTTATTATCACTACTAGAATCAGAGCTGTTTGGGCTAATAACGTCATTTACTCCACTATCTAAAATCAACAACACATCTCGCACATTAATTCGTCTTTCCCTTTCAAGTTGAAAATATTAACAGTGAATGCAAGTCTGTCATAAACCCCAAATATTTAGGAACACTACTACGGACTACGTCAATAAGATATTAAGTATATTTACATGAGACACAAACACTCCTTTGCAAATTGCATTTATTTTAATAGTACATTCACAACCAATAAAGAAAAGACTTTAAGCGTTATATTTATTTCAGAAATGTATTTGCTACCGACACAGGGGGGGGGGGGGGGCGCATTTATACAATATATTTACTACCGACTAAGAGGGTTTACATTAAAGCTATTATTTTAATGTAAATTGTCAGAGAGAGGTCGGTAAATTATGTTCTGGTTTAATTAAGTTCTTATTAATTCCATTTTTTATTTTTCTATAACAAGCATCATACCGTGAAACCAGTCTTGCAAATAATGATGCAATAGCCACCCTTTGTTAGATGTCAGAGATATAAGTCACTCGACTGCCACGTATGAGTAGTCGAAAGGTGTGAGTGAAGGGTGAATAGCGGGAAGGTAGCTTGTTAACGGATGCTCAATACCTATATATGGAGAAATGTTGAGGTAAGCATGTCAAATTCTTAAAAAACTATTTTATGTATATTGTGCTAAAAATGCTTGTAGGATATCGATGTATTCTTTTATTGATTTTTATTATGTAAACTAACGCCCATTCCTTTTAGAAGCATTCAATGACGATAGAAAATATGCGATGTTAAACTTAAACACATGTTGCCATGGTTATTTCAAATCATTGTAACGTGTATATTGGATGTAGCGAGATGCTCGTCTGCACTAATGAAAAACATTTTTGTAATTATTGTAACCCATAAGAGCATGGGCGAGGCATTTTATCCCATGTGTAAATCTTGTCAATTTGTAAATTAACAAGCAAGATCGAATTGTAAAGGCCCCTGTTTTTTGTCTGCACAAAGGGACGTGATAGGCACAATGTAAAAACCTTGTTTCTGTCTACACAAAGGGATGTGATAGGCACAATGGTAAAATCCTTGTTTCTGTCTACACAAAGGGACGTGATAGGCACAATGTAAAAACCTTGTTTCTGTCTACACAAAGGGACGTGATAGGCACTGTGTAAAAACCTTCTTGATAGACCCGTACTCTATTCCTCCTTTTGAGGTTTATTATCCTGAATCACTACGAGATGATTTCCAAGACACATGTCCCGAAGACACTACGAGATGATTTCCAAGACACATGTCCCGAAGACACTACGAGATGATTTCCAAGACACATGTCCCGAAGCGAACGCCAAGTGCTGGATCTCGGACAAATCGAGTGTGACTTCGCCGAATGTATTCATCCATTATGGAAATAAACAACTAAGTGGCATAATACTGCCAATTGACTCTATACCACTGACTTTTGATTTAACTGAACAATTTCATTAAACAGGAGGTTTGATCTGCTTAAGTTAAATCACCAAAGTACAGACTATAGATGTTCCATCTAGAAATAAACAAAATATTAACAAATTAACAAAAGGGTGTTAGACTAGGCAGCAGAGGAACAAAGGACCAATTAGCAATTGATAAAGCTATAGTTACAGTTAGCAAGAGACAAAGAACAAATCTTTCCATAGCGTGGATTGACTACCAAAAAGGCCTATGATTCAGTTCCACATTCATGGATACTTCAAACAGTAAGAATGTACAAAATATCAACTTCACTACAAAATCTTATACAAGCATCAATAACAAGCTGGAAAAGTACCCGAACATGCAACAATACATAAATTGCAGACATACCAATAAAATTTGGAATTTTTCAAGGAGATTCCCTATCACTACTGCTGTTGTGCTTAGCCCTAAATCATCTTAGTCTAGTCATTAGGAAAAGATGATTATGGTACAAAATGAAATCAGAGCATATTATCAGTCATTTACAGTATATGGACTGTCTAACGTTTATAGTTTAAAAAACACCCAAAATATCAATTCACTGATCAGTACTGTCACGATGTGTAGTGAGGAAATTAACATGGAATTCGGCCTTGAGAAATGTGGCCGAATTATCGTCCAGAAAGGCTGGAGGTCTACAATTCGACATCGAAAAAATCAAAGATGATTCAGTGGGGAAAGGATATAAATATCTACTGATGCTGCAACATCAAGAAAGTATGCAGAGTGAAGTAAAATCCAACGCTAAAAGAGAGTATAAAAAAGCGAGTTAGACAAGTTCTAAACTCAAAGCTAAATAGGGCTAACAAATTATAAGACCTTAATGCTTACGCTATACCTGTAATTAGCAACACTGGAGGTATTATAGTTTGGACAACAAATTAAATAAATGAACTAGATAGAAAAACAAGAAAATTACCCACAATTCCCAAAGCCCTACACCCCAAAGCAGATGTAGATAGACTATATGTATCTCGAAAAATGGGAGGCAGACGACTCAAAAAATAATCAAAGATATATTAAAGAAGACGATATAGGCCTTGTGGACGACATCTGGAATAACAACAAAGATGGGTCACTGATAGAAGCAATAAAGATGAGTAGATTATACCAAACCCCAGAAGCAAAGAAGCTTGGAAGAAAACAGCACAACAGACGTTAGCAAATAGATAGAGCCAAAAACCTCTCCATGGCCAGCTTGTGCGACAAGCTGATGATTTATCAACAAAACAATCATACAGGTGGTTAAAAGAAGCAGGTTTGAAAGCAGAAGCACTAATTAAAGCAGCACAAGATCAAGCCCTAAACACGAAAACACACAAAACTAAAATCATGAAAATCTCAAATGATTCCAAATGCAGACTGCAAAATCATGGATGAAACAGCAGAACATGTACTATCTGGATGTCAGTTTCTGGCCGGAACAGAAAACACCAAAAGACACAAGGAAGTGGCAAAAATCCTACATATAGCTATGAAGTAAAAACTCTGTACAGAGCATGGATGCACCAACCGGAAGCAGTCATCGAAACACAACTAGTCAAACTACTGTAGGACTTTGAAATAAGAAGGGGTCAAGTGATTTATGAACGAAGTTCCCATATTGTAGTTGTCAATAAGTCCAATAGAACAGCAAAAATCACGATGTTCTATTCCAAGTGATAGAAACAGAAAAACAAAAGAGAAATAGAAAATAGAAAAATACCAAGATCTTAGATTAGAAATCCAGAGACTGTGGAATGTAAAAACAGAAGTAATACCTGTAGTGATAGGACCTTTGTGGAACATAACACCTGAATTGGAAGGATATCTAAATGAAAATACAAAATTGCCCCACTGCTAAAAGCAGCACTCTTCGGAAATGCTTACATCCTCCATAAAACCTTGGATCTTCCAGAGTCTTGGCAAGATTACGAGACCTTGATTCATAACCGACAGTCAACAAAAGTGGAAAAAAGATGACTACTACTACTACTACTACTACTACTACTACTATTGGGAAACATAACACCTGAATTGGAAGGATATCTGAGTAAAGTGCCTGGAGGACACATAATTGCCTCACTGCTATAAGCAGCCCTCCTTGTAAGTGCCCACATCCTCCATAAAGCCTTGGATCTCCCAGAATCTTGGTAAGATTCCGAGACCTTGGTTCATAAACGACAGTCATAAAAAGGATAATAATAATAATAACTTTCATCAATTATCGGCTTTCTCGTGACACCCATTTTATTATTCATTTATTTCATTCAAATTAATTTTCATAAAACGAAACTCAGACTCCCTATCAGTCAGATATAATTAATTTCTTTCTAGATGGCAATGATACTTGTAAGAGATTAATTCACTACTTATAGGTTATCAGTTTGATGTAAAGCATGTATTTTATCTGTATTATTATTTGTACATGCATTCCCGTATACTTTCAATAGGAGATAGTGTAATGATATGTAAGAAGTATAAATCATATATTAAGACACTTTGGAAATGGACTCTGGAATCGTCAGTTTTTCACTGACGTAGTTTGTGTCATCAATGTCAGTAATAAAAAAAAACGACGATAGACAATGTACGCTGATGCCTCTCATAGAGATTATCAGACTCACTGCATATAGTTGATAATTATATCTGATCTGAGATTATCAGACTCACTGCATATAGTTGATAATTATATCTGATCTGAGAATATTATCTCACGTTTCCAAACAATCGATTGACGTGTATCTCACTAACTCGTGGTGTTGAAATCCAATTCTTTTAAATGCAAACTTTCATTATTGATCGCAGTTGTCACCCTTTTCTTTGTCACTGCAAACCTAATTTATTTGTTTTCCTCTTCGTTTTTGCTTTCTCTCCTGTCCAACGTCTTGTCACGTGAGTCCCAAGTGTTTCATGTCGTCATGAACGCTTTTAACGATTTCCTCGCTAAATTGGTGGAGATAGGTGTCAGTGATAAGACCGGAAGCCTTAGTTAAGAAAGTGACTTCCGACGGATCAGTAACGTTTCTGTAATGATGCAAGAATGCTTCACTCATACCCGCCTTACAATAAGTGAAACCACTTCGATATTTCTCAGCTTCATGAATACCTGAATAGAAAACAGAAAATATATAATAAATAAGTTACTCTTCAATTTCTAATCTCCCAGTTCCAATCATATATTATTTTCTAACTGGGGAAGACATTCACTGCCATTGATGTTGGAAATAACCCTGTAATTATTTTTATTTTATTTTTTTATTAGATTTAAATTATTTCAAAACTTTGCATTTGAATTAAAAAATGTCGTCACAGATTAAAACAACTTTCATTATACAAATTATTTTAAAATATAAATACGACTGCAGTGAAATAATGTTTCTGTTTGCAAAAGTTTTATTAAATATTTTATCTTGCCAGGTCTCGATATCCAATTCGATTGTTACAAAGGCAATAGTGTCAACGAAAAACTAAATAGACAGATAGGAATTCATAAGGTCTCACATCAAAAGCTTAAATATGATAATTATCATATCATAATTATGATTACTCATAGTTCAAACATGATAAGGAGTCCCAAGTTCTCACACCATAAGCCTTAACATAACAAGATTCCCAAGGTTTCACACAATTAGCCTTAACATGACAAGGATTCCCAAGGTTTCACACAATTAGCTTTAACATGGTAAGGACCACACCATTACCTTTAACATAAATAAGGATTCATATTGTCTCACACCAATAGCATGGACATAAAGCACAATAAAGAAATTTTACATTAGAAATTTTGATTTGAAATCACTACCATTAAATACTCACTAATACATGTGACTGTCACGTAATGGCTTATGTAGCCTACAATCACCCTCCTCTAAAAATAGACTACCTGCAAACCTACCTTCTAGAAAGGCTGACCCGTATCACCAGGCATGGGAAAGAAGATAGACCTACCATATAAAGTGAAAATCAGAGACAGCTGGAATTTGTTACACGATGCCATGCTAGTTATTCCTTTATCAGTCAGTTAACTTACCATCAGATAATGATCGCCTTTATGACCGGACTCGATTTTCGTTCAAATCAAAGTGATTAGAATATAGAATTTCTTCAACAAAATAACTTTCAGTTCATACCCATCGGATGAATTTGTTATGAACAAGTGAGAGACTATTAGTCAGAAAAATACTCATCCAGTTAGAACTGGTTTGAGTTACATCAGCAATTTTCTAGCACATTCTCCACCTGATTTGTTTACTTCCAACTTTGACGCTTACAAAAAAATAACATCATAAGGAGTGACCAAGGTCGGATGACTTTGACATTTAACAATTTATACAATAATTAAGTTTAGAAATAGGGGACGGGCAAATTTACTCTGCCACAGGGTCGAATACGAGTAAATTGGGCTTGAGAAAGCAGCATCAGCTAACGTGTCAGCTAGAAACCTATCATGTAGATGCATGTGGATACGTGTGGATACGTGTGGATATGTGTGGATACATGTGGATACGTGTGGATACGTGTGGATACGTGTGGATACGTGTGGATACGTGTGGATACATGTGGATACGTGTGGATACGTGTGGATACATGTGGATACGTGTGGATACATGTGGATACGTGTGGATATGCATTGTAGGACCAGTAATGATAGCACACCGCAAACAGGCCTGTTCCGCATGGAGCTATACAACTTGAAGGAGACCGACTTAAAACATATACTTAGCTCGGTTTGAAAGGTTGTGCAAGGTTTATGGATAACCTGCTAAGGATCGGGGTATATTTGCCATCATTTTTATTCTAAGGGGTACATACCAGAAATTTCAATTCTAGTTGGATCAATGGCCATTTTCTGTCTGGATGTCCCTGTGGGCATTCGTACAGTCTTTAACAACATGTCCATGCGATATCTAAGACACATTCAAAAACAAACAGAAAAGAAATAAAAGGCAGCACATCAATTGGCTTTTGAGATTTTCATAACCACCACGAACAAAGGGAGATCACCTAACTCATAATATTTTGTAGCCTGACAACTTGGACAGAAGTTTAAAATTTGACATGTGTTTCGTTAATAATTCACACGAATGCAATACTACTACTAATAATTATAATCTTACGCAATACACACGTGAATATGATTAAGAGCAGTATTACTTGTACGGTTTTTTATGAGTAAAATCTTGGTGATAAATGTAGACCAAATAACATTTATAACAATTACAGGAAGAAGAGGTCCACATGGTTGTCGGGACTGCAGAATTAAGAGAGGGGTACGAGGTCACTCCATAACTATCCTGGTCCGAGAACGTTCTAACACCATCGCTAGAAACGCATGACAAATGTAATCTAAAAGTCGAAGTTTGGGTGAAATAGTTTTATCAAGTCAAAACCAGACAGACAGATGATCATTTATTCAGTATTATTATATGTTCATTTGACATGAGAAGATAATGACAAACATCCATTCGTAAAAGATGGTCATATTAATTATATTAATATATGGTCATATTAATTATTAAGTAATGACTAACAAGATAGAAATATCTAAGGGTTATCAAGTTTCTTTTAATATTATAATAGTAGCAATAGCAGTAACAGTCGTGGTAATATAATGCGTCATCGGAGGAGATGATGGTCCTGTAAGTAGTTGTAGTAGTATTTAGGATATGTGTGTGTAATAACAGGTTTCGTCTAGTTGAGGTAGCACTTTTATTCCACGTAGTAAGTACGACTGCCCCCTAAAATGTTGTTTTATTATATATATTAGATTTTATTAAATACAATTCCAAGTAGTAAGTACGACTGACCCCTAATATATACAGATGTTTACAGTAAAACAGCGTAAATTGTTGTTTTGTTATATATATTAGATTATATTAAATACAATCGAAACATAACGTTGCTCTGCCAAGTAAACAAGAAAGAACAATAGCCTGTTTCAAAATTGTTAAGCCATTGATTAGTTAAAACACTACTGGGTATTCACATGTTATATAACTGTATTATGCGCTCATGTTAAATATGTGTAACATAGATTATCTACTTTAGTATAATGTGTGATATCACATTGTGAAATGCGTGCTGCCTATGCTGTTTTGAGTGTTAGTAATAAAAGCAACAATTTCAGAATGGCTCAAAACAATCAAAGGTTTATCTGCCTCAACAATGACCGTTCACTCTTCACAAAATACACACAAGTTCACAGGCACTTTATCTGAACGAACGCAATTCATTAAGACACCCACTTTTCTGCCAGTTCACGGCCAGGGAACTTAATGTCGGTGTCCGGTAGCTGCTTAGGAAAGAAATAGTTGGTGAACTGCAAGATTCCACAACGAGTGCCCTGTAGGTGGCGCCACACAACTGGAAGTAAATCTGATCCCGATCTCGGCACAAGTTGTTCATCTACATCAACTGTCAGGACGTACCTGTGGACATAGACAAGCGATCATTGATTGTATGACATGCCACATTGGAACATTCGTCTCAGGCATGTCATACATTGGAACATTATTTCTAAGACATGCCATACATTAGAAAATTGTGTCTAAGATATGCTATATATTGTGTTTAAGATTTGCCATATATTGGAACATTGTGTCTAAGATATGTAATAATTGGAACATTGTGTCTAAAAGTTGCCATAATTGGAACATTGTGTCTAAGCTTTTCCATACATTGGAACATTGTGTCTAAGATATGCCATAATTGGAACATTGTGTCTAAGATATGCCATAATTGGAACATTATGACTAAGGTATGCCATAATTGGAACATTGTGTCTAAGATATGCCATAATTGGAACATTATGACTAAGGTATGTCATAATTGGAACATTGTGTCTAAGATATGCCATAATTGGAACATTATGACTAAGGTATGCCATAATTGGAACATTGTGTCTAAGATATGCCATAATTGGAACATTATGACTAAGGTATGCCATAATTGGAACATTGTGTCTCAGTTACGCCACACATTTGAACCATTTAGGCAGTGAGTAGCTTACAGTCAATGATTCAAGACATGTACCTCAACACTGCACCTTATGTGTAATCACGTGTAGTGAGTGTGGTAAAATATTATCAGGTGGATGATGTGGTAAGATAACATACTTCGTGTAGAATAAGTTTCCTTCAGTGGAATAGGTAGATGTGTTGAGGTGGGTGCACTTAACATAGGTCTCAGAAGGTCAATTAATTTAAAAATAAATTTATTAAATCAACAATCAAGTATACATATAACAAATACCAGGAAAAGATTATTTGACATCAATATTTCCATGAAACCTTGTCGAAATAATTTCAATGCTTATACAGTCTGATAGCCTAACACATAATTCAATAAAACTCGCAGGGTATTTTTTATCAGAGAACAGAAATGTTTCTGTTATTGTTTTATAAAATACTTATTTTTCCTTTGCTCATCTCATCGTTAAATTCTTTTCATTTCATAATGTTTATAATTGTCTATTGTCTTATGTTAATTGGTGTTTACACACTTGGGGCCAAACATCTAACTATTACACACTTGGGGCCAAACATCTAGCTATTACACACTTGGGGCCAAACATCTAACTATTACACACTTGGGACCAAACATCTAACTATTACACACTTGGGGCCAAACATCTAGCTATTACACACTTGGGGCCAAACATCTAACTATTACACACTTGGGGCCAAACATCTAACTATTACACACTTGGGGCCAAACATCTAACTATTACACACTTGGGGCCAAACATCTAACTATTACACACTTGGGGCCAAACATCTAACTATTACACACTTGGGGCCAAACATCTAACTATTACACACTTGGGGCCAAACATCTAGCTATTACACACCATGTGGAACCAATGTTGTCTGTCTGCGTGTCCATCACCCATCAGTTATATCATCGGGCGCTTTCTTAAACCGGCTATAGGAAGCCATTAACGTAGAAAAAGAGACACCATTAAAGTAGAAATAGAGACACATGAAGAAAGACGCCATTAAAGTAGTAATAGAGACACTTGAAGAAAGACGCCATTAAGTAGAAATAAAGACGTATGAAGAAAGACGCCATTAAGTAGAAATAAAGACGTATGAAGAAAGACGCCATTAAGTAGAAATAGAGACACTTGAAGAAAGACGCCATTAAGTAGTAATAGAGACACTTGAAGAAAGACGCCATTAAGTAGAAATAAAGACGTATGAAGAAAGACGCCATTAAGTAGAAATAGAGACACTTGAAGAAAGACGCCATTAAGTAGTAATAAAGACACTTGAAGAAAGAAGCCATTAAGTAGTAATAAAGACACTTGAAGAAAGACGCCATTAAGTAGTAATAAAGACAGTTGAAGAAAGACGCCAATAACGAAGACATAGAGACGCATCTGAAGGAAGGTCTTACCTGGAAACGTGAAGATTACGATATATGCAATCTTGGATGTTCGCCAGTTGACCAAAATAATGGATATCCATTTCTGGAACTGGCAAGCTCCAAGGATGAACTTTCAGCAGTCCCCGTCCTTTGAACAATTCCAGAACCCTTCCCACCGCGTCGCTAGTATTCGTAACGTACATTATAAAGCGCTCTGTCTGCAATGGTATGTTGGTAGTATTCGTAACGTACATTATAAAGCGCTCTGTCTGCAATGGTATGTTGGTAGTATTCGTAACGTACATTATAAAGCGCTCTGTCTGCAATGGTATGTTGGTAGTATTCGTAACGTACATTATAAAGCGCTCTGTCTGCAATGGTATGTTGGTAGTATTCGTAACGTACATTATAAAGCGCTCTGTCTGCAATGGTATGTTGGTAGTATTCGTAACGTACATTATAAAGCGCTCTGTCTGCAATGGTATGTTGGTGGGATAACCCCACTTTCCTTCAAACGATCTTTCAACACTTACGCAATATACATTGAAAGCTAAAGAATAGCTTGACAAGAACGACTGAACAGAGGCAATTCATTTGCTGACATTATAAATGTATTTCACTTGCCAACGTATGACAGAGTATTCTCTTGTGCTTGAATTAATCAGTGAAAATTAATCAGGTTATTGTAATGGGTGATTTTTAATTTACAACAGGCTCGCGCACGCATTTATACAGAGTGAGAAAGAGTTTTACGAATGGGTTTCCATTATGATAATTATAATGGGCCTTTCTTTTTTAAATGAACAATGTATGAAAACTGAAATGTGAATAGGGCGCTTGATTACATCTGTGAAAAATAATTATTTGTATCTCTGTTATAGGATGGAATAAAAGTAATAACTTTAAAATGTTAATTTATACAAGAAAGATGGAAAACTAAGCAAATAGCTGAAAAAAGATTAAATTAGCAAAAATAAAACGCTGACAAAATTAATGTGTGATAACACTAAACTTTATGTCAGCGTTAAAATAAAACGTTTACAAAGTTAAAGTGTGATATAATTAAATTTTATCAACGTTGTGGTAATTCGATACGATACTTTCGCACCATAAATTTCTGATTAAATTGTCAGAATCCAACAGTAAATACAAAAAAATATACACACACAAACAAATGTCTACAAATGTAAATATTGTTATTGTTGTTGATGACGTTATTGTCTACAAATATAATACTGTTATTTTTATTGTTGTTGTTGTTGACGTTATTGTCTACAAATATAATACTGTTATTTTTATTGTTGTTGTTGATGTTATTGTCTGTAAATGGAACTACTGTTATTTTTATTGTTGTTGTTGATGTTATTGTCTACAAATGTAACTACTGTTATTTTTATTGTTGTTGTTGATGTTATTGTCTGTAAATGGAACTACTGTTATTTTTATTGTTGTTGTTGATGTTATTGTTTACAAATGTAACTACTGTTATTTTTATTGTTGTTGTTGACATTATTGTCTGTAAATGGAACTAAGAAGTTTGAAAGTTACCTATATTGAAGGATGTTTGTGATTGAATGTTATCACCAACCGCTAGCATTTCTAGGTCAAGCGAAATATACTAACAACCGTTTAGTGAGCTGGTCTTTGTTTTTGATGCAATATGACGCCAACATTCATTACATCAAAAGATCAACAAATATAACCGTTTAGTGAGCTGGTCTTTGTCTTTGATGCAATATGAAGCCAACATTCATTACATCAAAAGATCAACAAAAATAAGTGCAGGCTACATGAGACACATTTAGGTCAACCTTCTATGATCCTCACTCTATCGCGATAATTCTAACTTTAAAATTAAAATTAAAATTTTAATTGCTGTATGTTGCGAATTTTTTCATTTTGACTCGCATAATTTGCGAGTGTTTTCCATACACTATAGTAAACACTTGAGCTGGGGATTGTTATGGAGTCAAGGGAAAATTATGCCCGACCTCCTATCTAAAATTTATTTTCATTCTAGTATTAAGCTCTTTTGATGCTTTCATCTTTTGTATCATACATTTCTTTTCTCTGGTGATCGCAGTTAAGATTGTGTAATTGTCTGCATCGTGCCAGAGTGGATTATGGGTAATTAGAGAGCCCCATGCATGTTTAAAGGAAAACACCAATCACTATAAGCAGATACATACGCTTGCCAAGACCCTCCCCCTTTTTTTTTAAAGAATGTTTTACTTCAAATCATCTTTCTTTCACTCTTTAAAAAAAATCTTGCTTCGTTTTCTCTTTATCTCTTTTTCTATTCTTTATCGCCCATTTTTATTAATATTTTTGTTTGTTTCTTATTAATTTCATCAAACAATATACAAACAGCGTTGACGTGTAGAGAACAACATACAAAGCACCGTGTTTGGGAACGAAACAAGAATGTACAAATAATACTGATGTGTTTTGAACAACATACAAAACATCGTGTGAGAAGGAAACAAACAACATTGAAAACATCATTTAATTAAGACATTAGCAACATTCGAAACATGTTTCAGGAAGAAACAACAACTTACAAACAACATGAGTTCTGAATAACATACAAAACATCGTGTTTGTGAAGGAAAAAACAACATACAAAACATCGTGTTTGGGAATGGGGAAAAAGCATACAAAACATCGTGTTTGGGATTGGGGAAAAGCATACAAAACATCGTGTTTGGAAATGGGGGGAAAGCATACAAAACATCGTGTTTGGGAATGGGGAAAAAGCATACAAAACATCGTGTTTGGAAATGGGGGGGAAAGCATACAAAACATCGTGTTTGGAAATGGGGGGAAAGCATACAAAACATCGTGTTTGGGAATGGGGGGAAAGCATACAAAACATCGTGTTTATGAAAGTAAAAACCCACACAAACATCGTGTATTGGAAAGGAAATAAAACATGCAAAACAACGTGTTTGGGAAGCAAAAAGCATCAAACAGCCAACACTTTGAGTACAACCATACGTAAATATTCACGTCTACAGAAGTCATAATACACCCACCCCAAACTTTCTGCTGAAAGCAAACATTTGCAGCAATTCCGACACGCCATTAAAATGGTTGTGCAGCGGTGGGACGCAACGCGTAAGGTTGTAACGCAGAGCCGTCTTGTAACTTTTCCACGTCACGCGCAGCAAGTTCGGGACGGCACTTGCATTGAATTCCGCTCTCGGTGACAGGATTGTGACTGCCGAAGGCCGATCATCCTCTTTCAGCGGGCAGATGACTGCGGCGGAGCGATACCTGCAAATAAAACAAATAGACTGTACGCTAATTGCTAAGCACTGTCAGTCTCAAGGGAAAATGTTTTAAACATTTATTAGCCATTCTGTTCCAATATAGTTTTAAAATATAAAGTAAAGAAAATGAAAAATTTCGAAACATAATGTTCCAACTCTGCATTTCCCTACTTTAAAATTGCATTTAATATAAAGTTATTTTATTTTGTAAAAGAATTGCATTTAATATAAATCTACTGCTAACTGTATTGCAATTTTATATATAAATATTTTAAATTAAAGTAAATTAATATAAGGTATATACGTTATGTTCTTATGTAGAAGGGTGCATTGTGGATGTGGTTTCAGACAAACCAGCACAAAGTCACATTCTAGAATGCAAATATGGCACCCTCGCAGAGCCAAAGGAACCCATTTTGACTACTGTCGTACACATGTGTAGTACAATTTTTAAAAAAGATAAAACCGTTTGGAAGCACCCCATGAACTGATTTCTCTAATGAGCAAGCAAATGATGACAGTCTAACTAACTGTCAGTTGCATTCTGTACGTGACACAAAGGATCAGAAGAGACCTTTCTATTCATATAAAAATGGTTTTCTCTATCGTAACACAGAGGTCAACAAAGACATCCGATGCGTGCACAGCTTGTTGTCCCAACTGCATTTCGGAACCAGGTCATGGAAATGGGTCATGCCACCCTGCTTAGTGGACATGTTTGAATAGGCAGCACACATACGTGTATTAAACAGCACTATTATTAGCCAAATATGACATCAAGAGATTTGTGAAATCGTGTACAATCTGTCAGTGCCATGTATCTAAATGACCACTTCTCCTGGGTGAAACTCCAATCATGGATACTCCTTTCCAATTTGTAGCAGGGGACATAATTGGACCACTACCAAGAAAAGGGATGCACATTTTCTGACAACAACAGATTAAGCTACGAGATATCCAGAAGTGGCAGCCCTCCCTACTGTCAATAGTTGCCACATAGAGGATGCTCTACTTACAGTGTTTTCATGCGTGGGATTTCCTGAATAGTTTATATTGGATAATGGGTCACAGTTCACGGGAGCACTGATGACCATGGGCTTGAAACTTCTATCCATTACACACCTCACCACAATTCTTTACCACCCCCAATGTAATGGGATTACAGAAACATTTAATGGGATGCTGATGGAAATGCTGAAACGTCTAGTAGATGGTAACTCTACTAATTGGGACCAATGTTTATCACCATCCCTTTCCGCGTACATTGAACTTCCACACAGTTCACGTGATTACTCCCCTTTTGGACTTTAGTACGGCTGTGTGACACTGATGCCACTTAGTTAATGGTTGTAATTATTATTATTTAATTAATCATCCGTAACTAATTACAAGTGATGAGAATCTTACTTTATGTTATTAATAACTCTCCAGCAGACACTGCTCATCTCTCTCACTTTGCGGATGTGGGCACTATAAACGTTTTCTCTCTTCCACAACATTAAAGACAACATTTACCATCACACAGGCTTTCTATAGGTGGAAAACTTCTTACTGAACAAGAGGACAAATCCATCTTTAATCTATATTAAGCAAGCCCCCATCCACCCACTTTCTTCTCCAACATAAGGTTATCAGTATGTGAAAAAAGGTCAATAAATTTAACAATACATTTATTAAATCAACAATCTAATATACATATAACAGATACAATGAAAAATATTAATTGACACTGATATTTCTATGAACCCAAAAAATACAGTAATCCACCAATAGCCAAGCAAAAAGCGCTCGAGCACATTAACAAAAACTGCCCCAACCACCACCACATATACACAGAAGGTTCAAAAAGTAAAATAGGAACAGGGGCAGCAGCACACACACCCACAGGCACGCACACCTACAAACTAGACCAAAACACTCAATACTAACAGCATAACTCATAGCGATCAAACAAACATTAACATTAGCAAACTACTCCACAAACATGCAGCCACAACTACTCATACTAACAGACTCACTCACATCGTTACAAAACTTAGCAAACCCCTTCAAAACTACAAGAACAAAAATCACAAATCAAATAACAAAACAAATAAAAGCACTAGAGAAAAAAGGTGTAAAAACAACACTACTCTGGATCCCCAGTCACACCAACATTATTGGAAATGAAACAGCAGACAAGGGAGCTAAATACGGAAGCAAACAAGGCAAGCAACTAACCACACCAATACACACATCAGAAATACACACACAAATCAAAGGCATGTACAAAAGTAAGACACCCACCTCACTCCCCCCCCCCCAACTCACAAACATAAGCCACAATAGAGAATATACAGATTAAGATACAACAATACACGATATACACATAAAACAAGGAACGAAACAAAAACATGTACGTTCTGCAGAACAGACAACACAGTCGAACACTTCCTACTTCAGTGCAATAAATACACTGAGGAAAGAAAAATCATCAGGGAAACAACAGACCTATTAAACTTACCCTTCTCCACCCAAGCACTCCTATACCCCAAACAACAGACCTATTAAACTTACCATTAAATTATCCACGGCCGCAGGGAAAGGCGGCTGAATATTTGCATGGCGCGCTTCACGGAACAAACATCAAAGTTCAGGGCCCGACAGGTGGCGCCCACCCCCAAGCACCCAAGTACATTATTGTTAAAATAGGCTATTAAACTGAATCAATGCTTCATGGAGAGAGCAATGAGATTGTTTACTTAAGAGCTGACATGACTGTCCCCGTGTATTTATTTACCATCAATTTAGTTTACACCCGCTCAGTGCTGTGTAGATCTATACGTTAAACTAAAGCTGAAAATGGATTTATTTACCATCAATTGAGTTTACACCCGTTCAATGCTGTGTAGATCTATACGTTAAACTAAAGCTGAAAATGTATTTATTTACCATCAATTGAGTTTACACCCGCTCAATGCTGTGTAGATCTATACGTTAAACTAAAGCTAAATATGGATGCATGCGTGTTCATATTTGTTCGAATCGCGACCGCCGGGACAGAGCAAACTTACTCGTCATAAAGTCAAGCATCGGAATTTGATTGTGTTATTACGCAATCAACAGAAAATTTAACACTGAACACGTAATTAACACATAACTGGAGAATATGGAAATGCTCTTTTCTTATTAATCGCAATTTAATGTAGAAAACTGGTTCGCGTGATATATATCTGTAATCCAGACGTCAAGAAATATTAAACTGGTGCGCGTGACAGGAATTCCGAATATATTTGTAATCTAGACGTCGAGAAACATTAAACCGGTGCGCGTGACAGGAATTCCGAATATATTTGTAATCCAGACGTCGAGGTACATTAAAGAGGGATCACGTTTTAAAACTGATAGCCAGCTCATTCCCAAATTCCCAAATGTTTGGTAAATTTTTCTGACAATCTGAATACGTAGATGTTTCATAAAAAGTTGTCTATTGTACTTATTATTCTTGTTTGTCGTGTAGGTGTCCCTTAGAATAATGATTGTATATTTTATCGTAATTGTTTCAGGTATCCCATAGAAAGTTTACTGTATTTATTTTTATTGTATTTATTGTGTAGGTGGCCTTTACAATATCGTATACTGTATTTTTATCTTATCTGTTGTGTAGGTGGCCTTTACAATATCGTATACTGTATTTTTATCTTATCTGTTGTGTAGGTGGCCTTTACAATATCGTATACTCTATTTTTATCGAACCTGTTTGTATCCTAGATGTCCCTTAAAGAATTTTTTTTTTAGTTTTTGCATTCAGTGATGACATCTCATGGAGACACAGAAACATGTTAAACGTGGTTTGGTGATTAATTAAACTTTAAAATGATGGTTGTGGATTCAAAACGTTTATAGTATCAGCATAATCAAATTATATTTTTACCGAAAAGTATTAATGAACGGACTCGAACCACACACCTGAATGGATCGAAATCTCCGAGAACAAGCGCTAACTAATGTACACTATTGTCAAACTGATGTGGATGAAGAATGTCAAACCCACAAAGTTTTAACTTTTACTATGTTCCATTCGCTTCCCTTTCTCTTTAAAACAAAAACAAACATTTCTGGCAAAATGTCTTCATCTGAAAGATTCACTTTTGTCTGATCTATTTTCTCTTAATTTCCTACCAGCCTTCGTTGATTATGCATGCAGTTTGTCTGAGACTCGACGGATGTATGCGAACTTGGTCATGCCTTTGTGACGTATGCCAGCAAGTTAAATAAGTGGAGAATTACCTGTTTACATTTAAGATGATCTGGATTTAGACAAATGAGTTTTAACTGTGAGAATGGCGTTTGAATTTGTAGTAATACACTTTCACTGTTATAGTCCAAAGTCTAATACACTGCAAGCCAGTTGTTTCAGATGAAATTTTCAGGGGAGAGAGGTATAAAAAATATTTTAAGACTTACTTGTATCCCCATTTTGGTTCTGGAACATATTGCATCGACCCATTTACACTTCTGTACGGCTGTGGGTAATCCTGGGAAAGCTTGTTGAACAGTGCACAAACTGGCTGATAATCCTGATAGCCTTCTTTCACAATGGCAATAACGCGAAGAATTGGTGAACTGACGTCATCAAAATGTGCGCAGTACACAAAAAGAACGCCATCCTTGCCAACCGCTTGCCAATCTCCACTTGACTCAGCGTCAGCGTAAGCAGTTTGCTTAATATCACTCTTTTCGGAAGACTGCATTTCTGTTGTCGACTCTGTGGAAAATACGTTGTTTTTTTCAGACACATTCGCAGGCTTACTCAGCTCAGGAAATAACTGATAATTTCCGGTTTGGAAATCGTCGTGTGATAGATTACTTTGCGTTGTATATATCCATAATGCAGGCAAGTTGAGGTCGATGTAGAAGTCTGTGAAAATAAACAAACAGGCCACGAACAAGGACAGACAGCACAAACCTGCAAAAAGTTGACGTTTGATCGGACATATCATGTTTTGACTGTTTCACATTGATTTTCGTTTCCTTATTTTAGTATGTTTGGCTTTTCCTTCTGGGCAACACAATGCTCCAAAGGTCAGACAGAAATCATTAGACTGCAGGTAGTTCACCGCCGTTGCATGTACCACGATCGTGGTTGATACTGCCAAGATGTATCAGTGAACAACGGTGTTCATCAGGGGCATGAGCCAGTCTCGTTGATTTTCACTTTAAGGAAAAGATAAAAATTTCAAGTTACAACACAAGGAAGTAATATCCGACTAACCTAGCGAGTCTTTCTCAGTGTCTGCATTTTATTTGTGTTCTTTAAAAATATTATTTTATTGCTGCTGCAGTAATGCTATATTCGACCTTTCTGTCAGGCCAGCATTTCGTCTCTGCGCACTTCACGCGACGCGAGACTAGATAAGAGTGTAATCGATGTCTCGCGTTCATTCATTTCAGGTTTGAGAACGTCACGTGACAGTGAGTTAGAGGGTCGCAGCAAATATCATACAACCTCAAGAAAACGATAACACTACAAGTTGGATGCACAAGTGTCCTG
Organism: Sinotaia quadrata; assembly: GCA_028829895.1. Lineage (NCBI taxonomy): Eukaryota > Metazoa > Mollusca > Gastropoda > Architaenioglossa > Viviparidae > Sinotaia > Sinotaia quadrata. The sequence continues at coordinate 66,707,116 of CM054179.1, forward strand.
GTGCGCTTTATCTGGTCGGATCGGAATTTCAAATTGTGCATGTGATACTTGAACTAGAATACTATTGGAATGGAAATAAGTCAAACGTTAAGATCTACTTACAGCAATAAAAGTTATTACCCTCTGTGATAAGATTTTATGTAAATTTGCCTATACCTATTTCTAAACTTAATTGTTTTATAATATATATATAGATATATTGTTAAATTGTCAAAGTGACCCAACCTTGGACACCCCTTATGATGGTACATTTTATAAATGTCAGAATTGGAGTAAACAACGTTTTGCGATGTCCAGTGGTGCTGGAGATTTTTCTGTCCCAACGTTTTGCGATGTCCAGTGGTGCTGGAGATTTTTCTGTCCCAACGTTTTACGATGTCCAGTGGTGCTGGAGTTTTTTCTGTCCCAACGTTTGGCGATGTCCAGTGGTTCTGAATCGAAACATGTAGATGTTAGTGTGATGCACTCTGTGTCCACCCACCTCACTGCTCCAATGTTTTCAACTTTGCTCCACCCTGATATCCATCGACCCTTCTCCCTACCTCTTTTAGTGGTTTAATTTCAGTTCGCATCCATACAATCTATTTTCTTTTTATCAGTCCCGGGATATTAAATCCTCTCTCGAGCAATTGTTCTTGCAAATTAAAATCATGCCAGTGGGAAAAAAAGATGTCGGGAATTAATTTATCATTCTCGCTTCAGGGAGTATTGCAGCCGGTACGAACACTATTGACATACATCATAATTACGTAGAACCCACGTTTGTTTGCGCTGGGTCACGCTCTGATTTACTCTTTATGCTCTGCCTTACTTGTTAATTTTTTCCTTCAAAAGGAGCGAATGTCTCACCAATAGCGTAGCATTCGAGTTCGATTTCCAGCCACTGTGTGCGTTTGTTAGTCAACCGTGGTTGTATTTTCATCAGGATGAACAGTATATACGCCTTTAGCTAGTAACTTAGCACATGCTGGTGGATCGGTTGATTTAGCAATTTTTTCATTACATTTAGCTAGTGTATCTTCTATTTTAGGTGCTGTTAATTTTATTACAACTGTGATTAATATACGTTGACGAGGTATACAATTCGAGCGCCTGCCTTTATTTGTATGATCTGTAAAAATTACTGTGACAGTGCTGTAAAGCAGTCAACACTTAAAGTGTCAGTGCTGTAAAGCAGTCAACACTTAAAAGTGACAGTGCTGTAAAGCAGTCAACACTTAAAGTGTCCGTGCTGTAAAGCAGCCAACACTAAGGGATGCGCAGTCAGACAGTTACACGAGTATGTATATATAACATATAACATATACGTGGCGTTATGCTGCAGCATCTTTCTCTATTTTTATCTTCGTTCATTTGTCATCTGTCTTTCACTCTTTGCCTATTTTTTTTAATCTATGAGTGATATGCGTTTGTGTGCTGACACCACCCTATTGTTCACTTGAGACCTAGGGACTTTCAATTTAAGTGTTATAGAGTCGGCACTTTATCCACTCTACCACATCTATGCCATCGGCATTCTACTTTGTCTACCCCGTCTTCTGAATCATGAGCCTGAGTAGAGCAGGCATTCTACTTTGTCTACCCCGTCTTCTGAATCATGAGCCTGAGTAGAGCACACAGATCGGGATTGGGGTGTCTCGTTGTAGCCGTTTTGTAGTTGTGATGTTTTATGCGTCAAATACTCGTGGCACCTGACACCACTAAAGTGTGAGTGGCCATGTGGTTGGTCACGTTAGGTTTTTAAGTATTTTCATAACATATTTTAAAACCTCCATGTCTCACTTCTATCAGATCGCTTTGACAACAAGAATATTTTCATAACGTATCACTTTATCTTGAATCAAATTTCAGGTCCTCCCTTAATCTTCTTCAACTGAGTGTATTTAGCTCGGATTTTAAAATGCCAACAACGACAAGTATACAGTTTCTAAGACCTCTCGTCAAGTAGAATTAAATCATGATTCCATACAAGTTTAAATACACACACAGATACACACACACACACACACACACACACACACACACACACACACACACACACACACACACACAAACACAGCACATACTCACAAACTGCTAGAATTGATTAAAAATTTGTATCATACCGGTATCCTTGGTGAATAACCACGCTTTTTCAATATCTCTCCATAACTGTTGTATAGATACTAGTGTTACGGCTTTCCTGTGTGACGGTTGTGTGCATAATCATTGCATCAGACTCCACTGAGCAGCCTTAACAACTGACACGTTCTTGAGTGTTCTGTAATCATTTCATTATACTCCTCTGAGTTGTTTTAACAGTTACACACTTATACACGCGCACAACACATACACACAGATACACATACGCATACACACACCAAACACGCACAACACACACATACATACAATCATACACATCACACACATACACAAGTATACACACAATACACACACACACACACACACACATACACACACACACACACACACACACACACACACACACACACACGTCTAACGGATTCTGGCGTATTGTCAGTTTAAAATGCAGTTACAACTGCTCGAACTTTTAGATATGCCATCTGTGGTATTTAATAATAAATCAGTTTTCTTTTGGCCACCTCATAATATCGTCCAAAAAACTCCTGTGTAAAACACAATAACTTGAAAGCTGACCAACGAATAGTCAACTCCAGGCTGTATAATATAAAACTGGCAAGTCCAACACGGATGTCCGCCCATTGTAACTGTCGGCTACACACTTAGAAAATAGTTAAAGGAATAATAAATTACAATTTGAAAAAGCAAAGATACGACTGTGTTCTTTGTGCGTTTCCAGAGGAGAAATTCTGTAACTACTGTCTTCATTTATTTTCCAGAGAAGCAATCAGAATGACATAAAACAAAATATATTACCGAAGAGTTGTACTCCTTTTCTTTAGAAATGTGGAGTCTGGACTGTGCACACTTAGTGGCTTGAGAGGAGTTATTCCCCTTTAAATCTCTTAGAAATTAGGCTTTTGCCTTCCATGTACCATGTAGTAGTTATAGAGAAGTTATTCCCCTTTAAATCTTTAGAAATTAGGCTATTGCCAGCGCCCAACTTTGCGCATCCCAACGGACACCGGGAACAGCCACAACATCAGAGATAGCGACAACACAACCAGTGAGGAGGCCAGGGAGGGTGAACATCCCAGGTGCATGTACACATTAGGTACATTTGGTGTGTTACTAGTCTGGGCTCTGTAATACACCACCCACCCACCCTCCCACTCCAACATCGGGAGCGACAACAACACCATCCACCAGAACGTTAACCCACAGAATACCGAGCTAAAGTTCGCCTTGGCTGGCTAGATAGGTTTGCAACGGACGAGCGCACAATGACACTGCATGATGCTTTTAAAAATTCCTACTACAAAGTTGACGTAGCCGACAGGTTGGATCACCACCTACCCCCCACCTTTCTCCCAGCGCGAAAGCCGGAAGCGACCCGTACATTCATTTCAAGAAACTTTGACTATAAAAAATTCCTAAAAGGATGAAGTGATAACCTTGCTTCATGCTATCCTTTAGCTATGGTTCTGGAGAATTCTTACTTCCTTACATATCATCTTAACGTGCAGTGGACGAAGTTTGTTTTCAAATCTTGCTACATTAATTATTAGCACATAAATATAATAATTATTTCATAAAAACGTGCAGGCAACGTTGCTCTGTCACATAATATTTTCTTCAGAACCTATAAAATTATATATAATAGTGAAGATTCGCTTGCGTATGTGTTGTTTGGGGGGATGGGATCGACGCTAAAGCGTCACACTAACAAACGAACTGGCAACTGCATAACCGTTTGCATATTCTTGTTGAATAACTAAAATTGATTTTAAAATTATTAGGTATCGAGAAGAGATTTACTCCTTCCGGCTGTCATTCGTTTGCCATGACAAGGAGCGGATATGACAACAGGATGTAAACTCATAAGCTTCAATAATATAATAAAGCGTACGCAGATAATACTGGTAAAACTTCCCTAAGTGCTGGACGCATTCAGAATATATGCTGCCCGTTAACATTCAGAATATATGCTGCCCGTTAACATTCAGAATATATGTTGCCCGTTAACATTCAGAATATATGCTGCCCGTTAACATTCAGAATATAGGTTGCCCGTTAACAAATTCGCTAAGCTAGCGACAATCATTTAATAAGAATGTTCAAATTCTTACTTCATCCTCTTCATAGAGCTAAAATTTCTTTTGTTTATTGTGTGTATGTCTGTGATCTCAAATTAAAATTTATCGTTAATGCCCAAATAGAAATATTGCCTTAGACTTAACTGTAGCACTTGTAATCAAGACATGTAAAGCATCACGTTATAAATTATCACTAAGTACAGGATCAGTGTATTGCTTCATACTAAAATTATCACTAAGTACAGGATCAGTGTATTGCTTCATACTAAAATTATCACTAAGTACAGGATCAGTGTATTGCTTCATACTAAAATTATCACTAAGTACAGGATCAGTGTATTGCTTCATACTAAAATTATCACTAAGTACAGGATCAGTGTATTGCTTCATACTAAAATTATCACTAAGTACAGGATCAATGTATTGCTTCATACTAAAATTATCACTAAGTACAGGATCAATGTATTGCTTCATACTAAAATGTACCACCTATAATCAGATTAATTTATTACCACAACAATCCACCATAAAATATAACATTTTAAGCTAAAAATTATCATTTGTCTCCACATTTATGTACGCTGATGCCTCTTTCTTAAACACTCCACTTATATCAGGTTTTTCACATGTAAATGTGAATATTGCTTCGGGTATAAATTTGCTTTAAAAAAAAATCCAACAAATAAATACTTTACCTGAAACTAAAGGTTATCAGTTATTACCCATATCAATGTGTTATTTCAAACGAAAATTTGTCTATTTTGCCTAAATAAATATTTTTGCTTGCTTGCCTCAAACAAAATATAACCTACTAAAGTCATGCATGCCTCAAGTAAAAGTTTAACCTAACAAAAGTCATTCTTGCCTGAAGCAAAACTTAACCTAATTAGAGTCATGTTCGCCTAAAGTATAAATTTAACCTAAATAAAGTTATGTTTGCCCCAAGAAAAAGTTTAACTTAACTAAAGTCATGCTTTGCCTCAAGAAAATGTTTAACTTAACTAAAGTCATACTTGCCTCAATCAAACGTTTAACTTAAGTCATGGGTGCTTCAAGAAATATTTCCCACTTGCTTTCAAGTGCATAAAGTTAAAAATGTCCACTTGTACCCAGGTCAGTAAATATATTTTCCTCAAACTAAACTTTGACACTTGCACCATAAAACACACTAGGGTTCGTTTCTAAAATACTCATCTTAAGAACCACTGTGTATTGTTGATGTCGATGTTGTTACTTCTTTTCAATTGACCAGCAATGTATGACCAGGTCTATAATGAGATTCGAGGGGGAGGGGAGATCTGTTGACAAAGCGCCAATATTTTCCATTCTCTCACCATTCTAAGTCTCCTATATGAATGATTTCTGTCACTGTCATCACTGTCAGTGGCGTGGTCCAGCAATACTACTGACTATAAGAACATGTTACAGATATCAGTGCTATTGTTTCAGCTTACTGTTCATAAAAAAAATATTTTACTCTCTTTTACACACTCATAACGGCAGCTCTTACTGTATTATTTTTAATCCCTGAGGAATACAATTAAATGATTTTTTATTGCAAATTATATGAACTGATGTCATAGGCAAAATGCAACAGCACATCGCAAAGGAAATAATAGAACCATTGTCTCATTTTACATGTATCGTCAAAATTATTATTACTGCAATTGTTATAATATAATAACAATAAATAATGATGATGACGACGACAATGATGGTGGTAGTGATGATGATGCTATTCTGATCAAAATCAAGAAAAATACTCACCATGCATAAAGCCCTACACATGAAAGCAGATATTGGCAGATTTTCTGTATCTTAGAAAATGGGAGACGGAGGACTCAAAAAAATCAAAGATATTTCAAAAAATCAAAGATATATCAAAAGTTATAAGCCTTATGGACTGCATCTGGGGGAAAAAAACAGCAAACATAAGAGCAGTAAAAATTGGTGGATTATACCAACCCATACAAACACAAAGAAACACTGATGAAAACAACAAAATAGGCATTAATAAAAAAAATACTTGGAGACAAAATCTCTCCATGGTCAGTATGTGCGACAACCTGATGAAATAATAACAAAGCAATCAACGTATAGCTAGGTGGTTGAAAGAAGCAGATTTGAAAGCAAAAACAGACGCAATCAGCAGCGCAAGATTAAACACAAAACCACATGCGGAAGAGGCAAGCGTACAGTGTGCGTGAACAGTGCTCTGGTCTGTCATTGCGGCGAATTAGGTCAGCGATCGCTGGCTTTGTAGGCTGCACAAGAAATTCATGTCGTGCTGTTCATTCAACTCAAACAGTCAGCCAGCAACATCACACTTCGAGCTACACTGTAGTCACGTTCGCAATCACAACTTATCTCATGCGCTGGAGTGACGTACACACTCTGGTCGACTCTTGTACATGACATCACTCAAATCAGATCATCAAAACTAAAACAAAAGCCAAAAAGCCAAAATCCAGAAGAAAGCCAGAAACCCTGAAAACACAAGCAATTGCAGAGTCTAACTGTCCAGTCAATAGCTCTATTAATAAATACTAAGTTTGGCATATGCCTCTGAAAGAAAGAAGTGTTAACATGTTCAAAATAAAACATATCATATAACATCATAATAAACCTAACCATTCGTACAATACAAAGACACTTTTACCTTATCCAGCCAAGGGTTTACTTCTCCGTGTACAACCCAATGTAGAGAGGGACTCAGTTTCGAAACGTTCACCCCAAGAGACGATTGAAGACAGAGTAACGATAAAAATTCGCTATCACCTTTATGATCCTTGAAATCACACCTGTGTCAGTTAGACACGCCTTCGATCTGGCCAATTAGTTAGAGCTAATACGATTATGACTTTCTAACAACTTCTGATGACACTGCCCATCCAGTAACAACACATCCCATTGTATCTCCAAAACACACACACATACACCGCAAATTAATCTCTAGCTATGCTTATTGGCCATTGATCACGCAACAAAGACTCACTCACCTATCTGACGCAAACATCAAACTCTGATCAGTAAACCTACCACCATGCACGACTCATTTGTTCAGGACCTCACTTCTAAACCAACATGATGCTTTGTGACGTCATTCAAATTACAAATAGCTTCAATTACAAATTGCAACATGAAAATTTAAAATTCCCCATCATATAACACAATACTTCACGCATTTCTACAAGATCACCTTTCTCCATCATGCAAACCTACATCAAGATCCAGTAAAGTGTTCACAGGCATACTTGAAATTAGTTATGAAAGATTAATTAATAATAATAATCATTTCATTAACTAAGTGGCTTGCATTAACTAAGTGTTTGTAATAGACTCAGCATACTGTGCATGTAAGAGACACAACGTATTGTGACTGTAAGAGACGCAACGTAATGTGATTGTAAGAGAAATAGCGTACTGTGATTGTAAGAGATACAACGTACTGTGATTGTAAGAGAAATAACATACTGTGATTGTAGAAGTTGCAACGTACTATTGTATTGCACGTTGTATTAATGTAACATATTGTAACTGTAAGATATGAAAGAAATTTTCGTATGTATAACTTTGCCAAATAGCGTAAAATATGTGTAATAAACATTTCAATTATCAATTTCACTGATTGTTTCTAATATAAATTCTTCTGACTACCACAGTTATTAACAGTATTTGTTTCGCTGTATATTACTGTTTCTTGAGCACATCGAACTAATGGAGAGAACTCATGCAGTTTCTTTACTGTGCAGAGTATATTCCCTTGACCTTGACTATGCGGCATTGCTTACAGAAACTCCAAGATACAGTTCAAAACAGCACAAAATTAAAATTTAAAAAAATTGAAAACTCGCTGAAAGACAAACACTTAACATTAAAAGTAAAACCATATAGATCACACATATATAAATGCATTTCATAAAATTAAAGGAAAACAAACCTTTAACATTAAAAGTAAAACATACAGATCACACATATATAAATGAATTTCATAAAATTAAAGGAAAACAAACCTTTGACATTAAAAGTAAAACCATACAGATCACACATATATAAATGCATTTCATAAAATTAAAGGAAAACAAACCTTTCACACAAAAATATTCACATTTCACGTTTCTTTAGCATTCCTTTTAATTATTTTTGTTTTAAATACAAAAATGTTGATACTGAAAGTAAAACAAAATAAGAAGGTTAACATTAAAGTAAAAAACCAAGAATGCCAACAATAAAAGTAAACAAAGTCTTGCTTACCGCTTTCAAACCAATTCATAAAGATAAACAAGCATGTATTCAACACTAAAAGTAAAGCATAAGAATCAGAATATATATATATATATATATATATTATACAATAATATTTATTTGTTTAAAGAAATATACAAATATGAAATAAAGTAGTAACCCTGTTCGAAACTTTCTCTTTTAAAATTTTCAACAGTTTCGCCTTTATGCTTTATGAATCAGTTTGCGTACATTCGTTGTAAATTATTTCTTACTAACGAGTAAGATCTCGTTATAATTTAGAATTTTAACTAACACCATTATCTTCCCAGATGTCAATAGTAACGTTACTGTTAGGTGTAATAAGATTACAGGTTATCATTAGCAAGTACAGTTCACATTAAATCACTTGTTTACACTAGATTAAACCTGCATTACATATTTATACTTCGATACGAGTATAGTGTAAATTATACGTGCATTATATATTTATACCTGCAATGTGGACTTACAATACGTGTACACTATATATACATAATATTTATTAGACTAGATTTATGTATTTATTCATATACTTGCATTGTAGGTGTATATTTATAATACCTTATATTTGTACATGTTTTCGTTTGCACTATTCATATTACTACGTGAATTATGTACCAAACTCAATTGTCTGATTGTTTAATAATAGTTGTCTGGGGGGGGGGGGTTGTATGTTTTTTCGCATTTTTAAGGAGGCATGTACTTGGACGTTTAAATTTCACCTTTAGAACTCCGTAAAGTTCAACTGCCGTGTTTCTCGACATCAATCCATCAAATAACAAGAAATGATGCACACAGATGACCACCTCTCGTCGAGATTATCCAACGGTGCTTGCTGATAATCATCTCTCATCAAGAATGTTGTCTCAACTTATCCAACGGCGAACTTCTCCGATCCAAAAACGGAAATCCTGTGGATCTGTGTAAAGATCCCTTTACTGAGCGCAGTGTTCTCCGTTTACACTTCGTCCATCTATAGCCCAAGTCGTCTGCCGTCCGGACGTTTTCATACTCTTTCCTTCTAACCAACGTCTTGTCACTTGAATCCCAGCAGCTTCATATCATCATCAACTTCCTTGACGATTTCTTCGCTAAATTTGTGTAAATATGTGTCATTGACGAAGCCGGAAGCACTTTTCAAAAAAGCTACATCAGCTTTTACAATTGTTCTGTAGTGATGCAGGAAGGCTTCGTTCAAACTCGCTGTGCAGTGAGTGAAGCCGGTTCGATATTTCTCAGCCGAGTGCACTCCTAGGGAAAAACCATAAAATAACGAAATAAATTATTCTTAATTTTCTTGACTTATTTCTTTATATTGTTATAAATCTATGGACGGTCATAAATCCAATTTAAATTCTCTATGGTTTTTGTGCTGTTTGTTGACTTAAATTCTCCATCAGTATCACCTAAAATTAAAAATCCATTCACGCTTCTTTTCGCTTTTTCCTTTTTTTTTTAAAGTTGTTAAATATATATTTTAAGTTCAGTGGCCTCATGTATATGTGCCGCTCGAGATCCTTGTATATTTCTGTTTGCAAGTTTTATCCTGTGATAGCCTTGTACTGAATTATACACTGAATAGTGTATGTGAGGTGACAATCCTATGATAGCCTTGTACTTAATTACAGTGAATTACAGTGTATGCGATGTGACAATCACATTAGAAATTGACGTCTCTTTTGCTCAACTGTTTAGTCTGTAGAACGTATTACAGTTGGTTAGAAAGCAAGTCACCCCAACAGGCTAGCTCGAATACTGATATATTTTCAGATAAAGGTAGTCATGTTGCTAGAATCACCCCAACAAACGAGGTCTATCTCTGATATACTTGGCAGGAAAAGCATTCAGTTGTTAGCGTCGTGCCAACAGTGAGGTCTGTCACTGATATATTTGCCACGAAAAAGCATTCAATTATTAAGTCATGCCAGCAAGCGAGGTCTATTACCAATATATTTAACATGAAAAGCTGTCAAGTGCTTACACTGACATGACTTTCAAAATAAATACTACTTTCTTTGACTTGAAAATATGTGAATAAATAACACAATAACTATTATTTTATAACAGTGTTTGAAATATAACATCACTAACTTTGACAAGAAAACACTATATAAAATAGTACATCAATAACTTTGACATACAACACTATATAACACCACTAACTTTGACATAAAAACACTATATGAAATAGTACATCAATAACTTTGACATACAACACTATATAACACCACTAACTTTGACATAAAAACACTATATAAAATAGTACATCAATAACTTTGACATACAACACTATTATATAACACCACTAACTTTGACATAAAAGCACTATATGAAATAGTACATCAATAACTTTGATATACAACACTATATAACACCACTAACTTTGACATAAAAACACTATGAAATAGTACATCAATAACTTTGACATACAACACTATATAACACCACTAACTTTGACATAAAAACACTATATGAAATAGTACATCAATAACTTTGACATACAACACTATATAACACCACTAACTTTGACATAAAAACACTATGAAATAGTACATCAGTAACTTTGACATACAACACTATACAACACCACTAACTTTGACATGAAAACCCTATATGATTTATAGCACTAATACGTTTAACATGAAAACATTAAATGAAATATAACATCAATAACTTTGACCTGACAGCACTGTATAAAATGTAATATCAATAATCTGACCTGAAAACATCTATAAATTGGCATGAAATATATTTAAAAATATAGCAGGAATAATGTGAAATGAAAACACTCTATGAAATAATTCTAATACCAGTAGCTTCACATGTAAAATATCAAGAGTTCATACTTGAGATGAAACCACTACCATTAAATGTCATGAAAACTCTATCATGAAATATCACACCAATCACACTTGAGATGAAAACTCTATCATGAAATATCACACCAATCACACTTGAGATGAAAACTCTATCATGAAATATCACACCAATCACACTTGAGATGAAAACTCTATCATGAAATATCACACCAATCACACTTGAGATGAAAACTTTATCATGAAATATCACACCAATCACACTTGAGATGAAAACTCTATCATGAAATATCACACCAATCACACTTGAGATGAAAACTCTATCATGAAATATCACACCAATCACACTTGAGATGAAAACTCTATCATGAAATATCACACCAATCAAATAAGTAAAATTAAATCTTGGGCACGAAGTTCAAGACACTTGGAGGATCTTTTAGCCGTCATTTTCAGATTTGCTATTATTTTTTCCTGTAACGGGTACCTACCAGCTATTTCAATTCGAGTTGGGTCGATGGCCATTTTCTGTCTAGATGTCCCAGTGGATATTCTGAGGGTCTTCAACAGCGTATCCATGTGATACCTGAGACAAGATCAATAACATGAATTTATACCACTTTTATATTCGTGATCTTTTTGTGCCTCTTGTACATTTGTCGTGTACCTGAGACAAAATCAATAACATAAATCTATCCCAATGTTATAATCGTGTTCTTTTTTGTGTCTCTTGTACATTTGTCGTGTACCTGAGACAAAATCAATAACATAAATCTATCCCAATGTTATAATCGTGTTCCTTTTTGTGTCTCTTGTACATATGGAATCAATGTAACTTATTTGGCATCGTTGTATTCATTATACTCTCGTATACTCACTGTACACAGTAGTATTCTTATACTCTCATATACTCACTGTACACAGTAGTATTCTTATACTCTCATATACTCACTGTACACAGTAGTATTCTTATACTCTCATTTACTCACTGTACACAGTAGTATTCTTATACTCTCATTTACTCACTGTACACAGTAGTATTCTTATGTACATAATAAATTCAAACACTCAAACAATTTGTAGTAGATCTAGAATCATGTACTGTAAAGAACTTTCTGTGTGTCATCGGTCATCAGCTAATGGTAAAGCCTCCCTGTTGAACACACAAACTTACGCATGCATATATAAACACCTCACACAAAGTGTACACATGCACATATAAACACTTCACACAAAGTGTACACATGCACATATAAACACCTCACACAAAGTGTACACATGCACATATAAACACTTCACACAAAGTGTACACATGCACATATAAACACCTCACACAAAGTGTACACATGCACATATAAACACTTCACACAAAGTGTACACATGCACATATAAACACCTCACACAAAGTGTACACATGCACATATAAACACCTCACACAAAGTGTACACATGCACATATAAACACTTCACACAAAGTGTACACATGCACATATAAACACTTCACACAAAGTGTACACATGCACATATAAACACCTCACACAAAGTGTACACATACACATGTACATACCTCACACAAACAAGCAATTTTCGCTCAAATACCTTACTTTTCTGCCAATTCACGGCCAATGAAAGAAACGTTAGTGTTAGGCAGATGTTTAGGAAAGAAGAAATGCGTGAACTGTAGGACTCCACATCTTGTGTCATGAAGGTGACGCCACACAACCGGAAGTAAGTCTGACCCAGACCTTGGCACAAGCAGCTCATCTACGTCAGCTGTCAGGACGTATCTGTGCGTGTTTAACAGCAAAGCGCATGTTTCATCTTAGATTTTTCATACACTGGAGCAATTTTCAATAGTACTTTAGTCACTAATGAAATGGGTCTCGGCTACAAATAATTAATGTCTGCATAAGTAGGTTGCAAGAGATCGCCATGTTTATTACGAACCATCATCGTAGCCCTATTTAATATAATTAATAACCCTGTTCAGTTACTTAGTCAAATCTCTGTCCGAGCAAGCCAATCTCGATCAAATTCCTGACCACTTCATACGTCACATATGAGAATGTTTCCGGACTAACCAGACCGGATTTCAGACTGTCACGTGTTCAGTACACAGAGGAGACTCCTGTCAAAAGATGCAATGATTCCTTAATTAAAACACAATATCTTCCCCCACCCCATTCAAACCACAATAATTTAGATGCAGCAGAGGTTAAAAATAGCAATCAAATATACAGATGACTCTTATCACATGTACACACATACATACATGTACCACATGTACATACATACACACACACACACAAACACACACCATTCAGGACTGCACCATACAGTGTACTGCAAATTTCAATCCTTCACACAAGTTATTATCCTCAGTTTAAAACATTAAAATAAAATTCAATTTACTAACTTTGACAGTCAAGACAATAAGCAACCCTCTATACTAATCTAATTCTTTAAAGTTCCGGTAATTTATCATTTTGGAAAAGGCTGTGTATATAATGGTGATGAAATATCTAGCAGAGAAAGGTACACGGCTGTACATATAATGGTGATGAAATATCTAGCAAAGAAAGGTACACGGCTGTACATATAATGGTGATGAAATATCTAGCAGAGAAAGGTACACGCTGTACATATAATGGTGATGAAATATCTAGCAGAGAAAGGTACAAGGCTGTGCATATAATGGTGATGAAATATCTAGCAGAGAAAGGTACAAGGCTGTGCATATAATGGTGATGAAATATCTAGCAGAGAAAGGTACACGGCTGTACATATAATGGTGATGAAATATCTAGCAGAGAAAGGTACACGGCTGTACATATAATGGTGATGAAATATCTAGCAGAGAAAGGTACACGGCTGTACATATAATGGTGATGAAATATCTAGCAGAGAAAGGTACACGGCTGTACATATAATGGTGATGAAATATCTAGCAGAGAAAGGTACACGGCTGTACATATAATGGTGATGAAATATCTAGCAGAGAAAGGTACAAGGCTGGTGATGATGGTGATGAAATATCTAGCAGAGAAAGGTACAAGGCTGTGCATATAATGGTGATGAAATATCTAGCAGAGAAAGGTACAAGGCTGGTGATGATGGTGATGAAATATCTAGCAGAGAAAGGTACAAGGCTGTGCATATAATGGTGATGAAATATCTAGCAGAGAAAGACACAAGGCGTATTTTCTATTAATTATAATTATAAAATTCTGTGTATAGACAACTACCTTAAGCATGGACAAAATTATTATTTAGAAGAAAAGGTTACAAAGATATTTTCTACTAATTTATGAAATTCTGATTTGGATGGCTAGTTGTACAGTCTATACTTTCAATGAAATTAATAAATACATATTCTTAGTCAGATTTAGTCATATATTTTCAATGAAATTAATGAATACATATTATTAGTCAGATTTAGTCATATATTTTCAATGAAATTAATGAATACATATTATTAGTCAGATTTAGTCATATATTTTCAATGAAATTAATGAATACATATTATTAGTCAGATTTAGTCATATATTTTCAATGAAATTAATGAATACATATTATTAGTCAGATTTAGTCATATATTTTCAATGAAATTAATGAATACATATTATTAGTCAGAATTAGTCATATACTTTCAATGAAATTAATAAATACATATTATTAGTAAGAATATGTCATGTGCAGAGGGTACAATGAGTTCACGAGTTTGTGTGTTTATCTGCGTGTCTCTGTGTTTGAATGTATTGTACAGTCAAATAGCTGACATTTTGTAATGTATAGAGTCACTCATAGGAGTTAATTCATTAATCTCAAGTGGAAAATAAATAACTGTTAATTTCAACTAGATAAATATATCTATATTAAAATGGCAGGTTTTTTTTAATATATATTTACAGTAAACTTGTTGGATAATTAATATAGCAGTCTTTAATCTTTACAGTAAAATTTAATATATTCAATCTGTAATATTTAAAGTAAACTCACTGGATATTTCATATTGCAGTCTGTAATGTTTATTTGTAAGCTTGCAGGACGAACATATGGCAGTCTTGTAATATTTATTTGTAAGCTTGAAGGACAAACATATGGCAGTCTTGTAATATTTATTTGTAAGCTTGAAGGACAAACATATATGGCTGAATGAAATACACTAATAATGAGAAAACTGCAAGATGGGGCTGAAATTAATACACCAATAATGAGAAAGCAGCAAGATGGGGCTGAAATTAATACACTAATAATGAGAAAACTGCAAAATGGGGCTGAAATTAATACACCAATAATGAGAAAGCAGCAAGATGGGGCTGAAATTAATACACTAATAATGAGAAAACTGCAAGATGGGGCTGAAATTAATACACCAATAATGAGGAAGCAGCAAGATGAGGCTGCCAGTAATACACTAATAAGGAGAAAGCAGCAAGATGGCTGCCAGTAATACACCAATAATGAGAAAGCAGCAAGTTGAGTCTGCCAGTAATACACCAATAATGAAAAACCAGCAAGTTGAGGTGCCAGTAATACACCAATAATAAGAAAGCAGCAAGTTGAGGCTGCCAGTAATACACCAATAATAAGAAAGCAGCAAGTTGAGGCTGCCAGTAATACACCAATAATAAGAAAGCAGCAAGTTGAGGCTGCCAGTAATACACCAATAATAAGAAAGCAGCAAGTTGAGGCTGCCAGTAATACACCAATAATAAGAAAGCAGCAAGTTGAGGCTGCCAGTAATACACCAATAATAAGAAAGCAGCAAGTTGAGGCTGCCAGTAATACACCAATGAGAAAGTGCAGGTTTGGGCTGAAAAAATATTGTACCTTGAAACGTGCAGATTACGGTATATGCAGTCCTGAATGTTGGCATGTTGACCAAAGTAATGGACGTCTTTGACTGGAGGGTTCCATGGATGAACCTCAAGCACCCCTCTGCCTATGAAGAGCTCCAGAACTCCACTCGTCGCTTTACTGACGCTCATGTTGTACACGACAAAGCGCTCCGTCTGCAATTTCACATTTATCATTTGTTATTTCACATTTAGCATTTGTTATTTCACATTTAGCATTTGTTATTTCACATTTAGCATTTGTTATTTCACATTTAGCATTTGTTATTTCACATTTAGCATTTGTTATTTCACATTTAGCATTTGTTATTTCACATTTAGCATTTGTTATTTCACATTTAGCATTTGTTATTTCACATTTAGCATTTGTTATTTCACATTTAGCATTTGCTCTTTCAATTTATTTGATATTTCATATTTATCATTTGCTATTTCACATTTATCATTTTTTGCTCTTTCAATTTATTTGATATTTCATAATTGATTTACATTATATTCCATTGCTTACATTTTTTTATGTTTTTAACTTGCTTGTTTGATGTGTGATTAGGCCTCTTTAGTATGTTTGCCTCTTAAATTTCCTTCATTGGGAAAATAAAGTTTTCTTATTTGTGTGTGTATATTGTTATAATATAAATTAGTGTTTACACTTTTGTTCACTAAAAGTGATTGACCATCAGTTTGTAAAAGATGCACTCAACTCTATAAACATATCAAATGTGACTCAACTACATACACATCTAGAAACTTAAGAATTAAACTGAAATTAAGTTAATATTTGAAACTCACTTACAGCACCCTAATTGGATGATAGTTCTGTCACTAATAGAAACACACAGAAATACAAAATCCTAAACATGGTATTCCTTGCAGACGTACACAATCCTATACATAGTATTCCTTGCTGCAGAAGTATAAAATCATGTACATAGTATTCCTTGTAGAAGTACAAAATCCTGTATATAGCATTCCTTGTAGAAGTACAAAATCATGTACATAGTATTCCTTGCAGATGTGCAATATGTATCACGATTAAAGAAATGCTACAAATCTCACCCCGAACTTTCTGCCGAAAGCAAACATTTGAAGCAGCTCGGAAACACCATTAAACTGGTTTTGCAGTGGAGGGACACACAGTGTGAGGTTGTAACGCAGAGCCGTCTTAAAGCTTTTCCACGGCACGTGCAGCAAGTTTGAAACGACACCTGCCTCATAACTGGCATTCGGTAACAGGATTGTGACTGCCACAGGCCGGTCGTTGTCTTTCAGAGGGCAGATAACCGTGGCGGAACGATACCTGCAATTTGATGACAAGCTCCAATCCATTCAATCAATGTTTCATATTGTGAAAACTGTTTTTCAAGCACTCAAACATAAAAGTCCGCACAAGTTCTAACAGTTACAGAACTTAGCAAATTATAATATTAGAACTAATTAGTAAAGTATAATAATAGAGCTTATTTTCAAAAGCAATAATAGAGCTTATTTTCAAAAGCAATAATAGAGCTTATTAACGAAGTGTAATAATAGAGCTTATTAACAAAGTGTAATAATAGAGCTTATTAACGAAGTGTAATAATAGAGCTTATTAACAAAGTGTAATAATAGAGCTTATAAACAAAGTGTAATAATAGAGCTTATTAACAAAGTGTAATAATAGAGCTTATTAACAAAGTGTAATAATAGAGCTTATAAACAAAGTGTAATAATAGAGCTTATTAACAAAGTGTAATAATAGAGCTGTCAAAGTATAATATTAGAGTTTATTAGCAAATGTTAATAATAGAGCTGTCAAAGTATAATATTAGAGTTTATTAGCAAATTACAATAATAGAGCTGTCAAAGTATAATATTAGAGTTTATTAGCAAATTGTAATATTAAATCTTAATAAGAAAGTATACTATAGGAGCTTATTAGCAAATTGTAATATTAGAATTTATTAGCAAATTAAAATATTAAAATTTATTAGCTAATTATAATATTAGAGCTTATTAACTAGTTATAACGTTGGAGCTGGCAAAGTATTTATATTAGAGCTTATTAACAAATTATTGAATTTTTGGCAGAGTATTATGTTAGAGTTTGTTGGCAAAATTTTAAAGTAGAGCTTATTAACAACATATAATATTAGAGGTTATCAACAAATTATAATATTATTACTAAATACCAAATTATAGTATTATTACTTAATACCAAATTATAATATTATTACTTAATACCAAATTATAATATTATTACTTAATACCAAACTATAATATTATTACTTAATACCAAATTATAATATTATTACTTAATACCAAATTATAATATTATTACTTAATACCAAATTATAATATTATTACTTAATACCAAATTATAATATTATTACTTAATACCAAATTATAATATTATACTTTTATAGCTGGCAAAGAATTATATTAAAGTTTATTGGCAAATAGGAAATGATTATATTAGAGTTTACTAACAAATTATAATCCTAGACATTATTTGGCAAATTATAATATTACAGCTTATTGGCTAAGTATTATACTAGAGGTTCTTTGTCCAAATATTACATTAGAACTGATTAACAAAGTATAAAATTAGAAATTCTTAGTAAATTATAAAATTAGAGCTTTTAAACAAAGTATAATATTAGAATTTCTTCGTAAATTATAAAATTAGAGCTTATAAACAAAGTATAATATTAGAATTTCTTCGTAAATTATAAAATTAGAGCTTATAAACAAAGTATAATATTAGAACTTAGTTAAGTATAATATCATGCACTAACATGCACGAGTGCTGTACACGAGTGTGAACTAAACACAAAATCCCACTAGGCAAAAATCGTAACGAATTTAAATGAATCTAACTGCCTAGTATGTAAAACCATGCATGAAACAACAGAACATATTCTATCCAGATGTCATTCTCAAATACATCAGAAAACGCAACTCAGAGGCCAAAAATTTAAATAATAAATATGAGATAGAACTATAGAACACTAGATAGAACACTAGAGGGAACACTAGATAGAACACTAGAGGGAACACTAGATAGAACACTAGATAGAACACTAGATAGAACACTAGAGGGAGCACCTATATACATGCAGTGTTTCTAGACCTGGAAATAAGAGATGTCGTAATCCCAGCACGAAGAGTGTACGTTTGTAGTTGTCAACCAAACCATTAGGACATAAACAATTCTTTTTTACCTTTTTCTGTTGTTGTTTTATATATAATAATCAACTCATTTTAAGAAAAAGTTGAAAAAAAAGACGCAGAACAAACACACCTAAAAAAAAAACCTAATGGTTGGTAGTGGATAAGAATCAACAACATAAAACAAGAAAGTATCATAATAATAGCAAAAGATGTATGTCCTGCCACAGTGAAAACCTGTGACTCCTTGTAAATTCAAGTTCAGTCATTACTTTTATATGCTTATATTTGAAAACAAATGAACAGATAGTCAAAACATGTTATATGAAATAGTAAATATTTTAAAATAAAATCTGTAACATGTTTTTCCAGTTTTTCCCTTCAATTTCTGTTCTGCTTCTATGATGTGTGATTTCTACATTCAGCTTTTGAAAATAGCATTATTAGGAGATTGCAAACTTTAGAGTGTGTTTACTGTTAACTGAATGCAAGCAATTGTTACTGAGTAAGAAAATGTGTGTTCTATATTTATTTTATAATTATTATAAATTCGATATATTCATTAATGTTTTCCTGAACACGTTTTACTTTAATTTAACATTGTGATTAAATGGTATTAGTGTGAACTGTGCTTTACTGTAATTTAAAATTGTGATTAAATGGTATTAGTGTGAACTGTACTTTAGTGTAATTTAACATTGTGATTAAATGGTATTAGTGTGAACTGTGCTTTACTTTAATTTAGCATTGTGGTTAAAAACATTAGTGGGAACTGTACTTTAGTGTAATTTAACATTGTGATTAATGGTATTAGTGGGAACTGTACTTTAGTGTAATTTAATATTGTGGTTAAATAGTATTAGTTTGAACTGAACTTTACTGTAATTTAACATTGTGGTTAAATTGTATTAGTGTGAACTGTGCCTTACTGTAATTTAACATTGTGATTAAGTGGTATTAGTGGGAACTGTGCTTCACTGCTTGACGTATCACTATTAAAAAACGTAATTTTTACAAGCTATTATTTTTAACTGCATGCCATTATGACTTTACATAGCTGTATTGTGAAACAGTCTGCAATTTTATTTAAAATATAATCTACTTAAGTATTTTAACATCCAGTCTCTTGTCTAGCATTTTGTAAAAGTCTCAATATGCATCTATAATTTAATGCTGCAGACTTGGTCACGCGCAGTGATGAACTGTGTTGATTGCTGATGCAGAAATAACAATCACTCTCTGTATGAGAAACATTTTCATACGTTTTACAAAAGAGAAAAGGTCATCACTGTAAGTTTAAATTACAAAATATTTAATGCGCAATTATTTTATTCAAAATGTTTTATGACTGTACTAAGAGTAAATACTAGGCTTAACTAGAGCAGCCTTGTAACAGGTGTTTTATGACTGTACTTAAATACTAGGCTTAACTAGAGCAGCCTTGTAACAGATGTTTTATGACTGTACTAAGAGTAAATACTAGGCTTAATAGAGCCTTGTAACAGATGTTTTATGACTGTACTAAGAGTAAATACTAGGCTTAACTAGAGCAGCCTTGTAACAGATGTTTTATGACTGTACTAAGAGTAAATACTAGGCTTAATAGAGCAGCCTTGTAACAGATGTTTTATGACTGTACTAAGAGTAAATACTAGGCTTAACTAGAGCAGCCTTGTAACAGATATTTTATGACTGTACTAAGAGTAAATACTAGGCTTAATAGAGCCTTGTAACAGATGTTTTATGACTGTACTAAGAGTAAATACTAGGCTTAACTAGAGCAGCCTTGTAACAGATATTTTATGACTGTACTAAGAGTAAATACTAGGCTTAACTAGAGCAGCCTTATAATAGATGTTTTATGACTGTACTAAGAGTAAATACTAGGCTTAACTAGAGCAGCCTTATAATAGATGTTTTATGACTGTAGTTAGAGTAAATACTAGGCTTAACTAGAGCAGCCTTATAATAGATGTTTTACGACTGTAGTAAGAGTAAATACTAGGCTTAACTAGAGCAGCCTTATAATAGATGTTTTATGACTGTAGTAAGAGTAAATACTAGGCTTAACTAGAGCAGCCTTATAATAGATGTTTTATGACTGTAGTAAGAGTAAATACTAGGCTTAACTAGAGCAGCCTTATAATAGATGTTTTATGACTGTAGTAAGAGTAAATACTAGGCTTAATAGAGCCTTGTAACAGATGTTTTATGACTGTACTTAGAGTAAACACCAGGCCTTACTAGAGCCGCCTTGTAACAGATATTTTATGACTGTACTTAGAGTAAATACCAGGCCTTCTTAGAGCGCCTTGTAACAGATCATCCTGACCGTGTCGTAACTACTGATCAATAAAACCCATGGTTACCGGGAATCAGTATGATTTTTACATTTCTTAATTGGAAAATCGACTTTTATATCGACTGATTCATTTCTTCCTCCGAAAGTGACCCTTTAGATAGATGGATGGATGGATGACAGGTAGGCAGGCAGACAAGCATACAGATAGGCAGATATAGATATATAGATAATCACCATTTGTGCCATGGATATCTAATTAAAGATTAATAATATAATTCACTAATATCCAATTAAAGATTAATAATATAATTCACTAATATCCAGTTAAAGATTAATAATTAATATAACTCAATAAGAATTTATGTTGTAGCATTCACTGTCGATCTAAGATTAATGATAGATCTCCCAACCGCACTGCACTCTATGCTGCACCCTATCATAAACTGCAACACTGCATGCGTACTGCATTCCATGCTGCAGTCTATATCATCCTACAAGATGATCTGGATTTAGATAAATGAGTTTTAACTGTGAGAATGGCGTTTGAATTTGTAGTAATACACTTTCAATGTTGATAGTCCAAAGTCTAATACACTGCAAGCCAGTTGTTTCAGGTGAAAATTTCAGGGGAGAGAGGTATAAAAAATATTTTAAGACTTACTTGTATCCCCATTTTGGTTCTGGAACATATTGCATCGACCCATTTACACTTCTGTACGGCTGTGGGTAATCCTGGGAAAGCTTGTTGAACAGTGCACAAACTGGCTGATAATCCTGATAGCCTTCTTTCACAATGGCAATAACGCGAAGAATTGGTGAACTGACGTCATCAAAATGTGCGCAGTACACAAAAAGAACGCCATCCTTGCCAACCGCTTGCCAGTCTCCACTTGACTCATCGTCAGCGTTAGCAGTTTGCTTAATATCACTCTTTTCGGAAGACTGCATTTCTGTCGTCGACTCTGTGGAAAATACGTTGTTTTTTTCAGACACATTCGCAGGCTTACTCAGATCAGGAAATAACTGATAATTTCCGGTTTGGAAATCGTCGTGTGATAGATTACTTTGCGTTGTATTTATCCATAATGCAGGCAAGTTGAGGTCGTTGTAGAAGTCTGTGAAAATAAACAAACAGGCCACGAACAATGACAGACAGCACAAACCTGCAAAAAGTTGACGTTTGATCGGACATATCATGTTTTGACTGTTTCACATTGATTTTCGTTTCCTTATTTTAGTATGTTTGGCTTTTCCTTATGGGCAACACAATGCTCCAAAGGTCAGACAGAAATCATTAGACTGCAGGTAGTTCACCGCCGTTGCATGTACCACGATCGTGGTTGATACTGCCGAGATGTATCAGTGAACATCGGTGTTCATCAGGGGCATGAGCCAGTCTCGTTGATTTTCACTTTAAGGAAAAGATAAAAATTTCAAGTTACAACACAAGGAAATAATATCCGACTAACCTAGCGAGTCTTTCTCAGTGTCTGCATTTTATTTGTGTTCTTTAAAAATATTATTTTATTGCTGTTGCAGTAATGCTATATTCGACCTTTCTGTCAGGCCAGCATTTCGTCTCTGCGCACTTCACGCGACGCGAGACTAGATAAAAGTAGAATCGATGTCTCGCATTCATTCATTTCAGGTTTGAGAGCGTCACGTGACAGTGGGTTAGAGGGTCGCAGCAAATATCATACAACCTCAAGAAAACGATAACACTACAAGTTGGATGCACAAGTGTCCTGGTGCGCTTTATCTGGTCGGATCGGAATTTCAAATTGTGCATGTGATACTTGAACTAGAATACTATTGGAATGGAAATAAGTCAAACGTTAAGATCTACTTACAGCAATAAAAGTTATTACCCTCTGTGATAAGATTTTATGTAAATTTGCCTAAACCTATTTCTAAACTTAATTGTTTTATAATATATATATATAGATATATTGTTAAATTGTCAAAGTGACCCAACCTTGGACACCCCTTATGATGGTACTTTTTATAAATGTCAGAATTGGAGTAAACAACGTTTTGCGATGTCCAGTGGTGCTGGAGATTTTTCTGTCCCAACGTTTTGCGATGTCCAGTGGTGCTGGAGATTTTTCTGTCCCAACGTTTTGCGATGTCCAGTGGTGTTGGAGATTTTTCTGTCCAAATGTTTTGCGATGTCCAGTGGTGCTGGAGATTTTTCTGTCCCAATGTTTTGCTACGTCCAGTGGTGCTGGAGTTTTTTCTGTCCCAACGTTTGGCGATGTCCAGTGGTTCTGAATCGAAACATGTAGATGTTAGTGTGATGCACTCTGTGACGCGAAAAAATACAAACCATCAAGCGAAAACTTGTTCATGAATTAAAACGTAATTTATACGACGTCAAAAACTAAATAAATTACGTCATAATACCAATGACGTCTCCATGTCGACAGAGACTAACGGGTTGGGTTGCGGCTCCTAAGATCTGATTTTCCGCGCAAACAGACAGAGCAAGGCACGCCTGAATGGTAAAATTCTATCTTTGTAAATAATGATTTTTTGTTAAGATAATTATTACAACTTTCCTATAGTTCATTTTCGTTCTTGTATTTTAAATTTGACTTGTATTTGTAATATCATTCTTGGTATGGAAAAAAGATTCAAACAAATATGTAAAGAAATTTAATATGAGGACCAGGAATGAAATTACAGAATTTTTGGTTAATATGACACGAGCTGATGCACACACAAATCTTTATATGTTTATCAGTCTCGGAAGTCAAAAGTCAACAGTCAACAGTCAAAGGTCAAAAGTCAGAGTCAACGCGACCAGGAGAGGTGAAGTTACTGGGAAACTCCATCTACCACGTTGCTCAACTTTAATTGGGACTTAGAGATCTCGGCAGTTTACCCTGGTCTGAAGTCTAGAGTCACTTGGTAATTTCAACTACTGCATAGAAATCCTAGTCGTCGGGGAGACAACAGATGGATAGCGGGTAGGAATTCGTCTGAAGCCAGGACCACTTGTCTATAGAGAGACAGAACGCATTCAGTGTTTCGCGTGATACAAATTAGAGAATTTGTGATAGTGCTATCGGGGAGATAGGTGCTAAATTACGGACTCACTGTGATAAAGTTCTATAAGTGAAGGCTGACGAATGGACATACCAATAACAAGAAGTGACTAAAGTATTGAGAGCTAAATTAACGTTGATTATCTACATCAGTGTAAAAGTATTAAGTGTGTTGTGGAACATTCTTCGTTGATTACATAACTGTGAATGTGTTAATTATCTACATCAGTGTAAAAGTGTTAAGTGTGTTGTGGAACATTCTTCGTTGATTACATAACTGTGAATGTGTTAAGAACAGTACCTGAGGTAATCAGAATTTTAAAGGAACTGAATTTGTGTGAACATTTTAGCAGAGTACTGAATAAAGACACTGTTCCAGACTTGATGCAAACGACTAGCATTGCAAGCCGCCAGGACAGAGAATTACGCTGGAAAAACTAGGTGATTTCGTGTCATACTTATTGTACACTGTGTAATCTGTTCTGTGATTTAATGTAAACTTCCTTTTCTATTCTAATGTTCTGGATACGTTTTCATTCTTAAACTAGAAAGTATTGATGATTATTTTCCTAATAATTGGTTAAGAAATATTGATATTATTCTTTTAAGACTGTAGTCCTTTTAATTGTTAAAGGACTAATTGATGAAAAATATTCTTTTCTAATTGATAAGTTTTGAAGAGATCTGCGATCTCCAAGTCTAGCCTTGAGTGTGATTTCACTATATCGTTAATTCTAACCTTGGATTTATTATTATTTTTCTTTTTAATAAATTTGTTTTCTTTAAACTATTTACTCTTTCATTTTTAAGAGGAACATGTGAGATAATGGGTGGGGGCTAAGCCAGTTAGAAGACGGTCTATACACATGTTTTAAAATAGTTCCCATTATCGACGACGACGAGAGATTTGTGGTAGGGCCGGAATAGTGATAGAAAGACTAGTAAGATAAACGCAGTGTAGTCACTATTCTGAGACAGGTAACACTTGGGGAGACGGTCACTGACTGACGGACTACCCAAGGCTTGACCTAGTCACTCTCAGACCGCACGACAAGACCCTTAAGGAGGTTATGAGCGATTTGCATGGAAGAAGTTAATTAATATATTAATGAATAATTAATTAATAACCAAGAGACGCACACAGAGAAAACCCCCTTTCCGCCACACACTCTGTGTCCACCCACCTCACTGCTCCAATGTTTTCAACCTTGCTCCACCCTGATATCCATCGACCCTTCTCCCTACCCCTTTTAGTGGTTTAATTTCAGTTCGCATCCATACAATCTATTTTCTTTTTATCAGTCCCGGGATATTAAATCCTCTCTCGAGCAATTGTTCTTGTAAATTAAAATCATGCCAGTGGGAAAAAAAGATGTCGGGAATTAATTTATCATTCTAGCTTCAGGGAGTATTGCAGCCGGTACGAACACTATTGACATACATCATAATTACGTAGAACCCACTTTTGTTTGCGCTGGGTCACGCTCTGATTTACTCCTTATGCTCTGCGTTGTTAATTTTTTCCTTCAAAAGGAGCGAATGTCTCACCAATAGCGTAGCATTCGAGTCCGATTTCCAGCCACTGTGTGCGTTTGTTAGTCAACCGTGGTTGTATTTTCCCCCAGTATATATATTCCTGTTTCTCTTGTTGTGCGTTTGTTAGTCAACCGTGGTTGTATTTTCCCCCAGTATATATATTCCTGTTTCTCTTGTTGTGCGTTTGTTAGTCAACCATGGTTGTATTTTCCCCCAGTATATATATTCCTGTTTCTCTTGTTGTGCGTTGTTAGTCAACCGTGGTTGTATTTTCCCCCAGTATATATATTCCTGTTTCTCTTGTTGTGCG
Organism: Sinotaia quadrata; assembly: GCA_028829895.1. NCBI lineage: Eukaryota > Metazoa > Mollusca > Gastropoda > Architaenioglossa > Viviparidae > Sinotaia > Sinotaia quadrata. The sequence goes on from CM054179.1 coordinate 66,733,576, forward strand.
TTTGTTAGTCAACCGTGGTTGTATTTTCATCAGGATGAACAGTATATCCGCCTTTAGCTAGTAACTTAGCACATGCTGGTGGATCGGTTGATTTAGCAATTTTTTCATTACATTTAGCTGGTGTATCTTCTATTTTAGGTGCTGTTAATTTTATTACAACTGTGATTAATATACGTTGACGAGGTATACAATTCGAGCGCCTGCCTTTATTTGTATGATCTGTAAAAATTACTGTGACAGTGCTGTAAAGCAGTCTACACTTAAAGTGTCAGTGCTGTAAAGCAGTCAACACTTAAAGTGTCAGTGCTGTAAAGCAGTCAACACTTAAAGTGACAGTGCTGTAAAGCAGTCAACACTTAAAGTGTCAGTGCTGTAAAGCAGTCAACACTTAAAGTGACAGTGCTGTAAAGCAGTCAACACTTAAAGTGACAGTGCTGTAAAGCAGTCAACACTTAAAGTGTCAGTGCTGTAAAGCAGTCAACACTTAAAGTGACAGTGCTGTAAAGCAGTCAACACTTAAAGTGACAGTGCTGTAAAGCAGCCAACACTTAAAAGTGACAGTGCTGTAAAGCAGTCAACACTTAAAGTGACAGTGCTGTAAAGCAGCCAACGCTAAGGGATGCGCAGTCAGACAGTTACACGAGTATGTATATATAACATATAACATATACGTGGCGTTATGCTGCAGCATCTTTCTCTAATTTTATCTTCGTTCATTTGTCATCTGTCTTTCACTCTTTGCCTATTTTTTTTTAATCTATGAGTGATATGCGTTTGTGTGCTGACACCACCCTATTGTTCACCTGAGACCTAGGGACTTTCAATTTAAGTGTTATAGAGTCGGCACTTTATCCACTCTACCACATCTATGCCATCGGCATTCTACTTTGTCTACCCCGTCTTCTGAATCACGAGCCTGAGTAGAGCAGGCATTCTACTTTGTCTACCCCGTCTTCTGAATCATGAGCCTGAGTAGAGCACACAGATCGGGATTGGGGTGTCTCGTTGTAGCCGTTTTGTAGTTGTGATGTTTTACGCGTCAAATACTCGTGGCACCTGACACCACTAAAGTGTGAGTGGCCATGTGGTTGGTCACGTTAGATTTTTAAGTATTTTCATAACATATTTTAAAACCTCCATGTCTCACTTCTATCAGATCGCTTTGACAACAAGAATATTTTCATAACGTATCACTTTATCTTGAATCAAATTTCAGGTCCTCCCTTAATCTTCTTCAACTGAGTGTATTTAGCTCGGATTTTAAAATGCCAACAACGACAAGCATACAGTTTCTAAGACCTCTCGTCAAGTAGAATTAAATCATGATTCCATACAAGTTTAAATACACACACAGATACACACACACACACACACACACACACAAACACAGCACATACTCACAAACTGCTAGAATTGATTAAAAATTTGTATCATACCGGTATCCTTGGTGAATAACCACGCCTTTTCAATATCTCTCCATAACTGTTGTATAGATACTAGTGTTACGGCTTTCCTGTGTGACGGTTGTGTGCATAATCATTGCATCAGACTCCACTGAGCAGCCTTAACAACTGACACGTTCTTGAGTGTTCTGTAATCATTTCATTATACTCCTCTGAGTTGTTTTAACAGTTACACACTTATACACGCGCACAACACATACACGCAGATACACATACGCATACACACACCAAACACGCACAACACACACATACATACATTCATACACATCACACACATACACAAGTATACACACAATACACACACACACACACACACACACACACACACACGTCTAACGGTTTCTGGCGTATTGTCAGTTTAAAATGCAGTTACAACTGCTCGAACTTTTAGATATGCCATCTGTGGTATTTAATAATAAATCAGTTTTCTTTTGGCCACCTCATAATATCGTCCAAAAAACTCCTGTGTAAAACACAATAACTTGAAAGCTGACCAACGAATAGTCAGCTCCAGGCTGTATAATATAAAACTGGAAAGTCCAACACGGATGTCCGCCCATTGTAACTGTCGGCTACACACTTAGAAAATAGTTAAAGGAATAATAAATTACAATTTGAAAAAGCAAAGATACGACTGTGTTCTTTGTGCGTTTCCAGAGGAGAAATTCTGTAACTACTGTCTTCATTTATTTTCCAGAGAAGCAATCAGAATGACATAAAACAAAATATATTACCGAAGAGTTGTACTCCTTTTCTTTAGAAATGTGGAGTCTGGACTGTGCACACTTAGTGGCTTGAGAGGAGTTATTCCCCTTTAAATCTCTTAGAAATTAGGCTTTTGCCTTCCATGTACCATGTAGTAGTTATAGAGAAGTTATTCCCCTTTAAATCTTTAGAAATTAGGCTATTGCCAGCGCCCAACTTTGCGCATCCCAACGGACACCGGGAACAGCCACAACATCAGAGATAGCGACAACACAACCAGTGAAGAGGCCAGGGAGGGTGAACATCCCAGGTGCATGTACACATTAGGTACATTTGGTGTGTTACTAGTCTGGGCTCTGTAATACACCACCCACCCACCCTCCCACTCCAACATCGGGAGCGACAACAACACCATCCACCAGAACGTTAACCCACAGAATACCGAGCTAGAGTTCGCCTTGGCTGGCCAGATAGGTTTGCAACGGACGAGCGCACAATGACACTGCATGATGCTTTTAAAAATTCCTACTACAAAGTTGACGTAGCCGACAGGTTGGATCACCACCTACCCCCCACCTTTCTCCCAGCGCGAAAGCCGGAAGCGACCCGTACATTCATTTCAAGAAACTTTGACTATAAAAAATTCCTAAAAGGATGAAGTGATAACCTTGCTTCATGCTATCCTTTAGCTATGGTTCTGGAGAATTCTTACTTCCTTACATATCATCTTAACGTGCAGTGGACGAAGTTTGTTTTCAAATCTTGCTACATTAATTATTAGCAGCATAAATATAATAATTATTTCATAAAAACGTGCAGGCAACTTTGCTCTGTCACATAATATTTTCTTCAGAATCTATAAAATTATATATAATAGTGAAGATTCGCTTGCGTATGTGTTGTTTGGGGTCGACTCTTTATTGTACATGACATCACTCAAATCAGATCATCAAAACTAAAACAAAAGCCAAAAAGCCAAAATCCAGAAAAAAGCCAGAAAACACAATCAATTGCAGAGTCTAACTGTCCAGTCAATAGCTCTATTAATAAATACTAAGTTTGGCATAGGCCTCTGAAAGAAAGAAGTGTTAACATGTTCAAAATAAAACATATCATATAACATCATAATAAAACCTAACCATTCATACAACACAAAGACACTTTTACCTTATCCAGCCAAGGGTTTACTTCTCTATGTACAAGCTAATGTAGGGAGGGACTCGGTTTCGAAACGTTCACCCCAAGAGACGACTGAAGAAAGAGTAACGATAAAAATTCGCTATCACCCTTATGATCCTTGAAATCACACCTGTGTCTGTTTGACATCCCTTCGATCTGGCCAATTACTTAGAGCTAATACAATTATGACTTTCTAACAACTTCTTACGACACTGCCCATCCAGTAACAACACATCCCATTGTATCTCCAAAACACACACACCTACACCGCAAATTAATCTCTAGCTATGCTTATTGGCCATTGATCACGCAACAAAGACTCACTCACCTATCTGACGCAAACATCAAACTCTGATCAGTAAACCTACCACCATGCACGACTCATTTGTTCAGGACCTCACTTCTAAACCAACATGATGCATTGTGACGTCATTCAAATTACAAATAGCTTCAATTACAAATTGCAACATGAAAATTTAAAATTCCCCATCATATAACACAATACTTCACGCATTTCTACAAGATCACCTTTCTCCATCATGCAAACCTACATCAAGATCCAGTAAAGTGTTCACAGGCATACTTGAAATTAGTTATGAAAGATTAATTAATAATAATAATCATTTCATTAACTAAGTGGCTTGCATTAACTAAGTGTTTGTAATAGACTCAGCATACTGTGCATGTAAGAGACACAACGTATTGTGACTGTAAGAGACGCAACGTAATGTGATTGTAAGAGAAATAGCGTACTGTGATTGTAAGAGACACAACGTACTGTGATTGTAAGAGAAATAACATATTGTGATTGTAAGAGATACAACGTACTGTGATTGTAAGAGAAATAACATACTGTGATTGTAGAAGTTGCAACGTACTATTGTATTGCACGTTGTATTAATGTAACATATTGTAACTGTAAGAGATGAAAGAAATTTTCGTATGTATAACTTTGCCAAATAGCGTAAAATATGTGTAATAAACATTTCAATTATCAATTTCACTGATTGTTTCTAATATAAATTCTTCTGACTACCACAATTATTAACAGTATTTGTTTCGCTGTATAATACTGTTTCTTGAGCACATCGAACTAATGGAGAGAACTCATGCAGCTTTAAGTTTCTTTACTGTGCAGAGTATATTCCCTTGACCTTGACTATGCGGCATTGCTTACAGAAACTCCAAGATACAGTTCAAAACAGCACAAAATTAAAATTTTTTAAAAATTGAAAACTCGCTGAAAGACAAACACTTAACATTAAAAGTAAAACCATATAGATCACACATATATAAATGCATTTCATAAAATTAAAGGAAAACAAACCTTTGACATTAAAAGTAAAACCATACAGATCACACATATATAAATGCATTTCATAAAATTAAAGGAAAACAAACCTTTCACACAAAAATATTCACATTTCACGTTTCTTTAGCATTCCTTTTAATTATTTTTGTTTTAAATACAAAAATGTTGATACTGAAAGTAAAACAAAATAAGAAGGTTAACATTAAAGTAAAAAAACCAAGAATGCTAACAGTAAAAGTAAACAAAGTCTACTTACCGCTTTCAAACCAATTCATAAAGATAAATAAGCATGTATTCAACACTAAAAGTAAAGTATAAGAATCAGAATGTATATATATATATATTATACAATAATATTTATTTGTTTAAAGAAATATACAAATATGAAATAAAGTAGTAACCCTGTTCGAAACTTTCTCTTTTAAAATTTTCAACAGTTTCGCCTTTATGCTTTATGAATCAGTTTGCGTACATTAGTTGTAAATTATTTCTTACTAACGAGTAAGATCTCGTTATAATTTAGAATTTTAACTAACACCATTATCTTCCCAGAAGTCAATAGTAACGTTACTGTTAGGTGTAACAAGATTACAGGTTATCATTAGCAAGTACAGTTCACATTAAATCACTTGTTTACACTATATTAAACCTGCATTACGTATTTATACTTCGATACGAGTATAGTGTAAATTATACGTGCATTATATATTTATACCTGCAATGTGGACTTACAATACGTGTACACTATATATACATAATATTTATTAGACTAGATTTATGTATTTATTCATATACTTGCATTGTAGGCGTATATTTATAATACCTTTTATATTTGTACATGTTTTCGTTTGCACTATTCATATTACTACGTGAATTATGTACCAAACTCAATTGTCTGATTGTTTAATAATAGTTGTCTGGGGGTGGGGTGGTTGCATGTTTTTTCGCATTTTTAAGGAGGCATGTACTTGGACGTTTAAATTTCACCTTTAGAACTCCGTAAAGTTCAACTGCCATGTTTCTCGACATCAATCCAACAAAGAACAAGAAATGATGCACACAGATGACCACCTCTCGTCGAGATTATCCAACGGTGCTTGCTGATAATCATCTCTCATCAAGAATGTTGTCTCAACTTATCCAACGGCGAACTTCTCCGATCCAAAAACGGAAATCCTGTGGATCTGTGTAAAGATCCCTTTACTGAGCGCAGTGTTCTCCCTTTACGCTTCGTCCATCTATAGCCCAAGTCGTCTGCCGTGCGGACGTTTTCATACTCTTTCCTTCTAACCAACGTCTTGTCACTTGAATCCCAGCAGCTTCATATCATCATCAACTTCCTTGACGATTTCTTCGCTAAATTTGTGTAAATATGTGTCATTGACGAAGCCGGAAGCACTTTTCAAAAAAGCTACATCAGCATCTTTTACAATTGTTCTGTAGTGATGCAGGAAGGCTTCGTTCAAACTCGCTGTGCAGTAAGTGAAGCCGGTTCGATATTTCTCAGCCGAGTGCACTCCTAGGGAAAAACCATAAAATAACGAAATAAATTATTCTTAATTTTCTTGACTTATTTCTTTATATTGTTATAAATCTATGGACGGTCATAAATCCAATTTAAATTCTCTATGGTTTTGTGCTGTTTGTTGACTTAAATTCTCCATCAGTATCACCTAAAATTAAAAATCCATTCACGCTTCTTTTCGCTTTTTCCTTTTTTTTTAAAAGTTGTTAAATATATATTTTAATTTCAGTGGCCTCATGTATATGTGCCGCTCGAGATCCTTGTTTATTTCTGTTTGCAAGTTTCATCCTGTGATAGCCTTGTACTGAATTATAGTGTATGTGAGGTGACAATCCTATGATAGCCTTGTACTGAATTACAGTGAATTACAGTGTATGTGATGTGACAATCACATTAGAAATTGACGTCTCTTTTGCTCAACCTTTTAGTCTGTAGAACGTATTACAGTTTGTTAGAAAGCAAGTCACCCCAACAGGCTAGCTCGAATACTGATATATTTTCAGATAAAGGTAGTCATGTTGCTAGAATCACCCCAACAAACGAGGTCTATCTCTGATATACTTGGCAGGAAAAGCATTCAGTTGTTAGCGTCGTGCCAACAGTGAGGTCTGTCACTGATATATTTGCCACGAAAAAGCATTCAATTGTTAAGTCATGCCAGCAAGCGAGGTCTATTACCAATATATTTAACATGAAAAGCTGTCAAGTGCTTACACTGACATGACTTTCAAAATAAATACTACTTTCTTTGACTTGAAAATATGTGAATAAATAACACACTAACTATTATTTTATAACAGTGTTTGAAATATAACACCACTAACTTTGACATAAAACACTATATGAAATAGTACATCAATAACTTTGACATACAACACTATATAATACCACTAACTTTGACATAAAAACACTATATGCAATAGTACATCAATAACTTTGACATACAACATTAAATAACACCACTAACTTTGACATGAAAACCCTATATGATTTATAGCACTAATACGTTTAACATGAAAACATTAAATGAAATATAACATCAATAACTTTGACCTGACAGCACTGTATAAAATGTAATATCAATAATCTGACCTGAAAACATCTATAAATTGGCATGAAATATATTTAAAAATATAGCAGGAATAATGTGAAATGAAAACACTCTATGAAATAATTCTAATACCAGTAGCTTCACATGTAAAATATCAAGAGTTCATACTTGAGATGAAACCACTACCATTAAATGTCATGAAAACTCTATCATGAAATATCACACCAATCACACTTGAGATGAAAACTCTATCATGAAATATCACACCAATCAAATAAGTAAAATTAAATCTTGGGCACGAAGTTCAAGACACTTGGAGGATCATTTAGCCGTCATTTTCAGATTTGCTATTATTTTTTCCTGTAACGGGTACCTACCAGCTATTTCAATTCGAGTTGGGTCGATGGCCATTTTCTGTCTAGATGTCCCAGTGGATATTCTGAGGGTCTTCAACAGCGTATCCATGTGATACCTGAGACAAGACCCATAACATGAATTTATCCCACTTTTATATTCGTGATCTTTTTGTGCCTCTTGTACATCTGTCGTGTACCTGAGACAAAATCAATAACATAAATCTATCCCAATGTTATTTTTTGTGCCTCTTGTACATTTGTCGTGTACCTGAGACAAAATCAATAACATAAATCTATCCCAATGTTATAATCGTGTTCCTTTTTGTGTCTCTTGTACATTTGGAATCAATGTAACTTATTTGGCATCGTTGTATTCATTATACTCTCATATACCCACTGTACACAGTAGTATTCTTATACTCTCATATACCCACTGTACACAGTAGTATTCTTATACTCTCATTTACTCACTGTACACAGTAGTATTCTTATACTCACTGTACACAATAGTATTCTTATACTCTCATTTACTCACTGTACACAATAGTATTCTTATGCTCTCATTTACTCACTGTACACAGTAGTATTCTTATACTCTCATTTACTCACTGTACACAATAGTATTCTTATGCTCTCATTTACTCACTGTACACAGTAGTATTCTTATACTCTCATTTACTCACTGTACACAGTAGTATTCTTATGTACATAATAAATTCAAACACTCAAACAATTTGTAGTAGATCTAGAATCATGTACTGTAAAGAACTTTCTGTGTGTCATCGGTTATCAGCTAATGGTAAAGCCTCCCTGTTCAACACACAAACTTACGCATGCACATGTAAACATCTCACCAAAACCTACACATGCACATATAAACACCTCACACAAAGTGTACACATACACATATAAACACCTCACACTAAGTGTACACATACACATGTACATACCTCACACAAAGTGTACACATACACATATAAACACCTCACACTAAGTGTACACATGCATATATAAACACCTCACACAAAGTGTACACATACACATGTACATACCTCACACAAACAAGCAATTTTCGCTCAAATACCTTACTTTTCTGCCAATTCACGGCCAGTGAAAGAAACGTTAGTGTTAGGCAGATGTTTAGGGAAGAAGAAATGCGTGAACTGTAGGACTCCACATCTTGTGTCATGAAGGTGACGCCACACAACCGGAAGTAAGTCTGACCCAGACCTTGGCACAAGCAGCTCATCTACGTCAGCTGTCAGGACGTATCTGTGCGTGTTTAACAGCAAAGCGCACGTTTCATCTTAGATTTTTCATACACTGGAGCAATTTTCAATAGTACTTTAGTCACTAATGAAATGGGTCTCGGCTACAAATAATTAATGTCTGCATAAGTAGGTTGCAAGAGATCGCCAGTAAAATTTAATATATACAATCTGTAATATTTAAAGTAAACTCACTGGATATTTCATATTGCAGTCTGTAATGTTTATTTGTAAGCTTGCAGGACGAACATATGGCAGTCTTGTAATATTTATTTGTAAGCTTGAAGGACAAACATATATGGCTGAATGAAATACACTAATAATGAGAAAACTGCAAGATGGGGCTGAAATTAATACACCAATAATGAGAAAGCAGCAAGATGGGGCTGAAATTAATACACTAATAATGAGAAAACTGCAAGATGGGGCTGCCAGTAATACACCAATAATGAGAAAGCAGCAAGATGGGGCTGAAATTAATACACTAATAATGAGAAAACTGCAAGATGAGGCTGCCAGTAATACACCAATGAGGAAGTGCAAGTTGGGGCTGAAAAAATATTGTACCTTGAAACGTGCAGATTACGGTATATGCAGTCCTGAATGTTGGCATGTTGACCAAAGTAATGGACGTCTTTGACTGGAGGGTTCCATGGATGAACCTCAAGCACCCCTCTGCCTATGAAGAGCTCCAGAACTCCACTCGTCGCTTTACTGACGCTCATGTTGTACACGACAAAGCGCTCCGTCTGCAATTTCACATTTATCATTTGCTATTTCACATTTAGCATTTGTTATTTCACATTTAGCATTTGTTATTTCACATTTATCATTTGTTATTTCACATTTATCATTTGTTATTTCACATTTATCATTTGTTATTTCACATTTATCATTTGTTATTTCACATTTATCATTTGTTATTTCACATTTATCATTTGTTATTTCACATTTATCATTTTTGCTCTTTCAATTTATTTGATATTTCATATTTATCATTTGCTATTTCACATTTATCATTTTTTGCTCTTTCAATTTATTTGATATTTCATATTTATCATTTGCTATTTCACATTTATCATTTTTTGCTCTTTCAATTTATTTGATATTTCATATTTATCATTTGCTCTTTCAATTTATTTGATATTTCATAATTGATTTACATTATATTCCATTGCTTACATTTTTTTATGTTTTTAACTTGCTTGTTTGATGTGTGATTAGGCCTCTTTAGTATGTTTGCCTCTTAAATTTCCTTCATTGGGAAAATAAAGTTTTCTTATTTGTGTGTGTATATTGTATAATATAAATTAGTGTTATTTACACTTTTGTTCACTAAAAGTGATTGACCATCAGTTTGTAAAAGATGCACTCAACTCTATAAACATATCAAATGTGACTCAACTACATACACATCTAGAAACTTAAGAATTAAACTGAAATTAAGTTAATATTTGAAACTCACTTACAGCACCCTAATTTGATTGAAACTTGATAGTTCTGTCACTAATAGAAACACACAGAAATACAAAATCCTAAACATAGTATTCCTTGCAGACGTACACAATCCTATACATAGTATTCCTTGCTGCAGAAGTATAAAATCATGTACATAGTATTCCTTGTAGAAGTACAAAATCCTGTATATAGCATTCCTTGTAGAAGTACAAAATCATGTACATAGTATTCCTTGCAGATGTGCAATAAGTATCACGATTAAAGAAATGCTACAAATCTCACCCCGAACTTTCTGCCGAAAGCAAACATTTGAAGCAGCTCGGAAACACCATTAAACTGGTTTTGCAGTGGAGGGACACACAGTGTGAGGTTGTAACGCAGAGCCGTCTTAAAGCTTTTCCACGGCACGTGCAGCAAGTTTGAAACGACACCTGCCTCATAACTCGCATTCGGTAACAGGATTGTGACTGCCACAGGCCGGTCGTTGTCTTTCAGAGGGCAGATGACCGTGGCGGAACGATACCTGCAATTTGATGACAAGCTCCAATCCATTCAATCAATGTTTCATATTGTGAAAACTGTTTTTCAAGCACTCAAACATAAAAGTCCGCACAAGTTCTAACAGTTACAGAACTTAGCAAATTATAATATTAGAACTAATTAGTAAAGTGTAATAATAGAGCTTATTAACAAAGTGTAATAATAGAGCTTATTAACAAAGTGTAATAATAGAGCTTATTAACAAAGTGTAATAATAGAGCTTATTAACAAAGTGTAATAATAGAGCTTATTAACAAAGTGTTATAATAGAGCTTATTAACAAAGTGTAATAATAGAGCTTATTAACAAAGTGTAATAATAGAGCTTATTAACAAAGTGTAATAATAGAGCTTATTAACAAAGTGTAATAATAGAGCTTATTAACAAAGTGTAATAATAGAGCTTATTAACAAAGTATAATATTAGAGCTTATTAGCAAATTATAATATTAAATCTTAATAAGAAAGTATACTATTAGAGCTTATTAGCAAATTGTAATATTAGAATGTATTAGCAAATTATAACATTAGAGCTTATTAGCAAATTATAATATTAGAGCTTATTAACAAATTATTGAATTTTTGGCAGAGTATTATGTTAGAGTTTGTTGGCAAAATTTTAAAGTAGAGCTTATTAACAACATATAATTATCAACAAATTATAATATTATTACTTAATACCAAATTATAATGTTATAGCTGGCAAAGAATTATATTAAAGTTTATTGGCAAATAGGAAATGATTATATTAGAGTTTACTAACAAATTATAATCTTAGACATTATTTGGCAAATTATAATATTACAGCTTATTGGCTAAGTATTATACTAGAGGTTCTTTGTCCAAATATTACATTAGAACTGATTAACAAAGTATAATATTAGAAATTCTTAGTAAATTATAAAATTAGAGCTTATAAACAAACTATAATGTTAGAATTTCTTAGTAAATTATAAAATTAGAGCTTATAAACAAAGTATAATATTAGAATTTCTTCGTAAATTATAAAATTAGAGCTTATAAACAAAGTATAATATTAGAACTTAGTTAAGTATAATATCATGCACTAACATGCACGAGTGCTGTACACGAGTGTGAACTAAACACAAAATCCCACTAGGCAAAAATCGTAACGAATTTAAATGAATCTAACTGCCTAGTGTGTAAAACCATGCATGAAACAACAGAACATATTCTATCCAGATGTCATTCTCAAATACATCAGAAAACGCAACTCGGAGGCCAAAAATTTAAATAATAAATATGAGATAGAACTATAGAACACTAGATAGAACACTAGAGGGAACACTAGATAGAACACTAGATAGAACACTAGATAGAACACTAGATAGAACACTAGAGGGAGCACCTATATACATGCAGTGTTTCTAGACCTGGAAATAAGAGATGTCGTAATCCCAGCACGAAGAGTGTACGTTTGTAGTTGTCAACCAAACCATTAGGACATAAACAATTCTTTTTTACCTTTTTCTGTTGTTGTTTTATATATAATAATCAACTCATTTTAAGAAAAAGTTGAAAAAAAAGACGCAGAACAAACACACCTAAAAAAAAAACCTAATGGTTGGTAGTGGATAAGAATCAACAACATAAAACAAGAAAGTATCATAATAATAGCAAAAGATGTATGTCCTGCCACAGTGAAAACCTGTGACTCCTTGTAAATTCAAGTTCAGTCATTACTTTTATATGCTTATATTTGAAAACAAATGAACAGATAGTCAAAACATGTTATATGAAATAGTAAATATTTTAAAATAAAATCTGTAACATGTTTTTCCAGTTTTTCCCTTCAATTTCTGTTCTGCTTCTATGATGTGTGATTTCTACATTCAGCTTTTGAAAATAGCATTATTAGGAGATTGCAAACTTTAGAGTGTGTTTACTGTTAACTGAATGCAAGCAATTGTTACTGAGTAAGAAAATGTGTGTTCTATATTTATTTTATAATTATTATAAATTCGATATATTCATTAATGTTTTCCTGAACACGTTTTACTTTAATTTAACATTGTGATTAAATGGTATTAGTGTGAACTGTGCTTTACTGTAATTTAACATTGTGATTAAATGGTATTAGTGTGAACTGTACTTTAGTGTAATTTAACATTGTGATTAAATGGTATTAGTGTGAACTGTGCTTTACTTTAATTTAGCATTGTGGTTAAAAACATTAGTGGGAACTGTACTTTAGTGTAATTTAACATTGTGATTAATGGTATTAGTGGGAACTGTGCTTTACTTTAATTTAACATTGTGGTTAAATGGTATTAGTGGGAACTGTACTTTAGTGTAATTTAATATTGTGATTAAATGGTATTAGTGAGAACTGTGCTTTACTGTAATTTAACATTGTGGTTAAATAGTATTAGTTTGAACTGAACTTTACTGTAATTTAACATTGTGGTTAAATTGTATTAGTGTGAACTGTGCCTTACTGTAATTTAACATTGTGATTAAGTGGTATTAGTGGGAACTGTGCTTCACTGCTTGACGTATCACTATTAAAAAACGTAATTTTTACAACCTATTATTTTTAACTGCATGCCATTATGACTTTACATAGCTGTATTGTGAAACAGTCTGCAATTTTATTTAAAATATAATCTACTTAAGTATTTTAACATCCAGTCTCTTGTCTAGCATTTTGTAAAAGTCTCAATATGCATCTATAATTTAATGCTGCAGATTTGGTCACGCGCAGTGATGAACTGTGTTGATTGCTGATGCAGAAATAACAATCACTCTCTGTATGAGAAACATTTTCATACGTTTTACAAAAGAGAAAAGGTCATCACTGTAAGTTTAAATTACAAAATATTTAATGCGCAATTATTTTATTCAAAATGTTTTATGACTGTACTAAGAGTAAATACTAGGCTTAACTAGAGCAGCCTTGTAACAGGTGTTTTATGACTGTACTTAAATACTAGGCTTAAATAGAGCAGCCTTGTAACAGATGTTTTATGACTGTACTAAGAGTAAATACTAGGCTTAATAGAGCCTTGTAACAGATGTTTTATGACTGTACTAAGAGTAAATACTAGGCTTAATAGAGCAGCCTTGTAACAGATGTTTTATGACTGTACTAAGAGTAAATACTAGGCTTAACTAGAGCAGCCTTGTAACAGATATTTTATGACTGTAGTAAGAGTAAATACTAGGCTTAACTAGAGCAGCCTTATAATAGATGTTTTATGACTGTAGTAAGAGTAAATACTAGGCTTAACTAGAGCAGCCTTATAATAGATGTTTTATGACTGTAGTAAGAGTAAATACTAGGCTTAACTAGAGCAGCCTTATAATAGATGTTTTATGACTGTAGTAAGAGTAAATACGAGGCTTAACTAGAGCAGCCTTATAATAGATGTTTTATGACTGTAGTTAGAGTAAATACTAGGCTTAACTAGAGCAGCCTTATAATAGATGTTTTATGACTGTAGTAAGAGTAAATACTAGGCTTAACTAGAGCAGCCTTATAATAGATGTTTTATGACTGTAGTAAGAGTAAATACTAGGCTTAACTAGAGCAGCCTTATAATAGATGTTTTATGACTGTAGTAAGAGTAAATACTAGGCTTAACTAGAGCAGCCTTATAATAGATGTTTTATGACTGTAGTAAGAGTAAATACTAGGCTTAATAGAGCCTTGTAACAGATGTTTTATGACTGTACTTAGAGTAAACACCAGGCCTTACTAGAGCCGCCTTGTAACAGAGTAAACACCAGGCCTTACTAGAGCCGCCTTGTAACAGAGTAAACACCAGGCCTTACTAGAGCCGCCTTGTAACAGATATTTTATGACTGTACTTAGAGTAAATACCAGGCCTTCTTAGAGCGCCTTGTAACAGATCATCCTGACCGTGTCGTAACTACTGATCAATGAAACCCATGGTTACCGGGAATCAGTATGATTTTTACATTTCTTAATTGGAAAATCGACTTTTATATGGACTGATTCATTTCTTCCTCCGAAAGTGACCCTTTAGATAGATGGATGGATGGATGGATGGATGGATGGATGGATGGATGGATGGATGGATGGATGGATGGATGGATGACAGGTAGGCAGGCAGACAAGCATACAGATAGGCAGATATAGATATATAGATAATCACCATTTGTGCCATGGATATCTAATTAAAGATTAATAATATAATTCAATAATATCCAGTTAAAGATTAATAATATAACTCAATATTAACCAATTAAAGATTAATAATATAATTCACTAATATCCAATTAAAGATTAATAATATAATTCAATAATATCCAATTAAAGATTAATAATATAATTCAATAATATCCAGTTAAAGATTAATAATATAACTCAATAATATCCAGTTAAAGATTAATAATATAACTCAATAATATCCAGTTAAAGATTAATAATATAACTCAATAATATCCAGTTAAAGATTAATAATGTAACTCAATAATATCCAGTTAAAGATTAACTCAATAACTCAATAAGAATTTATGTTGTAGCATTCACTGTCGATCTAACATTAATGATAGATCTCCCAACCGCACTGCACTCTATACTGCACCCTATCATAAGCTGCAACACTGCATGCGTACCGCATTCCATGCTGCAGTCTATATCATCCTACAACACTGCCTACGTACTGCATTCCATACTACAGAGACTATGTAATCATGCAACACAACATACGTACTGCATTCCATGCTACAGTCTATATCATCTTACAACACTGCATACGTACTGCATTCCATGCTGCAGTCTATATCATCTTACAACACTGCATACGTACTGCATTCCATGCTGCAGTCTATATCATCCTACAACACAGCATACGTACTGCATTCCATACTACAGAGACTATGTAATCATGCAACACAACATACGTACTGCATTCCATGCTACAGTCTATATCATCCTACAACACTGCATACGTACTGCATTCCATGCTGCAGTCTATATCATCCTACAACACTGCCTCACTAATGACTCTATGCTACAGAGTCTATATTACCCTGAAACACAGCAGTGAAACACTGACTTGTGAAAGTACAGGCCATAGCCATTGTCCACCATCCAGAGACTGATCTGCTGGCCACCAAAACCGCAAAGTTTCTACATTGGACAAGTCCAAAGAATACAAACAGTAATTTGTCTCTAAGCGGAAGTATCCTTGAATACCATTTTTAAATGTTTGACGCTGAAGCATGTACAAGTGTCACTGTAAAATAAATCCCTTCTAGCAACCTATTATTGAATTTCTATAAATGTTAATAAATCACATCTAGTAACCTGTTATACATTTTCTACAAATGTTAATAAATTGCATCTAGTACTCTGTTATACATTTTCTACAAATGTTAATAAATCACATCTAGTAACCTGTTATACATTTTCTACAAATGTTAATAAATTGCATCTAGTACTCTGTTATACATTTTCTACAAATGTTAATAAATCACATCTAGTAACCCGTTATACATTCTAGAAATTCCAAAGATTGTAGAATAAAAACAAACTGCTTCTTCCCATTAAGGTAACGGTCGCCTTTCAACCCGAACTTCTGCCACAGGATATTCAAAGTGATTAGATAATAAAATTATTTCAGCAGGTAATTTTTTTATCTCTGCCCATTGGCTGGTCTTGTTCATGTAAATCTTAACTATTGAATAATATAAACTACTCATCCTCATAAACCGGTTGAGATTACATCAACATTTAACAATTTTTATAACAATTAAGTTTAGAAATATGGTTAGGCAAATTTACTCCACACAAACCTTTGTGAGATGTTAACCAGAATGTTGACATCTACTCTGTTGGGAGTAAATTTCAAACAATACCAGTGAAGCTTCCACCATAATACGAAACGAATAACTATTCACAAGACAAAATTTCTGTGTCGGTTTTTAAGACCTACGCAGGATTCTTTCAACATGTTTTAGAAATCAAAATTATATAATTCTCATGCTTCAATAATCACTACGCATTCAAATGTCATATTAATTTCTCTCATTACAAGTTGGGACATGACCCGTTTATGTCTCTACGCTCAAAGGAGAAATACAACACAATTCGTCAAGAAAAATCTTTTCAGTTTCCTTTGTTATAAGTTAGACACGACCCATTTATGTCTCTACAATTAAGAAATACAACACAATTCGTCAAGAAAAATCATGACAATTTCCTTCGTTATAAGTTAGACACGACCCATTTATGTCTCTACAATTAAGGAATACAACACAAGTCATATGTAAAAATCATTATCAGTATTTCTTTTCTCCTTGTGATAAGAAGATACAACATACACAATCATTTAGAAATAGAGATAGGCAAATTTACTCCATCACAGTCAGTAAACAACTAAGTAAGCATACAAGTAAGTAATAGTAGTATATGTATTTACAGCAGTAATAAAACTGCAAATGTTATTTAGATTATCAAATTCCAGAATTAGTACTTTGATTCTTTTTTTTTTAAATAGAACACTTACTTGTTCAGCCTTTTCGGCCATGGAACATATTGCATATACCCAACCACTGTCTTGTACGGCTGTGCATAATCCTGAGACAGCTTACTAAACAGTGCACACTTAGGGTGATAATTCTCATAGGCTTCCTTCACAATGGCAATAACACGAAGTACTGGTGAACTGACGTCATCAAAATGTGCGCAGTACACAAAAAGAATATCATCCTTACCAACTGCCTGCCAGTCACAGTTACTAATGTTTGAGTATATATTTTCTGTCGTAATCTTCGCAGAAAATAAATCTGTTTCCCGAGAACTGTTTTTATGGGAACTAGACACCAGATTATGGCTATAATTTGCGTTCATAATCTGGCTATAATTTTCATATATGATCAAAGGATGTTTGGTGTAATTTGTATCTGTGATAGCATTTGTAGATAAATTTGTCACTTGCATCTTTCGCCACACATCAGGTAAGTGCAAACTAATATGGAAATCTGTGAAATGAATTAGTAATGAAATGCCAGTCACACAAAAACAGCATGCACCAATGAAAAGGTGACGTAGATTTGATGACCAGATCATGTTCTATGTTTCTATGTTTGCCTTTTATAAATTTCCTGTTCTAGGGGCATGACAGTTATGACAGTGTATCACGTGGCTTCATGGACTGGTGCTGTTGCAGTCCCAAACGGTCTCTTTTTCTTTTGGTTGTCACTGTGAAAGAAAAATAGAAATCAGACAAGAACAAAGAAAATCAAACAAATTCATTTTCAGTCAGGAATTAAACTACTTTTAAAATATGTTTTGGGGGTAACATATTTTGTCATCTTCTGGTTTCTTTCTGCTTTTTATAGATCGTATTCTCCAGTGTCTAATATGTTCTAAGTCATCTTATCAAGAAATATATTTTATCTTAATATTTAAAATGGACTTTTAATTGCTTGGTACAAGAACATTCAATGTGAGTGCAGTTTTTTTTTAAAGTTCGTCTCTTGGAGCTTAAAACAACCAAGAGCACAATTCTTATCAAGAAATATATTCTGTCATTATATTTAAAATGGACTTTCAATTGCTTGGTACAAGAACATTCAATGTGAGTGCAGTTTTTTTTTAAAGTTCGTCTCTTGGAGCTTAAAACAACCAAGAGCACAATTCTTATCAAGAAATATATTTTATCTTAATATTTAAAATGGACTTTTAATTGTTGTGTTGCTTGGTACAAGAATATACAATGTGAGTGCAGTTTTTTTAAAGTTCGTCTCTTGGAGCTTAAAACAACCAAGAGCACAATTCTTATCAAGAAATATATTTTATCTTAATATTTAAAATGGACTTTCAATTGTTGTGATGCTTGTTACAAGAACATTCAATGTGAGTGCAGTTTTTTTTAAAGTTCGTTTATTGGAGCTTAAAACAACCAAGAGCACAATTCTTATCAAGAAATATATTTTATCTTAATATTTAAAATGGACTTTTAATTGTTGTGTAGCTTGGTACAAGAACATACAATGTGAGTGCAGATTTTTTTTTAAAGTTGGAGCTTAAAACAACCAAGAGCACAATTCTTATCAAGAAATATATTTTATCTTAATATTTAAAATGGACTTTCAATTGTTGTGATGCTTGGTACAAGAACATTCAATGTGAGTGCAGTTTTTTCAAAGTTCGTCTCTTGGAGCTTAAAACAACCAAGAGCACAGTTCAAGATAATCGAATTCTCCAATGAGATTGATGGCTACATGCCTAAAAGTAATATCATTTGTTGAGGTTTTGCCTAGTGGAACTGGGCATTCCATTTTTCTATTCACTTGCTACAAGATATCACATGACTGACAGTACCAAGTGTCGTCCCTTATCATGCCTTGCCAATAAAACTCAACTTACATGCAAATTAAAGATTTGCCTGGTCCTAGATGACCAGCATCAGGTGGGCCTTGAGCCAAATGCTGCACATTTGCTCGATAGCTCAGAGGTAACACCAACTGACTGCTATCAGTCCCATCCTGTTTACAAATCAAGAGCCCATCCTTCCAGTGAAACTTATTAGCTTTGCCAGAAGATTTAGACATGTATGATCCTGAGAGCATGGTCTTCTATTGACATTTTAAAGAAATATCTGTCAATTGTGCTGCTGCTCTGAGCAGGCCTTTTCCCCCTCAGGTTCAGCCACAGTCTGACAGTCAGAAACAATTATATGTCCTGACATGACTGAGTCTGGTGTGGCTTCCTTGTGACATGCCCCACCAATGACAGTTTCTGCCAAAGTCATTGGCACATCACATTCACACATGCCCCTAGCTTCATCTTTCTCTGCTGCAACTTGCCTGCGTGGGAGTACACACACAGTGTCAAGCGAATCTGGGGTGTTCTCACCATTGAGAATGTATTTACACACCATGATAGCACTCTCAACACAGTTCACTAGATACAGCCTGAATGCATCCACATACATACTTGGTATCTATAGTTACCATCACAATGGGTACTTTATCTTTTACACCATTGTCTAGGGTGGCTGATTGAAACTGTCCAGTGTGGTCACTTTCTTTAGATGTAGTGGATTCCCTACACTTACACACACTGCGGTAGACGATTCCCGCATTTCTCTGGTCATAGCGGTTTGCAATCAGTGAGCCAGCAGATTCAAATAACACGTGAAAAATAGGCAACTGGAAAGGCTACTTGCTCACTGCAAAATATAATTAAGGAGCAAACCTAAATTTCCGGTTTATCACTTTATAACTCCATTCTTTCTTACATTCTAGTCCCAACTTACAATTTCCTGATTTGGTATTTATTAGCCCTATACACGCACACAGCATAATAAATACAGCATCTCAAAACAATGTCACATGTCTAACAAATTACATGTGAGCAGCTTAATTCAAACACTTGTAGAAATAATAGTCTACTCACATAATACATCTTAATAAATCACAAGAATAACACATCAATAGCAAAAATACATGAAATATTTCTGAATCCATTCTCTCGCAACCAATCAGTTTAACTCACCATCAAGCTAATGGCCGCCTTTCAAGACTGGACTTCTTTGCCACTTCAAATTCAAAGTGATTAGACAGTAGATTTCTCTACAGCATTTTAATCTCAGCCTTTGGCTGGTCTCACTCTCGTAAATCATAATCAGTGGATAATAAAACTACTCACTAGTTTGCAATTATATCAGCAAATTCTAGCACATTCTCGCCTCTAGCATTTACTTCAACTCATTTTCAAAAATACCATCATAAGGAGTGCCCAAGGTCGGGTTACTCTGACAATTTAACAATTTAGATTTAAAAATAGGGAGAGGCAAATTTACTCCGCCACAAAATGATTAATTTAATTCAAAGGTAATAATTTTAAAGACATCGCTTACCATTTGCTGCAGATTTTTGCACCAGTTTTAATGAGTCATAATTGTCTCCTGAGACGGCGAGTGATTGGAAAAAAATCGCTATTCTGGTCAGGTGTTTAATGTTTGATCATAAACTATGAAGATGTCGTGATAGTCGTCGTTATTCTGGTCACGTGTTTAATGTTTGATCATAAACTATGAAGATGTAGTGATAGTCGTCGTTCGGACGTAACCATTCCCCGCTTTGCGAAGCTAATGTCACACTAGTCGTATAGCAACACAAGCGTATACAGTCCGAGTTATTGAGCTGTTGTTAAAATTGTCTTTCGTCAACACGGCAGTTTTCGCTCCACTAGGGTCCATATAAAATCTGTTTCACTATCACAAGTAGCTGGTGTCTTGATTTTCTTTTTTGTTTGTTTAGTTATTTGATAGGATAGGGTTTGCGTGCGTGCGTGTGTAGAGGGGAGGGGGGCGGGGTATCACATTTCATTCTATTTCCATAAAGTATTCATGCAGCACATCTTAAAGAGATTTGTGGAGAAAGGTCAAAATCTGCCTAATATCTTTAAAGGTAAACTAATTCACTGGCAAACAGGTGAATTGTTCAAATTGAAAGCTTCATAACCGCTTTGACGATTACTTTAGCAGCACTCCTTCACAGAGTGAATGTTCTTGGACTATTACGTATGCAGGATATAAATAGTTGCTTCATAGAGTGAATGTTCTTGGACTATTACGTATGCAGGATATAAATAGTTGCTTCATAGAGTGAATGTTCTTGGACTATTACGTATGCAGGATATAAATAGTTGCTTCATTGAGTGAATGTTCTTGGACTATTACGTATGCAAGATATAAATAGTTGCTTCATTGAGTGAATGTTCTTGGACTATTACGTATGCAAGATATAAATAGTTGCTTCGAAAGTGAAAGGAATTGTCGATAATCTATAATCTATGCTGAAAGGCAGGCACATGGGAAGGGGGGTGATGAAGACATTCGGTGCACAATTTTTTATTTTCAGTTTTAATTTAAAATTAACTGCCTGTTTCGAAAAATATTTAATTCAATAAAAATTCAAACTAATATAAAAACACGTTATTTAATGACACATTTCTGTAAGGATTAGTAGGCAAATGATTAGGAAAGAGACTTTCTTCAACAAAGAAACTTTCGGTCCATCCCCATTGGATGAATTTGTAATGAGCAAGTACGAGTCTATTAGTCAAAAAAAAACTACTCATCCAGTTGGAACTGGTTTAGATTGCATCAGCAATTTCTATCATATTCTCAACCCAAGTTGTTTATTCCAACTCTGACACTTACAAAAAAATACCATCATAAGAAGTACCCAAGATCGGGTCTCTTTGACAATTTAACAATTTATAATAAAATTCAGTTTAGAAATATGGATAGACAAATTTACTCTGCCACAGTATGTAGTAATAATAATAAATTCAACTTTTTATAAATAGGTCATCCTGTTATAGTATATCATTTCATCCATGCAAGAAAATCGGAAAGTATCTTGTTAATTTTTAGCAACTCCACTATAACACTACGAGAGTTATAATTTATATGTAATTTTCAGTTAAAGTCCTTGTTTTACAATTTGGCCTTGTTATGACTGTTGTTACAAGATAAAGAAAACGGCCAAATGTACTTTAAGGATGGGTACATAAAATACACACACACACACACACACACACACACACACACACACACACACACACACAACTACACAAAGGTTGACGTCATTTGAAAAATAACTTGGACAGGTACGTACCTTGAGAATAGGGAAATAGCTGGTATAGGGAAATATCGGGTATATGGAAGTAGTGGGTGTCGGGTTGCCTCTGAAAACGCAAACGAAACATGGGCAATATCTATGTGTCTTCACTTCCACTTTAAAATAAACTTAGTGCAATTGGTATCTCTTGAAAAGTGCCCATATCTTCGGGTATTTGGGACAATCGGATTCATTGCATTTTTTAAATCTTTTTTAATATCTTTTATCATTTTTATTTATTTAGTGGAAGTCACACATTTATTCTATTGTGTGTACTCGCATGACCCAACCCATTTAATAAAATATAATAATAACTGTTATCGTTATAGAAATCCATTTATCATTATTCTTTTCTCTATTTCATTACGTGAGAGGATGCACGGTTCTGGTGACGTCAGTTATACTGTGAACAATAGTCGGGCAGTGTCGTCTAAATTGACAGAGTCAAAAGTTTATCCATTACACATCATGTTTATATTAACTGAGCCAAATAACAGCCAGCCGTCATCTTTATAACAAGACAGCAAAACATCTATCACAACGGCTGTGTTGAATAATAGATTTAATTATTCGTCACCATTGCAATAACACTAATATAGTCAAATACCTCTCTTACAGATTGTGTTGAATAATAGATTTAATTATTCGTCACTATTGCAATAACACTAATATAGTCAAATACCTCTCTCAGTTCTTTTACAGGACAGCGTAATAACTATCATCCTTACAATAATGAGGCCAAGTAAGCATCATCTTATAATAGCAGTCAAATAGCTATCAACTTGATAAAAGAGCCAAATAACTACCACCCTTGAATAATAAAACCATACACCTATCAGCCTTTAATAGAACCAAGTATTATCATCGTTATAAAAAAATAGTTTATAATAATAGAGTCAAACAGGCATCATGGTTATAGGCTTAATAATACAGCCACATAGTTAACATCTTTATATAATAGCAGAGCCAAGTTGCTATGATGGCTATAACTAAAGAGAAACAGTAAGGGGATTCTCACCAATCACTTGCTCTGTTAGATTTCAATTGATTGAATATTTCCTTAGGCAATATTTTGGCAAATATAAACCATCTAGTGAACTATGTACTACATTCACTGTATGGATTTACATCCTTTGAAGGCAAATTACACCCCGTGCTTTTTTTTTAATTTTACATTTTAGTTCATTTTTCATTTTTCTATAGATTTCTCTATTTGCCATTAATAATATGTTGCATTTAATTTGTTATTGACCACCAGCGTGAGCTATCATGCGGCTAGCTGTGTGGTCAACCGTATTGAATGTTTCCCTTGCACACCACACGAAAGAAATTAAACGGCTTGAAAAGGACCATAATACTGACGAGTAGGGTCCAGAGGAATGCAGAATGATTTGTAGAGGGAAGGATGAACTTAACAGATGCACTGAAACCGAATATGGTCATTTGAGTTCCGGACATGACGTAGGCAAAACCAGTGAAATCCCAGGTAGTGAAATTACTGATTAAAACATCTCTATGCCATGCCATCGGAGAGATATATATGTTGACTTCAGGAGAATAGTTGAAATGTTTCTTTAATTAGAATTGTGATGGGGTGTGGTGTTGGTGTTCTTATGGGTCACCCCAGGATGCGAGGAGATGAATAAACAATGATGATGGGACAATACGGGGACAACCACAGCAGAAGAGGCAGAACACGCAACAAAGTGTTTAAGTTTCCATCTGATCTTTATTTAGGCGACACACCACCAAAACAAGCTTCTCTCTCCCCTCTTCCTCATAGTGCCAACCACGCTCCTCTCTTGACCACTCTCAGACCACTCTCCAAGACGACCGACCCCTCTCACTTGCTTGCTTGGATGTAGGGGACGCTTCCGGCTTCCGCCGCTTTCGCGTTTGAAGAGGGGGGAAAGGGAGGGGTGCCTTTCTGCTGCTGCGTGTGCCCGTTGAGAAAACATGTCTGGCCGGCAAAGGCGGACTCCAAACTCGGTGCTACGTGGGTTGAAGTCGATGTTGTTGTTGTTCCTGGCGGTGGCGTTGATGTTGTTGCCGTTTCTGGTGTTATGGTCGGGGGGGGGGGTTACAGAGCCCAGACTAGTAACACACCAGATCTATACCCAGTGTGTACATGTGCCCGGGTTGTTCGACTTCCCGACCTCTTCCCTGGTGGCGTTGTTGTTGTTGTTGTTGTGTCTGTCCCTGGTGTCCGTTGGGATGCCTGAAGGTGGGCGCTGGTGGCCAGTACAGATGGTCGAGTAGCAGTTGGATTAAATCGGCCATTGGATTGTTAAAATAACCTCAAGAGGGGTACTGTTGTTCGTGGTACTGCTAGTGTTGTTGTTGTTGTTGCTGTCCGCGATGTCGTTGCGGTTGTTGTTGAGGGCGCTGTTGTTGCCTCCGAATATGTGGTGGCGGACGCCGTCTTTTTTTCTTTTCGCCCTGTTCTGGTATTGTTGGTGGTGGTGTGGGCTGGCATTCTGATGTTGTTGCTGTTGTTGTTGTCGTTGTCGCCGTTGTTGGTCGTCGAGGCGGCGTCGCTGGTATAGGTGAGAGGGGTACGGCCTCGAGCTCCCTTGAAACCTGGTCCAGTATGGTATCAAATTCGTTTGGTTGTTGAGGTTCATTCGTTCGGACGTTCGTTGTTTGGATTTCTTTTTCATTCGTCTCAGTGTTATTTGTCTGAGTATTAGCGGCTTTAAGATGGTTTTTTTTTCCTTCTTTGCCTCTGTTTGAATTTTTTTTCCTCAGTTGTGGTCCTTTGGGTTTGCGTTTTCTTTTCTTCCGTCATTGATACTGGTGTCTGAGAAAATGCCTTTTGCCTTTATCTTTTTCCTTCATAGTCTGTGTGGAGTTAATTTTGGGTTTTGGCGGAATTTTCCAGACTGTGTGTATTTGCTTCCTTATCGCACGTGTCGACTGGTGATGTTTGTGTTTCGTCTTCCGCTGTTCTTGGATTTCTTCTCGAATGGCTCCAATGCTGATGTATTAGAAAAGCTTCACGTATACCACGTTCATTTTTTTGTGCAGAATAAACCCCACAGTAGCCTTCGATGGAAGTTTTATGCAGTCGATTTCATTGTCGAGTGACAGGCAACGAGAAGATAGCCATAGCTTGTATTCTCCGCGTTCTTTCGAATAGAGGGTGATCTCCATGGCTCTGGCGTGATTCATGATTTCGTCTTGTTCACCCGGCCCTGAAAAGGGCAAAGAGCTACTGTCTACTTGTTCCTCCGGCCCTGAAAGGGGCAGGGTAGTAGAGTTGGTAGTCGATCGGGTTGAACGAGTTTCCATGTTGAGCTCAAACGTGCTTCTCCGTCGGTAGTCCGATGCGAAGTGGTGAGTGTTTTTTTGTTGGACCCATCTCACACTCAGTAACCTACAATATAACTTTAAAATCCGAGCCGCAAAGGGGACTCCACTAGACTGAACTCAGAGACTAAAACTAATGCTAAACTGATTCTTCTGTGCTATCGTACTTTTGTTCTAACATACTTTCCTTCTAAACTACCTAGAATTATATAATACTTTAACTATCAAAAAATACTACATTAAATACTCTTTAAATACAATCCTTCCTTACAATATAATTCACAAAATAAATTATCAAATAAAATAATTAACTATATTCCTGTGCCAGGGGAAAACCATGTACACATACATAAATCATAGAATACACTAAGAAAACAATATAAACTAACTTACAAAATTACATAAATACAAACTACATCTCACTACCTATTAGAATACATAAACCAGGGGTCACCAACCTTTTTGATACTGAGAGCTACTTCGTGGGTACTGAGTCATATGAAGGGCTACCAGTTTGATACACTCTTCTAGTTAGCCTTTATACATTATTAATAATGTGAAGACTTAGAAAAGGCCTGCGGGCGACTTATGTGGTCTTTACGGGCGACCTGGTGCCCGCGGGCACCGTGTTGGTGACCCCTGACATAAACATTAACTTTGCTTAATAAATACATAATATAATAAAGGCGGTTAAACACGTACACACTGGCACAGCCATACACATTACTATATAGCAGACCGCGCCGCGCGATTAAACTAGCGGCCGATGACCTACTTTGCTATCAGGCAAAACAAGCGCTACGCACACTCACACACAGCTCTGTACACACGTACATCCACCCTTCCACATCTTGAATGTATGATTGGGTCACAGCTTGCTCAAACATCTCAGCTGGGTTGGTTGTGCCTCAGTTTGAACAGCTTTTATTATTGTATTATTGAATCTGAACGTACAATCCAATGACTGCAAAAAACGGGAGAATCGTAGTCCATCATCTACCCGGAAGATATGGCATTAAGTGAATTAATCGCTATGCCAGTGAAATTATAAGCATTTTTATTTTTAAGCCTGGTAGTATTCTTTCCTGCGACCTGACCATACATTCATGTGCAAATCAATTTCTAAACTTCGGAAACTTAATTAAATACTTTCACTTTTATCTCTAACAGAAAATGTATCAATAAAGTCTCAAAGTGTTTTAAAGTATATGCTAGCCTAAACTTATATCAATAAAGCTTCAAAGCGTTTTAAAGTATATGCTAGCCTAAACTTGTATTAATAAAGTCTCAAAGTGTGTCATACTTAATGTACAAACAAGAAATGATTAAAAGGTGTGTCATACTTAATGTACAAACAATTAGAAATGATTAAAAGGTGTGTCATACTTAATGTACAAACAACCAGAAATGATTAAAAGGTGTGTCATACTTAATGTACAAACAACTAGAAATGATTAAAAGGTGTGTCATACTTAATGTACAAACAACCAGAAATGATTAAAAGGTGTGTCATACTTAATGTACAAGCAACTAGAAATGATTAAAAGGTGTCATAATGTACAAGCAACTAGAAATGATTAAAAGGTGTGTCATACTTAATGTACAAACAACCAGACAATGATTAAAAGGTGTGTCATGCTTAATGTACAAGCTACTAGAAATGTTTAAAAGTTGTGTCATACTTAATGTACTAATTAATTACTTATAAATGATTAAAAGGTGTGTCATACTTAATGTACAAGCTACTAGAAATGTTTAAAAGGTGTGTCATACTTAATATACAAGCAACTAGAAATGATTAAAAGGTGTGTCATATGTATTGTACAAGCTACTAGAAATGATTAAAAGGAGTCATAATGTACAAGCTACTAGAAATGATTAAAAGGTGTGTCATGCTTATTGTACAAGCAACCAGAAAAGATTAATAGGTGTCATAATTTACAAGCTACTAGAAATGATTAAAATATGTGTCATACTTAATGTACAAGCTACTAGAAATTATTAAAAGGTGTGTCATACTTAATGTACAAACAATTAGAAATTATTAAAAGGTGTCATACTTAATGTACTAATTACTAGAAATGATTAAAAAGTGTGTCATACTTAATGTACAAGCTACTAGAAATGATTAAATGGTGTGTCATACTTAATGTACAAACAACTAGAAATGATTAAAAGGTGTCATACTTAATGTACTAATTACTAGAAATGATTAAAAAGTGTGTCATACTTAATGTACAAGCTACTAGAAATGATTAAATGGTGTGTCATACTTAATGTACAAGCTACTAGAAATGATTAAATGGTGTGTCATACTTAATGTACAAGCTGCTAGAAATGATTAAAAGGTGTGTCATAATGTACAAATTATTAGAAATGATTAGAAGGTGTGTCATACCGGTTTCAGTGTTGTATGTCCAGTTGCTTTCAGCGCCATTTAATACTTGTAGTTTGAAAGTATTTTCTTACCAGTGTTGTATGTCCAAGCTGCTTTCGGCGTCATTTGGCTTTAGTGTTTCAAAATTATTTTCTTATCAATGGTGTATGTCCAATTTGAATCGCCATTTAGAATTTGTAGAGTATTTTCTTACCTAAAAAGCGGCAAGAAACGTGTTAACTGCAGCCAAGGTTTCTGGTAGAGTCTAACTGAAGAGAGAAAGACTGTTGGACTCAGCAAGATGATTGGCCGGCTGCTTGGCAAATGTAGGTCAACAGCAATCTGTCTTTTCATGAACAACTGCGTGCTACTTTTGTTCGAGATGAAAATTGTTCAAAGTAATTATCATTGGAATGGGGATTAAATTTTTCATCCGGGTAGACCACATGCACATAGCGCTGAATTAAATATATAGGCACTACACACAAATTTATTGCTGAATTGAACATAAAGACATGTAATACAAAATTTATTACTGAATTCATGAGCTTTTAGAAGCGTCAAAATAGATTACAAATGCGTGTTGCTGGGTTATTTTAAATCTACTTTTGTTGACAGATTATAAAATGTACAAACAACAGAATAGAGATGTCTTTCTTATAGCTGAATGACCACTTATTAAAAATTTATTTTATATTTTAATAAAACATATTTTGTCCTGCTCTTTTAATCAGCGGGGCTGGGGTAGATAATATGTACTGAGTTCTAGGAATCTTGAGATAATGATGAAACAGAAAGACTGCAAAGCAAAACATACTATTCACTAAATTCCCGCATTATTATCATCATTGTCACGTCGGTTTTCCTTTAACGACCCTGTCCTAATTCAGGCACTAATTATCAATATTAATTTATTAGATGATCCCTAACATTAGCAACAGCCGGACTTGCCTAACTTATCTCCCTTTCAAATGCCACAATCTCACCCTGTTTGTTCATGACACTTAGTCGGATAAGTTAGTTGACTTCTTTGCCAACAATGTTATCTCCCCTTTATTTATAGATTAATATTTATAATACTTTATTCCTTTATCTCTGGCTCGGCCCCCAGTTGGCAATCATGGTCGATTACATGCACTTATGTAATAACATAGTGAGATAACAATTAAGAAAAATTAACAATAAAATTTAATAACAAATTAAATTTGAAAACAAGAAAATGAACAAATCGATTTCTGCAAATATAGAATGATATCGCGTGACCCGGTAAGTCAACTTTACTGTCCACACCAAAAGAGTCTATTCCTGATTGTTCGAGATTTATCTTTTAATAATGTCCAGAGAACATAGTTTGTTGTCATTCATTCCGACGCACGCTGACTGCACGTGGTGACCTTGGTAACCTCTCGCAATTCAAGCAGGGCTGTAGTAAGGATTCAGCATGATGCTTGCTCACTCAGTGACTGGTTATGGGCTTTAACGCTTGGCGACGAAATTCCCACATCAATACGGCGCTTTAGCAGTCTAGTTTAGAAACGCTTTAGCAGTCTAGTTTAGAATCGAGAGTAAACTCAGGACTGGCTGGAAAATACATGGTTATTTATTTTACAGCTTTGTGTGGTGAAAATGACTTTATAGGCTTTATGGCAGCAGCGATAATCACTATTTACAATCTCACTAATTCATAGTTTACATTACATGGAAATTCAAATGTATAAAATCTTTACAATATATATTTCCTTCATTGCTCTATAGATGCTCATAATACAATTTAGCTTGTGACCACGCAGCACATGTTGACTCTCCCACAATAACAATTAATCAATGGTAATACAACTATATACAAGTGGCATTTCTCACCACATTACAATGTATATCACTACTGCCGCTTAGCTTCTGTAAGGAAAATGTATTACATCAACAGCAGTAAAATTCACAAGAATATTCTACACACATTTGCAATACAAAATACATTTTGATTAAAGAGAAAATCAAGGCAATACCACTATGTATTTACTTAGGCATGGTCATCGGTGGACGCAGATTATCACCCCTGGCGTGTGGGCACTATCTGATGCGGCCAACACATTCAGGCAATTTTATCAGTGTCATAAAGGTCAACTAACATCTTAGCGCTACATCATAGCCCGATACATAAATGACCATACATAGATATAGTTAGTATCCGTTTTGGGGCGTGACCTTCACTTGTGATCTAACTTACTTTCCTTGAAATCGTAAACACTATTTTCTGGCCTAACCTTTAGTCCTTAATGGAAGTTTCTCAATGGGTATGCAAGGTTGTGGAAAAACCCGTATGCGAAAGAAACAGTTAATAATATGAAAGAGAAAAGGTTATCAGAAATACATAATTTGTTTTAATAAATCTTCATCGTTGCCATCATCATCATCATCATCACCATCATGCATGTCATGAGTGCAGAAAAGTTCATATTAGTTACTGTCAAAATTCACCTTCTCACAAGTACTTTTCCTTAAGAACAAAATGATTTAATTTATTGCACTTTTTATTCGGTATAAATCAGTTTATTGGTGGATGTGTCAGTATTGAAAGCAGGTATTATAACTCTGTCTAACAAGTTCCGCACCGTGCCGGTTCAGGAAGCAGATGGTCAATGGCCAACTGAAGAAGTGCTGCAACAATGCATTACAAATTGAGAACGATTGCAGTTATATCACGTGACTAACAACGCATTACAAATTGAGAACGATTGCAGTTATATCACGTGACTAACAACGCATTACAAATCGAGAACGATTGCAGTTATCTCACGTGACTAACAATGCATTACAAATCGAGAACGATTGCTGTTATATCACGTGACTAACAGCAAACAGATTTATTGCAGTCAAAATTGCTGTGTTTCTTGTTTTGAAACCTTTCTATCAGCAAACAGATTAATCGCAGTCAGAATTGTTGTGTTTGTTGTTTTTGTTAAAGTATTGTGAAAACCAAAGTACTAAAAGCTATAATTTTAAGAAATATTTAAAAATCTTTATTGGTGTGTCAGTTTCAATAATCAAACTGGTATATATTTACTAAAGCAAATTCATGACTGTTCAGCATTAAAACGTTACTTCTAATTTAAATGTTGGTGAGGGAAATTTTGATAAATCAAAGTAAACCAGATACAAGAGCACTTCTTACAGTAAGGAAAATCTCCGTCACCCGACGAATGCACTTCTACTGACTAATAAATTATATTCATTATTTTCTGCACTTCAACTTTACCGGGCCTCTCCTACTGACTAATAAATTATATTCATTATTTTCTGCACTTCAACTTTACCGGGCCTCTCCTACTGACTAATAAATTATATTCATTATTTTCTGCACTTCAACTTTACCGGGCCTCTCCTACTGACTAATAAATTATATTCATTATTTTCTGCACTTCAACTTTACCGGGCCTCTCCTACTGACTAATAAATTATATTCATTATTTTCTGCACTTCAACTTTACCGGGCCTCTCCTACTGACTAATAAATTATATTCATTATTTTCTGCACTTCAACTTTACCGGGCCTCTCCTACTGACTAATAAATTATATTCATTATTTTCTGCACTTCAACTTTACCGGGTCTCTCCTACAGAAATCGTTAGCACTGTGTGGATGTCGGTAAATATTCATTTGCACAATTGCAAAACTCGGGCCTCTTAAGATATGTGACGCTAACGTCACCTAGTTAATGGTTATGATATTTTTTATTAATTAATCATCCATAACTAATTACACGTGATGAAAATCTTAATTTATGTAATTAATAATTCTCCAGAAGACAATATTCGTCCTTCTCACTTGACAGATATGCAAGCGCTGTAAACGTTTTCTCTCTTCCACAACATTAAAGGCAAACATTTTCCATCACACAATATTTCTATTAGTGGAAAACTTCTTACCAAAGGAGAAGATAAGTCTGTCTTTAATCTATATTTAGCGAGCCTCCATCTACCAAATTTCTTTCCAACATAAGGTTATCAATATGTGTAAGAGGGTCAATAAATTTAACAATAAATGTATTAAGTCAACAATCAAATATATTATAACAAATACAATGAAAAAGATTACTTTACATCAATATTTCCATGAAACCACATTCGAATAATTTTTATACTACACAGGTTTATATCCTAAAAATACAATTCAACAATTTAATGTCAATACAAATCACAGGATAGTTCTTATTAGAGAACAGAAATGGAGTTATTAGAGATAATAGTTTCTATGTAACCTTGTTTAGACAAAGCTGAAATTGTCTTTTTTGTGTGCTTTTTGTATCAAAGTCACAAGTTTATTGTCCAGTTTATTGTCCATGTGTTTCCTCTTCACGTTATAAAAATGCTGATTTCGCTGCTCATTCTCTCAAAGCTAACCTGGGCGCTCATTCGCCTTACCAGCTCACTCAAGCAGAACAACAATTGTAGCAATTTCCAGTACTTTCCTTGTACCAGAAATTGCATGATGTAGTCAGCATACCTTGCCACCAATGTAGTGTATTCCTTACACTTACAACTGCAGTATGGATGATTCCCAAGTCTGTCAAGGTCATAGCGGTTTACAATCAGTAAACCAGGAGAGTCAAATAACACAAGGAATGGCTGCTTAGTTTTATGAGCGGGTTCACTAGAAACAATGTCAAGTGTTTAGCATACTATATACAAGCATCTTACTTCAAATATTTGAGAAATAATAGTCTATTCACATAATACATCTCTACATAAAACACAAATGTAACACATCAATAGCAAAACATGCACGAAATATTTCTAAGTCCATTCTCTCTCAATCAGTCAGTTAACTCACCATTAAGCTAATGCCACCTTTCATGACCGGACTTCTTGCCACACCATTTCAAGTGATTAAGCAATAGAATTCTCTACAGCATGTAAACTTTTGATCTCAGCCCATTTTGGTGGTCTAATTCTCGTAAATTTTAACCATTGGATAATAAAACTACTCATCCATTTGGAGCTGGTTTGGATTGTATCATCAATTTCTAGCAAATTCTCAACTCGAATGTTTACTCCAACTCTGGCACAAAAAATGCCATCATTAGAAATGCCCAAGATCGGGTTACTTTGACAATTTACCAATTTATATAATGATTAATTTCAGAAATAGGGATAGGCAAATTCACTCTGCCACAGGGTGTAAAAAAGCACTACTTTACATTTTGGAGAAACGTACTTTAGATTTTGAAAAGCACTACCTGAGACTTAAGAAACGTACTTTAGAGATTGAAAACAAAACATTTTACAAAATGTACCTTTTTTAGTTTGAAAGCACCACCTCGGATTTTTTTAAATGTACTCAGTTTGAGAGTTTCAAAGCACTGTCTCAGACTTTAGGAAACATATTTTGGAGTATGAAAAGTATTATCAAAGAAACTTATTTGAGAGTTTAAAAAACTTTAAAAAACATTCATTAGAGTTTGAAAAGCACTTCTTCAGAATTTAAGAAATGTACCTTAAATATTGAAAAGCACTAACTCTGACTTCTTAGAGCCGGAAAAAATTATATAAAGAGTTTGAAAAGCATTATATTAAACTTTGAAAAACGTAACTGTGGCAGAGTAAATTTGCCAATCTCTATTTCTAAACTTAATATTATATATTTGTTACCAATGTTAACGTGAACCGACCTTAGACACTGCTTATGACGATATTTTTGTAAGTGCCAGAGTTGGAGTAAACAACTCAGATAAAGAATATGCTAGAAATTGCTGATGCAATCCAAACCAGTTCCAAGTGTAAGAGTAGTTTTTTTTTTCTGACTAATAGTCTCACGTTTGTTCATAACAAACATCCAATGAATGAAAGTTATTTTGTTGAAAGTCCTATAGTCTAATCACTTTGATTTCAACATAACTCAAGTCTGGTCATAAAGGAGATTGTTAGCTTATGAAAGGAGAGTGCTATTTGTTTTGTTTTGTAACCTTGTATCCACTTCAGACTGCAGTGACTACTGTACTCTTCCGGACCAAATTGGTTTGTGTATCCAACGTTATCGTCGAACTTGTCAGTAAACGTATTGCTGTGAATTGCTTCCTGGGAATTTCGTTCAAGAGCCAATACAAGAGGCTTAGGTTGGTCTCAATAATTCATGAAGATTATTTTGAACGTTCTTCTTGGTGTGCCTGGATAGTGCACATGAAAGTTCTGGAACACTCCTCGTGATGTCCTTTGATAGCGCATCGAAGATTCTGGAACAGGTCTAATGCGCCTAGAATGGATACGTTGGACCACCATCACATAAGAAAGAAAGTGACTTGTTGCAAACCACGTGACTATGAACACGTGCCAGTGACAGCTGCCATTATTGAAAAGATTGTGTACATTAATTATAATTATCTCTCTAAAACTTTACTCTCATTTCTATGAACTTGATTTATATGTGTGTGTGTGTGTGTGTGTGTGTGTGTGTGTGTGTGTGTGTGTGTGTGTGTGTGTGTGTGTGTGTGTGTGTGTGTGTGTGTGTGTGTGTGTGTGTTAATTTGACTGCAGATGTCTATGCTAGAATAAACTGAATGAGTGTCAAACATTTAATCAAACATTGCTCTGAAGTGATGTAAACGTCAACGCTCTTTTGATTATATTCATAGGTTGCATATTTGATTGTTGATTTAATAAAAATATTGTTAAATTTATTAATCTTCTTGCACATTATTAAAGCCTTATGCTGGAGTAAGAGTGGTGGCTGGAAACTTGTTAAATATAAATAAAAGATATTTTTATTACTCCTGCAAATATGCGACAGTAAAACGTCTACCCTTTTATTGTGTAAAGAGTAGAGTTTTACGAAACCCTTGAAATCCGCCAAGTGGGAGATATATTGGTCTTGTGGGAGAATTATTAATAACTATAAATTAAAACTCTCAATTACTTTTAATTAGGTATTTGTTATTAATTAACAAATAATAACCATAACGAGTGAAGGGTGCCAAGAGGTGTCACATTACCTTACACTTTGAAAAACATTATCTTAAAG
Organism: Sinotaia quadrata; assembly: GCA_028829895.1. NCBI lineage: Eukaryota > Metazoa > Mollusca > Gastropoda > Architaenioglossa > Viviparidae > Sinotaia > Sinotaia quadrata. Next base: position 66,768,758 of record CM054179.1, read on the forward strand.
GCTTAAACTTTGAGAAACGTATCTTTGTTTGAAAAACATTATCTTAAAGGCTTAAACTTTGAGAAACGTATCTTTGTTTGAAAAACATTATCTTAAAGGGTTAAACTTTGAGAAACGTATCTTTGTTTGAAAAACATTATCTTAAAGGGTTAAACTTTGAGAAACGTATCTTTGTTTGAAAAACATTATCTTAAAGGGTTAAACTTTGAGAAACGTATCTTTGTTTGAAAAACATTATCTTAAAGGGTTAAACTTTGAGAAACGTATCTTTGTTTGAAAAACATTATCTTAAAGGGTTAAACTTTGAGAAACGTATCTTTGTTTGAAAAACATTATCTTAAAGGGTTAAACTTTGAGAAACGTATCTTTGTTTGAAAAACATTATCTTAAAGGGTTAAACTTTGAGAAACGTAACTTTGTTTGAAAAACATTATCTTAAAGGGTTAAACTTTGAGAAACGTAACTTTGTTTGAAAAACATTATCTTAAAGGGTTAAACTTTGAGAAACGTAACTTTGTTTGAAAAACATTATCTTAAAGGGTTAAACTTTGAGAAACGTATCTTTGTTTGAAAAACATTATCTTAAAGGGTTAAACTTTGAGAAACGTATCTTTGTTTGAAAAACATTATCTTAAAGGATTAAACTTTGAGAAACGTATCTTTGTTTGAAAAACATTATCTTAAAGGGTTAAACTTTGAGAAACGTATCTTTGTTTGAACAGAAGCAGCAACGAGTTTAAAAACACTGCTTAAGACTTTAAAAGACATTCCTAAGATGTTGAAAAGCACTCATAAAGCATTGCCTTACGTTTTCTAAATCTTTAACAAACAGATTGATAAGAACTAACGCGGTATTTGCATTTTCCTTTCTCGTGAAATTAAAATGTTTATATTACAAAGACTTGTTCCTAACACTTGACAGTTATGTCCGTCACTCTCTATCTTCTCTCACTAACGTCACTCCTAAAAATAAATTCGTTTCTCGCACTCTCAGCCTAGAACAGCGTGGCCCTATTTCGAGAAGACCCTTAACTGAGGTTGGGAATGAGTAGGATTTGGGGGGTGGAGAGGGGGAGAGAAGGGAGACAATACTATGGGTTTCTCCAAGCACCACCTTCGCTTGGGTTACTGATCAGCCATAGCTTGATGTAAGGTGGGCTGTCAGGTAGGAGGTGAAAGTCACGATAATTACCGTACATGTATTGACTTGTGTCGAATGCCTATTTCCATAATGATAGCGAGTTTGCATTGACCATTCCCTGGGCGCGATCTTTCTACTACAGTAAATTAAATCAACTCAAATTCCTGCATATATATCAGACTTTGTTTAATGATTTCTGAACATTATTTGGTAAGTTGATTAAATAACTAGATGGAGGGTGATCGGTCAGGATGATGAAACGTCATCAAATTACAGACCACTCTGGGCTTCTGTTTCTTTATATTTCAGATCTTGTAATCTTAAGTAATTCCCATTGACTCTTTGTCTGCTGGAAGATAATAATTTGATAACTTCATTGGATGATATGAAAAGAGAAACCTTTACACTACTGTTCTGCAATAATATGAGATTACTAGCAAAATGTAAATAAATCGATCTCTTGTTTTTTAATATTGGTTGTTTAGTACGTTATCTCAATTTTGACTTAAACGATTGTATTTAGAACACTGAGTCAGTCTGAGGCGAGCCACTTAAACATTGTATTTAGAACACTGAGTCAGTCTGAGGCGAGCCACTTAAACGTTGTATTTAGAACACTGAGTCAGTCTGAGGCGAGCCACTTAAACATTGTATTTAGAACACTGAGTCAGTCTGAGGCGAGCCACTTAAACGTTGTATTTAGAACACTGAGTCAGTCTGAGGCGAGCCACTTAAACATTGTATTTAGAACACTGAGTCAGTCTGAGGCGAGCCACTGAAAGACTCTCGGATTCAATTGCAAGATCGGTAATCTCTAAGCAAATAGTGTAAGTTGAGAATACTGAAAATTGATTGAGGCGCGAAGTTTCCACTCTTATCAAATTAAATTCCTGAGTAGCATCACAATAAGAACTAGAACCATCACGAAATTCGAAAACATTTACTCGAGAAGTTTCTAAACACTACAGTTATTGAGAAACTCTAGAGTTGTAAAAGTACTGAAAAGCTTTCTCATTCTAAAATATCTGGACAGCTAGAGATAAAGACAGACAGGTGAAGAGACAGAAATAGAAGAGACAGAAAGAGACATCTTACATCTGTCACTTTCAAAGGACGCGATACCCACACCATCTCTGGCAGCACAACGGAACAAATCCTCATACCTGAAACAGCGCCATGGAAGCCAGCGTTGTAGTCGGTCGCCACCTCATTGTGCACGTAGTCGGTACGCGAGTCGATGTAATCATCACTTTCGCCTGGGCCACCCACCAGGGCTCCGTACAGCACGTGAGGATTGGGTCCCGGATTCTGCTGGGCCTCCCAGCCACAGGGCGCAGGCATCATGGGGCATGAGCTTCGTGACACAAAAACCAAACATTGTTTATATTGAGGTTGTTGAGGCGTCCTTGATTGTTTATATTCAGGTTATTGAGGCGTCCTTGTTTGTTTACTGAGTCATTATCATTATCTACGGTTCATTTACATTACTAACAATTCTAAATTAATTTTAAACTACAAACTGGATTTATTACTTTAAGTATGTTTGGAGTTAACTGTTTTGTTTCTTTAAAACCACTTTCTAACACCAACATTGTTGGGCGTGTTGTGTACGTCCTTATTCGTACTTGACCAAATGTTGATTTGCATTGTGTAGAGAGTAGATAATTCATATCGTTAATAAATTCTATTTTTTATTTATCAACACCCCCTAACCTGTGTGATCAGTTAGGGTATTAAGATGGACGTAGGTCTTTGGACGAGGGTGTCCACTATTTATTGGATACATGCCAGATCAGAGCTATTCTGTGGTGTTTATTTATAATACTAAAGATAACTCTGGGAGGGATACAGAGAGATTACCCCTTCGTTCCAATGTCCGCGATTGAGAGGTGTAATTATTATAGGTGAAGGATGGTATTCTCATAATTTAAGATTCGCCTCTCGCCGAGAAATACCTGTTGCAGTTTGACTGTCCAAGACATTTTGACTGTCCAAGACATTTTGCCTAAAGGAACTAACATTCCAATAAGTTGTTTCTCTCACTTCTATCCTAGAAAAAAAATTTCATCAATCAAAATATATGAAGTTACATTTAATTAATTAGAACAAATTATAATGAAATAATTACCTCATCCTATTACCACATAACCTGTTCCTGGAATAAAGTGTGTCTGTCCCCTAGGTGCACCATAAGATATGCTATTTTCTCCTTACAAATTATTTAAATCTTTTTTCAGAGAGAATGCACTTTAGAAATGTTGTGCAACTTGTCTTTGTCAGTGTGTTTTTGAATGGTGTGTAGTTTGTCTATGTCAGTGTGTTTAAGAGTGTGTACATTAAAACCTGTTCAAGTGAGTTCATCTGTCTGCCTTCTATAGGCGCACCATAAGATATGCGACATTCTACATATAATTTTTTGAAATATGTATTCCAAGAGAAAATTGTTCTGGATTGTTCTGAAAATTGTGAGCCTGCCATGTCTTGCACTCATTCTGCCAAGGTTGCCAAGCCCCACCCTTGCCCACCAAGTTTAGTCAAGTCAATTAATATATAATTCAATATTCAAATACTATATAACATCTGACAAATACTATATAACATCTGACAAATACTATGTAACATCTGACAAACACTATGTGACATCTGACAAATACTATGTAACATCTGACAAACACTATGTAACATCTGACAAACACTATGTAACATTTGACAAATACTATGTAACATCTGACAAATACTATGTATCATCTGACAAACACTATGTAACATGACAAACACTGAAGTGTGGTGAGATGTGTTGTCTACCAAATTAGGGCTTTTAATGTTAATTTAATTTATTCCTTCCATTTCTAACCCCTCACGCCATATAATTTTTTCTTTAAATATTTTTCGTCTTTTCAGTGAACTAGGAATAAAGACAGCAAAACACAATGTTATAAAATTACTAATGTGAAATATGACTTCACACAACTGACAAGATAGTAATATTTGCACTCTTGTACGATCATCAAAAAATGTTGCTGGAATATAATAATTATAATGTTATAATTAATTATAATCTTGCTGAGAATTGTAAAAATGTGTCAAATGTAATCATGCAAACAGGGTCCTTTATTCTATTCAATTGAGTGTAAAAGTGACTGAAATCTGTCTACTTTGACTTTCATACTGAAGTCTGTCTGCTGTGACCTTTTACCTGCAATATGTATATTGGCACCTTAATGCGTGCAATGGCGTTAAGTTAGTATTCAGAAAATGTAAACACTGAAACATCAGGTGATAACCTTATGTTTGCACGCGTTCATTTGCTTTCACACGCTTTATCACCTAGCTCTGTGGTGGGGTCGAACAGGAGGGTTAGTACCAAAGCCGACCACAAAACTGTGACCTGTATCCCCAAGAGCATAGTGGATCTGACACATAGCCCATTGCCTGTAAGCGTCGGGATTGATGTTTCGGCTGGCTGCCAGAAGAGCTATAAACGCAGTGTTGGCTGAAAGCAAGAAACAGTATTTCATCTTCATCGTTATCAAAAATCTACTGTCTCATCGATTTGTTGGCATTATGTGGTAATAATATGGTGATGATTACTCTGACAATGGGAAGCAGTGAGGTCTCATGTTGGTGATCGTCGTGATGGTGTCGTAGTTGTCGTCGTGGTCGTCGTCGTGGTAGTAGGAAGTGTTGATGATGGAGGAGGAAGAAGAGAAACGCTTAATAAATGTTAATACTCCGAGCGCTTGACAAATCAGGACAAACGTTTGACAATTACTCGACTTCAGTTAAATGACATTAATCAAATTATTAATCGGATATCCATAGTACATTATTATATGTTCTTAGGACAAATTTGCCGTGCATATATAGAGCTATATAACTACGATGCATCAACTTTTTAGTATCTTTGCTCTTAATAAAAGGCTAAGTTAATATTTAATCTGTCAAGGCTACTGCTAACCCCACTAAGTCTTAAGTTACGCATTCCTTAGACAAAAAAGGTGTGATCCCTCCGGACAGTGGACTGCATGAGATATAAATTACTAGACTGACAGACAGTGGACTGCAGGAGATATAAATTACTAGACTGACGGACAGTGGACTGCATGAGATATAAATTACTAGACTGACGGACAGTGGACTGCATGAGATATAAATTACTAGACTGACGGACAGTGGACTGCATGAGATATAAATTACTAGACTGACGGACAGTGGACTGCATGAGATATAAATTACTAGACTGACGGACAGTGGACTGCATGAGATATAAATTACTAGACTGACGGACAGTGGATTACCTTTTAGGAATGCATGTGTGGTAGCCAACGGTTAGAGATAACTACCAAATTTATGTGACAGAAGAACGTTTATTTGAGTATATGTATTAGAAATAGAGCTCAGAAGACGCCAGACATCCGCCAGGTGAAAATGGAGGTGTGTCCTCCAGTTAGAGATTTAATATACAAATTAATATTTCGATCATCTGAATTGAGCATAGTTATCCATTATTAGGTAAAGATGAATATTAATAATCATAACTAATTGAGGGCATCGTCACAGTTCGTTTTTCAATGTCTTCAATTAAATTACTCTAAATAAATTAAGAACCTCAAAGTAAATGGTGTAACTTAACACGACCTGTCATTTTCCTCAGACCTTTCTGGTCACATCTTTTTTCTACGATTCACTTGAGAACGAGGCTATGTCTTCGTGAACAATAATGGATTAAACCGGCTTTCAATGCAAAATCAACATCAGCAATGGAATATCCCGCTGTCAATGTACAATGAAACTTGTACAAGAATAAATTTAATGGAATATCTCGGTAATCAATGTGCAATGAAACTTGTACAAGAATAAATTTAATGGAATATCTCGGAAATCAATGTTAAAAAAATGAAACTTGTACACTAATACATTTAATGCAATATCTCGGCTATCAATATAAAATGAAACTTGTACACGAATAAATTTACTGGAATATCTCGGTAATCTATATAAAATAAAACTCGCCAGAATAACGGAGTGCTCCCCACTGCAGACGAAATGCCAGACATTTGGGAGTGTATGTCATTCCACCCGACTTGGACCATGACGTCATTGTGGCAATGAGGTCGTTCTTGTAAATGTCCTTTTGTGTGGCGTCATAGAGAAGGATCTGACAAGACATAATATTATAATATTAAAATCAGACCAAGGGGTCTGCTTTCTGTGTGCAGAATGTTCCGCTTTTAATGTATTTGTTGAATATATTTCAGGGTTTCTTTGAAAATGCACAATCTTTCTGAAAACGTTTTCAACGGTGACAGACGTTCGCACTGACGTCATGAAATGAACATGTTACAGTAGACAATCTGAAAAGAATATTTGCTTATGTTAGTGACTGTATCTTTACCACTGCATTCTGTTTTACGGCTAAATGTCGTTATCTAAAGCTTTGAAATTCCTTGTTCTCCAAGCAAAAATGATCCATTTGAGACAGAGTAACATTTCTTCTCGATTAAGAGTTATCTGTTACTGTGTTGACTAAAATAAGTACATGTACAATGACTCTCTAATCGCTTATCTTTATACATATCAATTACATACAATCTCTAAAGTAGACGCTATAGAAACTTTCTTCCTGACTTAAAATTGTAACAATTTTTTTGAAAGTATTATAACTTCAGTATTCTAAATAATTTGTATCTGTTGACGTTCTGTCAGGAAAAAAAAAGAGACATGGCATAAACATCTAAGGAGCATAACTTTTGATCAACATGTTACATTTTTTAAATTAAAAAGATAGTTTGAGATTTGATTGGAATGTTTAATCTTTGAATTTTTGCGAGTTTATTCTAATAAAAAAAACTTTAACTGTCACATTTTTATATTTAGTAAATACTTTATTCGAATATATTATTAAATGTGTTTAGTTTGCCTTTAATGCAACCTGGTAAACACAAAAAAAAAATCATAGCATTGTATTTTTATAAATTAATCGTGATTGCAGTAACGCTTATTATCATTTGTCACTTTGATTAAATCTTGTGTTGGATTGGCACAATTCAAAAAGTCAGCGCTACAGATAACTCCTTTTCTCGGTTTCCAATCAAAATGACAGGCCATTAGTCTGCACAAAAGGCGCTATAAACGTGACACTCCCAGATCAGGTGTGATGAGTAGTGATGTATGTTTGCAGATGACTGCACAACTGACAATTAACTATGAACATGTTTGTCAACGGTAAAATTATAATGACTTATTAAAATTATTTAAAGACAGAGTAGTACTATTAATTAATTTTAATAAAAATTTGGTTGGTTGGATGGATGGATGGTGGGTGGGTGGGTGGGTGGATTGACTGGTTGGCTGAATGGAGGGTTAGATGGTTGATTGGCTGGTTGTTGAGTGGATGGTTGGCTGATTGCTTGGTTATGTGACTGAACAGGTAAATGAACCAAATAACGGATATTGCCAGAGTAATGGTGTATTGTGTCTGTCCGTTGACCAATAGCAATTTGATCATGGCAACTGATGAAAATAAGCTTTATGGAGTGAAAGTGGTATGACTTATTCATTTGTTACAAATTTGCATACTCTAATAAATATTAACTGTATTAGTTTCAAGATAATGGAATGAATCGTGAATGCGCACCTAATATTATTTTCGGTCGATAACAGAAATATTTTAATCACCATGTTTCCTGCCAGTTTCTCGTCCCAAGAAAAGCCCCAGGCGGCACCACTCTGGTAAGTTGATTCGGCGTCAGTCAAGTACGAGTTGTCTTCCGTAGCTTTGTGTAACCAGACTGCAGCCCAAGTTAACTCGTCTGTGTAATTACTAGATCTATGGAAGAAGTGCAATGTTTATGAAAATAAACGCGATTTTGGAAATGCACAAACTGCATATTTGATCATAGGGAACTTGGTACTTAGACAGTGTCCGGTATTAAACTCATGAGAGTGAGAAAGAAGATCCAGACAAACAAGGTTTTAAGTGTTCTCATGAATGAAATTCCACAAAATGCATTGCAGATTATTGTTTAATTATATACTCTTAAATCACTTCGAACACACAAAACAATGCAAGAAGAAATTGATGTAAAGAAACCGTATCATAACACTTTCTTCCATTTAGAGGCAATCTAAAACAACATGGAAAACTTTCCTAAAATTCACAAGTTATTGTATTTTCCGGCAAATGAATATTAAACAACTCATGATGTAGACCTGCCATGGATGGCTGATGCTTACCTGTAATAAGCAGCTGCCGCATTTACGCTGTTGGAGTAGATGCCCTTGTGATTTTTGGCAAATAGATAGAGTTGTTTCGCGTGGGTCAGTAGTGTGTTCGCAAAAGTTGGATCTATAAATAGAATAGCACAGCTTTGTAAGGAGATTAGTGGACAGAATCAACGACATTCTTCGAACTGTTTAACTTCAGAATTAAAATACTCAATACAAAATAAACAATAAACAATACAATAAACAAAATACTCAGTTTAAGCCTCAACAACAATCATGTGTTTAACTTCAGAATTGAAAACAAAATACTCATTTAAGCCTCAACAACAATAATGTGTTTAACTTCAGAATTGAAAACAAAATACTCAGTTTAAGCCTCAACAACAATAATGTGTTTCTTTCAGTAATCGATGTATAATAATGATGATAAAAACTGGGTTTCTTTTGTTTGTCTGTTTGTTTCTATTAAGGTGAATTCGTGTCAATTAGAAACATGTTCGGACAAAATATCAGGCATTTATTACTTTTTAATTAATTTTATATTACAATCAAATAAACAGTATATGTTCTATTAGTTGTTAATTAAGAAAGCCATCTCTGAGAGTAGTGGAATGTCTGGAGAGAAAGGAACTATAAGCAGGCCCTATTCCGGGGGTTTGTTCTTTGAACCCGAATAAAAGTGACAGAGTCGTAACACGTAAAATTTAACAGTAACGTTCTTATCACTTAGCTTCTTAGTGAATATATCAGCATTGAAAGACATTTAAATTGAACATTTCTAAAAGCTGAAAATATTTCTTTTTAATGTAGCATGTCTGTAATTTATGTCTAAACCCTGTAATTTAAAGCCATATTCTTTTCATAAATTTAAAGAGTAAGGATCCATTTCTTTCGCAGTCAGGGTGAGGTGGGAGGCATAATATTGCAGCTGTAGAGTTTTCTTTTGTTTTGAAGGAATCATTTTAGTAGCAAATTACTGGCACATTGTAGAAGTTTGGCGTTTCGTTTACTACAAGTTGTCAAAGTGTTTTCAAGTTTTATATACTCATTGTCACTAGATTTCAATTTACAGCAATGGATTAATAAGTAGTCTTTAGAAGCAAATATATTATTCGTGAAATGTTTTCGTATAGTAATCCAACCGAAGAAAGTTTAGAAGTAAGACATTTTTTTTTTCCTCGCTGTCATTTTCAGGGGGTGAGAAAGATGACGATTTCGAAGATTTTCAAAAGCATTCGACTTTTGCGACAGCCAGTTAGTAATTGACAAACGTAGAAAAAAAATTCTAAGTGACCGAAAAAAAAACAAATCTTACCTTTGGTCTTAAAGGCGAGATAACCGCAAGTCATAGCGGCTGCTGTCTCTCCAGCTACGTCACTTCCCGGACGAGCGGCGTCAATTTTGAAACTTGGTCGATTTGGATCCATGCGCTCTGGACTAGTCCACGTACCGTGATCCACACCGCCATCTCCAACCTTTGAATGTCCACAACAACACGCCCAATGAGAATTACAACAGTTAGGGCCATGAAATGGATTGTCTCCCTGTAGCTAGATCGTGTTCATGCGAAAAAGTACATCAGTACACCTGTGCTATTAGCCAAATATATATGTCCTTGAAAGTAAACTTGTAAAGGGTAAGGCATTGTTGACGCAACACTTTGCTTTACATAGTCTAGCCTGAAATCCATTCAGTACGATCACAATACAAAGACTAGGCTAAAATCATTTCGCTATTGTCACAATACAAAGACTAGGCTAAAATCATTTCGCTATTGTCACAATACAAAGAATATACTGAAATTCATTCGCTATGGACACAATACAAAGGTCAAACTGAAATCCATTCACTATGATTAACATAAAGCATGTGTGAGTGAACCGCATTAACTATGGTCATTATGCAGACTAGAGAAATTATATTCACTATGGTTAGAATGCAAACACGAAAATTACCAACAGGAAATTACTATACAAAGCTAGATTGAAATACATTTTAAAAAAATGTTTAATACTACATATGACAAAAAAATATTTAAATGTAGTCATTTAGTCTTACAATTTTTTAAAAAAGAAATGCATGTACTGTGAAAACTGTGTACACATGAGACTGAAATACATTCAGCGCGGTTATTATACAAACAGGTATCGAAATGCACTCAGTGAAGACTGAAATACTATCAATATGACCACTATACGAACAAATAATAAATACAGTCCCTAATATTTTGCCATCACGTGACGGCAATGCATTTGCTACGATCGCTATGAAAAGTACGTGATTGGATTACTCAAGAAACACGTGACTAATACGCGACTTTACCTGCACGTACAACTCATTAGGACCTGTGTGACACTTGACCAGGTACTCCAGGGGCCAGCGGATTGCGCTGTACATGAGTTCCAGTTGTCCAGACTGTCTGTAGGCTTCAGGGAACTCCAGCAAGCTCCAGCACAACTCGGTGGTGCTGAAGGCCATGGGCAGGTTGAACTTGACGTTATCGCCGGCTAGAAAATCACAATTTGTACCGCTTTCTTAATGCAAAACTCACGAGACAAAGACAAAACGTTTTTCACATCAAAATATAATTATTAGGTTGCTTATAGTTTCGAAGCTATAATAATGCACGCCTCAAAAATGGCGTTGTGTGTTTTTAGAGTTATGCAGAGCGCATTTCTACATTACTCTTACGTAAAGCAATACCATTGAGCAGTAATAATTTATTTTTCTTTTATTAAGTACAATTCTGTTTTATCTACACAAAGGCTGACCATGAGTTGCTAACTTGCAACACTGAGTAATCAATATGAAAGCCCACAATAACAGTTTCGACATATCACCCCACCCACACCCACCACCACAACCTCCAGTTTACGAAACTATTAAATACTACCCTTGCCTACTTTATTACTGTTAAAATTATGTTTTGTACATTTAAGATTCTTTATTATATTCTGTGTAACGTCCCAAATTCCTCCCTATATGTTCCCCCTGGGAATCTCTGTATCCCGAAGTCTCTGCTTCCGACGCATACCGGAGATCATTTGAGGTCACTGACAGTACCCTTGTGGGAGGTGGGGAGATATCCAGGACATACTGCTCAACAGCGTCCACCTACTTTCCCACAGGAAACCCACCCCATTTAAGTTTCACTTATCACCACCCATGTGCATGTATCTGTGTATGTGTTTGTATGTGTGTGTATGTGATGTGTATATGTGGTAAGTGTGTTAGTGCATGATATCTGGGTTTGTAAAAACGGGGTAGCGAGCGAAGGAACAAAATAACAGTTCGCTCAGTTAGCAATTTGAATGCGTTCAATCTGAGGGTACAAAATTTATAGACGAACAGTCAATTATTTTAAAATTTATAGAACAGTCAATTATTTCTAAGTATCAAAAACATAGTATGACGAATTTGTTCAGTCTTAAAGGACAACCAAATATTTGTAGAAGAATTGTCAATTATCTCTAAGTACCGAAAACATAGCAAGACGTACATCTTTACTCAAAAAGCTTCAACCTCACCAAGAAGAGCGAACAAGCACCTGCCAATGACAGAAACATCAGAAAGAGTGCTGACAGCCGATTTCCAAAACTGACTTGCTCCTGCGACAGGGTGAGTAGGTCAAACGATGCAAAAGATGACGAGGATAATGGATAATACATGATTGACTGCAGCCACATTCAGAGCGACGCCACACCTTGTATAGCTTTTATTAGAGACTTTATTGATGGCGACGCCATCACCCCGTAGTACAGTTAGAGAGACTTTGTTGATGGCCACACCCAATGACAACGGGCGCACTCATTCTCTTTCTCTCTCTTCTCGTTCTTTGTCAACATGATATAATATCGTTCTCACTTTATCTCTCCATATGTCTCTCTCTCTCTCCCTCTCTCACACATACAAACAAACAAACACACACACACACACACACACACACACACACACACACACACACACACACACACACACACACACACACATACATACACATACACTAGCACACCTATACACTATAAAACATGGGTGGGGCAAGAAAGAAAACTGGCTAATTGCCTTTTGTGTTTTCTTATATTCATTTAAATATACATTACAGCTAATTGCCTAAGAATTATGTGACAGTTTAACTGTATAACTAAACTACAACAATTATGCTTTCAAACATATCAACATAGAGTGTAAGGGATTAGATTTAAAACAAAATACAATCTATATTGGCCTGATCTAGAACAAACATTCTCAGCAAGTGAATCATAAAAAACAAATAAATTAGCATTAGTCATGATATCGAAATAAATCAAATAGAAATATAAACTATTCCTGTTCTAAGTATATCAACGTTTAATACAATGCCAGAGTGCATCAAACACAAGTTGTAAAAAGTTGTCTATCCTAACGCTACTGAGATCCTTTTAAGTCTATTCAAAACCAAATCATACTTCGATGCATTCTTTCTATTATACATACCATCGTACCAGCCTCCAGTGAGCCCTCATTTTATTTTACCACCAAATCGTACCTTACAACATTCTTTCTATTACACATACCATCGTACCAGCCTCCAGTGAGGTCCTCTCCACTATCCCCGTGGTCCTGCAGAGCCGAATCACCACGCCATGGAATGCGGTTGTCCGCTGGCAACCTGCCAGAACGCTGTGCTTCGTAAAACAGTATGGACTTCATTAAAACTTCGCCATAATTATACTTCATCGTCTGGGCCCCTGTGTCAGGTGAATAGAAAGTATACCTATTAACTTTGTCAGTAATCTTTGAGGTTTTTTAAAAGTAAAATTGCACATTTGAAATCTACTAAAGAACGTCTAATTTTATGAGTGGCTTCTTTATCTGTTTATGTATTTTCAGTTTACCTGCCACTTGGGGTGCTGGGGGGATTCTCTGGCCGTCATCAGTAAGGTCTATAAGAGTTGCAGTTCCTGTAGGGGCGTTAGGTGCGCAAACTTTGCCCATCATACGGATGCAGAACTCGCCAGTCGGGTGGACGCCGTGGTTTGCTTGGTTGACCATCGTCCAGTGGGTGTCACATTGTTCAGAGCCATGCTGCCCGATCCAGTCACCAATCCATTGCTGTAGATACGTTGTGGTCAAACGAATAAAAACACGTGGGTAATTTTGTTATGCATAAACACAATCTCAAGAGCAATTTTGATGCACAATAAAATACCCACATTCACCAGATTACATGTTGCTATACAAAAACAACCCACCCCCCAAGTTAATTTTTATATAAAACCACATTTCTAAGCATGACACCCAACGCCACTTAGTTAATGGATATTATTATTAATAATTAATTAAGCATTCAAAACTAATTACAAGCAATGAGAATCATAATTTATTTTATTAATGATTCTCCAACAGACATTAATCGTTTATCACTTGGCGGATATACGGATGCTGTAAACTTTTTCTCTCTTTCACAACATTAAAGATAAATGTTTACGGTCACACAATCTTTCCGTAGATAGAAAACGTCTTACTTAAAGAAAAAACAACTCCGTCGTTAATCTATATTTAACGAGTTCCCTCCAACTACTTTCTTCTCCAACATAAAGTTACCAATATACTTAAGAAGGTCAATAAATTTAACAATAAATTTATTAAATCAACAATCAAATATACATATGACAAATACAACGAAAATATACTTGACATTGATATTTCCACGAACCCACATTTGAATAATTTATATATTTCACGAGTGTTTTGTGGTATTGCAAATCAGCATACAATTGAAACAAGAAACATCAGAGCGTTTAGCCACTTTGTGTCGTCATGTGGTATTCTCAATCATAAACGAGAGCTTTGTGTCGATTACACTTTTAATAATAAACCATTTCTAAAAGTTGTTGGCTACAGAAACTTAGTCAGGACGTTTTGAAATGCTGACATTCTTGAAATATGTTTTTATAAAATATGCTTGAAGTGGATTCCTGTTCAGTTTTCCTTATAATTAATAATTTCTTGTTTGTCATTTTGTTTCGCTTAATAGTGTTGTTACCATAACAAACATTTTATAATTTCCTTACTGCGTAAAGATAGAAATGTTTTCAATTTACAAAACTGATAAATAGAAAAGATAACGTTTGTGATGTAAGAAAAAGGAATTGTCTAAAGAGAAAAAGAATCGCATTTTGTTGCATTAAATTTCAATTATGTTTGAAACTTTTGCATTCTTATTTTGCGTATGCTAATGATTAATTACGCTAGTTTATTTTCTCACTGACCTGAATGTTGCTGACGCCGGTGCTAAAAATAATGTCAACCTCAAAGCCAACGATTGGGTCTTGGAGCTGGAAACAAAATTGTCCCTCCCAGTTGTCGTCCCAGTGCTGCAGAAGTTGCAGCTGTGTTGTAATGTTTCTCGCCATTGTTATCGTGATGGACAGGAGCAGCACCACCCAGGAACTCGGTGTCGATTTCATTTTGGATGTAATGTCTAAGTTAGGATGCAGTTTGCTTTTTTAAATAAATTGTTTAATCAAAAGCCATGGACAGACAACTCTTTCACATCTAATATGTATATAAATTTTATACAATAATATAAAATCATACTTACGTCATATAACATAAATACACACTGCACAAACACGCGCACACACACGCACACACACGCACGCACACGCACGCACACGCACGCACGCACGCACGCACGCACACACACACACACACACACACACACACACACACAGGCACATCATGCATGCTTCCTTTACTATTTAGACAAAAAATAAACAATAATTTCACAAATGGACGAACGTACACGGCTAATGTTATGTTAATATTATATAATTGTACAAAACAATACACATTATCATTATAGTTTCTTGAATAAATTCATATCAATTTCGATGTCTCTTTTATTATTAAGTTAGACACAGAAAAAGAAAAAAGTATTTGAAATAAAACAATTCATTTTACGACTGATAATTACATTGCAAGTATTATTATGGTTAATATTACTATCAATTCATCATTTACAGCGACCATATACAAACTATTAAATATATTTGAATATTTGCAAACAAATTAATAAACTAACTGTTTTTGTTTCTCTTGGCGAACCTTTGTCGTTTGTTGTATGTGCCACAGTTTCTAACAGTGTAATTGTGACAGTTTGTACAATCAGCAGTACTTACATGTAAACACTAAGATAAGAAATATGACTCAATCTGAAGTCTACAGTGCATGCGATCCCAATGTCTGTGGGATTCCGAGGCGGACAAAGAGGAAACACGCAGACTGCGAGTGACACGATACACAGGTACCTGTCTGTCACGGAACGTGTTTTAAAAATTTGTGACTTAGATAGATAGATAGACAGACAGACAGATAGATAGATAGATAGATAGATAGATAGATAGATAGATAGATAGATAGATAGATAGATAGATAGATAGATAGATAGATAGATAGATAGATAGATAGATAGAAGTTAAAATCACTCAAGCACTCATCAGTACCGGAAGTAGTGCCCGATGGGCTTATACATCCCTGCCCCCTTGAAAAAAACAGAACAGCGTCGGAAGATAGTATCCATTGACCTAATTCCATCAGGTTCTCAGTGACATTCCTGATAGTTTTATTTTCATCGTTGTTTATATTTTAAGAGTAATGTTTCTTGAACATCATCTTTAAGTGAAAAAAAAATCAGTTTGAAAATCTTTCATTAATTTTTTAAAAGCACCAACTCTCTCTCTCTCTCTCTAGCTCTCTCTCTCTAGCTCTTTCGCTGACTCACCCCAGAAGCATAATTAGACTTTTTATCTTAACAATATTCTCAGTCATGGTTTGCTTCTGTGGGAACCCCACAGCCATCCGGTGCGTCTGAGGTGGAGGGCGAGAGGGCTGGCGGAAAGGGGTGAAAAGGTAGCACCAGTTTGGTGCACACCCTCAACCGCCCTCCGTCGGTGGGTCGTTCAGTTCCTTATCGTGAAACTGTCGGATATGAAAACGGTCTATCTTTATAGCATACAAAATTAATTAGTGTTGGATAGATTAAAAAAAAATAATTAATGTTACATAAATAAATAATTAATTAGTGTGAGATAAATAAATAAATAGCATGTACTTTATTTAGCTAATTTAGTAGTGACATTATTGATATAGTTTGGTATTACACAAACCTATATCCGAAAGTCTTATAATCCGTAGTGCTTCAGAACTAAAGATTTTTAGGGTTTGAGGTAAGGATGGACAAGGACGAGTTACATCAATCGAGGCTTGTCCCCCTTTATTTTATCTCTGCTTGTCACCGTCAGGCTTGTCCCCCTTTATTTTATCTCTGCATGTCACCGTCAGGCCTTGTCCCCCTTTATTTTATCTCTGCTTGGCCTTCTACACTTAATAGTTCGCATAATTTATGTCATTGGCAGACATTATGTACTTTGCTGCAAGATCATTTTTCTTATTGTCCACTTCTACTCCGGTAACCTTGATTTCACAGATAACAATTTCATTTATTTCAATCAAGTTTTATTTCTCTACGTCATAAGAGGCCAGAACGACTGAACCACCGAGCGAGTTGTCACGCCTGACAGCATCCCATTTACAGGTATGGCATGGTTCAGTAGAGACTGGAAAAAATTTCTTTATGGGTGTCTTTGACAATTATTATCAGTGAGAGCGGAAGATAAATAATATAATGGTCGTATCCTAAAACACACGATTATTGCCAGGGAGAGTGGAAGATAAATGAAAGAATTGTTGTATTCTAAAACACACGATTTCTCTGTATTGTTACAATCTTGGGCTCCTATTGAAAATAACTTTAAAACGATATTTTACTAATCTTAGTGACAGTTTTATGATGACAGTCTTGAGTTAATAAAATCAAAGTAAAAAAAAATGATTAATTTCATAATGTCTTCTAAAATGTAAAATACACATTATATGAAGATACAGTCTTCACCTTGTAAATAATTAATTATTTATTTCGACGGCTGTAAACAGTGGCATTTCTTGTCTCATAATTTTCTTGCAAAAAGAAGTCCGCTTAACAAAGTAGTGTTTTTAAGTCTCACACGTGTTAGTTTACTGTTTTTTTCCTTTTTGCTTCATTGAATAATTAATTAATCACATAGGATTTTTTTGGCTTTATTTTTAAGTCATTACTGCAGATTTTCTCTGGCACCTGACACTTTAAAACATAGACACATGTGAATACTGGGTAAATATAAACAAACAAAAACGGACGAAACGTATCAAGTAAACCCCAAAAAGAAGTTTTAGTTTGTCGAAATACTTTTTTAAGTACTTCGCCAAACCGAGTGCCGCTACACACAGCTGCTTGATTGTGATAGTGGAAACACTTGTGTGATTCTTGTTACTTTATTCATAGTTGTTTGATTGTGATGATAGGAACACTTGTGTGATTCTTGTTACTTTATTCATAGTTGTCAAAACTGAACTGAATTCCCGTTCAACACTTACTATCGCCTGCACGTGTGATTTTTCTTTACGTTCAATATGCTTGTTGTCAGATGGCCACTGGTTATTTATCGGCCCAGACCGCAGGGTGAAAATCACTTCGTAGAACTTTGTCAACAGCATCAAATTTGTGCTTCAGAACAATTTATTAACTTTTCTTTGAAGATTTAATTTATCAAAATAAGTGAAACAGCTTCTATTTTTAAGATCACTGTAGGGTGATGAACACCGCTGTTGTGAAGATAAATCACACTAGTGGCTTTTTTTCATGAGCAGTATAGCGGACTCATTGTTGCTATTGATATTTTTACACACTATTATTTTTATATTTTATCCTTTTAAATAGCGTTCTACTTACACAACTATACAGTTAATGAAACCATTTACTATTTCTTTCGTTTTAATATTTCTGTTTATTTTTCAATTTAACGAGACTGCAACGTGCTTAGATCTCACTGCTTCTATTTCAGGTCTCACTGCTTCTAAATCAGGTCTCACTGCTTCTATTTCAGGTCTCACTGCTTCTATTTCAGGTCTCACTGCAACTTCTCCATTTCTTACTACAAGATGCTGACTACACTGGTCTTAGGGATGTCGTGCCTAATGTTTGTGGAGGGGGCTAACCAGACCGCCCAGTTTCAGATGACCCAGCACTCGGGTAACAGCTTCCAGGGTTCATTTTGCTTTCCACTTCAGGAAGCTGTAGTCGGGTGGGAAATCGTCATTGAGTTCACGACCGGCATCAGTGATCTCCAGGTAAGGCACTGCTTCTTGCGTTAAGATAGGTGTGGCTGATGACACTATAAATAAGTGACCTTTTCCAAAATGTGCTCGTGCTACAGAAGAAATACTTGTCTCCCTTGCCTGTAATCCTCGAAATATCGAAATAGTTCAACCTTAATTTGCATAGAGTTTGGCGGGGCGAAGAATAATGTCATAATAAAGGACTGGAGGCTCAAACTTTTTATTTTTCAAAGCAGAAAGAAACGACAACCGTTCGATGAATTTCAATTATCTGAAGATTTTAAATATTTTAATTTTGGCTGCTTATTTCTAGTATCGTTCATCCATCGTCGCGAAAGCTTTATATAATCTACGTTTTTATCGACGATAGTGTTCATTTCGCTTTTAATTTGTATGCACGAGTATATGTACTTTCAATATGCAGTTTTAAAACGTTTATGTCTGATTTAGAAACACTTTTTAATAAAGGTCGAATAACCAGTATATGTACTTTCAATATGCAGTTTTAAAACGTTTATGTCTGATTTAGAAAAACTTTGTTAATAAATGTTGGATAAACAGACAAACGGAGGGAGGGAGGGATAGTTAGAGGAGAAGTAGAAGAAGGAGGGAGGGAGGGAGAGATTGTGAAATGAAGATATAGCATGCACACTTAATATTTTGACACCTCTTTTTCAATAAATCAGTTCTATTAATGCTGCATTCTAGCGGTCGTGTAAGAATATGTGATTTGAGGATTTCTTATAAAATTACTTCGAGTTTTTCGTTGTTTATTTGCTTGAGGACTTTTATATGTTTTGTTTGTGTTGATTTGTTTATGTTGGTTTTGTTTCTAGTTTGTTTGCTGTGTTTGCATGTTTGGCTTTAACTTCCTTGATTTAGTGGATTTATAAGCAGAGCAGTAAACAATATCTAAGTACTCGACACAAGAATTGATCTGTGTGGGTGATTGGTGAGTCGTGGTTAAAAAAATTATAAAAGTACAAAGTCCATACGCAATTGGTCAACTCTAAAAAGAAAAACACGATAAAGGAATTCTAACTGTCTTATACCAGAGAAAACACAAAGACAACACAAATCTATTTTCACATTTTTTTCTGTAGCCGCTTCCATTCCATACCCGTTTGATAAAAAAAATTAAACGCCAAAGTTATTTTGTCTGTCCTCGTTCATAATGCCCGTTTGATAACAAAATTAAACGCCAAAGTTATTTTGTCTGTCCTCGTTCATAATGCCCGTTTGATAAGAAATTAAACGCCAAAGTTATTTTGTCTGTCCTCGTTCATAATGCCCGTTTGATAACAATATTAAACGCCAAAGTTATTTTGTCTGTCCTCGTTCATAATGCCCGTCCAGCAATGGGAAGGCGACTGGATCGAAACCCATTCCGCTAGCGAATGTGCTACCCACTGGACACTGGTCAACAAGCAGTACCAGGGAGCGCACCCGGCAGGATTCCAGCTGTGTCTCAGGGTGTCTGGTACCGTCTGTGGATCTGGGAATCCTGCAGGCACCGCTACTCTAGTGGACCTGTCTCATGACTCGGCCTCCTGTCCTAGTGGACCACAAGTGGCAGGTGTGTGGATTAGCCGAAATCTTTACGATTCCCAAGTTCGTATTTTAAAAAAAAATAGTATTGTTTAATAAAACTTATAATTTTGCCCATTCTGACGGAAATCCGATCGACTTGTGCTTTTGCAAACTAGACATATAAAAGTAAAAGAGAAAGCATTGTCACAAATTAATAGTAAGAATAATGATTTTTTTTTAATGCTTGCCTTCATAAGACATATAAAAGTAAAAGAGAAAGCATTGTCACAAATTAATAGTAAGAATAATGATTTTTTTTTAATGCTTGCCTTCATAAGACATATAAAAGTAAAAGAGAAAGCATTGTCACAAATTAATAGTAAGAATAATGATTTTTTTTTAATGCTTGCCTTCATAAGACATATAAAAGTAAAAGAGAAAGCATTGTCACAAATTAATAGTAAGAATAATGATTTTTTTTTAATGCTTGCCTTCATAAGACATATAAAAGTAAAAGAGAAAGCATTGTCACAAATTAATAGTAAGAATAATGATTTTTTTTTAATGCTTGCCTTCATAAGACAGCGAAATGTGGAAGCGTTATTGTTGACGGGAGCGATTTAAAGTGTTAAGTATTAATTTTTCCGATTCCTTATTCCATGGGCTTTGTAACCCTTTGCCGTCTTTCCACGCAGGTATTCTTTGTAACCTTTAGTCGTCTTTCCACGCAGGTATCCTTTGTAACCTTTAGCCCTCTTTCCACAAAGGTGTCCTTTGTAACAGTGGCAGAGTAAATTTGCCTATCCGTATTTCAAACTTACTTGTTATATAAATTGTTAAATGTCAACGTGACCCAACCTTGGGCACTCCTTGTGCTGATAGTTTAAGTGTCAAAGTTGGAAGTAAACAACTCAGGTAAAGAATGTGCTAGACTTCCTGATGTAATCTAAACTAGATTTAGGTGGATGAGTAGTTCTTTTATTATCTAATGTTTAAGATTTACAAGAACAAGACCAGCCAATGGGCTGAGATCAAAAGTTTACATGCTGTAAAGAATTCTATTGTATAATCACTTTGAATTTGGAGTGACAGAGTCCGGTTATTAAAGGCTGCTGTTAGCTTAATGGTGAGTTAACTGACTGATTGAGAGAGAATGGACTTAGAAATATTTCATGCATTTTGCTATTGATATGTTATACTTGTATTTTACATAGGCTTTTATTACTTGAGTAGACTATTATTTCTACAGATTGTGAACTATGATGCTTGTATGTAGTATGTTAAACACCCGACAATGTTTCTAGTAAATACATTCATAAAACTGATATGTTGTATTTATTATATTGTATGTTGTGTATTGGGCTAATAGATACTGTTGCAGGGAACTGTAAGTTGAGACTTGAATGTAAGAAAGAATGGAAACTTAGCGTTTGTTCCCTAATTAATATTGCAGGGATGGAGCAGCCTTTTTGTGTGTTTTCACCAGAATCTCATGGTTTACTGATTTACAAACAGCTCTGACCATGGTAAACGTGAGAGGTATCAGAGTGTAGTTTTAAGGACGCATTGCACTCTGTTGATATATTGAGGCAAAGTATGCTCTACTATATCGTATAATTTGTGGTACAAAGAAGTTACTGGAAATTGCTACATTGTTCTGCTTGAGGGAACTAATAAGGCGAAGTAGCACTAGATTAGCCTTGAGAGAATAGCGGCTCATCAGTGTTCTACAATGTGCAAGGGAAACACGTGGAACTGATAATACAATTGTGACAATGAACTTGTGACTTGTTATGAAATGCACGAAAGACTAGCATAGCAATTGTCTAGACAAGCTTATGTAGAAGCTATTATCATTATAATCTCATTACTCCATTTCTTATGTACAAGCTATTATCATTATAATCTCATTACTCCATTTCTTATGTACAAGCTATTATCATTATAATCTCATTACTCCATTTCTTATGTACAGGCTATTATCATTATAATCTCATTACTCCATTTGTCTTCTCTGATAAGAAATTACCCTGTGATATATTGAAATTTATCTGCTGAATTGTGTGTTAGAATATAAGACTGAATAGGTATTGAAATTACTCAAATGTGGTTGAGGTTCATGGAAATATTGCTGCCAAGTAATCTTTTGATTGTGTTTCCTATATGTATATTTATTAAATTTACTGACCTTCTTACACATATTGATACCATATGTTGGAGAAGAAAGTGGGTGGCTGGGAGTTCGCTAAATATAGACCAAAAGAGGGATTTATCTTCTCCTTGAGTAAGCAGTTTTCCACCTATGGAAATATTGTATGATTGTAAATGCTTGTCTTTATGTTGTGGAAGAGAGAAAACATTTACAGCACCCACATATCCGCCAAGTGAAAGAGAGATGAGTGTCTTCTGGAGAATTATTAATAACATAAATTAAGATTTTCGTCACTTGTAATTAGTTATGGATGATTAATTGATAATAATAATCATTAACTAGATGGCGTTAACTTCACAGTAACCTTTAGACGTCTTTCCACATAGGTGTCTTTTGTAACCTTTAGCCATCTTTCCACACGGGTGTCTTTTGTGACCCTTTGCCATTCTTCGCAAGGTGCCCTTTGTAACCTTTATCTTTCCTTCACGCATGCACCTTTTGTAACCCTCTACCATCCTTCACACAAGTGACTTTTGTAACTCTTTACCGTCCTTCACACAGGCGCCCAAACAATGAAATACAATTACCCTGAGGTACTAATGAAGTCCATACTATTCTACGAAGCACAACGTTCTGGCAGGCTACCTGCAGACAACCGCATACCATGGCGTGGTGACTCGGCTCTGCAGGATCAAGGCGCCAATGGACAGGACCTTACAGGTGGCTGGTATGACGGTGAGTGTAAAACAGAACTTCACACACATGATAAGATAGTAGGAGGGAAAGGAATGACAGTACAGGACGTCACACATGATGTGACAGTAGGAGGGGAAGTGGGGATGCGAGACAGGACGTCACACACTGTCACAGTCTGATAAAATTGTCCGACTTCGTGACCCACTTGCCTTGTTTACTTCAAATTCGAATATTTGAAACCCTTGGCCCTTTGTTCCAAGCTTCCTTTTTCTAGGTGCTTCTAGAACAGGTCAAGATGTTATGTAACTTTAGGACCATTGTCCAGTTCTCGAACCAACCACATGCTTTGCGAACAGTCACGTGATACGCAATATATCTTTCTATATATGTACCCACACGCTTCCGCTCCCTCACTTCGAGCACATTTTAGCTAATTCCATCAGCTTACTCGGGTCGTGAGAGGCAGCCGGCGCCATAGAGAATCAAGGTACCCTTCGACTTCTCTCAAAGGTATCATTTTATTTAATAGTATTTGCCTATGTATTGTTTAAGTATGTATTTGTGCTATGTATTATATGATTTCCATATACACTTGAGCATGGTTCAGAGAAATAGCTGAAAACCTATATGTTACGGAATATAAATTTATTGTAACCATTTTTCCATTTCTGTACTTTAATTTATATTGTTTTAATTCACTAAGAGCCAGAATGCTGCGCTCGATATGAATTCTTCGTGTAATTCAATTATTGCGTGTAATTTAAATTGTAAATTGTGAAGCGCTCTGTCGGCTTGAATTACCCCTTGTATGAACATTAATTTAACGTTGTATCTATTTTATTGCTTCATACGTCATGACTGTTAAATGGAACACATGTGAGACGATTATATTTTTTCTAAAATCTAACTGTAAGCGACGCGAGGTCGAAACTCCTTGTTCAGCGCATTTAATTGAGCCATGCCTAAGTAGGGCCTGTTAGGTTGAGAATTATATCCAAACACGTTGCATCCACAGGTCGGCTCATGGTTCATGTTCACCCATGCCTCACCTGCATTAGCTTATTGGTGTAAGCGTGTCGAAATCCACTCTGAGGGCCATGCTGCAAAAATTCCAGTTCCTAGCCACTAACAAAGGGACATCATTCCTTATGCACCACGTGTGTCGTTAAAGGGGGACTGAGGGAACGAATCAGCATGACTGAGTGTTGAGACCAAGGACACAAAAATAGAGCTAAGTGCAAAATCAAGTGTACAGATCTCAAAGGAACACTTTTCTGGCAATTTAGATTGACAAAAATCAGGCATAGGCGCGTAAAGACAGAGTGAAGACTATTCGCGTTGCATTCGATTTATTGTTAATTTGTTAAACTTTATTAAATCTTATTTTCTTTGTTAATACCTCTTAGTAGTTGATTTCTATGCACAATAGACCAATTAGATTAATTCTTAGATTTGAATGGGGGCGGATGAGCAGAAAGATTGATGACGAGTGCATATTAATTTAGAGGGATTTAACTGTTTTCAAATCTAGCTAAAAGTTCGCAGTTTATTAGTCTGTAAATTTGTCGTCTGAACTACAAGACGCACTTTTAATTAGTCAGATAATAAATTGAGCAACCAGTCTGCGTAGAATATGAGAGGAAGAATTAATTATATTTAAAGTCTTTTAATTATTCTAAGCAGGGTCTTTAAATAAATACTGGAAACGTAACAAGTGTGGGTCGTCGCGGGATTGATATGTATTAAATTGTAAATTGTAACATTTTTATACATAGGGCGCATCATAACCTAGAAACGAACGAACGAACAGAATTGCCAATTGTTCTTTTGATTTTTGTATCACTGATTTTCTTTGCTTTTGTTGTGACATGTGCATGTATTCTTTTGCAGAGTAGCGTGCATGTTAGTTAATGTTGATATATTTAAGCGTAGTTAAATATGTCATGTTAGCTATTGAATGATTTATTTAGTATTGTGTTACTGAGTACTTCATTGTGAGGAGTCGAAGGTTATACCGCCAGCTAGGAGAGTTATCGGTAGTAACAGACTTCGGACTATTATATTTAGGGTGCTAGATATAATGTGTAATGTTGTATGGTAGGAGCCGTGACATTACGAAAGTCTTGGAACAGCGGACACTGTGACAAGCAGGTGAAACGTGTAAGAGTTAACGCGCAATTTATTTCGGAAGGTGTTCTGAGTAAATTAAATAATTTTTGTAAGGTTGTAGCCTAAAAGTTATTTTCGGGATAAGCGGAGTTATCGCCGACGGTTAAAACACACAATTCACGAGATACATTCTTATTGTAGCCAGCGCGCTAAGACAGTAAAATGGATCGCAAACAGGTTATCGAAGACCTGAAAGAAACCGGTATCATGATAGGATATCAGGGTGACGAACTGACTAGCTACATTAAAACTGAGCTAGAGAAAGCGGAAAAAGCAGAAAAGGAGAGACAAGAGATAGAAAGAGAAGAACGTATTGCTAATCGCGAACTGAAGAAGTTAGAAGCTGAAAAACTAGCCGAAACAGAAGCTAAACGCATCGCAGCTGATGCAGAGGCTAAAAGGTTAGAAGCTGAAAGATTAGCCGACATCGAAACAAAACGTATCGCAGCGGACACAGAAGCCAAACGCATCGCGGCAGACGCGGAAATAAAACGGTTAGAATGGGAAGTAAAGAAACTAGAAGTTACTAATCCAAACCGTGACCGCAGAAGCAGTGGTGATTCGCATTCTAGCGATGGAAATAATCACAGTAGAATTGAAAATACCATTCCAAAGATAAATATGGTCCCATTTGATGAGAACAAAGATCAAATAGACGCGTATTTAAAAACGTTTGAAAAGTTAGCCAGAGCAACGAACATTCCAGCGGAACATTGGGCGATAAATTTATCGGGGTTATTGCAGGGCAGTGCGAAAAACGAGTTCAATAAGCTTAGCGATTCTGAGTCAGATAATTACGACACAGTCAAGGCCGCATTATTGAAACGTTACAAACTCACAGCAGATACATACCGACGTAAGTTTAAACAGGCCACTAAAGCCAGTTCAGAGACGCACGCACAGTACATACGACGCGTAGCTGACTTGTTCCAAAGATGGATAGATCTAGCCGAAACTCCACAGACGTACGCAGGTCTTAGGGATGAAATGGTAAAAGACCATATTCTCGGGTCATACAAATCAGATCTACTGATTCACTTAGCAATAAGGGAAAAATCTACGCTAGAGGAGATAGGCAACGCCGCCGATCGCTTTGATGACGCACATTCTCAATTCTCGAACGCACACGCGAACAACAAGTCTCGACCGAACGAACCGCAGACTCGAAAGGATAAGAAAAATGACGGGAAGGCACATAGTGAGCGTGATGATAAAACATCTAAACCCGACACTAAAAACAAGTCCGACAAACAGAAAGATAAAAAGAATCTTGCATGTTACACTTGTGGTGATAGTGGCCATTTTTCACGAACATGTCCTGAAAAGAAAACAGCTAAGGTTTACGCAGTAGAAAGTCATACACCTAAAACAGAAAAGTCGAATCGAACACCAGTACAGGCAAACGGTCACGATACAATCGCTTTGCTTGATACAGGGTGTGAGCTAGACGCTATTGTAAATGCATCATTAGTTAACCGTACCGACTACACAGGGGAGACAATCTCTGTCACCTTTGCAAACGGCGAACAAGACATTTTACCAGTAGCTGAAGTCTCGATTGTTTCAGACTTTGTAGAAGGAACAGTCAAAGCGGCAGTTATGGAAAACTCACCGCATGACGTGATCCTTGGTTGCAAGTATGTTTTGCCGTGCAAAAAACAAACTTCAACTGAACCACCACTGGTTAACGCTGTAACCAGAGCAGCGAGTAGTAAAGACAAATCTGTAACTGCACCGATGTCTGCCGCACCAGCCGTAGATAAAGCAACAGTTAGCGAGATTAAAATATTACAAGCTGAGGACGAAACACTAGACAAGTTACGCAGACAAGCTGTACTTGTTAGTGACGTCAACACTGACGATTCGAATAAGAAAGCGTGCATTATTCTGAAAAAGGGTTTATTGTACCGCTATTCGAAAGTGGGAGACGAATTTCGGAAACAATTAGTCGTTCCACAAACCAAACGAAATGACGTATTACGATTAGGTCATGAGAGTCTTTTTGGTGCACACATGGGTGTACAAAAAACAACTAGTCGTATTACAAGTGAGTTTTATTGGCCGGACATCACTGCCGATATCCGTAGATTCGTGTTAAGTTGCGACACATGCCAGAGAACACAGTCTAAAAATTCAATCAGACCCGCACCGTTAGGAGAGCCTGAACTGATCAGTGAACCCTACAAGCGCGTAGCATTGGATTTGATTGGGCCTATAATACCCACATCAACGAGAGGTAATCGATACGTGCTGACCACTATTGATTACGCAACAAGATTCGCCGACGCAGTACCATTGAAAAATATTGATACTGAAACTGTCGCCGAAGCCCTTTTCGGTCTTTGGAGTCGTGTTGGAATTCCTACTGAAATTTTGACGGATCAGGGGAGTCAATTCATAGGCAACGTAATGAAGGAAGTAAATCGTTTACTTTCCATCAAACATCTTACTTGCACACCATACCACCCCCAGGCAAATGGTCTGATTGAAAAATACAATGGGACATTAAAAACAGCACTTAAAAAGCTCGCCACAGATAAACCGAAAGACTGGGACAGATACATCCCTGCCCTACTATTTGCATATAGGGAGGTGCCACAATCTTCCACCGGGTTTTCACCATTTGAGCTACTTTACGGACGTACTGTACGCGGACCGATGATGATTTTGAAGGCACTTTGGACTGATGAAAAGACAGATGACGAAGTTAAGACAACTTATACATACGTCACTGACTTAAGAAACCGTCTTGAAACTATAGGCAAGATAGCACGGGAAAACTTGACGATAGCTCAGTCTAGACAGGCAGAATATTACAATAAGCACACCAAACCTAGAGAATTTGAAGTTAATGACAAAGTGTTACTGTTGCTTCCTGAAGCACATAACAAACTTCAGATGAAATGGAAGGGGCCCTTTGTAGTTACCGCCAAGCTAGGGGGACTGAACTATAAGGTGCAGACAGGAAAGAGAGAGAAAATCTTTCATGTTAACCTACTCAAAAAGTACATAAGCCGTGAGGATCAAACCACTCAAGCTGATTTTGTCGTAGCGACGATAGTTACAGAAGACGAGGGGGATACTGATTGCGTCACTGGTACTTTACCAAACTGTCCTCTACAGACGGACGAAACTGTCAAAGACGTTAGGGTAAATGAAGCCTTGACAGAAAGACAGAAAAAAGAAGTGAATGAATTGCTTAATGAGTTCTCATCTACTCTGACAGACAAACCAGGGTTGACAGACTTAATAGAATTTTCACTGAAGCTGACTGACAACAAACCGATACGTTTGAAGCCGTATCCGTTGCCACACGCTAAGATAGATGACGTTAGACGTGAGATTAAGACTATGCTAGATCTAGGGGTCATAGAGAAGACTGACAGTGCCTACGGATCACCCATCGTGTTGATTAAAAAACGTGATAACTCGTTCCGTTTTTGCGTAGACTACCGCAAACTCAATCAAGTGACAGAGTTTTGTGCCGAACCTCTTCCTGATCCGGATCTCATCTTCACTAAGCTAGCTAACGCTCATTACTATACCAAAATAGATTTGTCACGCGGTTTTTGGCAAATCAAGGTCAAGGACACTGATCGACACATACTAGCTTTCACTACACCAGTAGGAAACTACACATGGAAAGTTATGCCTTTCGGAGTTTCAAACGCTCCAAGCATTTTTTCTAAAATGATGCGGTCATTGTTAGAACCACTGTACGGACGTGGAGTTGAGAACTTCATGGATGATTTAATTCTAGGCACCCAGACATGGGAGGAGCACTTAACACTCTTACGAGATGTGCTAGCCAGATTAAAGCAAGCCAACCTCACTGCCCGCCCTACGAAGTGTGAAATAGCACAATTCTCCTTAGACTTCTTGGGACACAAGTTGAGTCATGGAACTATGTCGCCAAGTGAAGCTAAGATAGCACAACTTAAGGACACTTCACAACCGCTAACAAAAACACAAGTTAGAAGTTTTCTTGGTCTTGCTAACTACTACAGAAAATTCGTACCAGATTTTAGTGCCATTGCATGTCCTCTGACTGACTTGACACGTAAGAATATGCCTACAAAAGTAGTGTGGACTGATGCATGCCAAAACGCTTTTGACACACTGAAATCTAGACTGACTTCAGATTTAGTTGTTAAACTGCCAGATCTGACAAAACCATTCTTGTTAAGGACTGATGCTAGCAACACAGGATTAGGAGCAGTGTTATTACAAGAACACAATGACACCAAACACCCAGTTGCATATGCAAGCCGTAAACTCACAACTACTGAACAGAAATATTCCACCAGTGAAAAGGAATGTCTTGCAATAGTTTGGGCCATAAAAAAGTTCGAAAACTATTTGTACGGAAAAACCTTTGTCATTGAGTGCGATCACCAGCCGTTGGCCTTTCTCGGACAGGCGCAATTTACGAACAGCCGTTTAATGCGTTGGTCTTTGTTTCTGACACAGTATGACGCAAATATTCATTACATCAAAGGGTCTTTGAATGTTGGCGCAGATTACATGAGTCGTGCTTGATGCCATCAAGTGCCGGTACTGATAGAATGTTGTTTAATCAATTAACTGAACCCTACGGATTCCTTCCTGTAAATATGAAATATAGTTGCACACTTTATTTCTAGGAATGTCGAAATTTTTTTGTGTAAATTTTTCTTCATTGTGGACTTCTACATTTTATCATACATAATTTGTAGGAGGCATTTTATCTTTGGCAAGATAAACGCCTCAAAAGCAAGGGGGTGTCACAGTCTGATAAAATTGTCCGACTTCGTGACCCACTTGCCTTGTTTACTTCAAATTCGAATATTTGAAACCCTTGGCCCTTTGTTCCAAGCTTCCTTTTTCTAGGTGCTTCTAGAACAGGTCAAGATGTTATGTAACTTTAGGACCATTGTCCAGTTCTCGAACCAACCACATGCTTTGCGAACAGTCACGTGATACGCAATATATCTTTCTATATATGTACCCACACGCTTCCGCTCCCTCACTTCGAGCACATTTTAGCTAATTCCATCAGCTTACTCGGGTCGTGAGAGGCAGCCGGCGCCATAGAGAATCAAGGTACCCTTCGACTTCTCTCAAAGGTATCATTTTATTTAATAGTATTTGCCTATGTATTGTTTAAGTATGTATTTGTGCTATGTATTATATGATTTCCATATACACTTGAGCATGGTTCAGAGAAATAGCTGAAAACCTATATGTTACGGAATATAAATTTATTGTAACCATTTTTCCATTTCTGTACTTTAATTTATATTGTTTTAATTCACTAAGAGCCAGAATGCTGCGCTCGATATGAATTCTTCGTGTAATTCAATTATTGCGTGTAATTTAAATTGTAAATTGTGAAGCGCTCTGTCGGCTTGAATTACCCCTTGTATGAACATTAATTTAACGTTGTATCTATTTTATTGCTTCATACGTCATGACTGTTAAATGGAACACATGTGAGACGATTATATTTTTTCTAAAATCTAACTGTAAGCGACGCGAGGTCGAAACTCCTTGTTCAGCGCATTTAATTGAGCCATGCCTAAGTAGGGCCTGTTAGGTTGAGAATTATATCCAAACACGTTGCATCCACAGGTCGGCTCATGGTTCATGTTCACCCATGCCTCACCTGCATTAGCTTATTGGTGTAAGCGTGTCGAAATCCACTCTGAGGGCCATGCTGCAAAAATTCCAGTTCCTAGCCACTAACAAAGGGACATCATTCCTTATGCACCACGTGTGTCGTTAAAGGGGGACTGAGGGAACGAATCAGCATGACTGAGTGTTGAGACCAAGGACACAAAAATAGAGCTAAGTGCAAAATCAAGTGTACAGATCTCAAAGGAACACTTTTCTGGCAATTTAGATTGACAAAAATCAGGCATAGGCGCGTAAAGACAGAGTGAAGACTATTCGCGTTGCATTCGATTTATTGTTAATTTGTTAAACTTTATTAAATCTTATTTTCTTTGTTAATACCTCTTAGTAGTTGATTTCTATGCACAATAGACCAATTAGATTAATTCTTAGATTTGAATGGGGGCGGATGAGCAGAAAGATTGATGACGAGTGCATATTAATTTAGAGGGATTTAACTGTTTTCAAATCTAGCTAAAAGTTCGCAGTTTATTAGTCTGTAAATTTGTCGTCTGAACTACAAGACGCACTTTTAATTAGTCAGATAATAAATTGAGCAACCAGTCTGCGTAGAATATGAGAGGAAGAATTAATTATATTTAAAGTCTTTTAATTATTCTAAGCAGGGTCTTTAAATAAATACTGGAAACGTAACACACACGATGAGACAATAGGAGGGGAAATGGAGATGCGAGACAGGACATTATGCGCGATGAAGTAGTAAGAAGGAATCTCTTCATGAGAGACCAAACATTTTGCACAAGAAGATAACATAGCTCGGACAATTGTCTTCTTTAAATCAAATATTGCATGCATTCATATTTCACTTCATTTATCCTGTGGAGTTTTCATATTCATTATCAGCCTACCAAGTTCGTGTTTTGTAATTCATCAATTTATGTGATTTTTATTTTAGATGCATTTTTAATCTGTTGGCTATAATTATAATATTTACTTACCAAACTACATCTGTTAGTTTAATTATAATCTTTATTAGCCAAATTAAATCTGTTGGTTATTATTATAATCTTTACATGCCACACTAAATCTGTTGGCTTTAATTATAATCTTTATTAGCCAAATTAAATCTGCCTACCATCTTTCCAATTTCCAGCCGGGGACAATGTCAAGTTTAACTTTCCAATGGCATTCAGTACCACAGTTCTATGCTGGAGCTTGCTGGAGTTTCCAGACGCCTACAGACAGTCGGGTCAGCTGGATTACATGTATAGCTCCATTCGCTGGCCTCTGGAATATTTGGTCAAGTGTCACACTGGTCCTAACGAGTTGTACGTGCAGGTAAAAATATGAGTCTACCTTCCAAAGGAGAACATGTTCTGTGGGTAAGAGCTAAGAAACCGTGTTTTTCAGAAGAATTATAAAACAGAGATTTACAGGTATGAACGAAGAAATCATGTTCTACGGGTAAGATAAATGAGAAATCATTTTCTTCTTCTTTACGATCACTTCTTTTCCTCCACAGGAATTGCGTGGAAACTTTTCATCATCTTGATGTTCTCAGTTTCTGTAGAGTTCCTGTGGGGCCTTCCTCCTTACTCTGTTCTAGGAGGGTAGTAATGTTAAAAAATAAATTGGAAGATATATGGAAGTTATGGAATTAGTTTTCCACTTGCCTGTCATTGTTTACATTTTACTTGCTTGCTTTATTCTTGTGTCAGTTATTGTATGCATTGTTTTTCCTAGGAATTGAGTTAATATATTTATAGAATTTTTTTTTAATGTGAGGAAGCTATTTGTAACTTCCTTTAAGTTTGTGGTTTTCTTTTTTATTACTTATTGTGTAATGGTGTTTGTGTGGTGGATTTTATTAATATTTATTTCTATAGAAGGTGAAGTGTGTTTGTGTGAATGAGATATGTGAGGATGGCTTGGTGTATATGATTTTGGTGATATTTATTTGGAAAGAGTAGTGTTTGTGTGGTAACTGGTAAATGTAATAGTCTCATTGTGTCAGTCAAGCATAAACACTGTGACTGAAATATAATTATCTACAATAATCACTCACACACACACACACACACACACACACACACACACACACACACACACACACACACACACACTTTATATATATACATGTATTCACATTTCGTGAATTGAATACGTTCAAAAATTATTGTTATCATTTTGTATAATCATGATACGATAATCACTTCATGAAAACAGATCAAATGTCTATGTCGATAAGTGCTCTGCCTTTTATACTTCATTAGATTCTGGTATGTAAGGAAGTGCTCTACTGGCATCATGCAATATAAAAATACTTTAGAGATAATAGTTTGTATCTTCTGAGCTTCACACACATACGCGCGCGCTCGCGCGCATCTCAAAGAAAACTACAACAGAAATACCTGATTATCTTTGAGAAAATCTCTTATTGTTCATTACTCCGGGTAAAAAATGTATGCAGTGTAATTTTCTATATTATGAGACTATTGAAAAAATATTTAGCAATGATAATTGAATATCAGCAAGTCCTGCAAACCCCAAAGCTTGTGAAATCATAATTTTCAGTAGACATCTTGCTTATCGAATTAAACCCGCACTTAATATTTGGTGGGATCTCATGGTTAAATCCGTTCTTAAGTGTACTCAGTGACTGACTCATGCGTTGTCTGTTCCAGTTACTCTGTATCCTGTCTGTTCCAGTTGCTCTACATCTTGTCTGTTTCTGTATCCTGTCTGTTCCCGTTGCTCTACATCTTGTCTGTTTCTGTATCCTGTCTGTTCCAGTTGCTCTACATCTTGTCTTTTTCTGTATCCTGTCTGTTCCAGTTGCTCTACATCTTGTCTGTTTCTGTATCCTGTCTGTTCCAGTTGCTCTATAAACTGTCTGTTCCAGTACCTTTTCTGTTTATATCCTCTGCTCTAGTTACTTTGCATCTTGTCTGTTATAGTTACTTTGCTTCATATCTGTTCTAGCCTGTATCCCGTCTGTTCTAGTCAGCCCGTATCATGTCTGTTCTAGTTAGCTTGTATCATGTCTGTTCTAAGTCAGCCTGTATCCTGTCTGTTCTAGTCAGCCTGTATCCTGCCTGTTCTAGTTACTCGTATCCTCTCTGTTCTAGTTAGCTTCTATTTCTGCCTGTTCTAGTTACTCGTGTCCTCTCTGTTCTAGTTAGCTTCTATTTCTGTCTGTTCTAGTTACTCGTATCCTGTTTGTTTTAGTTACTTTGAAATCTGATAAAGACAACGTTTTGCGTGATGTCATGTTTTCAGCCTCAAATTGAAATTACTTACAGCAGTAAGGAATGTATGCCGACAGCGAACGACTTTGCTTGTGTCATCTCGCAGTTTGTCAGTCAGCATGTTTGTTTTGTCATCCCGCAGTTTGTCAGTCAGCATGTTTGTTTTGTCATCCCGCAGTTTGTCAGTCAGCATGTTTGTTTTGTCATCCTGCAGTGTGTTAGTCGACATGTCTCACTTGTCATTTTGCAGTCGCCGATGTAATCTGGTTGTATCGACTAAAATACTGGCTGCGTGAAATTATCGGATCATTTCTTTCTAAGATATAAACGTCTTTTTAAGGAGGGAGGACGCTTTTAATCAGAATGGATGGGTGTGTGTTTGGTGCGAATAGTTAGATAGATAGATTTGCTGTTTGTGTGTGTGTGTGTGTGTGTGTGTGTGTGTGTGTGTGTGTGTGTGTGTGTGTGTGTGTGTGTGTGTGTGTGTGTGTGTGTGTGATGCAAATCAGTTCGATTATACGGCTTTTTTTTAGTACGGCTGAAGAAAGAATAATAAATACTTATTTCTTTAAAATAGGTTTCGATAGCCTTTCTTTAAAATATAAATATGGAATTATTCTTTTTAAAATTAGAAATCGAGAGTGTTTCTATTAAAAAATATATTAATTATGGAATTATTTTTTTTTAAAAAAGAAATCGTGAGAATTTCTATAAATTATAAATATAGAATTATTTTTAAATAGAAATCGAGAGTATTAAACATTTTCTCTGGCAGGTTGGTGACGGAGGTGTGGACCACGGTCAATGGACAAGCCCTGAACTCATGGACCAAAACCGACCTGCCTTCAAAATTGATGCTGCTCATCCCGGAAGTGACGTAGCTGGGGAGACGGCTGCAGCTATGGCATGTGGCTATTTGGCTTTTAAAACCAAAGGTAATACAGAAAATTCCAAGATAGAGAAGAATTATCTCAGGTCCATTGATTTCGCTCCCTAGAGCAAAGACTGTCTGTTAAAATAATGACTTAAATGTCAGAGAAATCAGAATTGGAAGCTTGACAAGAAAAATCAGTACTTTGTGCACATGGAAAACGGTGATTCACATAAGGTACCATGTGGTCACTAGCACTGAGAGCTCGGCACGAACACAGTCATGGATGTACACAGGGTACCGTCGTATACTAGCTGAAACATAAAGATGGCGTCAGTTCCACTTAAATGACTATGCAGTAAGATTTTGTTAGGAGCTCTTTTGTATTTGTCGGCAACAGCAACGCATTTTCTTTAGCCCGCTGAAAGCGCCTTTGTCCACCACACAGAAAAAGGCCTTACGGTTGATGAGATATCAGTAAACTTATATTTGTTGCATAGCATGTTATCCTTACTCTTCATAATCATTTAAATAATTATATAAAGCACATTAGTTTTTATGTTGACGTAGCAGTAGAAGTAGACAACTGAATAATGACTGTGGTAGTGTGTTAGTAGTAATAGTGGTGGCAGTGGTAATATATAATTAAATCATGTATATTGTAATGGGGATTTTTATGACGCTTTTTAATACTAGTCATCGTGCGACCTAATTATATGCACATGGACGTTATTTATCTAAATAATTACATAAGTTATTTGAGATAATACATCATTAGTTACTCTGTTGAGTCCAAGATTATATATGTTCTTTGACCTTATGTCTCAGATCCAACATTCGCCAACACACTTCTGACGCACGCTAAA
Source organism: Sinotaia quadrata (assembly GCA_028829895.1). Classification (NCBI taxonomy): domain Eukaryota; kingdom Metazoa; phylum Mollusca; class Gastropoda; order Architaenioglossa; family Viviparidae; genus Sinotaia; species Sinotaia quadrata. Next base: position 66,804,468 of record CM054179.1, read on the forward strand.
CAAATCTACGACTTTGCTAAGAACCACAAGGGCATCTATTCTGCTAGTGTCAATGCTGCTGCAGCTTACTATCAGTGAGTTGTCTCCAATTGCGTCACTTAGGCCATACTTGTACCATGTATTAATATATTAGTTTGTATTATACTTCTCTCAATAAAATCCTTAAACATTATTGCCTTGAATATATTCGCAAATACTGTTCGATCTAATGAAACAAGTTAAATAGATTACAGCGAATTTTAATGTTCATAGTAATATCTTTGTTCATAGTAATATCTTTGTTCACAGTAATATCTCTGTTCATAGTAATATCTGTGTTCATAGTAATATCTTTGTTCACAGTAATATCTCTGTTCATAGTAATATCTTTGTTCATAGTAATATCTTCAATCACCGGACGATAACTTGCATCCATCTAAATCATGTTTATTTTAGAATATATTGTTCATTGTTTTTTTATGAAATTTTCTTTAAAATCCACAATAATTTTATTTTACTAAAATAAAATTCGGCGATTTTTTAATGTGCAGAGTGTATCAATAAATAGTAATCTCTTTTATAGGCTCCGATATAGCATTTCTAAAAATATAATTTAGCATCTACTGCACTGAATGTAGGGGCAAAAATGTTGTCAGTAGATCAGTAGGCCTACATACGAACCACATTGAATGACCTGTGTTAATGAAATTGTGTAACTCGGAGGGGGGGGTGCCTTGCAGTCTAACTAAATGAGTCATTTAACTCTGGCATGTTTTTCAAATATTTTTCATGCTGACATTTTAGTAATTGGGTTTTCGTCTCTGGTTTTATCATTCTGCTGTATGTAACACTTGTATATTTGTTTGTTTAATATATCTTATTGCGTCGTTTTATCATTCTGCTGTATGTAACACTTGTATGTTTGTTTGTTTAATATATCTTATTGCGTCGTCTATCGCTAATATTTTCAGCTGATTAATTAATGGGTTTCAGTCTCAGATGTTCTAACTAGAAATCTGTTTTGTATATGCATTTATTTTATATTTGGAATATAAATGTGGGCCGGTTTTAATTTATTTATTTTAATTAATTGCTGACCTATTCAATAAGTGGGCTTCTGTTTCAGATCTTCTAACTATACAGACGAACTGACTTGGTCAGCAGCCTGGCTACAGAAAGCCACGGAAGACAACTCTTACCTACATGATGCAGAGACTACTTACGCTTCTGGCGCTGCCTGGGGCTTTGCTTGGGATGAAAAACTGTTTGGAAACATGGTTAGGACAAAATTACGAAGTGGACTTAATTTTCCCTTAAACAGCTGTCATTAAATTATATTATGTATTCTAACTTTGAATATGATATTAGTTTTGTTGACAAGAAACAGCAACTAATAAAATGACAGGGTGGACTGCTGACATAGTATTCGCGTGCGTTAAATAAAAAGGTTATCAATTTGTGTTGCGTTCCAGTAAACACATCATCATTTTCACTCAAGAACTAAAGCTTAGGTGGGGGGTTTGCTTCTATTTGAAAAAGTGGAATGAACCTTTTTAACCATTTCCGGTCCAACTTTTAAAGCATTTATGACAATTTTTCTGAAAATGTATCCGCTTTTTGTATATAGACAAAAATATTTGTTCGAAACATGATGAAATGGTAAGAGAGAAAAAAAATGAACTTGTTAACAGAGTTATCATCCCTTACCATCTTCTGCTATTCACTTACGTTATCTTTAAGGGCTGAACTCGTCGTTGATCAGCTGAAAGGTTGAAGATTGCAATATATCTGACTGGCTGTTTCTAAATGAGAATTTATTTTAAACACAATGATGCTTATTCTCCATGTTAGTAAGAAAACCATTCTTGAACTCTATCTCTTCCATACGAGACTCAATCACTATGGGGTTTCTAATAAATTATAGTCTAATATTTATTTTACTTCATAATTTACTCCGTAATGGAGTGAACAGATGCGTGTTGAAGTGACGTCAGTCATATTCATCTTAAGTCGGGTTCGATGTTTGCGTTATAAGAACTGCGATGCGAATAATTTATCGTCTCAATCGTCAGACTGATTGGGGTAGAGGTAGATATAACGCGTTACTTTTTCAAGAAAGATTTTGTGGTAACTAAAGTAAATGACTGGCTACTAATTTGCAGGTTTTAATTTTAATTTTTTATTATTTTTTTTTTTTTTGGGGGGGGGGTCTGTTCTTCAGCTTTGAAAATTTATTTTAATTTTCATTTCATACATTTTAATAACACCATATATATTGCAGGTGCTTTTATATGACGCTACCCATAACGATATTTATAGAAATGACATCATCGCGACTATGACGTCATGGTCGAAAGCCGGAGGAATGACATACACACCCAAATGTCTGGCATTCCGCCTCCAGTGGGGCGCTCTCCGTTATGCTTGTCAGTAATCTAATGAACGTTAACATTGTCAGTAATCTAATGAACGTTAACATTGTCAGTAATCTAATGAACGTTAACATTGTCAGTAATCCAATGAACGTTAACATTGTCAGTAATCTAATGAACGTTAACATTGTCAGTAATCTAATGAACGTTAACATTGTCAGTAATCCAATGAACGTTAACATTGTCAGTAATCTAATGAACGTTAACATTGTCAGTAATCTAATGAACGTTAACATTGTCAGTAATCCAATGAACGTTAACATTGTCAGTAATCTAATGAACGTTAACATTGTCAGTAATCTAATGAACGTTAACATTGTCAGTAATCTAATGAACGTTAACATTGTCAGTAATCCAATGAACGTTAACATTGTCAGTAATCTAATGAACCTTAACATTGTCAGTAATCTAATGAACGTTAACATTGTCAGTAATCTAATGAACGTTAACATTGTCAGTAATCTAATGAATGTTAACATTGTCAGCAGTCTAATGAACGTTAAATTTGTCAGTTATCTACAGAATATTAAATTTTTTAGTAGTCAAATTAATATTAAATTTGTCAGTAGTCTAATGAATATTAAATTTATCAGTAATGAATATTTAATTTACGTCATTATAAGTTGTGTGTGACTCTTTTAAATAGTGTCTGAAGTCGCGTAAATAATATAATTCATATTAATTTTATATTGAGATCCAAATATAAAAAGCGAAGACGCCTCTCAACATATCAATTCATCTCGCAAAAACAAGAGTTACCCTCCCACCGAGCTTGTATATTTATGTATAGCTCATTGGGAGAAATAAGCAAATTTCTTCCTCAAGATTACATAATGTCATATATGACATCTAAATTTTAAACATCACCTGAGTTAAGTACATCCTTGAAAACCGCCTTGTATTATTTTTTTTCCATTTCTTCATCTTTAGGCCGGTCTCTTGCTATCCACCGCTTTAAAATTCATTGCCCTCCATAATGATGTATGCCAGTGGTCTTTCTCAAATGAACAGTAACCGTTGCTAGAGTAACATACGTAGCCTTGCGTGTAATGCCTGCATAAAATGTCTCTACAATCGCTGATATTTATTCATGTCCCTGTACAGATTTGCAGGACTCTTGGGCTCCTGAGAACTGTAATGAAATCTAAGAGCTGGACTTTTTTAACTTGCACAATCGAATTACTTTGTCCTCTCTATTTAATTTACATATGAGTTTGTAGGTACGTACTTACTTTCCATCAATTTATTTGCTTCGAAATAAATAAATACATTTTGAAAATATGATTTCGAAGTTTAACAATCAAGTGTGTTCTATATTTCGTCAAAGAAGATTTTTCACTTAAAACATTGCAAATGATTGTTGTAAATATATTCTAAAGTTGGTGTTCCGTATTGGTAAACATTTCGCCTTGAAGTGCCACATGAAAATTTTGTTTCAAAACTGGAAGATGTTTGCTTATCTTGGTACATGCAATACACATCAGATTTTTTTAAAATATTCATTCCAGCCAATACTGCGTTCGTTTCACTACTTGCGGCAAAGCGTGGAATCAACGCTGCCAATTATCAACAATGGGCCATGTGTCAGATCCACTACGCCCTTGGAGACTCAGGTCGCAGCTTCGTTGTCGGCTATGGTGTAAACCCACCAACCCAGCCCCACCACCGAGCAAGGTATGTTTTACATGTTAATCAGAGTAGTCGCCCTAAAATACAAGGGTTATCAATGTTAATGAAGAGTTCAAGCTAACTCAGAGGACTCAAGAGATAATTCATGGTAAATCCCAGAACACTACACATTATTCTGGGAATGGACCAAGGGAAGTAAATCCCAGAACACTACACATTATTCTGGGAATGGACCAAGGGAGATTTCTATCAGTTCTCCAACCACAACTGAGAGGTGCAGATTATCGGAAACATTGATAATTTCTTTCTTGCGGTTGAGAAGCCCTCACCTAATCACATAAATAATTTTAGAGACAAAGAAGAAAAAACCTGTTAACAGTATGAGTGAGTGAGAGTCGTTCTTTGAGAATAACGAATAACAAAAACATGGTTGGTTGGTTGGTTGGTTTGCTGTATCATTTTTGAGACTTTTGGGGTGGTAAGCCTTAGATTTGTGTTTTTTAGATCAATTGTGTTTGCTTTCTATTTTTGCTTTTCTTTTCTTTTTGCAGGGTGATAGGGTTATTCATTTCCATTGTTTTGAGACATTTTTATTCTTTTTGGGGCGTGGGGGTGAGAGAGGAGGGGTGAAACTTTTTATCTTTGTTGTTAAGTTTTTTTCTATTTATAGAACAATCACCTCAGAAAAACTAAAATTTAAATTTAATTTGATTACTATATCGACGTACTTTCTTTTAGTTCCTGCCCCTCTCGACCAGCCCCTTGTAACTGGGAGGCTCAGCAAAACCCCGGCCCCAATCCGCACGTGTTGTGCGGTGCACTGGTGGGCGGGCCAGGGGCCAACGACGACTACGTCGATTCCCGCATTGATTACATTCACAACGAAGTCGCCACGGACTACAATGCTGGTTTTCAGGGCGCCATTGCTGGTAATTTTGGTCTCGTACTGTGACAATCAAATGTGTGTCTCTGTTGAGGTGGGACGTGAGGGAGACGTGTGCTGGGTACAATGTGTGTCTCTGTTGAGGTGGGACGTGAGGGAGACGTATGCTGGGTACAATATGTGTCTCTATTGAGGTGGGAGGTGAGGGAGACGTGTGCTGGGTACAATGTGTGTCTCAGTTGAGGTGGGACGTGAGGGAGATGTATGCTGTTGACATTGCATGTCCTCTCCATTTATGTATAGCTCAGTGATCAGAATAGTTAACCTTGTGACCTTCATATCATAATGCTAGTTTTACAATCAATGACAGACCCTCCCAACACAAATGGTCGCAGAAAACTATTTCTCTTTTCCTTCTCCCTCAATTCTTCCACTTTTGCCATGGTCTTCAATACCCAGCGCATTAGTGGAAAACATACACTATTTTACTAAATAAGTGTAAAATAAAATTACTTCAACTTCGAAAAAATTAACAAATCATTTGAAGAAAAAAAGTTGTCCAAGAGTAGTGGGAGAATTTGTATATTTTTCACGGAGATCAGCACTCAGCAGTAAATATTAATTGCCTTATCTGTGTCATCAAGCAAAGAGTACAACGTACGTCACCACTATGACGCAATGCACCAAAAGTATGACGCAAAAAGAAACTATAATGATAAAAATGTGTGTAGGTTTTAAAACAAAAAGAAACTATAATGATAATATGTGTAGATTTAAATATAAAATCTATAATGATACTCTGCGTAGGTTTAAAACATAAAGAAACTATAATTATAATGTGTGTTGGTATAAAACTAAAAGATGATGATATGCATAGTTTTCAAACTTAAAGAAACTCTAATGATGATGTATATAGGTCTCTAACAAAGGAAATTATAATGGTATAATATATTCAGTGCATTTTTTGGATAAAAGTTTTACATGAATAACACGTGTCAAGCTCAACCCCGATATTTTAAGAAATTCTTTGTGTGTAGCACCATGGATCATGTCACCTTTTGTCTTTCTCACAGGTCTCCTCCAACTAGCCATTGATCATGCGCTACCAGATCCGACACACTGTGGGTCATGCTGACCTCCACACTCGCCAGCGAAACAGAGGCCATATACGTTTATTCGATTAGATAGATAGATAGATAGATAGATAGATAGATAGATAGATAGATAGATAGATAGATAGATAGATAGATAGATAGATAGATAGATAGATAGATAGATAGATAGATAACGTGTGGGAGATTGTGGGTAATGATCTCACGTTTTGGATACAGCTTGCTAACGCAGAGTTCAAACTTGGACAAAGGATTTGTGGAATTATCATTTCAAAGAGTACGTTATATGGTTTATTGTCATCCATAAACACTGGTTAATGCGATCTTTGCTTTGTGTCAAAAAGTGTTCTCCAGTGTTGGTTTTTTTTTAATTATTTGTTTACTGTCATCCATAAACACTGGTTAATTGCGATCTTTGCTTTATGTCAAAAAGTGTTCTCCAGTGTTGGTTTTTTAAAATTATTTGTTTGCTGGCTCTTTTTCCATTTTGCTCTTGTTCGTGTAAAAGTGTTGAACTTATTGATGAACTGTTCTGGTTACAGAAAAATATAACGTTTGTTGAATGCGAGGTAGAAGCTTTGCGATCTGTTGCTTTCAAAAATGTGGTATCATAAATAAAATAAGCAACTGTTTATAAAACAATAATTTAATAAATAAAATAAGTAAACATCTTCAATCATTTTGTTTAAGGCATATTGTTTCAAAAGTTAATTTTGCTTGATTTTTTTAAATTTTATTGAACGAAAAATGGGGTGTGGATATTTCTTTGCATAAAAGACTTTATACATTTGTAAAAGATTAAAGCTATCACGTACAGGAAAACAATGTACATTCTGACAAAACGCATATTATCACACGTCTGCGTTACGTGGTGACTACTTATGAAAGCTTTAACAATTTATCGTCAAACAAAACTTATAAAAGTCGATAAAGCTTTAACAATTTATCGTCAAACAAAACTTATGAAAGTCGATAAAGCTTTAACGATTTATCGTCAAACAAAACTTCTGTGATATAATTCTTCTCACGTTTACCTTATTTTAATGAAATATTTACCCTGAATGTATCTCTTGAAGACTCTTGTCTACAATTTCCTGTTTAACTCCTTACTAAATCTGTATTCTTTTGAAGACTCTTGTCAACAATTTCCTGTTTAACTCCTTACTAAATCTGTATTCTTTTGAAGACTCTTGTCTATAATTTCCTGTTTAACTCCTTACTAAATCTGTATTCTTTTGAAGACTCTTGTCTATAATTTCCTGTTTAACTCCTTACTAAATCTGTATTCTTTTGAAGACTCTTGTCAACAATTTCCTGTTTAACTCCTTACTAAATCTGTATTCTTTTGAAGACTCTTGTCAACAATTTCCTGTTTAACTCCTTACTAAATCTGTATTCTTTTGAAGACTCTTGTCAACAATTTCCTGTTTAACTCCTTACTAAATCTGTATTCTTTTGAAGACTCTTGTCTACAAGTTCCTGTTTAACTCCTTCCTAAATCTGTATTCTTTTGAACTAGAAGCTCTAGTGAGTTTGGACACTAGCTTCCGTGTTCTTTTCACGGCTCTTGCAGGTGAAGAAATTTATATAGTGACTTTCTATCTCTGCAAGGCTTGGTTCTGTATATAACTTTTTTTCCCCTGAATCTATGTTCTCTTGAATGGCCCTGAATACTCAAGATCAGTTATAGTATTCTTCTACTTGGCTCTTTAAAATAAAGGGATATTTACACGGAACATAAGTCTCTGAAAACTTGTTTTACACGTAGAATATTTTGTTCTGGTCTTACTGAGTCTGTTTACTTGTACGGATCTGATGACTGAAAGATCGTTGAAAAGGATGTACTCTTTTACTTTGGCGGATCTGATGACTGAAAGATCTTTGAAAAGGAAGTATTCTTTTACTTTGGCGGATCATGGTTGAATGTACAGGGAGAAACAAGAAGGAAGGATGGATGGATAGAAGGGTGGGTGGGTGGGCGGGCGGATGGATGAGTGGATGGGTAGACAGAAGAGAGACAGGAGAGATTGATGGATGGAGAGAGAAAGAGATGACAAATAAATTGATAGATAAAGAGAGAGAGAAAAAAGTACATAACAGAAGCTTTAATAATATTGTTATTTAACTTTCATGATAACCTTAAACTTGGATAAATAATATTGTTATTTAACTTTCATGATAACCTTAAACTTGGATAAATAATATTGTTATTTAACTTTCATGATAACCTTAAACTTAGATAAATAATATTGTTATTTAACTTTCATGATAACCTTAAACTTGGATAAATAATATTCGGCTTATAAAAGCAAACGTCCTTCCTGTCTGATCAGATTCCATTCAACAATAAAAGATACAATAAAACCCACATATCACATTTCTGTTTTAAAACATGAATGGCAAATAAAAGCATCCAAAGCATTCCATGTTTAGCAAACGGCACAACGGAATTTATCAAAAGGCTTAACGACATCGACAGATAGCATCGTTAAGAACGAGAGCATCTTTTATTTCGCCATTACAGTTTTTTACCACGGTCATCTGAAGTTCCGCCATTTGAGACTGGCTCCGTGTTACATTTCACTGCACCTCGAGCTAGTAGTGAAAACAATTTTAAAAGTGTTGAATGAAATAATTTTGTAGTTCATTTTTTTGTGTAAAAAATAAGTAAAATAATGTAGGTGGCGATCGATGGAGCAGAAGATGGTCGGGGGATAATTAAAAAATGCTTCTGCAAACTCGTTAAACAATCTAGCGTCGATATTTGGAATAGCATTAAATAATAATATTTTCTTTTATAGTTGTTTTAGTAGTCATGAAAAAAACATGGACGGATAGATAGATAGATAGATAAATAAATAGTTGGAGAGAGAGAGAGAGAGAGAGAGAGAGAGAGTTGGATAGATAGACAGACAGATCGATCGATCGATGGATGGATGGATGGATGGATATGATTGCCTGATCCCATTCATCCGTGATTTTATCTGTGGTTTTATTTTTTATTTTAATTCACATTTAAAATCAAACATAGTTCTGTATAGTTTCTCATATCCGAAATGACTTACGGCTTGAGAAAGGTCTTTTGTCTAATTTTATAACGTCGACGTATATTTTGTGATCTCATGATCTCATGTCTTAGACAAATCCATTGTGATACACACAAACTTCAAACGCTGAAATTCAATAATTAAACAAATTTCATATTATCGGCTTGTTAGCCAATTTATGCAAGAAAATTGGTGTAACAATTAAATATCTATTCTTTTTTTCAAACAAAGAATGTTCGTATTTAATGTATAAGGTTCCTTATTTGATCAATTTCACCTTGTTAGTGTAGTGTACTGCAAACGATAATGGCGTCCTTTGAAATTGACCCATAACGAAAGATATCGCGTTGTTCGTCATTCAGTACAGTTATGAACTGTCACGCAAACCGGCTTGGCAACCGGAAGTTAGTGCTGACAACGTCCAGCCATTTTGTGATGCGCAAAGTTGATTGATTAATGCATTCGATAGGCTGAGCAAGGCAAACTATGTAGTGTGTGGCGGCCATGCGTAGTGTTGCCGTGTTTCAATACTACAAATACACAGTTTCTTTTGAATATTTGCGAGCTTCATGTTGTAGTCTGAAATTTACAATTAGTTCACGGTCAAGCCAAAAATAAATGGGTCCTTTTTCTTTTAATTCATCATCAAAATAATTATTATTGTAAGTTAAACCTCGCATGTCAATAAAATTAAGATAATCTCATTTCAAATTATATTACTTCAAAGTTGTAATTGGAAATCTGATTGGTGATTGCGGAAGTTGATTGGGAGGAGTTGAATCTGATTAGCGATTAGGGGATTTGACTGAAGGACTTGGATGACAGGAACAAATGCAACTTAATAAAAGGAAGCTGCATCAAGCAAGAATATTTAAGCATTCTTTTTAAGCATCATAAATGTCGCCTACACAAATTTATGCCAAAAGAAAGAGACAAAAATAGACCATCGATTTAGACTACGTTCGTGCCTAATGCTATTGGGAATGTGGTCAAACGTTGTAAGATACGTGTAATTAACAACTCGCTGCAATTGAAGCAAATTATCCGGATAGTCATTAACCATGCTGCTACAAATAAACCGACACCATCCAACCCATTCACACACACCCCTTTCCCGCCCACACAAGTCCTAGACTTGTCGTTGAAAAAAGACATAAATATGAACTCTCAGAAGTTATGCTAACCAATTAACCTGAAGGTTTATATAGAGCCTTAGCATCCATTCATCGCAGTGTCGTGACTAGCTCTCTAGACAGTATTCTGGAATCCTGCAAGCTGGCTCTGGCACTGCAGGCAAAGAGGTGGTGAACAAAACGCCCTCTAGAAGTCGACGGAAGCTTTCAGATCGTGTATTTCGTGTAAACTAAAACAATTCTTTTAAAGGACAATTTACATCAAAGATAACCAAAACTACGGTAAGAAATTGCTTGATTTCATTTTAAAGTCTGTTATTTATTCAGGCTTTCTTTTTCGAATTCTTGCGAATTTTTGACATATATGTTGCCTCCTTCCACAAATTCTGGATGGAGACTTGTTTCTTTTGTTAACAGTGTGGGCGAGAGTAGAGAGAAGGGATGTGGAAAAGTTGACGTCAGACTATGGGGTAGTTATTCCACCCCCTTGATTGATTGTCTCAGTAAACCTGTTAATCTTCGGTTAAAAAATGTCCACACACATCAGCACAGACATGTGCATACAAATCGACTGTTTTTATTTTAAAATCAGTTATTTTTATCTCCCTTTCATTTTGATGTACAAATAAGTGTGTGTGTGTGTGTGTGTGTGTGTGTGTGTGTGTGTGTGTGTGTTTGTGTGTGTGTGTGTGTGTGTGTGTGTGTGTGTGTGTGTGTGTGTGTGTGTGTGTGTGTGTGTGAAGGGCGAAATAATACTCTACAGTTTGAGTCAATCTGCAAGTAGTGAGAAAGGGCCAATGAAGGACTACAGTAACGCAAGTGATTTAACAAGAATTAAAAACAGTACGTAATAAATTTTCAATAAAACAAACAGTTGTCAAGGAAACAGAAGGCTCGTGACAATATGAGGCCAAAGACAAACCGCTATCGAGATTAAACATCAAAGTTAAATACATAATGCGTAAATCCAACCATAAATATATATATATTACTTTTAGAGAGACATGGATGGATGGATGGTGGGGAGAGAAAAGTATATAAACAGTAAGAGATGATTATTGAATGAGTGTCAATGTCAACAAAGACAAAAAGCAATTAAACAAAACAGTTTTCAGCACTGGATGGAAGATTACACAGATGACTGATATTGTAAAGGGTCACGTAGTAGTACTTTTCAAATACCATAAATAAATTGTATATTAACTCTAAACTTGTCCTCAATGTTGCCAATATTAGGTGGTGGTGGTGAATTTGATGAGGAATATGGAGGTGGTGGTGACATTATTTGGTAAACATCTTACTTTTTGTGGACAGATCAACTTCGAGTCATTGGTGTGAGGAAAAAATGTTTTCTGTTCATCTTTTGCTTTTCTTCACGGTCCTGCTGTTCTGCAGTTGTCTGATTGTCGGCGCTCCCACGCAGGTAAATGAACATTTCCTTATTACGTTTTAGAATACGTACATTACCGTATCTTACTGCTATCTTCCTATATTCATTGCCTTCAAGTTCACCTCGCTAAAGAAGATAAATAAGCAGGTATTTGGATACTTATGCAAAAATAGAATAGTAAAATTATTTATCGCTCTGTTATTGAAATATTAAAAATATAAGTTAAAGGTCTATATGCAGCATAGTGGGTTGATTGTTTGACTGGCTACTTTTGTTTTCAAAGGAAAAAACTTAGTTTTAAAGAAAGAGTTTCTTAACCGCGGTCCCGCGAAATCCTCAGGTTCCGCAAGAGATCGCAAACCCCGAGAGATGGTAACTGGAAAAAATAAACGTCTTAGATATAAGAATTTTTATGCAGAGATCTGAAAATTATTTCAAGGTTCCTCCATGGTTAAAAGGTTGAGAAAGACTGGACTGGAGTGTTTGACTAGCAACGTTTTGTTTTCAAAGTAACAAATTTAGTGTTTAGATTGTTTGACTAGCAACGTTTTGTTTTCAAAGTAACAAATTTAGTGTCTAGATTGTTTGACTGGCATTTCTATAGTAACCAGCCAATCCCAAGAAGGATTTAACATTTGTTATGGAGAGGGGTCTCTCAATCTCTTTGAGTTCTCCCACTTTTTATGCCTCTAGCCACAACAGACCTTGTCCCAAATATTCAAGTTTGAATTATCCAAAGAAACATTTGGTTGGTCGAGCAGTAAGATTACATTCCTTCAAAAGCTGGAATAACTTCCGTAACACTTGGATGTTCTTCCAGGGTCTGAGTAGCCACCTAAATGTTGTCCATGAAGTTAGAGACAGATTCCTCTCACATGGGTTCAATGGGTGTTTATTATGTTTGTGTGCGTTTTGTCTTCCAAGTCACAAGTACAGCTCGTCACGACGCACATCCTGAATAAATAAGTCACCGTTTCGCACTTTATTTCTGATAGTTCCTTTCGCCTGTTTCTTTTTATTTGACCCACGCCGCGAAATGCAAAATTGCCTCTCGCAATGAAAATGCATGTAAGAGGAGATAATCGTCAGCCAGACTGTCACAAAGTGAATATACACAATAATAGATTTTTCTTGTTTGTTTCGTGACTGCAGGATTCTGATGCGAAGAACTTGATAGCGACGGCCGTTCTAGAGGATCTGGATGAAAGTCTTAGGCACAGCGGCCTGCCGCCAATGACCGACGATGCTATTGCATCACCGGTTGTCATGACAAACCAGCACCTCTTTCCTAGTAATGCGCAACCAGATCTACAGAGCAAACCAAGGTGGCTTAATCTTTTAGAATTCAAAGACTCTGTCAAATCCCATATTTCTTCAGCCCTTCCGGAAGAAAGACGGCTCTTGAAGAGGACTGTGGACCCCATTTCCAGGGTCAGAGGGTTCGGCAGCACAAGTCCCGGCTTTTGGAGCAACAGCTTGGGAAGATACGATGATCAGTTGGTGTTTACGTTCGAATCTCTGTATCCGGCTATTGCCCGTAGCTTGCGAGGCAACAGTTGACACAAAGCTTACTCTTGGGACCGTTCAGAGAACCGTCAACAACCTGCTCATTTTCCATTGAATAAAGTATAGTTCTTACAGCTGTGCAATCATTGCAATATGTGTGAACATTCACAACCTACGTCTATAGAGAGTGATGTTAAGAGTCGTCTAATAACTACCTGGCAGAATATACCGACTTTGTATAAATACATAAACATACACACACACACACACACACACACACACACACACACACACACACACACACACACACACACACACACACACACATACATGTGCACATACACATACACATACACACACTCACACACACACACACACACACACACACACACACACACACACACACACACACGCATTCAAAACACCTTTTTACATAGAGAGTGATGTCTAGAGTCAAACAGTACCATTTACACAATCATAATATCCTCTTAGAAACATTCAGAACATCCATATGGAACATTCACAATACCAATATACAAACATTCATAGTACTCACTTCCATAATGAGAAATGCAAAGTCACATAATAGCATTTCAACATTAATAAAATCCATTTACATTCATGACACTCTAACAAAGTATAAACAAACACACAAACATTCATAGTACCCAGTTCCACAAGAAGAGTGCTAAACAAACACATAAACATGCTAGTACCCACTTCCATAAAGAGGAGTGCTAAAAAGTCATGTAATAGCATTTCAACGTTAATAAAATTTACTTACTCATGACACACTAGCAAAATATTAGCACACAATCACACACCTATTTATATATAATATTTTGAGTCTAGTAATAACATTTACACATTCATAATACCCATAAACAAACATTTATAACATCCATTAACATAGAGAAAAATGTAAATATTTATATAATATTTTAAACTTTCATATCATCTATATACAAACATCCATAGTACCCAGTTAACATAAATTTGAATGCAAAAATTCCAGTAGTAACATTTAAACTTTGTTAACGCTCTTATGATGAGTAAAGCATACATTCATAACATCAGTTTATCTCGCATTATGCTTTGTGTAAAAACATTTAAACATTCATAATATTCCAATGCTGTGTAAGCACACAAAGTTTAAGTTTGTTTTAAGTTTGCACACTAATCCTATAATGTATATTTTTCTTTAATATGAGCTGAAAATAAAATACATTCTGAACCCTCATTTACTAGTTTTTGTTGTGTAAGCTCTGATTTAGAAATAGTGAAATATATGATAATAATAAATAATAATAGTCTAAAAATGTTTAGATTTAAACCAAGCATTTGTGTTCATTCATTAAATTCAAAGCATTTAAAATGTTTAGATCTGAAGGAAAATATTTGTTTCTGTTGTGACAATGGAGTGCAGATTTACTCTGGAAGAAATGCTCAAGACCTCAACAAACAGAATTTATATTACTTTTAATTAAATTGAGGACATTGCAAATAACACTGTAAAAAGAACACACATACACATTTAGAAAAGGAAACAGCAAATAGCTATCAAACCAAGAATGCAGTTTCAGTATTTTAATATAACTTCAATTAAATCATTTAACAGTGTTTTCTTATAACTTCAATGAAATCATTTGACTTCTTAAATCTAATAGTATATATGGGCATTTATTTTCTCTGTATTGCTATCGCACATTTATTGAAATAAGTTGCATGTATTTACAAAGAAGTGAAGAGTATTATTTAATTATTTATTAATTTATTTTAAATATAACAAAACAATCATTCAGTCTCTCATTTATCTCTCTCTCTCTCTCTCTTTTTACAGAAGTTGAGAATCAATCTATATGTTCTCACGAATAATGTATGTTTATTATCTTGCTCAGTTACCAGCAGAATCTTAACAGAGACAACAGGTTCTGATTTTGTCAAGAACAAGTTTTAAGAACACAAACAATAATTTCAACACATTTCTAAGCAAGATCCATTGTAAGTGTGCTAGTAAGTGGGAAGAATAAAGTACATATTACACATCACAATCAAAACCACAAATATGCTGATGAAAACTCATTAAAATAACATTAACTTATGCAGTGAAATTTTAAAAAATAGTGCCATTTCTATTTAAATAATTATGTATTATGAATATTATATAATGTACAAATACTATTTTCATAAAAATTAGTTTTACTTGTTTCCTTAAATATATTCACATTAATATAACTGAAACACAACATTATAAGTGAAACACATTTTGATCTGTGTGTTTGTGTATGTGTATGCACATGCATGTATGTATGTGAATTTAGAAATAAATAAAACAGGAAAAGTATTGATCTATGTCAATAAAACATTTTTTAAAATTTTGTTAAATGCCCATAATTGCTCATTTTAACTGAAGTATAGAGCAAATATTACACAAACAAGTATTCACAAATTGCTTTGTGTTGTGTGTGTGTGGTCCACATAATGAATGAAGAAAACAGGATACACAAACAAGCCCAAAATATATTTACTAAAAGGATGACTTTCACACAAAATGTTAACACTCAAAATACAAAAACAACAATGGTGAACTTGATGTTACACCCTCCTGTATTGATGACATGTGTATAATGTTTCACCACAGATTAAATGTAATGTAAAAACATTATTTATTACATAATTATTAACATTTACAACTCCTACAGCTCTTCAAATGAAGTGCCTATACAATATGTTAATGATGTCATAAAACTGCTATTTTGTAGAGAAACACTTTATAAATACAAATTTTATGTTTTGATTAATTTCCCAATATAATTTCTCAGTTTTAAGTATTTAAATTGTTTTTCTCCCAGAGCTGCCACATTTATTTGTTTGTATAAGGAAAAGATAGTTTGAAATATGAAAGCTGTTATGATTATGGTGCAAGGATGCTCATTAACTGTTTGTCAATATTAAAAATGTTATTTTATGATGTCAACTCACAAGACTGAGTGATGACTTAATATACAGCATTATGTGAAAACAGCACTAACACTAATACATATCAAGTGAACATTGCACAAAAAGAATGACAATTTGTCAAGTTTGTGACAACTCTTTAGGCATATGCTACACAAGTAAATTACTTTTTTGGTCCTGGTAATGAAATATTAATCAAATGCATGTAGTAAATAACTGAATGGTTTTGTTATCCTCCTGCTCAGATATTATTCTAATGCATGAATGATTTTGCTGTCCAGTTAATAATAAATGATGTGAACACCACACACAAGGTTAATCAAACCTGATTATGCAAATATAACACAATTAATGACTGACTTTGTTGACCATGCACTAAAACTACATATGATGTTACTACACATCGTATCATTACCCATTTAGCACTAGAGTAATTGGCAGCATACCAAATAAATGAGTGAGTTTGTATCAAGCTAGTGATATTATATTAAGCAGACACCACACAAGTGATTATGTTGCCTACTTTGTGATAAGGCATTTATCTGGACACTAAACAAGATGGTGAGTTTGCATAAACTTTGTGATATATCAGGCAGACAAGTGAACATTATTACTAATTTAGCAATCTATCATTTAACTAGTCATAAAACATTAATTACTTGTTGTCCAGTTCAATATGAACACTAGGTGGATAAACCAAAAATAAATTCTTTCTGTAGTTAGCAATATGTTTAAATGGACAAAATTAACAGAATGACTTTCTAGTTTAATTAGTAATACTATATCAAATGGATAAAACATACTAATAAGTTCTGTTCTCCAGTTCAGTAGCATAAGTACTGCCCCTGCAGTGCTCGGGGGCCTTTCAACAGAAGGGGCTTATTATCTATTCTTTCAAATTGGAATTTGAAAAATATACACATACTCCAGTTTTCATACAGGCACATGACAACTCAATGTTGGTCTTACAGGCTGATTCTCTATGGAGCAGAGAGAAAGTGTGTGTGTGTGTGTGTGTGTGTGTGCATGCGCGCGCGTGTGTGTGTGTGTGTTGTGTGCATGCGTGCGTGCATGCGTGTGTGTGTGTGTGTGAAAAATGGGGGAAGGGCATTTTAGAATATTTGCAGGGGATGTTGGTCAACATTCAAAGCTATGCCACTGGTCCAGTTAGTGATATATTTAAAGGACACAACAGAATGATTTTGATATCTAGTTACTACTACTATAACTATACTACTATAATAATAATTGGGCAACATTACATTTGTTTTCTAAGTTTATTTTATGGATTTAGGACATTTTTATTGTGCTGGATCCAAAAATGACATCGGTTTTGTTCAATCAGGTCAACTTTTTGATCTACTGCGACATGATTTGTTTGTTTGTTTGTTTGTTTTTTACAAGGTATTTTCTATTTAAATGATGTGAAATTATTTCTTATTTCTTTAAATAAACAAATTATAATTTGTTGTACATAATTATGAAGAGGTTACATAAGCTATTTTTTGAATAATTGATATTTTTCGTCTTTAGGTAATGAAATGGAATTGGCCAGAAGACATGGCAAAAATAAACCAGATGTATATTGCTACAACAGCAGCAAATACACCGTTGTTCCTAACAGGAATCCAGTAACAGGTTTGATAAAGCATGCTTACCATGCTTATTATTATTATAAAACTTGATGACCAGATAAAGTTTGGACGCTATACATGCTATACAAGACATGCACTGAGTATCTGTGTCGTTGGACCAAGGGTAAGAAGAGTTGTCTGAAGTTTGGAATTCCTATGGTTTGGAGGGAACCAACAAACCATGTCACTGACTGCTAATTCTGCGCGATTCTGTGACTGGGATTAACAGAAAAAAAATGGAGCAGCCTTAAGTATCCCAATCTTGAATCAGCACATCGTCCAGTAGCTCATTGTGATGAAATTCCAGTACCTCTCCCTGGAGAACTTACCGACATTAACGAAGATTTCTCTAGTGTTGAAGAATATGAAGATATGAAGAAGAATTAGTGGTTCTTGATACTGATGCTCCAAATCCTTTCTTGGAAAAGGAGCTAAGTGATCTAGTTCGCGATCTCACCTTGACAAAGTCATCTGCTGAACTGTTGGCATCCAGATTGAGGAAAAAATGTCCTTTCTGACAGTGTTCGCATCACCTTCTACCAAAAGAGACACCAAGAGTACCTCAGTTTTTTTCTCCACAGAGAAGGACCTGGTGTATGTACAGATATTGCGCAGCTTCTGCACAAGCTTGGAGTGTCACAGTATAAACCTGAAGATTGGAGATTGTTCATTGACAGCAGCAAGCAATCACTGAAATGTGTTTGCTACACAATGGTAACCAGTTTGCCTCTAGTTCACTTGACTACACTGAAGGAGAAGTATGAAGTGGTGAAGTACGTGCTGGACAAAATTAGTTATGATCAGCATGGATGGTTACTTTGTGTTGACCTGAAGATGGTAAACTTTTTGCTGGGACAACAGATTGGAGATTGTTCATTGACAGCAGCAAGCAATCATTGAAATGTGTTCTGCTACACAATGGTAACCAGTTTGCCTCTGTACTTTAGTTCACTCGACTACACTGAAGGAGAAGTATGAAGTGGTGAAGTACGTGCTGGACAAAATTAGTTATGATCAGCATGGATGGTTACTTTGTGTTGACCTGAAGATGGTAAACTTTTTGTTGGGACAACAGTCTGGGTTCACCAGTTACCCGTACTTTCTGTGCATGTGGGATAGTAGGGACAAAGCTCAGCATTACACGAAGCAGGACTGGCCTGTATGGAAAGAATTGGTACCTTGCAAAGCAAAGAACCTCATAAACAACCTTCCAGTGGACAGAAACAAGATACTTTTCCCAACGCTGCACATTAAGCTTGGCTTAATCAAACAGTTCACCAAAGCTCTGGTAAAGGATGGTGACTGTTTCACTTACTTGTGCCATGCTTCTCCAGGGCTGACCATTGAGAAGTTGAAATCTGGCATTTTTGATGGTCCACAACTCTGTAAGCTAATCAGAGATGCAAAGTTTGAAAACTCAATGAACTGGAACTGGTCATGAAAAAATTTTCTTGGCAACAATACAGTCAGGTACTATGCAGAGCTTGTCGCCAATATGCTGACTGCTTTCAGAAACCTTGGATGCAACATGAGCAACAAAATGCATTACTTATTCTCACATATGGATCAGTTTCCTGAAAATCCTGGATCAATGAGCGATGAGCAAGGGGAGAGATTTTATCAGGATATGAAAGAGATGGAGACCAGGTATCAGGGACACTGGGTTGCAGTCATGATGGCTGATTACTGTTGGATTCTAAAGAGAGACATCCCTGCCGCTGAGCATTCTAGAAGTACAAAGAGACGGAAGTTCATGCTCTGAATTTTGAACAATGATGACCTAATATTGAATTTATGTGTACTTACCTTTATCAATGTCTACTATTCAATGTACACTAAACAACTTTTGTAACATTTAATAAATAAATTGTGTTAGAAAACGATTTTTTAAAAATTTAATTTAATATTTTTAATTTAAAAACCTATTCTGGAAGAGAAATATTAACAAAAATTGCCTAATAATGTTACAAAAATGAAATCGATTTAGTTATAAGATTGGATTTTTTAAACTCGAATTAGCACAAAAACACAACCTGATAAAAATAAACAGATGTCGTTTTTTAATTTAGCAGTGCAAAATTGTTGTAAATCAGTTGAAAAAACATAGACAACTTACATTTTCTTTTTGACTCAGTGGTGTAAATTTAATGGATACAATAAAACTGAATATCTTGCATATCAAGTGAGGCTATATAAAATGGATACTGGACTAAGTGACTTTATAGATACTATAATAAATGGGTGGCTTTAGTGAATCTATATTAAAGGGACACCTAGTAAGTTAACAACTTTAGTGATACAATACTAAATGTACACACACCTAACAAGTGAGCTACTTCAGTGATACAATACTAAATGTGCACACACCTAACAAGTGAGCTACTTCAGTGATACAATACTAAATGTGCACACACCTAACAAGTGAGCTACTTCAGTAATACAATACTAAATGGACACTTAACAAGTGAGCTATTTCAGTGATACAATACTAAATGGACACTTAACAAAGTGAGCGACTTTAGTGATAAAGTACTAAATGAACTCTAAACAAGTGAGCAACTTCAGTGATACAATACTGAACACCTAACAAGTAAGCAGTGTTAGTGATATGGACACCTGGCACGTGAGCAGCTTTAATGATACAATACTAAATGAACACTGAACAAATGAGTAATTTAAGTGATATTATGAATGGACACCTGATAAATAAACAACTTTGTTGCAAGCTGAGGATCCTAAATTAGGTGTATATTTGAAGTTACTGCATTCTTTCAAATAATATTAATCAACAATAATTTATTTGGTAGTAATTATGATCTAGTCAGCATTTTAAAGTAACTGTGGCTTAGAACTCCAAAGAAGCAAAAGAACATTTTAAAAAATTTTAAACCCACAATCAAACCAAATGAAATATCAAACCATCTAAAACTTAATATTAACCAACTTCAGTGTCAAACTAACAACACACCTAATCTTAATACTTTGCAAAAACATTTATGAACAAGTGACAGCAAATGATAATAAAAAGAATGATTGTTTAAAAGTTTCAACATATATGTTCAACTAATATACAAAAGGCAGTCAATAGTTCATTTACAATAATAAAATGCATCAAAAATACATGCAAACATAAGGTTCAATATTTCAAAATGCTACCATTAACAACACCTGAAAATGTTTAGTCCCTTTTACATCCTGGTGTGTGTGTGTGTGTGTGTGTGTGTGTGTGTGTACAGACGTGTTGTAGAGAGACTGAGAGAGAAAGAGAAGTTTTTTTCAAGTCTTTAGGTCACTAACATAGATGAACATAACAAAATTGCAACAAAAAAAATAGAATTATAAATTGGAAATTTATTACAAAATTAATGTGGTGGAGGGAATAAAAAGAAAAAAGTTCATAAAGTTAAATTATAAATTAAAACAAGCAATCCATTAAGTTAAATTATAAAATATTTCAAATAATGAATAGTGGAAAATAATTATATATAAGTTTTGTTACATAAAATTAATGAAATTTTGTGTTTCAAAATATGTTAATTTCAATTCTGGAATGTACAAAAGTAGTAATGAAGTATTTATGGGCAAGGAGAGAGCTACAACACAAATAATGAACATCTTTTACTATCAAGTGTAAAGATTCTTATGTAGCAATGGAAAGAAACAGACATATTCCTAAGCAAAAGACATGGCATGAAAGGTGTATCAGATGCCTATTGTGTACTCGACATAATTTCTTTGTTAAGTTGAAGAAAGCGTGGTACAGAAGAAATGTATGAAGTTAATTTAGGAGACCCAGATAAACATTTCGATGTGTTCCTGGTTATGATAAGTGTAGCACAAAGATATTATATATTATTTTAAAAGCTGTTAGAAATATTCAATTCAGGACTGGCACTCAGGTCAGAGTTTAAATATTACTTTATCCTCTGATAAGGAGTAAATGCAGATCAATCTGACCAAGAAGAGTTTTAATGAGAAAATACATTTCTGACTGGCCAACAAAACAAAAAAATAAATCTGGTTGAAGAAAATTTTATATATATGTTGATGATTTCTAAATTTCAATATTAAATATGTTTCTCAGTCTCTGAAATCATTATTATTTTTTTAAATAAAGGTAGATACAAACATTTTCAACAAACCATCAGCAGAATTAAACTTGCAAATATCAGCTCTGAAATGGACTTAAGGTGCATCGAGTTAGCAGATTTATCACAAACAGTATCTCATTAATGATTCTATGTGGTAAATATTCAGCCAACTAGAAGTCCATTAAGTCCAAACTTATTCTTTAGGTTACAATCTGTTGGATTTCTTTTTATGAATGTTTACATGGTACATGGTATTGCCTTTCAAAATTTTTTTTTCCAAACTCCGATTCCACATACATCCAAAACATTTACAGATTCTCCACCTGACATATATTCAATTAGGTTTTATATATCAATCCAAACATTAAAATAACTAAAAATTTTTTTTTTAAAGTGAGGGAACTGATGGAATATAAGTGGAACTGGTCCAAGAACATAAATATCACAAAACTGCTTCTAATCGCAGCATTGCTTCTGATAAGAAGTTAACATTTTTTTTTTAAGCAAATACAATTTTGTTCTATCTCAACATTATTAAGGATAAGAAGTTAACAATTTTTTAAAGCAAATATAATAATTTGTTCCATCTCAACCCTATTACTGATAAGAAGTTAACTTTATTTAGCAAATACAATTTGTTTCACCATAACTATTACTGATAAGACTTACTATTTTAGCTACAATTTTGTTCTAACTCAACAGTATTACTGATAAGAAGTTAACTATTTTAGCAAATACTATGTCATTCTATCTGAAATGCCATCGGTGTCTCTCTTATATCCAGAACCTCTATCACTTAATGAGAGCAAGTCTACTCCATCTCTTGGTAAAGATGTTTTCATCAGTCTCTTACTTTTGGCTTTTACAACAGCATGGGTAGTCTGAGTTGTAAAGAACAAAGAATATGCTTGAGAGAATAATTAATGTGTGTGGAAGATGATTTAAGAAAGAGAAAATTGCCTATGGCAAATGAATTGCTGTCAGGTAAAATGGATGACAAAAGTGATTTTTACAACACACTATAAATGTTCTAGAAAATATCACACTGATTTTACATGCTTTCAATTGTCAATTTCAAATGCTCTAAAAATTCAACTGAGACTGAGAGAAATCTAGTTATGCCCTATAATCTATTGTTCTAAACAAACCTTGAACTCTTTCATCAATGTGCGAATTAAAGAACTTAAGATGCAAAAACATGGCATATTTGGTAAGATGACATATGGTAAGATGACAAATGGTAACATGACACATGGTAATATGACAGCTTGAACTATAGGAAAACTCTGAAATGTGGTAACTAAATACCTGTAGTAAAAAGATGGATATGGTAACATGACATTTTGAACTAAAGGAGAACTCTGAGATGTGGTAACTAAACATGACATGTGGTTCATGACATTTTGAACTAAAGGAGAACTTTGAGATGTGGTAACTAAACATGACATGTGGTACATGACATTTTGAACTAAAGGAGAACTCTGAGATGTGGTAACTAGACACATATGGTAACATGACATGACATTTTGAACTAAAGGAGAACTCTGACTCCTAGTAAGACATGATATGCTGAGAGCTAAAGGTCTTAGAACTGAAAGCTTAATCACATACAACAAATACATTCACAAAGCATCAAAAATCCAAAGAGCTCATATTCACAAACACATCTGAACTATACGATACAAGAATGACAAACAAATTTACAATAACTCTGAATGCTTAAGCACAATGCAGATCAAAGGTATATCCAAAGTAAAGAAGAGTTCAGAATCAAGAAAGATACAACAATTTTCAGTCCCATTTCACACATACACACACACACATATATGACATTGTTCTACATGTATATATAATGCTTTCATTATATTTATATATTTGATAATTGATATATCACTGAAACATTAACTATTTAAGCAGCACATTGGAATATGATATTAAAGATAGAAAGCAATATCAAAATCGGTCTTTCTAATGTCATTGAAAGCTTTTTATCCCATTAGTGTTCAATATGGTAATATTTTTCTGTGATACAATAAACAAATATTGGTATTGTGGTATTTCATAGAATGAGAATGTAAAGTACACAATAAACTAAAGCATAATTAATAAAATGAAAGAGAGAAAAGTTTGTACAACATTAAATAATTCATGTGTATTTAATAATTAGTAGTAGTTATTTCAGTATCTTTACAAAGAATCTTCCAAACTAATCTTTATTTGGTGTGGGTGGGTGTAATTCAAAGACACAATGCATTAGAAATAAGAGTTAATAGTAAAGGGACAAAATGCTTGGTCAGTATAAACACATTACATGCATAAGTAGTGTCACTTTCCTCCCAACCCCAAAACAAACTAGTTCTGAGCAAACCTTTGTCAAGTGAAACATGTCTTTACACTCAGCCACAATCATAATGAATACAAACTAGTTCTGACTTTGTCAAGTGAAACATGTCTTTACTTTCAGCCACAATCATAATGAATACAAACTAGTTCTGAGCAAACCTTTGTCAAGTGAAACATGTCTTTACTCTCAGCCACAATCATAATGAATACAAACTAGTTCTGAGCAAACCTTTGTCAAGTGAAACATGTCTTTAGTCTCAGCCACAATCATAATGAATACAAACTAGTTCTGAGCAAACCTTTGTCAAGTGAAACATGTCTTTAGTCTCAGCCACAATCATAATGAATACAAAAGAAGAGAAATGTGCATACATCAAATGTTTTTTGAAGAACAGAAAAAAATGGAGCAGAAATTCTCCAAATGCTAAGAAAATATTTCTTTAAGCAAAGCAGTTATGGAGAAACCATTTCCAACATGGCCAAAATATCTGCTAAAGTGGATCAAAGCTCAGGTTAGATAACTTCAAGGAGTTATGAAATAGTTGCTTAAGTGAATGACATCTGATCAAAGATTAACATTCAAGAATCAAATGGAATATATGATTAATGTCGGCAATTTTAATTGATGATCTTGGCATGTGTCAAGTGTATGCAAAATTTGTCCCAGACTGTTGAGTGATGACCAGAAACTTTGCCATCAACTGTGCATGTGGATGACAAAAGAGGGTCAAAATGGTCATTAATTTAATCAACTGCATTACAACTAATGATTATGACCTTGAGACAAAATTCCAGAAATTGGAAAATGCCCAATTCTTCTCATACAATAACAGCAAGATAGGTTCAGTCAAATGTGAAAACAATGATTGTTAGGCTTTTTTCATTCAGAGCATATTTGTTCCAAGTGGTCAGACCTTTTATAAAGAGATTTTATTTAATTCAATTTAAAAAATGTTCAGGGGAAACAGCTCAATATTTTGTACATGGATGTTTTCTTCACCTTGAAATTACCTTTTCCATTCAAATGATTTGTACCTGTGCTCCATACTTACCAAATCTTGCCTCTTTGTGACTTTTTTCTACAATGAAAATGAAACTAACAGGATGAAGCTGTGATGACATACAACAGAATGTGATATCAGAATCTGGCAATCGCAAAGTTGAAGATTATTAATGAAACTTCCAGAAGTAGCAGAAACATTGTCACACTTGTATATCATAAATAGGGAAGACTAATTTGAAGGGAACAACTAATAAAAGTGTTTTATGTTATATTTTGTAAATAAAGACTTGGAACATCTTGCTCAGACTTTGTATGTATGTGTTGTTCATTTTAGCATTGTATTTGTAACATTTAGGAATTTAGATTTATGTCTTACAGCTGTAATGCCCTTGAAATCTGTTAACTTTCTCTACTTTTGCAATTTAATTTAGTGATGCCTCTCACATAAAATTACACTATTAGAATATTATTTATTCTAGAAATATTTACAATACAGCATTTACAGATTATTATTATATTTATTTCAAATTTTTTTAAAGATGTGTACTGGCTTTCATAAATATTATATAGTATAAAGACTATTGAATGAATCATATATAAACATCTGTGATCTTTTGAGTCACTGCTGGCCTCTTGAGTAGTGATCATAGATGAACTGATTAGTTACTATTAAACAGTAACTTACACAATGGATTGATTTCAATCATGATAAAGTCAAGAGTATGTGAGCAGATTTAAAGGCACTATCGGCACCAAGATGCTAGCCCTATTGGTAAGATTTTGCAACAGTTGCTTAACAGTTACAAATTTATGCTTAACATTTTACAAATTTAAATAAGTGTGATATAAAATTTACAAACATCCATAGAGCAGTTCTTGGCATACAAGCCAAAATAGTCCATACAAAATGGGATGTGATAATATATGCTAAACAAGAAGAAAATGTATGCTTGTTACACACTCTGAAAAGATAGAACAAAATAAAAAAAGCAAACAAAAATTTATTTAACAAAAAGAGACTGAAGTGACATTTACAGAATAACAGGAAATAAACTTAACAGAGAAAATTACATTTTTTTCATGTCAATTAGTTTTGTTTTGAAGTACTTATCAAATATACCCAATGCTGTTTGAATGCTACAGACAAGATGAAACTAAACATTGTGTGAACATCTGGCTGTATAGTGGCAAGATAGAAACACTGAACAATCTAAAGTCAGTCTACCATCCCATTAAATTATTGAAGCATCATAGATTTGAGAAATCTATAATATGTTACTGCAGATGTCTTAGAAGATCAGCACTGGCAAGTTTCCATACTTAAGCAGCAATCTACTTTTGTCCAAGCAAATGTTTAACATTTTACATTATCTTTAATTTGATCCCACTCATTGGCCATGTATATTTTCTATTCATCTAAGGAATTATCCTAAAATGCAGGATTTTACTCACAAACAAAAACCTAAGAAATAAATCAACGATGCAGCATGTTACAAATGGTGATTAGTGTAGGTACTTATAAAAATAATTTCTTAAGAATGCCATCCATCCAGTGACCTAGCAAAAATATTAAATTAACCTGACACATATAGAGTATAAACATCAATATTAAACCCTGATACTAATTAATCATTTTCACATATGGTGTCTTGAATTATTCTGCAAAGCCATAACTTCCAATCTTCAGATCCATAGAGAGAGAATCCAAAATATAGTACTAATGAACAAAATGGGACAAAATTTCTCATCAAATATGAGCATGTATTTTTCTCTCTATAATCTACAATGGAGCTGAATGGTAACTTAAATTTGCACAATAGACAAAAAGACATATTGTTGGTCCCTGTACATCACTCGGTGACATTCATGTTTGTGCACATACCATCTTTGTGAGATGAAAAGCTGAATGACTTCAAAGTCCATCACAAATTATGTAGCCAATATGGTCACAAATCTGACTGCATCTCTACCAAATATGAATAAATGGATAAATGAGACAATGTCTTAAGAAGGTATTTCCAACAATCTGAAATTATTTGCTGACATCTAAATCCATTGAGTCCAAGCTAGTAACACTGGTGTATGACGTGAGAGATTTCTGTGGGCGTCGCACATTCCAGTGGAGGCAGTCAGCCAAACCATTAAACCAGTCCTCTATCTGGTCATGTGCACATATAGATGGAACTGGATAACATGCTGTTGTAACTCTGAGGCTGAAAATAGATAATACAAAGCGATCGTTAAGTCACGGAAAAGGGAAGTAACTAATGCATTTCCCTCCAATCATTCAAGGGTTGTCAAACTTTGAGTGCTGTGGCGAAATATTAAAGTACTACTATGAATTGGCCTGGTGTGCCAGCCTTATTTGTTCAAACAAGCCTAAGTCAATTTCCTACATATAGTACATTTGATTTAAAGAAAATCATGCAAAATATTAAATACTGCCTGAAAAATATTGTGATTATTTATCACTTAATTTCTTTGTTTTTCTATGTGCCACGAACATATGTGCCATTAAAAATAATTTTGCATGCTACAGGCTGCTAAACCCTGATGTAGTTGATGCTTATTTCTTATACAGTGTTGCCACCAAAGCAAGCTAAGTAACAATTACTGTCAATGCATCTTTTTAAATAAATAAATACAGATAATAATAAATATCTGACACTTACCAGCTGGGAAAAAATGTAAGAAATTTAATGGGAAACAACCTTTCAAATAGTTACTATTACCCTTGTATTAGGTATTGATCCCTTATGCATTACAATGCCAGCAGCAACATAAAGACTATATAACTGGAATAGTTTCATTAAATTAAATAAAAGCACAAGAAGTCCCCTTTTGCATTCAAATCTGATCAACAACATAAAGTATATGTAACAAGGAAAATTCAAAGAAGAAATGGAAACCATAAAAAGGATCCTTGCAATTCAACCTCATCAGTAACATAAAATATAAAACTGAGATAATTAAACTGAAGAAATACAATCAAAAAGATTCCTTATGCATTCAAACCTTATCAGCAAATTAAGACATTAATAAAACAAGTGAGAGTTGGCAAAACATAATTTTATAAGCAGAATGGATGCATACTGGCTTTTCACACTAAATTTGTGTTTTTATTGCAGCAATCTGAATAATTTAGTTTTCAGCAAAAAATGTTTTTTCCCAGTAGATCCCATATTCTGTAAAAATGCCATCAAGTACTATTGGGACCTTGAGCTGGATTGTTATATCTTTTAGGCAAACAACACAACAATCAAAATTACTTCTGTGACTAGATTTAATCAATTCATAGCTGAATTTTGTTAAACGTGAAGGTGAACAAAGGTGAACAAAATGAAATTAGCATTTATTTTGTGACTTTATTTAACTCATAGGTAACATGTTAAATCCTTTAGGTTTATAAAAACACCTGTAAAAGTTATGTGACTTTACTTAACACATAGCTAGATTATTCAATCCTTGAGTCAAATAATAAATTCAGCAATATTTTTGAGACTTTACTTATAAATATATAAAGATGCAGATGAAAGATTAATTTCTTCTCATGATATTAACCAAAACATCTTTTAAATTTACTATTTAATTGACAAAGTTTATTTAAAATCTTACTTATCAAGAAATGTTGTTAACAAAGATTAAAGGTTGATTAATTTGGTCATCTTTATTGCTTTAATTTAAAATCTTAATTGAAAGTACCCAAGAATTAAATCAGATCTCACAATGGCTAAGCTCAAAGTTCATGATCCAATTCACAGCTCACCAAGTACTTAAGTCAAAGCACACCAAAATTTAATTCAAAACTCAGTAAAGACACCTAAAATTTATCACAGACCTAAATCAAAATTAACCATAACTTTAACTCAAAACTCATTAATTAAATCTAATACTTATACAGACTTAAGTTAAAGCTTACTACTGAAAATTGAAGGCTAACAGAAGACAGCTTAAAACTTATAAAAGATTTAACACATGCCTCATTAAAGACAAATGCAAAATTACAAAGGTTTGACTCAAAATCATAAAAGACTTAACTCATACCCAATATAAATCAACCCAAAGAATAAGAAAAACTTGACTGAAAACTCATTAAAGACTCAAGTCAAACTTAACTAAACACAAAACTTGCTAAAATCAAAGCTTATAAAAAAAACAATAAAACTATTCTGATCAGATATGAACAGTATAGAGAACTAGGGAATAAAGCTATTGCTATAGATTCTTTTCAATTTAAAATCCATTATTTCATTAAGGTACTTTACTTCAGTATATTAAGTAAATAATTCTAACAAATCAAATACTAAATATAAAAATAAGAAAACAAATTGTACTTAAAACTTGGCAAAAAAATAAAGATTAAATTAAGATCAGTGACCTCTTACCTGACCCCTTGATGAATCTCCTGACGATTGCGGCCATCAAAGGACACCATGGCTGTGCCACGAGCCTCTGGTGAAAGTGTAACCTGAAATGCAATAAAAGGTTTATGACATCTGCATAAAAAGTGATCTTCAGATTTAGAAATCAAGATGATTTACTATCACATTCACCCAAATAAAAATTTTAATTATATAGTTTGTACATTTTCTGCTCCAACTGGTTAAAAAGTACCAGTACGTTCTAGCAATACCAACCTTAATTTCCACCCCTGCAGGAACAACAATTGGTCGGAAGGACAAAGAGTGTGGACATATTGGGGTAATAAGAATACAGGGTACATTAGGGTGGATCATGGAAGCTCCTGCAGCTACCGAGTATGCTGTACTTCCTGTGGGTGTAGAGATGATTAAACCTGTCAAAATATAACAAAATGCAGGGATTTCTGAACAAGGAGTAATGCATTATAGCTAGAGCATGTAAAATGAGTGAAAGCCATACCTTTCATGAAAAACCAGTGCTATAAGAATTAATCTAATGTACACAGAATTACATGTATGCCTGAATGTATAAAAGTTCCCTTTGTTTTCAATTCTGTTGTATTTATCACCAGCATACATCAAATAGAGAAGGTAAAACAAATAATGTATGCTTAAGCTATAGTCATGAAATATAGTTTCTCTATTAAATGAACATGTTATAATATTAATGACATTTAAGATAATTGCTTCATAATTATTTTTTTCAATATAAAGTGTATATTGGAGCATAGTACTAAAAACAACTGGCATAAGAAATGTGACCTACTGACACAACTTTCAAGCACATAAGTCTTCCATAAAATTCACATCAACATCTGCAAAGTAAAAGAATGCCTCATTCTATCTTATATTTTATAGGTTAATGTTGAATAATTTGTGCTAATAAATTTTGATCCACACTATTTATCACAATATCTCTTCAATAATTTGTTTACATTCATCAGTTTGAAGAGGTTGTGAAGATATGAGTGAACCTCTTCCCAAATAGAACTTACTAAACAAATGTAATGCTTGACCACCTTATCCATTTAAAAATACAAGATATTTTGAGAATATGATTCAGAAGTTTAATCATTGAATTTGTTTATTAATGTTAGTTTTTAAAAATTGATCAGTGAAATTTGGATTACAAATAATTTATTGAAAATATTCTTAAATAACTGTTCAGTAACGTAAGTATTATGCCTTTATAAGCTATATTCAACAAACTTCAATCAGTAAATATGAGTACACAGAATTATATTAAATCTAGACAATCAAATTCATGACTTTTAACAATGGTTACAATCTTTTATAACAGTATATAAATACACCTGATTCCCAATGATGGTATCATTATTTCTGAAAGTATTATTATTTGATGAAGTATCAGGACAGATGATGTTTATCTTTGATGGCAAACAGCTCTATTCTCTTCCCCATCACAAACCTGCTTCCCAAGGTAGATCACTAATGTTAATCTTAAATGTGTCTATTGTGGTTGCTTCCCTTTCATGCTATTAACCATTTTAGTAATCGGCAATAAATAAAGCATTTTTTTAAATCTCTTTTTTTAAGAAGAAATAATGTGTTATATATCAATTTAGAAAGTGATTCACGGTTCAAACAGTTTCTCAAAAGATGATGCACAAACCCTAAGGGTTAAACATCCTTGCTGAAAAAGGTTTATAATTTTTTTTTTTTTAAATCAACCCACTATATATAAATATAATGGGCAAGTGGAGAGATTTTATTTTAATTAAAGATTGTTTTATTTTAGACTACAATACCAATGTGCACTCACCATCACCAAGTACAGAAGTGACAAGTCGGCCCTCAATATACAGATCTAGATGACATATGTAAGAGGAAGGACCACGGTCTATAACAACTTCATTTAAAACCTGACCAAAAGAAAATATGAAAGAAATATGTATCAGCAAAATTAATCATTACACAAGGAATTAGAGGGGTCAAGAAATCTTTAAACTGATGCTAGTTTAGTTTAAAATTAGAGACTTCAGGGAATTGACTAGTAATAATGAATGGTAAAGTAAAGTGCATAGTATAACTGACACAAATGTATGGTGTGCATATCCAATACAAGCCAAGCTCACTGTCAAAAAGTATTAAATTATTACCAATTTTACTCTGTTACTTTCAAATAAATTATGAACACACAGAGCCAGGCTCACAACTTAAAGGCATTGAATTACAATAAATTTTACTCTGTTGTTTATAAATAGATCATGAACTTGTCTAAGCATTGAATTATAATAAATTTTACTGTTATTTTTAATTGATCATGAACTTGATGAGACAGCTTCAATAATTTATAGACACTGAATTAGAATAAATTCTACTCTGTTTTTTAAATAGATTATGAACTTTGAGCCAGCCTAACAGGCAGAAAAACCAAAATTCAAAATAAGTTATTCTGAATCTGTTAAGTGAATCATAAACATTCAATTACAACTGTATGTGTGCTAAAGGAATAAAAGGAATAATATTAATTATTGATTACTAATATCTAATAAAACTGGATGGGGAAAACACTCACCAAAATATGAGTGGATATATTATGGGAATTCTTGTCAATATTTTTTACATGTGGAATGGGGCTCTGATTTTCTTCTTTGTGTCCATGGTTTAGTACTACACACTTCAGACGGTAACGTAACAAGAGGGAGGCTTGACCTGGAAAAGGACAATGAGCTTTAACACCATT
Organism: Sinotaia quadrata; assembly: GCA_028829895.1. Lineage (NCBI taxonomy): Eukaryota > Metazoa > Mollusca > Gastropoda > Architaenioglossa > Viviparidae > Sinotaia > Sinotaia quadrata. Next base: position 66,836,736 of record CM054179.1, read on the forward strand.
CTCAGTAAATACTTATCAACAGACTTGATCTTGAAAAAAACATTCTTAGTAATTATATGTGACAACAGGTTTGACCTGAATAAACATTATGTATTCTCACTGAGAATATATAGTACAACTTAACCTATGTGCACAGACATTTGACCTAGAACAACACAATGCTGTCCATCAGTGCTTTCCTCACAAAACATTGTGGTAAAGTGTAAGTACAAAATAACACAATATGCATACAATCAGATTTTATTATCTTAATAATAATTATCCTAACTTCAACTACACATACAGTGTTCCCAGGCAGATGCCATTCTGAATGCTGATTCAAAATTGTATACACAATAAAGCATATTTATCATTTATCTGTGATGGATGAAATATCACTGAATTTTGCTGTTTGGAGTCAATGTGAAATAATTCTTACTGTACTTTCCACTTACCATTCAAGACCTGGTTGATACGCTCTTTAAAGGAAGAAAATGGAAATGGAGTGAGAAAGCCAAGAGAACCCATATTGAAGGCTATCACAGGAGGCACACTTTGCTGAAATTCATATAAAAGTTAATTTACTAAAGTATACATGGAGAGGGGTGTGGTTGGTTGGTTGGTTGGTTGGTTGGTTGGTAAAGAGATGCCTGTTTATAGCTACCGTCATGTCTATTTTGTTAAATTCTTAAACATTAAAACTTGTCTGATATTAAACAGACACATATATCCATATATGAATTTCATTCTTTCATAACATTCTATCCCCTCTCTTTCTTCCTTACTCTCAAACATCATAATATGATCTTTAAAATCTGTCTGATAATGCATAAGCACATCTAACAAACTGTGAAACAGTCTCATTCAATACTGTGTCTCAGTCATTTCTTACCTGAAAGAGTGAAGATGCATACAAAAGAGTGCCATCTCCTCCCAAACATATAATGATATCAACTTTGTCTTCCAAGTCGTCTACACCTGCAGACATCAAGATACAACAGTCCTTACATGTGGTAATGATTGAAGTCTATTAGTATACCTTCAAACATCAAGATAAAACATACCATACAAAATCTATAGCAATGACCAAAGCCTAATAACTCCAGATATGACACACATACCATATAAAATCTATGGCAATGAACCACAGCTATTTGTATACCTGCAGATATCAAGACATAATATACTACACAAAATCTGTGGCAATTATTGTAAATAAGGTATTGTTTTGTTTGGTTTATTATTATTATGTTTCACAGATTTTAGCTGGTATATATGTAACCTCCAGATATGACAAAACATACCCCATAAAATATGTGGCAATTACCAAAGCCTAATAGTATGCCTCTAGATATCATGACACAGAATACCATAAAAACATCTATGGCAATGGCCAAAATCTATTTGTATACTTGCAGATATCATGACATGACACACCATACAAAATCTGTAGCAGTTATTGTAAGAAAGTGTGCTGTTTGTTTTTTTTTTTATTATTATGTCTTGTGGAATTATTTGTATTTTAACTCTGCTATTGTTTTCTCTCATTTTGTTTTATTAACTTCTATCAATAGACACTCATATTTTCGAGTGTATTAAAGTTTAATCTAATTTCATAGATAATTATTTTATATGTGCCTTAATTACTTTTTTTAAATATTAATTTTGTATTCTTGTCTATTTTTTTAACACTTAACTTTGATGCTGTAAAAGTTTTTTCTTCTTTTTTAAATCAGATTTAAACTTGTTGACAGAGTACATGTATTATAACAGCAACTGATGTATGCATTCTTTCATGTATGTCATGAAAGAGCAGATCACAGTTTACATAGAATGTGATGTAGATCTAAACATGAAGTTTATTGTATTCAACATCTAGTGTCTACTTTCTAGCATTTAGCATTTTCGTCATAAGTCTACACAGTTCATGCTACTGTTAAATGCCATGGAGTGGAATTCCAAGAAGTGTTGCATCTTGCTTGGAATCCAGCATGGATGCTCCATTCAGGAACTGTTTGCATTTAATTCATATTTTTTCATCTGTTCCATCCAGAGTTCTTCTTAGAAGCAATACAAGAAGAGGATTCCATGTCTTTTTGTACATGGCCTGTTTTATATGTCCTTGTGTGACAAAATTTGTGATTATCATGTAATATCAGCTGTGTTATTCTTTCCGAGGGAAGTGCTGTCTGATTATTTTATGTCTTCTGTGAATTTGGAACATTGTGGGATATTTAAATTCTTATTAATAAAGAAGAAACGTTATTTGGATTTTTCTGGAATGTTTATAATTGATGTGAGTGCAAGTTCTTTTGTGTATATTTTTATTTCATAGAAACAACTTATTCAATGGACCTGTTAATAGGCTCCCTCAAGAAACATTAAGATGAATGTGTTTTGATTTATTTTTATTCTATGCTTGTATTCAGATCAAAGTTTTATAATATATATTGATCAAATTCTAACTTTTTGTTACACTGTAACAAATGATTATCTCTGTGGACTCTGCAGACATATTGAACTTTTAAAATATCTATTTTACCTGATTTTACTTGACATTAACCAAAAAATATTTAGAATTAACACTATATTTGAAATTGCTATATCCTGATTTATATGTTTTGTTCACTGACTGAGTGAGATTGTGATTTTATGACTGCAGGTATTTGCTGGTGATATTTGTGAGAGTAGTGAGCATGACTCATGATATATTTATTGTTAATAAATTGTTGTTCATTTCCTTCTTTTAAACAAGTGTATATTCATACATATTTTGAATGGCAGCACACAAGAGGTCCAAAGTAGAAGCAATAAATATATCTATTATATCCAGCTGTGTATTCTAATTGTTCATCCTTGGACCTAGTTAAGAGATCATAGGGATTACGGCCAATATCTGACATCAATTTGTGATTAATAAGGTTATTTGTAATATACATAATGGGCTTGCCTGAGATTTGATCCCATAAGTAATAATTATTAATTGCCTTGTCACATTATCTAGAATATTTAATATATAAATAGTGATATAGTCAAGGAGGAAAGGCCATCACAGTTTGCAGATTTCATTGCTTGTGGTTGTTTTTTCTCTCATACTCATAGTCATAATCTAATATCAACCAAAACAAAGATAGTTAGTTGGTGTGATGAGATTACCAGAAACACTTTTTGTCAATGAACTCTGCTTTATCTCATATACTTTTATAGTGAAGTAAGTGGCTGGCCAGAAACATCTATGTAAATTGCATCATGCATACATTTTTAGCGTGTGTGCGTGCGTTCGTGTGTGCATGTGTGCTTGGGTGTGTGAAAACCTATAAAATTAAACCTAATTCTTTCACACCTTCTGTAAATCGTTTCAGCTTGTCATGTATCCGTGAAAAGTCTGCATCATCAGCAAGAAAGTCATCTTTGACAACACTGGCCTCCGCAAACACCAGCATTTTTTTGTCCTAAACAGTGCAATTGATCAGTGGCTTTAACAAACGTTGAAGTCATGATTATGATGAAATAACTTTCTCTCAAGCATCCCATCAAATTGCTTTGCAAACATGTTTTGGACCAAGATATAATTATATTAAAAGTATTGTAAAAACATATTTTCAGTATCCAGACTGTCAATAATATGATGTAATATTTTTTCATAAAACAAAAAATTTAAATGAATAATGTTCTGCTGTACAACTATTTTTTCAACAACATTAAGGTTATGCAACAATAATAACTTTTTAACAATTGTTAAAATAACGCATGAATTTTTAATAACAAATTTAATAATAATCAGAATCAGAATGTTCACTGATTTTTTTCTAAAAGACAAAGATTATCATTAAAACTATAATTAATAATTCATTGGTAATACTTTCTTATCACCTTTAGAATAAGAAATAAAATGCAGAAAAGACACACTTTGAGAATAAGAAATAAACTGCAGAAAAGACACACTATGGATAAGAAATACAATGCAGAAAAGACACTCTCTGTGAATAAGAAATAAAATACACAAAAGAAAAGACACACTCTGAGTCTGAGAATATGAAATACAATCCTAAAAAATACACTCTGAAGATAAGAAATAAAATGCAGAAAAGATACACACTGTGAATAAGAAATAAAATGCAGAAAAGACACACTCTGAGAATAAGAATATAAAGCAGAAAAGACACACTGAGAATAAGAAAGTAAAGCAGAAAAGGCACACCTTAAGAACAAGAAATAAAAAAGCAAAAATGACAAACCTCTATGAGCCAGATGACCAGGTCCTTGAAAGACTGAGCGACAGAGTCGTCATATGGTTTCTTAATGACAAGCACTGACAGAGGTGCCTTAATCCAATTCAGTTTCTGACTGCTAGGGTCTGGGATCTTCCTGCAAGAAGAAAACAATAAAAATAAATAGGTACAGATGCTCAGGGGTAATAAAAATTGACCGCATGCTGAAAAATAAAATGGAACTGAAATGATCCCTAGCCAAGTGGACACATAAAGATTAAGTTTCCATTTCCACCAAGCCTATTTCATCATGGAAAGAAATAAACAGCATACAGACAAATAAAATTATTATGCAAAAAGAAGTGGGACTCTGGGATCATAATTGTATAAGGATAACAAATATTGAAACATGAATGTAAATTTCTACCTGAGAGAAAATAACTATTTCAATAGTCTTTAAAATCAATGAAAGAGTTGGTATTAGTTTTTTTCAGTTAACAATACTACAGTAATAATATGTGTTGAACCTAAATGTTTATGATAATATTCTAAGAGTTGAGTATTGTGCAAAACATAAATAAATATTTTTGCAAATGTAACAGAAAATTAATGGCAAAGATAAACATTTAAATGCTATTGTTCTTAATATTTTTCAGTGATGGTCAAAAGTATGCTAATGTATCTTATCTTTCCTGGTTTCTAATGCTACAAAATTGTCCACATGTTGTGTAGCCTACTTATGACAAGTCCTGAGACTGAATATAATTCTGCAATTTTGCTTTAATGTACTGAAAACTATATGTATCTTAGTATTACCGGGCATTTTTGTGTTTTCTCTCATCTTTCTTCTCCATGTTATTGTATACAATCATACACATTCAAATGCTTTAAACATTTCTCATTAGGCATGAAAATGAATAAAAAGTGACAGCTTGCTTCATAACCAAAACACACTCATACAGATACATACACATACACATGCATACACAAATATGTATGCACAGACACAAACTTCAAAATAAATTTCCTCTATTTAATGTGTTCAATTACAATTTCCTCTTTACTCAGTGATGCAGAACTGTGTGTTTGACATAGTCCTAATTAAATTAAATGATGAAACCTTTTACAACACATTACTGGCACAAAAATAAATTTTCTGTATAAAGCGATTAAGTGTATATTATCTGCTACATAAATGTGAAATAAAGAAGCTTTTAAAGTTCATTTATGACACAATTCTTTCATGATGAAACATTTATACTGGTTGTTGTGAAAAACACACTTCAAATATTGTTGCATAATATGGAAGTTCAGTTGAAATAAATGTGTATACTAAGGTTTTATAGAATTTAAGCAGCAAACATCCAGACATTTCATTTCCACTTGTAGTACTCTATGAATCACTGATCACAAAAGCTTATTAATTATAATCTTTTGTATGCATGTGCTTAAGATATTAAAGGTGTATCTCTGTCCTACAAACATAAAATGTGTACTATAAATGTGTTTTCTTTTCTAGCTTTATCATTAGTACAATTTTCAGCCTGGGAGATCACTACTGAATACATTTCCAAGGGAGATGAATAAAACAGCATGAAATCATTCTCTGCCTAGGTGCACATGAAAAACATCAACATCTGGCATTTTTTTGAGCCAGAAGTTCAAATGCTCAAAGTGCATTTTGTATGAAAAACTGTGGCCATGCAGGAGTTTACTTAATGTCAGACTCTTTAAACAATTATTAATATTAGGTAATACACCTACAAGTGTAAAGCAATGTGCAAAATAAATATTTTTTATTAACCATATTCTATTTTTGTGTCATCTGATCAAAAGAAATATTATTTCTTATGTCTAAATATTTATCTGATCAAAAGACATAATCTATCTTATATTAAATCAAGTCATTAAAATAATGCTCAAACAGGTTAATAATATCCATTATGGAAAAAAAAGCATTATCAGTTCAATCCAATTTATTCAACAAATCAGTTTACATTTTTTTTTTAAATAGGCCTACATTACTCACAAAAACACACTAAGAAACCCATACAATAACATATAGGCTACAGAATTTACACATGTTGAACTGTTCTGAAATTGGTTGCAAGAAAATCATGACATCAGCCAAAACGGTCTCAATTCTAACAGAATATTTTATTCACAATACAGTACTTAATGTAAACTTGGACTGTAATCTTTTCAGACCTTACAAACACAGGCTTTTGGAAAGCTAGACTGAATTTAGAATCAATAGACCGGGAAGCAAGAGGGGTATATGTGTGTGTATATATAGAGAGTGTGTGTGTGTGTGTGTGTCTGTGTGTGTGTGTGTGCGCGCGCTGTATACACATAATTATGAGTCAAGCTCTGTGATAGGAATAAATTAATCCGCCCATGTCACAAGACTGACTCACTAAAGTCGGTCACCTGGTTTATTAATAATATAACTTCCTGTCAATGAGAGGACATTTTTGTAGACTGAATTCTCCTGATGCAAATATTGTGTGCAGGAAAATAACACATAAATAGTATCAGAGTGAATGAGTGAGTACAAACACAATCGGTTGAAAACTAACGAAATGTCTTAAGTAGAAGTAACAAAAGTAATTCCCGAGTACTGTGACGCCAGTTGGACTACTTTGGCAGGCGTTTTCATCTTCGCTGTTAGCGTCGCTAGGTCTTAGCAGACCTGTGACAGCCAAGTGCACGGAGTGCATGTCAGTTTGCTTACGTAGCGACTGCGAGCCCGTGGGACCAACCAAACACACCTCAACTCTCGAGTCTATGCAACGCCAATCTTAACGTCACTGCGCGAATTTTATTGGTAACATTTGTGTCTCTGGGGTGCTGCACAGTGTTAAAAAGTTGACTGTACTTGCATCACTAGTTCCTCACGGATCCCTGGCTAGCATTTCCGTCCGCGAAATCGATAAGCAACAGAAGTCCACATGCAGCTGCAAGCAACAAAGCAATCACCTTACCTTACTTAGGTCGCTTGCCTGTATCCTGCAATGATGTCATCGCACTGAAGAGACAAGAAGAGTACGATGAATTCATGCGATACAAGCCTGTCGGGATGGCCGTACCTAACCGGGCTGAGGGCTCACTAGGGCTAAACCTTTAGCCGCGACCAGACCCATCATTATTCCTGCTAATCATCCATTTCCCCTTTTTTTTTAATTATACACAAAAGTCGAATTTAATAATGTATAGCACATCTCAACACAACAATTTAGTTAGAAATAAATTCAATAAATATTTCCTTTCTTACTTTAAAATAGAGGTAAAACATTGCTGTTATACATAATGCTTATTCGCAAGTCAATCATATTGCTGCAAAGAAATGGAATTATAATGGTAAGCTAGATATTTTAATTACTGCTTCACGCCATACAAAATGGAACTAAGCATAGCAAAGGCTATTTTAATTACTGCTTCACACGATGCAAATGGAATTATAGTAAGGATATTTTAATTACTGCTTCACGTGATGCAAATGGAATTATAGTAAGGATATTTTAATTACTGCTTCACGTGATGCTAATGGAATTATAATAAGCAAAGGATTTTGTAATTACGTGATGCAAATGAAATGATAATTACATTTCTAGAACGCGTTCACACCAAACTCTTCACTGCCGATGTTAAGGTACATTATCGTCCCAAGCTAATCGTACCTACAGTAACTTTAAACACGAAGAGATTCCGACGATTTCATGTTTACCTCACCGGCATGGTTTAAACCGCAAAAGAATATCTGTATGACAGGGGTGCACAAACTTTTTAGGCCAGAGGGCCAAATTTCCAATTGATAGTGTGTGGAGGGCCGCAAGTCAGATTGCACATGGATGGCTTAGTAGAAAAAAACAACACAAATAATGAAATAAAGTCCTGACGAAGACGATTGTTTTATTAACAAGGTGTTGGTTGTCTTTCTGGTTGTCTGGCTGGTTTATTGTTTTGGATGAGTGGTTAAACACGTACCTAACACGGATTTGACACTTTAATTTTAATAATTTTAATGAAGCGTGTACACTTTTCGTCTGACGCCCATTTCCGCCAGGTACGTAATATTGTACTCTTAATCGGGAACGTTCGGAACCAGACAAGAGAGAATTTGGAAAAACGGAAAAAGAAAAATTCAGATCAACAGAGAAGGACAAGAAATCGAATCAGATTGGAGCAAGCTACTTCTGCCATGCGATCTGGTCTCAGAAAACTGTAGGATTTTCCCCACTGTTTTCTTTTTCTTTGAAGACGGGGGAGGTACTTTTGTTGCTGTTGTTTTGCTTTTGCTTTTGTTTCTTTGTTTAAAAAGAAATAAAGTAACTTTTAGTTTAAAATGTTTTTCTTTACTTGAAAAGCAAACTTTCATGATTTGTTACAATGTATTCAGAGAAAAAAACAAATAGAAAACAGTCATACAGGAGAAATAAATTAAAACTTGAATAAATGAGCAATGCCTCAGTAACGTAAAAACAAATAGAAAACAGTCATACAGGAGAAATAAATTAAAACTTGAATAAATGAGCAATGCCTCAGTAACGTAAAAACAAATAGAAAACAGTCATACAGGAGAAATAAATTAAAACTTGAATAAATGAGCAATGCCTCAGTAATCGTAAAAACAAATAGAAAACAGTCACACAGGAGAAATAAATTAAAACTTGAATAAATGAGCAATGCCTCAGTAACGTAAAAACAAATAGAAAACAGTCATACAGGAGAAATAAATTAAAACTTGAATAAATGAGCAATGCCTCAGTAACGTAAAGATGCAAAACGACTGGAAGCTACACACTAATACATGCCCTTGAATATTCATGTCAGTTTCTGAATACAAATTACTATGTACAATTTACAAACACAAACACTCGTGAAGTAGAATTTTTAAAGGTCACTGAAAGTGATCTGATTCTGAATAAGCAGTTGTAGACGAGTGAAAAAGAACTAACATATATAAAGTGATCTGATTCTGAATAAGTAGTTGTAGACGAGTGAAAAAGAACTAACATATATAAAGTGATCTGATTCTGAATAAGCAGTTGTAGACAAGTGAAAAAAGAACCAACATATAAACTGGGGACACATACTGCACTACAACTTTGGTATGTTAAATATTAGTGAGAAGATATCTGGAATGAGGATCTGGGCTATTTCATCGTCTGTTCATACCTCCATGTATTAAATATTTGACCTTGTCCAACAATACGCACGCGCTAAAGATCCACTGACAATTTGGCTGTTAGCAATCAAAACAGGTAGGTAAATGTGTACTTACTAACTCGTGAATCATTGCTTCTATGACAGTTTATGGTATAACAAACAATCAATAGAATGATTATGATTGAAAAGAAAGTCCTGTTAACAATCGAGTTTACTGTGTGTATAATGAAAATGGAGAAGAAAAAATACGCCTCCGGTTGGACTCTAGTGAGTCATGATTACATAAATCTTACAATTTTGCTGACGTTGCCGCTTGAATTTATATTATTCATATTATGATCAAAACTGTTACAACATCCAGCAATTGTGGCTTACATAAATGCAGGTCAAAAATCTGCAATGCACGATACGTCGATAAACATTTACAACTCCAAGCTAATGCACAAACGATGACTTTTCAAACAGTTAACTATTCAGTTTCTTCTTTAATCCTCACAATCGTTATCTTGTTAATCTTTACAAACAAATCTGGGGGAAAATTAAACAAATATAAGTGAAACCAAACAACCATTTCTTACTTAAAAAAAAGCAATATGTACAAATATTGATAATTTTATTTTATTTTAAGTGTCAGGATTCGTAGAGCTGACATTAAGTGGCATAACAAAAGTACAGCTAGTTAGTTCTAATGTCACATGTCTGGAAACTAGCTGGTGCACAAATATGTGTATGGCGCGTGACACAAATCGGAATGAGTTATTTCCAAGCTTTCCAAAAGACAACGGCCTATTCCAAAACTAGAGATTAAGACGAAGAAACTGCAATATCAAACAAATTTCTTAAACTCTAATCATAATCCCTTGTGACAATGACAGAATCAAGCGACTGTACGAACGCACTACTCTGTCACAGATTTAAGAATACAAGGAAAAACTGTTATACCCTTATTTATCCTCCTCGTGTCTAATTGTCATATAATGGCATTATTTCGCTCAAAATAATCTGCCCCAAAATCTGCCCAAATAAGAAGCGAATACCGCTACCCTTTGCCTGGAATGAAACTATATTCTATCCTCCCTCAAAATGACCATTCAGAACGCTGCTTTGACCGCACGTGATGATTAGTTTTTGATTACTTAATTAGGGCATCCTTAGACCCGGTAGACCAGCACGCTCGATCTCAGAGGCAAGACGGATGCAATGTGTTCCCGGCTTGTCCAAATAGTTGCAGATATAGTTACAGATCTATTCGCTATCTGTTGCTGCTTTGTTCAATTAACTACTGCTATAGTTACAGATCTATTCGCTATCTGCTGTCGGTTAAATCAATGCAGACAGCCATCCGCTATATATAACTGCCGAGGGTTGGTATTATTATCCGTTTTGAAATCGTCCTGGCACCGATACGCGAAGGCTCGACCCACACCCCTATCTGCTACCAGCTATCATGATCTGGATGAAACCGCCAGGCGCAGACTATTACAGCTAAGTCGGCAATGCAACTAACAGCTTCAACTTCTAACTCAAAGACTTGCATATTATGATTACAACAAACTTGAATTATTTCTGCTCTAGTATCCCCTTTTATACTGCTTACTATCTTCGTAACTGACAGTTTCTAGTTACTATTTTCTTTCTTAAATATATTATTGATACTTAGATCGCTTGTGCTGGTGTGACTCACTTTCATGTTATATGTTATCAGTTCGTCGCTTTAATGAAACAACCCTGACTGTAACGTACACATCTGGGGGTGGGGGGTGTGAAGGGCTCGGAAATTTTGATCTATCATTTGTCTATCATTTTTCTATTCTGCACTATCTTCCTCCATTCTATCCAACGAGACCAGCTAGAAGGTGCGTTTTGGGGACTAGCTTACGGTTGCCTGGAAACCAGGATGGTGGATAAATTAACTACCTGTTTCTATCCCCAACAAAACGTCACACTAATGAAGCAAAATGTTGTATGCCTAATTATCTTCCTCGGTTCTGATGAAGCAAGAGATGCATTGGGTGTGGACGTAAATCTACTAGGCAGCATCGCCATCCTCTTCTTCAAGGCGTAATATTGCAAAAGAGAAAATTTAATTCCATATAAAAAGGTATTCAATTGAATACATTCAATGCATTTTTAATGCAAAATATATATATATGGTAATGTTTAAATATTCGTGATGCTCAATCGCGCGAGATGACATTTCCTAGCACGTAACTACGCAAAGTAACATACACACCGATATTGCCTAAGCCATTATACAAGGAACACCATTATCATTTTAACATGTCCCATATTACAAAAGCACAATCCATGTAAGCAGTCATTTAAAACTCAAACGCTCTCATTACATTTTTTAATACAGCATTGACACGCAAATCAAACAGCAAAGCAGATTGGTGGATGCCTATGTTAGCAGTGGCCAGTGGTGGACGGAAAGTTTAATCCAACGGAACGAAGGGACGGGTAGACATATAGAGAAAAAAACATAATACAAAAACAGATAGATAGATAGATAGATAGATAGATAGATAGATAGATAGATAGATGATAGATAGACAGACAGACAGACAGACGGACGGGAGGGCGGACGAATTGACAGACGTACAGAGAGAAAAAGTAAGAGTGAATGAAATTCAATTGTTTTGAGATTAGGCACTCTCCAATCACTCTTTCGATTTTAAAATCGTTCTCTCTCATACACAAACACCAATCTACAATCTACACACACACAAACACACACACACACACACCATAAAATAAGAGAAAGAATTTGTAGTTTACACAGGATCATTAAAATAGTTTAATACATCTGCTTTGTGACGTGAAATATAACCAAATGTTCTCTCTGACCACAGGTCTACAAAAAGTTGCAATATTTACACCTACACAATCATTGTAATCAATCGATATGCAATGACTTGATCGTACAATTAATTATGGACAGTGGACATAATGCACTTCAGAGGTCGGCACACTTTTTGGACTACTAGGCCATTTCAGGTCAAGAAATCACACTAGGCCAGAAGAAACAAGGTGTCCAAGGAAAGGTTCTTTTTTTGGGAAATCGATGTCAGTAATATAACCATGAAATAAAATTGATTCACATGTCACAGCAAACGTGCGCACGACACACGCCTTGACCCGGTGAGGGTTGAATGAAACTGAGACCCGAGACTGAGAGAGTGAACTTGTTTACAACACAACATTTATCCTGGTCAGGTCTTCTGTTTCATATATCAGTTCTAAAAATAAACATGGGCCACTGCTTGAGCTGCAACAAGAAGCAGTAAAGGGGAACAAAACCGCGACAATTCAATTAGGCCGGATCCTATAATAAATAACTGGGGGGGGGGGGGCGTTAGGCCGGACTGGAATACCAGCTAGGTCGTATCTGGCCTAAAGGCCGAACTTTGCCGACCCTTGCATCAAGTTTACACATCTCAAAGTAGACCAAGTTTACTTATCTCAAAGTAGACCCAGTTTACTTATCTCAAAGTATATCCAGTTTACATATCTCAAAGTAGTCCCAGTTTACTTATTCTCAAAGCAGACTTAGTTTACATTCTCAAAGTAGACCCAGTTTAAAGATATCAAAGTTTATCAAGTCCACATATTAATGAGCTGGTAAACCGTATAGCGGGACATTGAGCATTTAAGTTTTATTTCGATCTCACTTCTACTGCTAGAAAGATCCAACTATGTCAAAACTCTCTATACAACGGTGTGCCAATTTTAGTAACATTACTTTCCACAGACATGTCACCTGGGTACGAAATGTACATCATGACGACTATTATCACAACTTCCTGGTTGACTGCCGGATCTAAGCAAAACAAGTATTCAATTTGAACTGACTTCGGAATCTTTAAGCGATAAGCTCTTGCTCTGTTTTGTTGATTAGTTTCAAGAGTGTTTTCTAAGATAAACCAGCAGGCAGAAGGCAGATGGACGGACGGATGGAAAGATGGGTGGGTGGATTTGGAGGGAAAGACAGGCATACATACAGATAGATAGATAGAAAAAGATAATTCATGAACCAATTTAAGTCGAACAGGTTTTATAGTTTTGCTTGTAGTTTGTTTTGGTCGTTAACACCTGATAATAACGGAGCATACTAATAATGAATGCTTAAATCTAAAGCTTCATAGATAACTTTCATGTTTGTTTTGTAAATGTGACAATTTAAAGTAGCTTCTAATAATTGTAATTTTAATTTGTGTCTGCTATATTAGACAAAATTCACATTACATTTACGAACAATAAAGTAATGATAGTTTCGATCTGAAATAGAATACTGACAAATCATCAAAGGTTTAATTTATTTTTATCTTATTTAATTAATTTAACCAACCAATGAAAAGTGATTAAACAAGAAAAAAAACTGTTTTGTTTTTTTTTTCTTTTCTTTTTACAGAGAGACATCACTGATTCTGAATACCTAAATAAGCTGACTTAATCAATTACATCTAGCGTTATCATCAGTTCATTAATGGAAATGACAACCAATTATTTCCTACCAGACATAGAACAGTTGATAAATTAATGGGACTGACAACTAACCATATATGTTTAACATTATAATACAGTTGATAAATTAATGGGACTGACTCAAATATTACTGCTAGTAAACTAGTACAGTTCATTGATGGAGCTGACACTATGCATTTAAAACCAGACATTAGTAATCTAATAGCACTGACAGTCAATTACTGCTAGACATAAGTACAACTGATAATGTAATGAAAATGACAACTTATCATTTACTGCCTGATATCATACAGATGATAATCTATTTGGACAGAATCAATCATTCATTACTAAACATTAACGCAATTGATAATTATAATCAGTATGCTGTCTCAATAGTTTTCCACGTGCTTTTTGCAACAAAGCAAACAAGTTATTGTTCAGTTATTATAGTCAATTTCACGTGATTCACTCCTCAAGTTGTAGAATACTGATTCGCTGATATCCCCTTGAAGCTTAACATGGGCACTCCTTCACCATGTTTAGCTCCCTCAAGCAGAACAAAAATTGTAGCAATTTCCAGTAACTTCCTTGTACCAGAAATTGCTCAATGTAGTCAGCATACCTTGCCACCATACATCAACTGAGTTTAGGGTATTCCTTACACTTACACACTGAAATAGTTGCTTCCCTCATCTACTACAGTCATAGCAGTTTATAATCAGTCAACCAGAAGATTCAGATAATACATGGAAAGGCTGCTTTGTCCCTGTGAAAATATAATCGGGGAACTAATGGTAAGTTTCCAGTTTATCCCTAAATTAACTCCATTCATTCTTACATTCAAATCTCAACTTACAGTTTCCTGCAACAGTATTTATTAGCCCAATACATGCACAAAGCATATCAGTTTATGAACAGGTTCATGAGAAACAATGTCAAGTGTTTAGCATAGAATATATGAGCATCTTAGTTCAAACATTTGTAGAAATAATAGTCTGCTCAAATAATACATCTCTATGTAAACACAAGTAAAACATATCAATAGCAATAAATCTGAACTCATCCCCAGAGAGAGCCTACCCACTTTATGTGACACCAATGCCACCTTGTTAATGGTTACAATGATTATCAATTAATTAATCATTCATAACTAATTACAAGTGAGGAGAATCTTAATTTATGTTATTAATAATTCTCCAGCAGACACTACTGATCTCTCTCACTTGGCAGAAATGTGGGTGCTGTAAATGTTTTCTCTCTTCAATAACATTAACGACAAAAATTTACTATCACACAATATGTTGTAGGTGGAAAACTTCTTACTAAAGGAGAAGACAAATCCATCTTTAATCTATATTTAGTGAACTCCTATCCACCCAATTTCTTCTCCAACATAAGGTTATCAATATGTGTAAGAAGGTCAATAAATTTAACTAAATTTATTAAATCAACAATCAAATAGACATATAACAAATTAAATAAAATTGATTAGTTGACATCAATATTTCCATGAAACTATGTTTGAATAAAAATCTTTCTATTTATTCAGTCTTAAATCCTAAATACAGTTCAACAATAATTTCAATACAAATCACAGGATAGTTCTTATCAGAGAACAGAAATGAAGATATTTGAGATAAGCAATAATAGTTTTTACATAACCTGAATAAGGGGTTGTTTCAATACATGTAATCTTCTGCATGCTTTTTGCAACAAAGCAAACAAGTTATTGTTCAGTTATTACAGTCAATTCCATGATATTCACTCCTCAAGTTGTAGAATACTGATTTGCTGCTATCTCCTCGAGGCTTAACCTGGGTGCTCCTTCGCTGTGTTTAGCTCCCTCAAGCAGAACAAAAATTGTAGCAATTTCCAGTAACTTCCTTGTACCAGAAATTGCTCAATGTGGTCAGTATACCTTGCTACTATACATCAATGGAATTTAGGATATTCCTTACACTTATACACTGAAGTAGTTGCTTCCCTTGTCTACCACAGTTATAGAGGTTTAAAATCAATAAACCAGAAGACTCAGATAAAAAAACAGAAAGGCTGCTTTGTCCCTGTAAAAATATAATCAGGGAACAAATGCTAAGGTTTCATTCCTACATTCAAGTCTCGACTTACAGTTTCCTGCAACAGTATTTATTAGCCCGATACACACACACACACACACACACACACACCATAATAAATAGAGCATATCAGTTTTATGAACAGGTTCACGAGAAACAATGTCAAGTGTTTATACTACTATATATGAACATCTTAGTTCAAACATTTGTAGAAATAATAGTCTACTTACATAATACATCTCTACTTAAAACAAGTATAACATATAAATAGCAAAAATGCAGGAAATATTTCTATGTCCATTCTCTCTCAATCAGTCAGTTAACTCACCATTAAGCTATCAGCTGCCTTTCAGGACAGGACTTCTTGCCACACCAAATTCTTGTGATTAGAGAATAGAATTCTCTACAGCATGTAACCTTTTGATCTCAGCCCATTGGCTGGTCTCGTTCTCATAAATCTTAATCATTGGATAATAAAAACTACTCATCCAGTTCAAACTAGTTTGCATTGCATCAGCAATTTCTAGCATATTCTCAACTCGAGTGTTTACTCCAAATCTGACACTTACGAAAATACCATCATAAGGAGTGTCCAAGGTCAGGTCACTTCAACAATTTAACAATTTATATAACAATTAAGTTTAGAAATAGGGATAAGCAAATTTACTCCTCCACAGATATGAATGACTGTTAGAGAGAGAATATACTGGCTAATGATACCGCAATGGATATGAGCGACTATTATAGACAGACTATTGCTGACTGACGATACCAATGGACTGACTTGATCAAGGGTCTGACTTGATCTAAAACATTAATCCTACTAAAATCCTTCAATTAAGTTACAATCGTGAAACCAGAAATAAACACTATTAACTACTGAAGAAATAGAATGATAAATAAAATGAAATAAAGAGGAACAGAGACTGAGAGAGAAACAGATGAATGCTATAGAAGTATAGATGTACGAATCTGTGTTTGAGATTATTGTCGAATGTTAAAC
This sequence comes from Sinotaia quadrata, assembly GCA_028829895.1. Lineage (NCBI taxonomy): Eukaryota > Metazoa > Mollusca > Gastropoda > Architaenioglossa > Viviparidae > Sinotaia > Sinotaia quadrata. Next base: position 66,853,640 of record CM054179.1, read on the forward strand.
TTTGCTGTGTTCGCTCAAGCGTGTATGTATGTGTGCGTGAGAAAGTCTGTGCTTATGTGGGTATATTAAGTATAGCTGTGTGCGCGCGTGTGTAAGTGTGTGTGAGAGAAAGAAAGAAAGAGGGGGAGAAAGAGAGACTGCGTTTATGCTAAGCAAGACTATATATGTTTGTGATGTTAAGCATGGTTGTGTGCGCACGTGTGTGTTTGTGTGTGAATGTGCTTGCGTTCGTTTGCTAAGCACAGCTGTGCGCAAGCGTGTGCAGGTGTGTGACTGTGTGTTCACGTGTAGCCTGTGTGACAAATTAAATAAACATTGCGTGTAAAATCAAACATTAAAACCTGAACTAACAGAGCACAACAAAAATAAATCTTTAGGTAGCATTTTACCTGTGCAAGATCCACACACTGCAGTCATTGACAAACACTGCCGGCATCCTCGGAAGGAACCAAAGCGGTGAAAACGCCTTACATTTGCTAAATTTATGTTACTACTTGTTACATCAACCGAAGAATACGAGTAAATGTTGCCAGTGATCCACACTGAAGTGAGAGATGATTGGTTGGTTGCCTTTAGGTCAAAACAAATTGTGCTTACTCATAGTAGAGAAATTAAATATACATGACTAGCAAAATATCTACTGCCTTATTGACAAAATGCGTTTAACATGAGATGGTGAATAAATACTCCAAGAATTTGATCTGATCTTTCAATTAAAAAACTAAAGTGCCACTTGGGTTGGTTTTGCTTTTTGCTGTTTTTCAATTCAGTCCTATAAATTATAGCCAAGAAGGTAAATCTTGTTGTGAACTGATTTCAAACAAGGCAAAACATTCCTTACTTGTTAATAATAAATACTGCCTGGTTTGTCAACTTGTTTCTCCAGACGACGGTTCACTTTGTTGCCTTGTTAACAGTGCCTATGTTTGCTTTAAATAAAATTAAATATTTAAAAATCAATAAACATCGGCATTCAAGTGTGAATCAACTACAGATACATCTTAATCAAAGGGGTAATATGCCCGCTTGAGCGCGAGTGCATCTGACAGCTGGTGTGCATTTCATTACAGGTAGCCTAATTTGATAATGACATGTTTTTTAAAATAATAATTAAGCCTGAGAAGGGAATGGGATGGGGTGCAGTCGTTACATGTGATTAGCTGGCCGCCATTTTTTCATTATTAGTAAAGACGACCCTGTTTCGGCATCGACCTCTGTCACGTACCTGTAAATAGTAAGCAACCTACATTCAAATACGCGCAAAGGTCAAAGGTCAAGAAGCTCATTCGAGTGACTGTAGTACTTTATCTTGAGAGATATGTAGCTTGTCAGGTGTTTAAAGTGAATGTCGCGCCACATTTTCCAGGTGCCCGAGCAAAAGAGTGGCGTGAGTTCGAAATAAGAGAAATCTAGTGTGTCTCACTTGAAGGCAATAGTACCAACCACTTTACAAGTGCCTGCGTGTCATACTGCTGCTATCAATAAATAATAGTTATAAGGACAGGGCGTTGTACGGATATTTCCTATACATTAGCACCAATTAAAAAAAAGTGCATAATCTGTCCAGATAAATTATATGACATCGCACACTTTTGTACAATTAATCCAACCAGGGTAAACGCCACTTATGTCTGCTTATCGGTCCTGAACACAATAGCCTGATGGATCCTAGGACTTACCGCTGTTGTTCAACAAAGCCGACATCCTAGTTTTACCTAGTTTATAAAACTTGGGTGTGTAAAAATTGAGACCTAACACTATCGACGAACATTTGTTAATGTAAAACTATATTATAAATTTTAGATGCAAATATAAAAATAAATAAACAAAGAAAGGGAACTCTAGGCCTAATTAAAAGATTCGTTCGAATAATTCGAGTGAAATGGTCACTATTCCCGAATGCGGAATGCTGAAAGTGGACAGCAATAAAATAATCGAAAAGAAAACTGAAATAATATATCAGTTTTGTTTTATTGTTTAAATCTAGTTTCCACGTTATATAGGGACGTAATTTGTTCCTATTATATTTATCATTCTGGTCTTTCAGCACACGCGCAGCTGAGTGGTAGGTAAAAAACGTCTGACCTTACACTTGATATAAGAATGTGTAGTGAATCTCAGCTAGAATCAGCCTAATTTACACTGAGCATCTTGATGCTAGATCAATGTGTAGAGTGAATCTCTAATCTCTAATTTACACTGAGCATCTTGATGCTAGATCAAAATTCTCGATGTGGGGAAGCTTACATTAGAATTCGATGAAAATAAAATACCTCTACAAAAGTCTACATGATCCATTCCGAATATCGGCTTTAGAATGGGATGGAAATGCTGTTAACGAGTTTTAAAGCCAATGCAGTATTTTTACAGTAATTAATTTTAATACATTAATTATCTCATCAACAATTTGTATTAAATAAAGGTAATTAAAACTACTATATTATTCTAATACAGTGTACTATAAACAATTTTCTATTGCTGTTTGTTACACAGTATTAGTGTTCCATCACTATATAAAACACAATTAAAAATTAATATACAGACCCAGTGAATAAAATATATTTTAAATGTACTGGACTAATACAAACTATAGTAATTAACAATGACGCAAAGCTGTTTATTTTGTGGAGTTATTTTTCGATGGATTGAAGCTACAATCAATAATCTCTAATTTTGCTTCAATTTACTATTTGTTTTCTTGTTATTGATCCAGGTTAGTAATACATGTACAAATAGCGATTTAGAAAAACGCTTACTGTTAAGAAGTAATGCAAAGTGTTCATGACTGGTTGGGCATATTACTGTTTTGAGTTTACAGTTTAAAATGAACATAAGAAGTTATTATTTGTTCAAGCAAATATCTATCTCTTTCTCTTGTCGCTTTCCCTCGGTAACCGAAAGAATCGAATATCTGAAACTTTACTAAAACGTTTTGCACAATTAGGCGCACAACAGCTTGTTACTAAATTTAAACTGTATTGTTGAGGTGATTCTAAATGACAACGCTTTCACTGTGGTTAGATTTCCTTTTGCCTACCACAATAATAGCTGACGATATGTCACGTGGTCTGTGACATCAAAAAGTTACATGCCTGTAAACGTGTAATTACAAAAATATAAGCATGATTGCCTTAGTAAATACTTCTCCTTTACCGTCTCTGTCTATGACAATTGCAGAAATATACATTCTTTAAAGTAATACAGCATTTACATACACTCTACAAAACTATACATAGAAAATTAAAATCCACTGTAAATCTTGTATGTCCTGATTCGGAATTCAAACACATCCAATAATGTAAACTCCTTTTTTTAATTTTTAAAAAATACAATAACATTTTACTAAAACACGTGAATTGTAGAAATATATAAAGTGACCTTTTCATTTTAATCCTACTGAGAGAAGCGAAAAAGTCTAACAAAGTACAGATTGCTTTCAAAAATATTTAAATTCTTTCAAATGTATGATTATGGTATATTACTGATTCACTGTAATTAATGACTTAGACGAAAGGAGAAAGACATACAGACAAATACAGAAGAATGATACCAACCGGCAGGCAGGCAGGCGGTCGGACAGATAGATAGATAGACAGACAGATAGATAGACATATAGATAGATATATATATTATAGTGTAACAAAATGCAAATGACATAATTATAATATTTAATTATTATATTTTTAGTAGTTAATTAATCTTCCAAATTTAATCAAGTATCGGTCACATTCATTTTTTTTTATATTTCTTTCTGATCCGTTTGCAAGGATGGGTTATACAGTGATAATATTTAGTTAAGAGTTGGACAGGACAGACTGGCAATGTCTATACGATTACGTATTCGGCACTTTATAGCGTGGTCATCAAATGTAAATTCTATAGGTAATCAGTCATGCATGAGTAAATACCATTTCTCTCAGCCATCACTAAACCTGTACAAACTGGAGTCACACTTCATAATTAACTGAAGCATGAAAACGTTGGCCACGAGTTGACCAACACTGTCCACAAGGAATTTCAAGGGCTGTCAGACCAATTATATGTTCTTCAAGTGAGCAGGTGTCTCCATTTGAGAAACAAAATCAATGAGAGTTTAAACCTAGGCTTGGTTCTCGAAAATGGTCCCTTTCCCAAGTTAGAACAAATACTTGGTGTGTTTTTGGAATGGCTAATATTTTGTTTTGGAATGGTTAATATTTTTAACTAAACTTTGTGCACTTAGAAAATTATAGAGTTGAATTTTCTTACTCTGAAACTGAAATATTTGCATTTTTGTTATTGAGTTGAACTGTTATACTCAAAGCAACATAGTTAAACTATAGTAAGTAGACTTGTTTAGTTAAGTTTGTATAATTGCTTTCTCCATTTTCAGGAAATACTGCAATTGTAATTTTTGCAGTGAGAAACTTCCCTAGGTAAAATTTCATACTTATCATACTTAGAATTCTTCATTGCAGCTCTTTGTGGAAGATTCTAATTGTATTTTCTTTTTTCACTTATAGAAATCCATCAATTATGTTTCTACATATTTTCTATGTGTTCTGAACAATGTATTTGTTCACAGATACAATATGTGCATGAATATGTCTGAGAGAGGGAGTGAGAGCCTAATTAACTACATAGGCACAATGGCTCAAACCTGCATCACCTTTTTTATTCAACAGTGCTTGGAAGCCTTCATTCTCTAATTTTCAGTTTTCCGGTCTGCATTTTTCATCAAACTTTTCATTAAAGTCTCTAATCAAGTTCAACATTGGTACTTTGCCCAGTCCTGCAGCATCAGCCCAACATGACACATCAGTCAGTGGCCAGTCTGCGCCCATGTATATGCATGTCAAAACAAACTGTTAATGAGCAGTGACTTGCTTTTAGTGCAGCATACTATGTGCCAGACATACAAGAGAGATGATTCAGTCATCATCCATAAACAATGATGTAAACTTTCCATTTCTTACCTTCAATTTAGTGTTTTGTAAAGAATTCAATTACATGATAAAAGTGACATTAGAGCTCTTGAAAAGTGAAGATTTTGAGCCAGCAAAACAAAATAATCAAGTGATAAACATTCTTAAAGGCCACAAACTGTTGCCTAAAATTGGCCGATTTCTGTACCAGATTTTCGATTTAATCACTAACTTATGTCAAAAGAACAGTACTTCATAATTAGCCTTTGTGACTACTACTTATTATGTATCATTTTTTCCTTGTTTAACTTTGATAGTGTTGAATAAATTTTATGTATTTCACTTCCACTTCTAATTTAAACAAGGAATGAGATATATGCATGCTTAGGGCATCATGGCTTAATTTTTTAATTATTCTTAACAAGTCAGACAATAACATATCTTGGGAAATGTCCCCATGAGCTGAGAGAGTGTGTGGGCCAGAATTTCTATATGATCAAGAGGCGTTTGGACTTACAAGTTGGGATTGGAATTCTGAACTGGTAACACTCAAAAACAAGGTGGAGATAAAATTAATTAATGATAAATGTCTCTGAGCCTGACCGAGTTTCTCTGTCTGCAATCATAAAGACCCTTAAGGGCGAGATTAAGCTCATTAGGGCTTGTGTAGGATACTCTGTTAAACCGCAAAAAAGAGATAGATATTTCATATATATAGATAATAAATTAGCACTATTATAAAGTGGTAGGAAGTTCCCTTAATAAATTCTAGATAAAACACCTTAACAAGTTAACAATTATCCTAGAAAGACAGTACATTAAGGACATTTAGAGGACACTGGAAACTCCTTAGTGTGTCCGGCGTGTACTGAACAAGCTAACTTCAAAGCGCCTTTCGACTACTATATGGCCCTGCTCACTTTGTGGAAAATTAAGTGCAACGTAAATGGTTTTCGCGCAAACTAAATTCTATGGCGAACTTGTCGCACAGCTTAAAACCAATACTGCTGTTCATAGTGTGGTTTTAGTTCTTGTTCTTTTTCTTTTGCTGCTGCATACCGAAAGGTAAATGTCATAAATGTCATCCTTCTTTACATGCACTCACCAAAATGACGTCAAGAAACTAAACAAGCTGTCGACTCCGTGTCTTTCAAACAAACAAAAAAAAATGAGGGTATCCTTTCAAACTATTAATAACAGAGAAATTTCCTGCTGTAGAGTGCAAGGGCGTTTTGGTTTGGTTTTTTTATTGGTTTTTTTTTTCTTTTTTGGTTTTGCATGTTTTAGTTCAAAATACATTTAATCATTGGTAATCAAGTCACTGATCCCATGCAGAGTCGTAGTTAGAAACGTCCCAAATCATTTATCTAATGATTTATAAATTTCTGCTAAACTACGTTCGTTGATTTCGTGAAAGTGATTAATATTTCTTAATTAGGATAAATGAATGAAACGTGGAAAGTGAAGCTACAAAACTCAGTATGTCAAAGATGTTTACCTACTCGCTAGTTAAGACTTGGCCGTACTCGGTTAAATTCTAGGCAACCTGTGGTAGCAAAGAATTTGTCTGGTAAACGGGTGGTGAACAAGATAATCTCTCTCTCGTAAACTGTTATGCTGCTAAATGGCTTGGAACGCCAGAACTCTTAACTGGTTTAAGCTCTATGTTTGAAGTCAAGGGCTGAGCTCTGTTCTGACTTAAGCTCTATGTCTGGTGTAGGAACTGAGCTCTGAAATGGTTTAAGCAATAATGTATGCAGTCCAGGACTGGACTATGAACAGGTTTAAGCTCTATGTTTGAAGTCCGGGATTAGGCTCTGAAATGTTTTAAGCTCTATGTTAAAGTCAAGGACTGAACTCTGAACTAGTTTAAGCTACATGTTTGAAGTCAAGAACTGAGCTCTGAATTGGTTTAAGCTCTATTTTAGAAGCCAAGGACTGAGCTCTGAACTGGTTTAAGCTCTATGGTTGGAGTCAAGGGATCAGCTCTTAACTAGTTTAAGCTCTCTATCTAAAGTCCAGGACTGGGTTCTGAACTGGTTTAAACTGTGTTTGAAGTCAAGGACTGAGCTTTGAACTGATCTAAGCTCTGTATTTTATGCTATGATTCTAGTACAATAATTTCCTCTTTATATTATACTGTAATTTAAACTTCCCACAGTGAAGATCGATGTTTTTTACCTGTGTGCTTGTATGTGTTCAAGACCAACGTAATGTCATCTTTTCAAGAAACAGAAATCTTTAGGATATACACAAGAGATAAGCATGGGATTTAAAAGGATACACATGGGATACACATAAGACATAAAATAGTGAATGTTGTGTTTTTTACCTGGCTTTTCTCGCCATTTTATTAAAATAAAAATACTTAAATCGATAGTACTCTTCGGAAGAAAATGTTTGACCACATATTTTGCATTATCACTAAATATCAGTAAAAATTTCAGATTTATACACTCCAGACCGGTTGCTGAAGACATTCTTACAATAAATATACCGATCTTTGAATGATTAAAACTGCAAAAATGAGCGAAAAGAATAAAAGTGGTGACAGCTTAACAGAATCTAGAAAACATCAAACATTCTTTTAAACACGGCCAAGGCAAAAATGAGTGTGTCAAGGAAAAGAATAAATATGAAAAATGCATAAGAATAAATTAAATCTAACCAGGAATGTTTTAAACCTCTCTCATGTTTAGCTACAATGCTATAACACACATAAGACTTTTGTCATACTGCTTTCAGTTGAACATGTGCTGTGTGCTTGGCCGGGTGCGGGGGAGGGGACTGCTGCACATATAGAGTGGCTTATGAAATAAGCAAGTGTGCACTTAAAAGCGTGAAAACGTTCTAGCAATAGAAGAGAGAAAAGTTGATGAAGTTTCAATGAATAAGCAGTGGGTTTGCATTGCTCGACGATTGTATAAACAAATTTATTCGTGCATTACCACCTTTTTTAAATGTGTTATGAATAAGGGGTCAAAATCTCAGGCTGAAACTGAAATAATATGCTGACTCACTATTTTCGTTCATATAAAATAAAAAGATATTGTAAATGCTGCTATCTTGCCCACGAGATATCAACAAAAGTTCTGATCTTTAGGACGAGGGTGACTACGAAAGATCTGTATAATTCTACAAGACTAGCAGTATGTCAATAAGACTAGCACGTCAATAGGACGAACGTGACTAGACCAAGTATGTTACAAGACTAGCACGTCAATAGGACGAACGTGACTAGATCAAGTATGTCTATAAGATTAGCACGTCAATAGGACGAACGTGACTAGATCAAGTATGACTACAAGACTAGCACAACATGACGAACGTCACTAGACCAAGTATGTTACAAGACTAGCACGTCAATAGGACGAACGTGACTAGATCAAGTATGTCTATAAGATTAGCACGTCAATAGGACAAACGTGACTAGATCAAGTATGACTACAAGACTAGCACAACATGACGAACGTCACTAGACCAAGTACGTCTATAAGATTAGCAAGTCAACAGGACGAACGTCACTAGATCAAGTATGCCTACAAGACTAGCACGTCAATAGGACGAACGTGACTAGACCAAGTATGTTACAAGACTAGCACGTCAATAGGACGAAAGTGACTAGACCAAGTATGTTACAAGACTAGCATGTCAATAGGACGAACGTGACTAGATCAAGTATGTCTATAAGACTAGCACGTCAATAGGACAAACGTGACTAGATCAAGTGTGACTACAAGACTAGCACAACATGACGAACGTCACTAGACCAAGTACGTCTATAAGATTAGCAAGTCAACAGGACGAACGTGACTAGATCATGTATGCCTACAAGACTAGCACGTCAATAGGACGAACGTGACTAGATCAAGTATGCATACAAGACTAGCACGTCAATAGGACGAACGTGACTAGACCAAGTATGTTACAAGACTAGCACGTCAATAAGACGAACGTGACTAGACCAAGTATGTTACAAGACTAGCACGTCAATAGGACGAACGTGACTAAACCAAGTATGTTACAAGACTAGCACGTCAATAGGACGAACGTGACTAGATCAAGTATGACTACAAGACTAGCACAACATGACGAACGTCACTAGACCAAGTACGTCTATAAGATTAGCAAGTCAACAGAACGAACGTGACTAGATCAAGTATGCCTACAAGACTAGTAGGTCAATAAGACTAGCATAACTGCGAAAGATCAAGTATGCCCCGAAACTAATATGCCCACAAGACTAGCATTTATATATGAAAGGTGGGCTAAAAGAAGTAAGCCCATAATATTAGCATGCCCTTAAGACCAGCATGTTCCACACGATTAGTATGACAAGTCCACAAAATTAGCATGTCACACAAGACTAGCATATCCACGAGACTAGCATTTCCATGATAGGTATGCAGAAGTAGTATGCCTATAAGACTAGTATACCCTTAAAACTAACATCCCTCAATATCAACATATCCCACAAGATTAGTACAACAGTTCTGACATATAAGTCCGCAAGACTACTGGGACTAGCATTCGCATAAAATAAGCCCAAGAGACCAGCATATACCCGAGCGACTAGCATGCTTCAATGTTAGAATATCCTATAAGACTGGTACAAAGGTTTAGACATGCAATTTTACAAGACTAGCATGAGAAAAACATTTCCATGAGGTTTACGCTAGAAAAATAAACCCACAAAACTAGCAATACTTCAAAACTGATGTTCTCATGGCTAGCAATGACCACAAGACTATGATGTCCTCAAGACTAGTATGACCCACGAGACTATGGTGTTCTCAAGACTAGCATGACCCACGAGACTATGGTGTTCTTAAGACTAGCATGACCCACGAGACTATGGCGTTCTCAAGACTAGCATGACCCAGAAAACTATGGTGTTCTCAAGACTAGCATGACCCACTAGACTATGGTGTTCTCAAGACTAGCATGACCCACGAGACTATGATGTTCTCAAGACTAGTATGACCCAAGAGACCACGGTGTTCTCAAGACTAGCATGATCCATGAGACTATGATGTTCTCAAGACTAGCATGACCCACAAAAATAATATATCCACGAAACTAATTTTTCAATATGAATTATGCTAGAAGAAGCCCACGAGACTAGTGTGTTCATGAGAATTCTAAACAAGAGAGTTCATAAAACTAACTTGCCCCACAAAACTAGTGTGTTCATGAGAGTTCTAAAAAAAAGTCCACAAGATTAGACTGCCCCATAAGTCTAGTGTGTTCAAGAGAGTTCTAACAAAGTCTAAGTCCACAAAACTAGTGTGTTCATGAGAGTTCAATGAAAGCCCATAAGATTAATATGGTTATAATAATTCTAATTAGTTAAAGGGATAATGCTTACCATAAGTGAACACCTATTTAAGAATATATTTAACTAAATTACTTGCGAATACTATGCAGAAATTATGCGTATAAATATATATGCGATCTTATGAAATATCTTAGTCATCTTATGACATATCTTTATTATACGCTCTTGCTGAGTAGTAGAAACATTATCTTTTGAAACATCTTAAGTCAACTGCTCGTTTATCAATATAGGATCTCTAGAAACATTTTCTTTTAAGTTTGTTGAAATTAAGGTAAAAACTTATAGAGAAGCTGTGCCTGGCATTTTCTCACCTGTTTTTCATAGCACTATTCAGACTGTACTCCTTGTACTGTACAAATACAACGGAACAGAATGTTTTCGTAGAATCCTTCCAGTTGTTTTCCGATCTATAATTATCTCAATGAAATGTGGGCCTTTTCCATACTCCAGCCTTCATGTGTGCCCCATTCTGATTGTCACATGCTACCGTCAATTTATAGCAACATCTGACAGGTAAATCTACAGTGTTTATACTGGATCAGGATTGGATCAAATCAACCCGACATTTTCAAGGATTGGTGCATTTTGGAAGCATGCATCTTCCTTTCTAACTAATGATCCTTTGATGTACATGCAGAAACGTGTGTGGTTTCCCTATGCAAAGCAATAACTAAGGGAGTGGAGCGTAGTCCTGATTTTCGAACCAGCAAAACATTTGGAGCTCCGGGTTCAGATCTGCTAGAACACCGGGAGAGAATGAAAAGGGACAAGAAGGGAAAGAGAGAGAAATGTAGAGAAAGTGAAAGACAGAAAAATTAACATTGCTGTTAGTCTGACCGGATGACACACATTCACTGATACCCTCACAAAATTATAAATGCGTCACAAGATGGCCGCTGATAGGCGACGAACGACACTATTTACTATTAAAAAGTATTGTATTCACAGCTACTGAATTGTTTTCGCCAAACAGTTTAACTAATCTGCCCCCCACCCAACCTTTTACCTAGCAACTGATCCGGCTCCAAACTTCCTACTTATTCTCCCGAATAATGTACCAAGATAGTTCTGTTTAAATTTACGGTACTAAAAATACCCTAAGACGCATTCGGCTGGCGAACCCTTATGACAATAAAACAAAAACAATTAGTCGTGTAGATGGCAGTTATTATTTAATGCAATATGCTGACTTTCGGCAAGTTCAAAATATTGCATGACTTCCGATATTATTAGCGGAAATCGGTGACAGCCTGAAGATATAATTTATCCCATTAACCCATCGGACACTGTAAAGTATATGTATCGATCATAGCCTGTTTAATGTGCAATTATACACTCATCACTCATGCCTGAGGCAGAATAAAATACATTTGGATGCAATCTACCGACGGTTGACAAATTCAAGATATGTCAATTACTTTACTTACATTTGCTCTTACAAGTAGGCCTACATTGAAATTTGTAATTAGTTTCTTTAAATATAATGAGTTGACGGCAGTCAGTATAAACTATAAATGTTACTGGGTGATTAAAAAAAAAATCAGGCTCTTTTTTTATATTCCAATAAAAAAATTACATGAAGAGTACTCATGTATATTATATAAAATATATATGTGCACAAATTATTTAGTCAGTTCATATATATATTATGTATAAAAATATTTTCCAATGTGACAAAAGTAGGCATTTTATTTTAAATTCAATTTCTTTTGTTTTTCTTACACATCTTAAGCGTTTTATTTAACATTCATATTACATCTCAGTCATCTATCTAAAATCGTGGTATGACCTACAGGTGATGAGAAAGATGACAGCACTGTAAGGCACATTCCACTTCCGGTTCATTAGTCATTTGTTGTCTGGTCTTGACACTTATTTGTACTTATCATGTTTATGGAGTCTTCATAATAATTAATATTTATTTTTATAACTTAAACTTAAAGATCAATTTTGTTCTTTATGATGTTACTAAAAGATGATCTTTCAAAATAATTAAAAAGAACTGTTAGCTATTTTTTCCCCATAAAATCTAATAATATATTGCAAAAATATTTGTTTAATTTTCCAGTAAAAGTGATAGTCAATATACAAAATCTATTTTTAACATTTAACTGAAATATATTTTTCATTTTATGAGTGAACAGAATGCTTTTCTGTAAATATTCCCAGCTGTTCCTCATAATATAAATGCATTAGTTTTATTTTCAACTTGCTGAGCTAGCCATTTCTTCCAGGTCCTTTATAATTCTCTCTCTCTCTTTGTTGTTTGCATCACCCAATGTGTGTATGCATTTTATATTCTAGCAATATTTGTGTATCTGTGCTATGTGTACACACTTGTATGCAATATGTAATTATGCATGTGAGTGTATATATGTGTATGCAAGTGTGGGAGTTGTGGGAGTGTGTGTGGGGGGGGGGTAAGAAAGAGAGAGAGACTACATGCAATGACTAGTTGTGGTGGAATAAATTTGCCTATCCCTATTTCTATACTTAATTATTATATCTTTGTTGCCAATGTTAACGTGACCCGACCTTGGGCACTACTTATGATAAAATATTTTGGGGTAGACAACTCAGGTGGAGAATGTGCTAGAATTTTATTATCTAATGGTTAAGATTTATAAGAACAAGACCAGTCAATGGCCTGAGATCAAAGTTTACTTGCTGCAATAATTTTATTTTCTAATCACTTTGAATTTGGTATGGCAGAAGTCTGGTCATGAAAGGCAGCCATTAGTTTAATGGTGAGTTAACTGATTGATAGAGAGAGAATGGACTTGGAAATAGTTTGTGCATTTTGTTATTGATATATTATACTTGCATTTTTATGTAGAGATGTATTATGTGAGCAGACTATTACTTCTACAATTGTAAATTATGACACTTGTATGTTACAAATATGACAGTGTTTCTAGTGAACACATTCATAACTTACTATGTTGTATGTATTCTGCTATGTATGTGTATCAGGCTAATAAATACTGTTGCAGGAAACTGTAGATCAAAACTTGAATGTAAGAAAGAATGGAGTTAGAGATGAATTTCCAAGTTTATTGATTTATAAACTCCTACGACTGTGGTAGATTCAAGAAGTCTCTACCCCAGTGTGTAAGTGTAAGGATACACTGTGATCTGTTAATGTATCATGGCAAGAAATGCTCAACTACATCATGGAATGTCTGGTATAAGGAAATTGCTACATTGTTGTTCTGCTTGACAGAACTAATGCACAAAGGAGCACCCAGATTAGTCTCAAGAGAACAGCAGCTCATGGAACATTCTACAGCATTCTAGAGGAACATGTAAAGAATTGACAATTCTATTGTGAACAATAAACCGGTTACTTTTTACAAAGGCACATGAAAGACTATGCAGCAGCATCTTGACAAAGTTATGTACAAACTATTAGCACTTGTCTCTCTATAACTCTATTTCTGTTCTCTGATAAAAATGATCCTGTGATTTATATTGGCACTAATCTACTGAATGATGTGTTAGGATATAAGACTGTATACTAATTACTATAAGCATTGAAATTATTCAAATGTGGTTTCGTGGAAATACTGATGTCAAATAATCTTTTCACTGTATTTGTTATATGTATATTTGATTGTTGACTTAATAAATTTATTGTCAATTTCTTTTATCTTCTTATATATTGATAACCAAAAGTTGGGAAAGATAGTGGGGGGATGGGAGCTCACTAAATATTATATAGATTAAAGTGGGATTTATCTTGTCCTTTGGTAAAAAGTTTTCCACCTGTGTGATAGTAAATGTTTGTCTTTAATGTTGTGGAAGAGAGAAAACGTTTGCCGCACCCGCATATCCCCAAGTGAGAGAGAGATGAGTAGTGTCTTCTGGAGAATTATTAATAACATAAATTAAGATTCTCATCACTTGTACTTAGTTATGGATGATTAATAATAACAATAACCAATAACTGGAGTGGCATTGTGTCAAAACTAGCAAAATAGCATATGGACATAATTTGTAAGTGTTTGTGTAAAATGTGTATAAGTGTAGTCTACTAGTACTAGTATTTGCACTCTCTAATAATTGAAAAGATGCATTTAAAATCTTTATATATTTTTTCATCAAGTTACTAACAAGAAAACTCCCATGAATGATGCCCCATTACACTTCAGGACCACTTATATGAGGAAACTAACTGCACCTTCAACAAAGGGACATCATGACCTTATTCAAAAGTACTCAAAAGCAAGCTGTAATCCTATAGAAAAGAAAGTGGGATTTAGTACTTACATACTCAAATACTAGTTCTCTTCAATTGTTGACACGATGATAGTGCACATATGTACTTGTGTCTCTAAAAAATAGCTAAATAATATTAAAGCACTTTGCTTAAGCTTCATAATTATAATGATAAAGTACTAGTATTGTAGTAAGTAGTAAGTACTCTATTAAGGTGTTTTATATAAATATTTAAAAAGATTATATGAAGCTTATATGCATATATTGTAAGAAAAAGAAGGTCTCTTTTTAAAAAAATAACAAAATAATTCTTTAACTGAGGCTTAAGTTAATAACTCTCACAAAGCACACACATAAATGCCCACACATAGACAAATACACATGAGTACATTGTTGTATATACAATTATATATAAAGAAAAGACAGGTTGACAAGACAGCAAGATAAACAGAAAAAGAAATTGATACCATTATATTTTATTGAGCTTATTTAGAAAGAAATATATATATATATATATATTTGTACATTTCTGCTTATAATGATACTAAAACTTATTAAAATGTGGTTAAAATGCTAATTTCTTTCTAATTTTGTAGGCTTCTTTCAATCTCAAGAAATTACTATGAAACAGATTTACACCAATATATTACTCACAAAAATGCATGGGTGCAGTCAAGAAGAAACCCTTTTGGTCCAAACTTACAATTTGGACTCACTCCATACAATGACCGAGTTTTCCTGCAATAAAAGATATAACAAATTAACATTAACAATAATTTTTTTTAAGTGTCCTGCTAAATGTAAAAATTACTACAGGGGTGCAAAACCTTTTAGGCCAGAGGGCCAAATTTCCAATTGACAGTGCATGGAGGGCTGCCACATGGATGGCTCAGTAGAAAATCAACACAAATATTGAAATAATGAAATAATGTGCTTTACATTCGTAATAATGGTAACATCCAAAAGTCCTCTGGGGGACCACATAGAGTCCTGTATCGGGCTGCATGCGGCCCGCGGTTTGTGCATCCCTGCTATATAGTATACAAATAAAACTGCTCCTAACAGAAGGAATATGAGAGAAACAAAATATATTATGGGCATTTATTTTTAAAATAATTAACTTGCTAATTTCACTTCTTCTTTGAATTATTTTTATCACTGAAACTGTAGTGTCATAGTAGTTAGCACTAGTACCAACCACCAATAACACATTGTATAAACATTAAGCATCTGTACATGAAGGTAACTGTAGTATAAATATCAAAATACATATATCCCAAAGAAATACATTACACTGACTCACATGCATACAACAACACATACTCACGTACATTTAAAAAAATAAAATTTGCATTTTCTTGCCCACAAACATGAAAATTACTTTTATGACCCTTTATAATAATATATAGTCTTTATTATTGCATTAGTACAAATAAATTTGTACTGCACTCTCTTAGAGTCTTAGTCTCTATCAAATCAAAAATTGTATATATCTCTTCGTATCCCAAATCACAAAATAATAAAAGCATTCTCATCAATAAATTATAATGAACCTATTACTACAAGTTGTAGTACAACTGTACAAGTTATATTAAATAATTATAAAAATGTATTATATTCTTACCATATTACAGTAAGTTACCATAGTGTGTAATAATTAATATACACATTTTTTAGTATTACTATTAATTAGTATTATAGTAATATGTTATATGAATTTTTTAAAAATGACTGACTCATAAACACAACAAAAAAAACATAAAAATCTTAATTCTTATTAATGAAATGAACCATTACAGAGGAAATGGCTGACTGAGTCAGATTCTGATTGAGGAAGCCTGCTTAATTAATAAGACTTACAATATGCAAAACTGTCATTATAACAGCATCTATAACAAGCAACTGATCACCTGCTGTCTTAGTTCAGTTAAAAACTGCTTCCACTGCATCATTACAGTATTTAAAAAATTGACAACTTTACTTCCAGCCAATTCAGTACCACCTTTTAGTGATTAGCTTAGAAAACTACAAATACTGAAATAGTGAATGCTAATATGCAAAAGTTTATTTCTAAAAATATATTTAAGAACTAAAGAGCCTTAAAATGTTAAATTTTTCTATTTATTTCAGAGGAACTGAGGAAGTTGGACAAAGTATCATTTTATTTTATAATTTCAAACATTTGAACATTATCATTATAATATATCAATCAGTTCTTCATTTTTTCAAATCTCTGTAGGAAAAAAAATCTCTAATATTAAAACATGTCACTCAGTGATTTCAAATATTACTTCAAGTTCAAATGCTTTTGTTCATTTTCTGCTCTTACTGAAAAACTTAGCATTTTTTTTGTAAATCATATATACAGTCATTACACTTAAGAAATACATTTAATTTTAAACTAAAGCTGCTCAGATTTCTCAACAATTCACTTTGTCTTCAACATTTTCATAGGAAATCAAATTAAATGTAAATTCATGTACATTTCAATAATCCAGTAAACCAGGGTATGTTTAAAAAAGAGTATGAAAAATGATTTGTATTAAATTAATTATTCTAGTCATTAAACGACTGCAATCAGATCTGGAGCATTGAGGCCATCTCTGTTTCTTTAAATCTATGAGCTGTAATGTTTAACCATCAGATAATCATTGTTTAACTTTAAACAAACCAAAATAAATTATTTATAATAATACTACTAGTCCTACTGAAGTAAATAGGGCACAGTGATTTATAGTTGGTGTGACATTTACAAAAATAGATAGTAAGGGTTTTAGGACACAAGCTAATGACAGTGATATGTCGTATGACTTTACTAGTACTAATTATTATTATGTGGTAGAATAATAAGATTTTTAAAATACACAGTTTTAAGACAAATAATGAAATATTCTATGGACTGATAATAGGCCTACATGATACATCTGATCAGGTTGTTGATGACAATCTATTTAAAAGTATAATATGAGGTTCTATAACAAAGTGTAGTAAATGATGTAAAAATTTTGAATGTGAAGTAATATATTAATATAAAAATGCTTAATTTCAGAAAGAAATATTAGTAACTTAAGACTGTATTAGTGTATACATCTTTTAGAGAAACCCATCATATTTAAATATATAAATAGTCAATATTCTTTAAGGGATAACACTTCTCTAAATCATTAAATATTAATTGGCAAACGGAAATATAGAAATGTATATATAATATATGGTAACCAACTGTGAAACTCAGTACTAGTTAGGCCTATAAATTTATATAAATACAACTAAATTATATTAAATTAATATTACTGTATAAGTGTATTAGTGTACAGGTAATATCAACCTTTATTAGTTGCAGTTTATAATTTTTAATATAATTAATTAAAAAAATAAAAACTAGCAAAGTCTCACCTGTTCCTCCGTAACAAGGCATTAGATTTCACATCTCGATCTGAATCTTCAGGCGGTGAATCCGTAAAATTAAATTGTTCCATCTGATTGCGCAGGTCTTCTGTAGTGTTACGCCGACATCCACGCTGCGGCGTAGAAAATATTTGATCCGAAGCTGACAAGATCCCATTTTGAGATGATTTTCTGCAATTAGTCTCAGATTCAGACTTAAGCTCAATAGCAACAGATGAGTGTGGTGCAGAAGTCGACATTGTGAATATATGTGTCCACTGTATTAGGAGGAACTAACTTGTTAACGATATTGGAGCGTTTAAGCAGTACTGTGAATGTATAGCCTAGCACAACTGCCGTCTGCTAGAGGAACTCTCCGAGAAAATGAAATCAATGTTTGACTTCCGGTTGTACTTTTTTTCTTCCTTTTTCTTTTTCAAAATATTGATTGTTCCCCCTGACGTATTTAATTTGTAAACTTCAAACATATTAAAGTACTTTTCACCTGTTTTGAAACGTAGACCAAAATTTATTTTCTTGCTTGAATGCATATAGAACAGTTATTCAAATGTCTGTCGGTTTGATTTTTAAAAAAATATTTATGCATCTTTTATATAATTATGATTTAGTGTTTCAACAAGTTGCACTTACATTGGTACATATAGCAGTGTAAGTGGGAAAAAAATTATATCAGTTTAGTCAGTAGTTTTCATGGGGGGGGGGGCATTTAACATAAGAAGCCCAGCAGAAAGTGATTTTTTTTTTCTTCTAAAAACGGGTCAAAACGCGTTGTGGTCGACTGCCAAGATGAAAGGGAAATGATACTGGAGTGAAAAATTATTATATTTGTATGGTAATTTCCCCTTGAATTCTTTTTTTTCCTATATCTAATCTATAGAAGAAAGAGCATACGTCGTTTCGGCTGAGTAGTGTAGTCGAAAGACGATATAGCAGGGGTGCACAAACTTTTTAGGCCAGAGGGCCAAATTTCCAATTGATAGTGTGTGTAGGGCCGCAAGTTGCACATGGATGGCTCAGTAGAAAAAAAGAACACAAATAATGAAATAATGTGCTCCGTGGGCCGCACAGAGCCCTGTCGCGAGCAGCGATTTGTGCACCCCTGCTATAGAGAGACAAATAAAGTGATTTTAAAATATAAATTAAAACTGTTCGTGATTTCATACTCTTACTAAAATAAGGAAGATCTCTTTGGGGGTTTTTTCCCTTTTTTTTTTTTTTTGTAGCCAAGCAATATGAATTTTATTACAATGAAACACCTGGACGACGATAGTACAGTGTATGTATCTGTATTTCTATCACTTGATATTTATCTAGAATTAGTGAACATAGCCTAATAATGTTACATCCTAGCACCAAAGAATATGGAAGTTCATGCAAGAAAAAAACACGGATTATTTACCGTATAACTACTTCATTGAAGTTTACTATAAAGAAAAATAATAAATGCCATTCCTGCTAAAATTTAAAACTCGTGACGCATCATGTGGTGCAATTAATGTTCATTCTGAATCGAGAAGTGAAGGTTTGCAGATCACATATACTTTAATATGATAGTTCTCAATTTGAAAGCAGTTTTTAACTCCTTCCGCTTTTAAAATAAAATATAGTTTCCCTAAACAAAGGGAAAAGAGCGTCACGTACTTGTGTGGCAATACACCAAATACCGAAAAAAGCGCTTGGATTCGGCACACTATGGTGTGTTTTTGTTGCTGTTGTGTTGTTCCACTCACACTCACCCCAGAAACCGCAATAGATCTTTCATCTTCACGATGTTGAATTGCACCTCAAGAAAACAACAAAATTTGACCCGTATTCAGTTGCGACAGATGGTTGTGTTTTGTACATATCGTTAAGTGTGTTCATTTGATTCAACCGAAAACAATTGAACTTCGATCAGACTATTCTCTCCTTGTACTGATTTATTAAATTCAACCCAATTATTTGCTTTTGTTTATTCCTCGAAGGAAGCTGAGGGTGGGCAAGCATGCTACATAATTTTAAAAGATATATAAGGTCTGTGCGACAGATTGTAACAAGGTGGGAATTAATTTTTAAAAAAAACAAAGGCATTATAGACAGATCGTACGTGAGGAACACTTTTTATTAGTCGATTATTTTTAAAAACGTTCAATTCTAAGGGAAGTAATGCAATTGTTGCATGCTTCGACTCGCTTCAGTGCGATTAGCGTTATTTCCCTTGATATTGAAAAGATGGCGATGACTGGCATAATGACAAACATGTTCTGTGATGATTATTTGACTGGCGCCTCAGGATTGAGACCAAATGAAGTGTCCACTGGTGTAAGTATATATTTTAAGAATAGAATGTTTTAATTAGATACATGGGTTTTTTTCTATTCGACGTGTTTGAATTGGATATCTCGTTAAACTTTGGGTTTGTAATTGTATTGAAACCAGTAGGCCTAATACTAATAGTAATACTAATAGTAATACTAAATACAAGTAATAGCATTACTTAAGAAACATTGAAAGAAGCTTGTTCCGCCCTCCCCCCCTGGGGCACTCCAGATCAGAGAAATGATGACGAAATGATCAACGCAAGTTCCAGTGGGGACGTAAAACTGCAATCGATCCCCACCTTCCCCAAACCTGTTCCTCTCAGTATGAGTATATGTTCATGTACTGCTAGTGCTATTGTACATGTAATACAATAGTAATACGGCACTGATTAATTTTATTCACATCTGACTTATCGGTACAAGGTAAATAGAGTCCATTTAGAAACAATCTACATCCATGCATGATGTAATTATTTTGCAATAATAGTGGAGTACACTAAATCAGTAAATAACAAAAATGTTATATTTTTTATTAACAGACTTGGTTTTGAAATAGGCTTAAAAGATCTCAGTTTTATAACTTTTTACAATAATAATATAACTGAACCCATTGATGATCATGTGTGTCAAAAACGTTTATAATCAATTTATATCTTTAAATATTCTTGAGAAGTGGGTTTACTATCAACAAAGTTTTGTTCAGCTGAACATTCATGTCTGCTGGTAAATTGAAGAGGTCGTTTATGCTCAACAACAAATAATATGTAAATTACAGTTTTTCTCAGAACCACATTTATTAACTGAAATGCACAGGTCAATGGCTGACATTGTTTGTGTGGTGGTGGTGGGGTACTTATATGAACTGACTTTGTTGAAGCAGTTGTAGCAGTTGCAAAACAAAAATATCTCTAACAGTCTATGACTCTAAGTAGTATAGAGAAGAGAAATAATAAGGTTACAAAATTAGGTTACAAAATAATGATTTGAAAAAAATTGTTTAGATATGTATGAGTGCATACAGCTGGAAAGGCTTTGCAGTGTATAGATAAATGAGCAAGTAAATATAAGAGTCTAATATGTTTTTGGCATCACTGGTTTGCTGGTTATCAGCAAACCAATGATACTGCAACTTGCAAGTGATTTTTTTTTTATTTGCCCATGATGCTTTTCTAATGGAGTATAACTTCCAAACCCTTCAATTGACAAAGGTTTCTTTTTTATATATATAATGAATCAATCTCTATCTTGTTAAATCATTATTAAGAGTAAATTCTTTATTTTAAGACCACTATAATGGCTGTGGAGTTTGATGGTGGTGTGGTAATTGGAGCAGACTCCCGCACAACAATGGGATCATATATTGCCAATCGTGTAACAGACAAGTTGACAAAAGTGACAGACAATATCTATTGCTGCCGCTCTGGTTCTGCAGCTGACACACAGGCCATTGCTGATATTGTCAAATACCACCTTGATTTTTACCAGTATGACTTTTTTTACTTACATTAGTTTCTTTTATTCATTAAATGTTTTAATATGGTTTCATAGGCTGTTAGGAAAATATTCTTATTTGTTATGAAATCAACTATGAGATCTTTGAATTGATTCTATTAGACATGTTCTTTATTTATATATATATTATAAAATTTTATTTGGCCAGATGTGATAAAAGGCAATTTTTAAAAGATTTTTTAATATGTATGCCTATCTGTATCACTATTTGTTAATAGATAAAATTTATTTTATGAAAATAATATTTTGGTGTTGTTAATTATTGATTATTTGTGGGTTGTTAATTATTAACTTTTGTTATTATTTATTTAATTATTACAAGTCCATTTTAATTTTCTTATAAAATGACATCAAACTTGGATGGGTTTTTTTTTTTTTTTTTAGAATGGAAATGGGAGAGGCTCCTCTTGTAGAAACAGCAGCTAATGTGTTCCGAGAACTTTGCTATAATTATCGTGATGGCCTGACTGCGGGCATCATTGTAGGTGGATGGGACAAACGCTTTGGTGGACAGGTATTGGTCTCTTTGAAGTCTTTTATTTGTGATTAGGTGTTACACTTACAGATAAATATATTTATATGTTCTTCCAAAGTGTACTAAATACTAGTAGGTAGTCACACTCATTTTTTTCTAGAGTTAATATTGTATAGATCTTTTATGCTTTAAATGTGTGATCTGATAAAATAAGGCTGTGTGCACAAAATTATGATGATTAAGATATCATTAATTTAGTGTTATCCTTTATGATTAACTGTTTCCTTTACGTAACAAACGGTTGATTTTTCAAGTTCATTACAAGAAAAATATAAACCACAGCAAAAAAGCAGTCCAACAATTCTAATAAACATAGTCTCAGATAACAAGAAAAAATAGGTATAATGCAAAAGTGACATTTCAGTTTATTATAAATTGCCAAGAAAAAATGCTTTTGTTTCATAAAATTGCTCGCATATACTATGACATTATAATTCATGAATGTGCATCATAGTATATGCAACAAATGAACATCCTGAATGCTTATTAACTTATTTGCCTTGTAGTTTAATGCCTATTTTTTCCCAGATACATTGCCATGAAAGTGAGAAAATTATTTAGAGCTGAAAATGACTACATTTCAGCAAATTTTAACAAGAAAAAGCAGTAACCAAGTATTATACAGAAAACGTAAAAAGCACATTGTCATATCTCTGAAACTACTCATGACACAGGTTAGTTCACATATCAAAATGATCAGCAAACTATATCTATATGACTAGCTGCCAGAAGGTCAGCTTATAAAGTGTTAAGGAGGTCTTAAAATGAAGTTGGTTGAGGTCGCAGAATTTTTTGCCTTTGTATAGTGCCCAGCACAGATTACATTTCTGTGATATTTAAAAATATTATCTTTTGCAGTTTACAAGATATTTGACTTTGAATTGTCAAACATCAGACTACAAAACTGTATATGATGAAAGAATGACTTAGCATGATGCCTGGCTTTAATAAAAAAAATTTGTGGAAGCTGTTGTTTTTATTTTTCAACAATCTAAGGCAGAAAATCATACATTGTTGAACGTCAGGGTTACATACACCAAGTATATAACCAAGCCAAAATAGGTTGCTATTAACAACAGTAATAGAATTTATTCCACCAAAGTGGGAATACTAAATTGCAACAGGAAAATCATTTTATTATTTGAAGGTAACATCTATTCATCCCCAAACCCATTTAAAATTACATGTCACAAACTCACACATCAGATAGATCATATTTGTAAAGAAATGATAAAAATATAACGAGTATAAAATACAACAGCAATTACATACATGTCATTTATTTATTTGTTCAAACTGATGAGTTAAATGAGATGGGAGTTGGGGGTTGTGGTGTCACTGTATACAGTCATTATCACAAATCAAATATAGATGTAAGCTCAAGCAAAAAATTCATTTGCCACACAAAAATATGTTAATACTTTTTAAGACGAAAGAAAAAAAGGTTTGTGACAATGACAATATGGATGAAAACTTTATTGTTAAAACACTTCTCTAAACATGTGTACATGAATTAAATAAATAATAGTGATGTGATATTTAATATAATCACATTATAAAAGTTTGAAGCTCTTTGATTAAACTTTCATAAAAAATAAATTTGATCATCTGACTTTGAAACATGAGAAAGAAGAGCATTGTAGTACCTGCACATTTTACTGATTCTGTATTTTTTCAAATTTGTGTATGTTTTCAGAAATGAGCAATGTTTTACAAGTCAGCCTTTCAGAGTGTGATCTTTCAAATTTAATTTCTTTGCAAAAGTTAGAAATTCTGAACACAGACCATTAAAAACTTCAACCTGTTAAAGATCATGTACACATTTAGTAGTAAATCATGACTAATGCCATACTTTATCACAGAATGGTCCTGTATAATTAATTTATGATGGTGTGGAAAGAACATATTCCCATTTATTAAAAGGGTGCTTTTGAGCTGGGTCATAACCTTGTGAACAGGTTTGGAATGCTGTCACCAAATTTGTGGTATAGACTGAAATTTCTTTAAAGTTTTGTTTTTTTTCAAGTCACAGAAGATCCTCTTGTGCTATAAGTATAAGTCATTTGGTAGTCTGCCTCTTCCCACAGCCGAGATGTGAAGACAAAAGTGCACACTGCTCATCAGTTACACAGAACATGCCCAGAATATTTAATCCACAACATTTTCAATTAAAAAAATAAAATATGAAAAAAATCACAAGTTTAGTTATATAAAAAAATTCAGTAGAGTAAGTGCACACCTTAATTAACCTACAGCTATTAAATAATGTGAAAACAAAACTACACATGCTCATCAGCTAGTTTACGTGTTGTTGGTTTTTTTAAATATACAAGAATTATTAAGTTTACTCTAAACTTTCAAAAGATTAACTGTGCAATTTAATGAACCTGCTGTCTTAAATAATTAAATAATTTAAAAAATCCTCAAGATAGCTTATTCTTTATCTATGTACCATTAAAGAAATTAAAAGATTGTGATACCAGACTACAATAAAAGCAGAAGCTAAATATAACATTTAAAATTCAAAGGACAAAAATATGTTCAAATTAAAAAACAAAGGTGGACAAAAAATACTTAAAAGTTATGTACAAAAGAACACACACTAAAAAAAAAAGATATCTTAATGTTATAGTAAATCCAGCTTCAAATAAACATTTCACAGGCCAGAGCTGTTAAACTGTTTACTATTTATTCATAGAGAGTTATCTTTTCTTCTTTATCACTGTTTTTAAAATTATTTTTCTAAATAATAAAATTACTACCCATGAGTAAAATTAATTCTGTAAATAATAAATATGATCTGCAACTTTAAAAATGTATAGCAAGAAAATAGCGACCAAACTGATGCCATGGAGTGACACAAACTCTGACCTACTTTCAAATTACAGAAGTGGTTATTTCAAAGGTAAAGTCAGTGATTTTGCTTTAGAAAAGGAGATTTGTTTACAACAACAAAAGAAAATTCATAGGTTAAAGTAATCATTAATTAATAAATGCTTACATAAAGATCTTACCAATAAGAAGTTTCAACTGTTCATGCATGATAGAAATATTGCATCAGTGCTATGTGTGTCATGAATGCAAGTAAAAAGTGAAAGTAGTAATACTGCGGTGTTTTCAGAAAGTTGGAATTCCATGGATTAATAATCGCAATATGTGGTATATCATTAAAAAGATATTAAAATTATGCAGAAAATGATATATTTTCCACAAATACAATTTATATGCTAAATATTTTTATCTGAAAAATGTATTTTGAACTTTTCACTTTGAAAAATTATTTGGTTATTCACAACACAAAACAATATGAGTGGAAAGAGTTATTTGCCCTCTATTTAATAGACCAATCAGATTTTAGATTAGAAACCTATGTAGCCCCAACTTTATTGTTTCAAAATGGTACCCAAAAATTTGAATTTTGCATTTTTGGCTTTGATGCTAAAATTGACCCATTTTCATTTCAACACTAAGGTACTTTTGCCAAAGTTGTATGAATACTTTAATAAAATTAAGAGAAACAACAACATAGTTTGAGAGATGGAACATCAATCTTTATTTTCATATAAAAATGGTTAATATAAAGACAACTGCTCTATAATCAATGTTAGCAAATTTGCACCTGTTTATGAGCTTTGCCTGTAAAATAGTGATGTTGGGACTATCTAATAATAGTTTGCTAAAACTCTGCTATCCTCCTGTGATCTAATTATCTAGAAATTTAGTTGATATGCAATAAATTTACTTTCATTATAAAGAACAGTGTTATTGATGATTTAAAGGTTTCATTTGCAGCTAGCACTCTTTCTATCAATAAGTTGAGTCCATGTGTACATTAGGTTTATTTTAATTTCCATTCTTACAGTAAATAAGCATTCACCTCTTTTCTTGTTTTTACCTACTATCCACCTAGAACATAGTTTTATTCATCTAAATAAAGTGTGAGTCAACACTGGTAATGCTGATGGATCACACACCACAGATTGGTGCATCTGTAGTGTATTTTGTTTGAATATATCAAATCAAACATTGAAGGTCACAATGAAGGGTGGTCTAGACCTGAGATTCAATTCAAAAATCTGATTATTCAGGACATTTCTTTCCATGAGGAGGATTGCAAATGGCAAATTTGTGTGGGTTTTTTTTAAAGCTAAAAAAATATCATTGCATATTTACATTAATGGTAGGCAGTATTTATTTCTACATTCATTTTCCAATAAATAAACACTTCCATTACAGTAATTTATAGGTCTTTAATGAATTAATTATTAGATAGATATTTTATCAGCAAATTTTTTATTATTATTATCAAAGGCCTTTGGTAATTTCTAAAATAAATTCTCTTTAAAAGATTAAAATTTAAAGATTATTTTTAAAATAAAATATGAATAATTGCACTTTTTAAAAGTCGTGCATTATGCTTTTTAAGTTTTAATTATGTTTTCTTTATACAGGTGTATTCAATTCCAATTGGTGGCATGCTACAACGCCAATCATTTTCTATTGGTGGATCTGGCAGTACATATCTGTATGGTTATGTAGACTCACATTTCCGGAGTGGAATGACAAAAGAAGAATGTTTTCAGTTTGTTGCAAATTGTGGGTACAACTGCATTTTAATTTATATACTTTAATTGTTAATTATTATTTAAACTTTCTTAGATAAATTTGTTAATGAAACAAAAAAGATGACTTTAATTACACTGAAACCTACTTAATTCTTGCATAAATAATTCAAAATTCTAATTAATTCATACTCAGAATTATTAATAAAGATATCATGGTTAATTCAGAAATAAACAGTATAAACATCATTTAATTTTGAATAAATCACATTCTGACCAAGCTACAGAAAAATGGTATATTTGTTTAATTATAGGCAAATCATTCAGAAAAAGTACATCTCATTAGGGCTGTCAATTTTTTTTTAAAATGCTGCCCAGGTACCCTTTGAAAATTAGCATATTCTCCATTGCAACTCATGATCTCTGCACAAAGCTACTTAACCATTAAGCATGTACTCTAATTCACACAGTAGTCAAAGATCTGCATCTACTGATCTAGTGACTTATTAGTTATGATCTTTATATGTACAACAAACTTTTATTTTTAATATTATCAATCATTACAAAAACTAAAGTAAACTAAAACTAAATAAAATGTCAACAACAATAACGTATTTAATAATAGGGCTTCAAGTTCAATCGCCCTTCGCCAATAGAATTTCATCGCACAGATTGCATTTCATCGTGTCACTATCCAATCACTTGGCGTAACTCCACACAGACGATGTCTTCCCCATATTAAAAATATTACAATGTTATTATTTAATTTATTGACCTTAAAATACTGACAAGTTTGTTTACTGAAGTCTTATTAACATCAATAACATGCTACAGTTGTTAATGAGCACAACAACCACAAGTGAAAAGAAAAGGCGCAAGCTATGGTGATTGGTGATCTATGTCGTAAATAATTAGATCTAGGTACAGCGACTGTTCAGCACATAAGCCAACCCACGGCTGGCACGATTTAGCAAGCCACCATCTACAGGCGGGATGCTAGTGTGACCGAAGGGGACGTGCTAAATCGTGTATAGATATAACGGCCGCATTACCACAAGTACCCATTCTCAATTTTACTACCCGGGTATTAGCACGATAATGGGTATCCGGGTCCCCGTTGGCACCACTACCCCTCATCCTCGAAGGCATCCTGCATCATCCTTTTAATTTTAACTAATACTGTCACTGAATAAGATTGCTGAGTTAAGTCCCCTACTGCTTTTCTTCCTTTGATTACTTACAAATTGATCAGTGTTCTGTGATGGTGCTGCATGTCTACTCTTTCATTGCTGATAAAATTTGCTTGCAAATTAAATTCAGGTTTCCCAACCTTTTCATTTATGTTCACTTAACAGTTCATTCATTAATTGCAGTTGAAATAGTTATAAAATAAGGATTTAATATAAATTCACTTAAATCTGAGACAGCAAAATGACTGGGAACCTATCCTGCTATATGGCACTGCATCAAAGTGGGAACTGATTTGTCATTCTTTATAACTTGTTTACATTAGTCTGTGAATTGTACATTCTATGGGATCAAAAGACCTTTTTCTGGAAAAACTGTCATCATTTGAGTTTAAAGTGCACTTGATTCTGTGGTCTGTATCCACAGACTTTTTAGTGTATATGGCACAAAAGAGAAGTAAACAGGACCAGAGGTGATCTCACCTTGGCATGTGTTAAAAAGCATAAGAAAAGAAAAGGCAGTAAAGAATCTGCAAATTGTTTTAAAATTTGAGTATTTCAAGAGGCACAGGGAAAATGAATTTGCTTTGTAAGAAGTCAAAATGCCTTGTGAACTGCACAGATATTTCCCACCCTTCACAAGCCACACTCATTTTTGGACCAAAAGAAATTAGATCTTTGATCTAGAACACACATGCACACACACATTGTTACTGTTAGGATTTAGTTTACAATCCATTGATTTTGAAATTGTTTCCCCATGTGCCAGTCAGCTTGTACACGTTAAAAAAGAACATACATTCAAAACATTCTTCATCTCTTTTCAATGTTTATAAACATCTTGATATTCAAGCTTAAGAAGAATACAAATTATAATTTTAATATAATAAGTGATTTTTTTCCCCTTAAAAAAGCACTTATTCATGAGTAAATTTTATATACATGTAACATATACAGAGTCAAAAAATAAAAAAGCAGTATGTATCATTTTTAAATGCCTATATTTATTATCTATTACACAATTATTTTTTTTATTAAGAATTTCAATAGCAGAAGTTTATTGGTTTGTGGTGCACACTTCTCTCCTAACAGAAAATAAAAGATGAATATGTGCAAACAAAAAAATAAAATGTGCATAGTTTTTGTTTATCAAACCCTTTTCCTGTTATTAGGATGCAAATCTGCAATGTTGGCTGCACATTAACCATATTATCAAAGTTCTTTTTCTTGGATAATTTCCATGTTTCTTCTAGATTCTGAAATCATGTGCTGTTACTAAATCAGCTTCTATGTATTAGTAAATAAAGTCTTTGTGGAAAATACTGCTTTTTTTGGTGATGATGATATACTTGATAGGGTGTCATTGATGATGCTTGCTGAAATCAAAAGAATAATTATCATTGATCTTTGTGTATTTGAGTACAGATATATATTTATTCATATAAAATATTAGTTCCCTAAGGGGACCTTTGAATCATAAATATAGTCAAGGTGTTTAGTATTTGGCATTGACTTCATAAATCACATCATGATTGTGATCATTATTGTGCCATACAAATACTTTTTATTTATTTATTTTTAAAATTTAGTTCTTTCTATTATTTTTTGTTGTTGAACAAACTGTATTTCTAACTCTAATACTTTATATTGATGCAAATGCAGAATGGTGTGGTGTGAACCTGCTCCTACAATTTCTAAACACCACGTAAGCCAGCAGTATATTTTTTTATTCAACTGCTTTTGCTTTTGTCATCTTGGATGCCACCATATAATAACAAAAACTGTTGGCTTCAGCAGCAGTACTTTTGTATTTATTGTGCCTTTATTTTCATTAAAATATGTTCATACTTGGATAAAAAGCTCAACACTTGAATGGTGCTTGTCACAAACTGGGAGGCTCGTTACAAGCCGACCCCGAGCTGAAGTTAGAGATGCAAGGGGTGAAGTCTATTTTTGGCCTGCTCCGGTGCACCTCCAAGAAAAGCCCGTGTGACGTATGCCAGTACTACGTCGTGTCAGGTTGTTACATAGACACACATGACATACACCATTGATGTTTGGGTGGGGCCCAGTTTATTAATGTCATGCCAAGGAACGTTTTATTGGCGGTGTGTGTTGTGAGTGAGTATCATGAATGTGAATAAATGGACGAACAGACGAACGGTGCAAAACAATAGTACAAATTCTTTCGTCCCTCTCAAAAACTATGAATAACAAGAGAGTTGAAAGATGTTTAAATCAGGTTATTTATTTCCCGATTTAAAAGGGGCACTACTCTTTCGCACAGTGATTAATCATTCATTCAACTTTCCAATGTCATACACTCTGTGGGAAATAAGGGGAGATGAAAATGATGAAATTCAAAATATAAAATAAAGATTAATTACACAATTCTTATGCGGCAAATGGGGCCGCTTTAACAATAGTTCACATATAACATAAGCATTAATTTTAACATTAAAGTTCGTATTTCACAAATGATATAATAATGTTCATATTCTTAGAGTCCTAGAGTTAAGTATGTGCGCGTTAGCCATGCTAATTATTACTCACTATTAATGTCAGAGTTCCAAGGAGATGACGTAATCTCACACGTCACTTATAAGCGGCACTTCAAAGTGAAGATCCACAACGCAATTGCGGCGTCGCATTACAGGTGAAGATTCTGCAGAATCTAGGCACCACTTTCAGATTATCACTGGGGAGAAATCTGAAATTTAGCTGACTGTTGTCAGCCTCGATAACTGTCGTTGTTTCTTGGTTGTCGTGGAAACGGACACCCCAACGACGTTTAGCATTATCGGATGAAGTCGTCCAGTGGGATGTGTCGTCACATTACATTGAGTGTAGAAATCCAGATATCTGTAAGATTATCTCGGTGCTAGCCTTCTCAATAGCGGGATAGACGTGTCAAACCAAACTCTCAGACAGGGGGAAGAACAAATTGGTCCCTCGTGTCGTTAACTGCACACAACCAGCGTTGCATACATCGGTTTTTCTTGACAGTGAACTTTCCACTTTGCCAAAAATTATACTGAGTAATTTTGCCTCGTTACTCAATATATGGCATCAGACGGATGGAAAGAGATTTTTGCAGCTTTCCTTTATGAAATCTCTGTACATGAGATAATTCATACGTGAAGTTAGACTGGCTTCAGACGAATCGACGTTTTCAACATTGAGAGTAAAATCTTCCTTTTGCCTCTTATATAGCTTCACTGACGGTTTCCAGAAACTTCCAAAGCTATGTCCTGTGACTCGATTTTCCCTTGGATATCTAGTGCTGTACGTGCTGCACGCTTTTCTGTGGACAATTCTAATGCGCACTGGCCTTTCCTCTCGTAAACAACATGTGACTAGTAGTGCGCAGTTGTCCCAATTGTTCAATATACATATCTTTCACAAACTAATATATATATTCAATATGATATAATAACACACACTGCGTCACGAACGTCTGTCTACTAAAGAGATCTTAGGTGACCGTTACTGGAGGTTACATGCTACATATGAAAAATAACAAAACTCGGGTTACTTCAACTAGTTTTGTTAGCGGTTTTTTAAAATGAAATAAAATATAATTTCTGTCCCTCATTTCCTGTGACAGTGCTATTTTAATAGATTTGGGACATAATCAGAAGAAAGTATTCATTTCATATAACGCACCTATTAGCAACCATCATTATAAAACACATTCATTTTATTCAGATTTCTAATTACTGTAATTCAAACAATTTTTTTTGTTCCCAGAATAGTTTTACTTTTGTAAGAGTGTTGATGGTTCTCCCCTTGCTTTACAAATTTCTTCCTCATTTCTTCAAAATTTTCATATTGTTTTCTTTATATCCTAAATCATTTAAATTTCAGCTGTTTCCCTGGCAATCAACCGAGATGGTTCCAGTGGAGGAATAGTTCGTTTGGCAGCCATTACAAAAGGTGGTGTGGAACGTCGAACTCTGACTGGAGATAAAATTCCCAAGTTCTTTGAAGATCATTGAAATTTACTTATTGATTATTGAATTCATGCATGTTTTGCAATTTTCCAGTCTTTAGTATTTGTTTTTATTATGGCTAAGGCTTGAGAGAAGTGTTGTGTTTTATGTTAACATTAAAATTATTTCTTACATTTAGACAAATCAAGATTATAGATTTTGTTAGAAATTTATCTAAATGCACCAAAGTGACTGTCCAAGAACATATGTTGTATGATTGATATATGTACTCATTCAGAAGTTAGCAGTTTATACTGAATATCTTACTGTTTTGGCAAATGATACATGTATAAATTGGACTAAACTTCTAAATAGTGTAGGTATCATCATCAGAATGTGTTCTTTTGCTCAACACTTGTTACTGTAGATGAAATGATTACATTTCTTTGAATACATTCAGATTTGAATAAATATATTAATGCAAAGAAATTTGTTTAATGCTACAAAAACTATTGCAACAGAGACAAATTTATAAAGAAAATGAACATGTGAGGCCCATCTAGTGTAAACAAAAAAATAAATGCAAATCCTTTAAATAAATTTTTTTATCAGTTATTACAATCATTTTGCTGTGTTTTTACAATTATTTGGTAATCTATGTGTGTGTGTGTATGATAAATATTCAACTGAAAATGGTATGTGGTTGGCTGGCAGATCTCTAAACTAAACATATATTTTCCTTTAAACTTATCACCCTATAACCCTAACTCCACTCATCAGAAAGTACCAGCACTGGTATTGCTCGTTTCCTGATCTGAATTGTTAAAGTAGAGATTTTTTTCCTCTTTTTTTATAAAATTTAAATTCTATGCCTGACTATATTAACTGTTAGAACATTAGTCCCTGACTGATAAATGCAAAAAAAATAGCAGCCTAAATGGATTATCCATTTGGTACATTCGCACAATAGTTCCACAGTCTCTCCCTTTTTTGCAGGTGTGCTTTTTTCTACTTCTGTGTGTAGGCCCATCTTAAACACATACAGTTTGATATCATCATATTTTCAGTATGTGCAGATATTCAGTGGGGGAAAAAAAATCTTATTGTAGAATAAAAAGTATTTATATTAGTATTACAAAAAATATTATAATTCTTAGCTAAAATTATCAGTTTCACACACTGTATTTGCAAACTAAGGCATAAAGCATTATCAAATTAGTGTCATCTAACAGTAGCATCTAATTTAATGATAGTGCTTATTCAGTGTCTGCTATCTCAGAATTCTGTTAAATTTGTTCCTATTATAAAGACACGAATAAAAATTATAAATTTAAATCATGTCTAAGGAACAGTTAAATGAATTGGTGGAGTACATTTGTATCAATAATTCACTTTGCTACTCTTGATCAGATTGATTAAACGCACATTTTTTGCATAAAGTTTGATTATCTTTTATTCATTTCTACATATACCTAACAAACCACACTAGTAGGGATTATTACCATGCAAGAAAGTAATTTTATCTAACCTATCACAAGTATACATACAAGCACTTGATAAATTAAACAGAATATTGGGAAAATATGTGATTTGTTTAACTAATTACAAACATCCCTACATGTGCAAATGTCAAACCTCCCAAATGGATGGTTCCTAATGATTATTTTTTTTTTAATATTTATATTTTTATTTATACAGTTTCCATTATTACATGGCAATGCAATGAACTTTTTGCTGGAACTCAACTGTGTTAGGGGAAATTATAAACAAACATTTGTACAAAATATACAAATTTAACATAACTTATATTGTATATGTTCACAAATAGGTATTAAACTGAAGTTATGTAAATATTACTGATGCTAGTATTTAAATGTCTCGTTGCACAGTGTCGCTGTACAGAACAACACATTGTACAGTCATAAAAAACATTTTTGCTTTAAAATTGCACTCAAAATTATTGAATGACTTGCCCCGAGATACTCAGTATGGCTAGCTCATTCTTAATTTACAGTCCATCAACAAATTGATAGATAAATGGGTTTGTGAATAACCTAAAATGGAGTTTTCTAATTCATATATAAATGGTCATAATCAATGTGATATGTTTTTCTTTATTAGATATTAAGGTTTTATTTTAAATGTGTAAAAATGTTGACAAGCTAAAAATTGTTTTAAATTGGGCTTTACTAATGTAAAACTTCTTCATACTGTTCTTTGGAGTTAATTGGTTATTCACAAAATTAATATTTAAGGAATATGAAGGTGCTCTTATTTTCAATTCTAATGACAAAACCTATTCGGCAATCTCAAATTTTAATACAAAGAAAATATATGGTCCAGTAAGGTTTGAGTCACATAAAAGTAAGTTTATTAAATTAAAATTAAATAAAGATTTTGTTATTTAATCCACTAAAGAGATTTCAATGTAATTGAACATCTGCTTGGAGAAATGAGGGGTTGATTTCTATCCAAATTAAGAAAAAAATTATCAACATGCACTGACCATTTTGTAATTACACAATATGACTGCAAAGATTTGATTTTTTTTTATATATACATGTATATACTGTAAACAGTAAAACAATAGATCAAAAGCTAACTGCACAGTATATTTGTCACAGCTGTAGATCTATATCCTGCTAACCTAGACATAAATAACTAAGGTATGCACACAAATTCCTAGTTTTATGATGTAAGCAGCTATAAAAAGTGTTTATGCTCATAGGACATTTATTCACAGCTGCAAGATATATACAGTTGTCTTAGCATCTCTTGTTTGTGCTGACCTCTTTGTAATTTTCATTCAAGATTTGTAGTGTTTTTAAAAAATCAGCTTTTTGCCACCTAACAAAGGTTTGTAATTGGGTTGTATGTATAATGTTAAGATGAAAAGAAAAAAATAAACATACATGAATAATAGAAAATAGTCAGATGATGTAGTTTAAAGTACCCTTTTACTCTGTTGTTGTTTTTTTAAAATCAGGTTAAAGGTTACAAATCAGTCATGCTGCTTGTCCACTTGATGATGATAAAAGGCAATCCAGCCTACGTTAAAAGTGATATGGCATATGTACTTGTGCTTGTAATAAAACTTCATCAAAATTATTTGATATTTTATATGAGATAGCAGACACTGAATAGGCACTATGAATAATGAATAATTAGTAAGAATTTGTTCACCTATGGAAAATGTTTGTCTTTAAATGTTGTGGAAGAGAGAAAACGTTTACAGCTCCCGCATATTAGCCAAATGAGAGAGATGAGTGATGTCTGCTAGAGAATTATTAATAGCATAAATTAAGATTCTCATCACTTGTAATTAGTTATGGACATTTAATTAATAATTATAACCATTAACAAAGTGGATCTGGCATCACAAGGTATGTATTCTCAATAAACCAACTAGTAAATAGAAAACACTTAGCTAAAAGTGCTAGTTATACTTTCACAACAAACATCGAACAGATCTAGTTCAGGTGCTTGTTATATTCATTCACAATAAACAACTAGTAAACAGAACATAGCTAGCTGTTTGTAATATATACATTTATGATAGACTAGTACACTACATAGCTAGCTAAGGTACTTATGCGCAATACATAAACTAGTATACACTACTAAGTGCTTATTCAATTGCGCGATAAAAGTCTAATATATTGCTAGCTAAGCTGCTTATTCAATTGCGCGATAAAAGTCTAATATATTGCTAGCTAAGTTGCTTATTCAATTGCGCGATAAAAGTCTAATATATTGCTAGCTAAGTTGCTTATTCAATTGCGCGATAAAAGTCTAATATATTACTAGCTTGCGCGATAAAAGTCTAATATATTACTAGCTAAGTTGCGCGATAAAAGTCTAATATATTACTAGCTAAGTTGCAAAACACAGACTAGTACATCGATAATATCTAGCAAAGTTGCACTGAACCCTAACAGCGGGTGTATACCCGCAGGCAGTGCGCTTGCACACCAAAATAAAAAAACTGAAAGACGTGTCAAACCCCTCTGACGTTACAGGTTATGCACCCAAACTGTCAAGCAGCACGTAAGGACATAAAACAGGAACTCGCTAATCGCATCTATTCATTTGGAGTTTATATATAGGAGGAGGTCAAAGCTTTTATGTAACAATAAATAAGTTAAATTGTGCAACTTGTTTGAGTATTCATGGATGTGCCTGAGAATTCAGTCCTCGAAAACGGGCAAAACGAGGCGAGGTCCTTCCAAATAGAGCGTTATTTTTATGGCAAGATGTTTATCGCCTATCACACACTTTTCCTCTGATTTTTTAAAATTATTATTAAGGGCGCCGTGTATTCTGTTCATCGTTCTGAGTACTGATAACGAAACCAAAAGTCACAGCTGTACTGCACCACGGACATCCGCTCCTCAGGCAGTAGCAGCGGGGTATCCACCCAAGAGTTTGAGGAAAATCTTAGTTGCTGTTTGATTGTGGGTTTCACCCCCACTTCCTATTTTTGTCGATTTCGCAGACTCAAGCGCTAGCAGGAGAGATTCATACTCTGAAGGCTTGGAGTGGGGGGAATTCAGTGCCATAAGTGGGAAGAGTGTGTGGGGGGTGATTAAATGCCATAAGTGAAAAGAGAGAAGGTATATGCATGTTGGGGGGAGGGGGAAGTACAGTGCCATGCGGGAAGAGTGAAGGCGGGGGTGTAGAGGAATACAGCGACATATGTAGGAAGAGTAAAGGTTTGGCGGGGTGGGTGGGAGCACAGTGCCATAAGTGGGAACAGTGAAGGTGTGAGTGGTTGTTGGGGGGGGGGAGCACAGTGCCATAAGTGCGAACAGTGAAGGTGTGAGTGGTTGTTGGGGGGGGGGGAGTACAGTGCCTTAAGTGGGAACTGAAGGTTTGAGGGGTTGGGGGGGTACAGTGCCATAAGTAGGAACAGTGAAGGTTTGAGTGGTTGCTGGGGGTAGCACAGTACCAAAAGTGGAAAAAGAAGAGGCTTGGGTGGGGGGGTGCAGTGCCATAAGTGGAAAAAGAGAAGATTTGTATAGGTTGGGGAGGGGAGTACAGTGCCAAAAGTGGAAAGAGAGCAGGCTTGAGCGGTAGGAGGGGGTTGGTGGGGGGGGGTGTGGGAGTGCAGTGCCAAAAGTGAAAAGAGAGCAGGCTTGAGCGGTAGGAGGGGGTTGGAGGGTGGTGATGGGAGTGCAGTGCCATAAGTAGAAAGAGAGCAGGCTTGAGCGGTAGAAAGGGGATTGGCGGGGTGAGGGCAGTGCCATAAGTAGAAAGAAAAAAGATTTGTGCAGGTTGGGGAGGGGGGTACATTGCTATAAGTGGAAAGAGAGCAGGCTTGAGCGGGGGGCGTGTGGGGAGTGCAGTACCATATAAATGGAAAGAGAGAAGATTTGTGCAGGTTGTTCCGCGAAAGCGGCGGAAGCCGGAAGCGTTCCCCACATTAACAACAATTGTGCAGGTTGGTGGAGGGGGGGGGGCAGTGAAAAGAGAGCAGGTTGGGTGAAGCGGGTGGGGGGGCTACGGTGCAAAAAATGGGAAGAGAGAAGGTTTGGGGGGTTTTAGGCGGAGGGGGGGAAGTACAGTGCCATAAGTGGAAAGAGAAGGTTTGGGGTTTCTTAGGCGGGGGGGGGGGGGAGTACAGTGCCATAAATTGAAAGAGAGGTTTGTACAGATGAGGGGGAGGGGAGTACAGTACTATACGTACGAAGAGGGAAGGATGTATATAAAGGATGGGAGATGTACAGAGCTTGGGTCAAGAGTTCACCCTTTCTGATTTTTAACTGCCGCTCGGTGGACACAGATTTATCGACCCATCCGATGAACCAGATATTAAGCCCACCACCTTGAAGGGAGCGGGGTTGAGGATCACCCATTGTGATGGCCGAACACCGGTCACCCTGAGCGAGAGACGCGTCCATCCTATCACTGTGGGCTTTCACCATACGTGGGTTTCTAACCAGACGTACCCACTTTTATTTTTATTTATGACCTCAGAATCTGACTTTTTAAAACTTTACAATGCAGCCTAAATAGTCACCTGACTCTGGTTCCGATGAAACTCATGCCGAACCTGCACGAATAAAATGTAAATATTAAAACATAAGGAAAAAATGCCCGTAGCATCGAGCTGAACTAGTTAGGGAAGGGTGGTGGTGGTGATCATTGTGACACGAATTTACTGTTTCTACTCATAGTTGTATGATTTTTTTAAAAACTTAATTTTATTTGCTTTTCATATCGTCCAAAGCATCTCAAGTAAGGTGCTAAGCTCTGGAATCAAGAGCCGGACTGAAGCGAGTGAGAGGTGGATTAATTAATTGTAAATGCTCCACTGAGTTGTACAATTATTTCATGCACTCCCTGTGGCAAACTGATATTCCGTTGACTTTGTAAACATTTGCTGGCGTACATTTTGGAAGAAAAATACATCCTGAACAAGATATATTACTAAAACATAAAAAAGGATCCATCAAAGGAAGAGCTGGGAGGATTTTAATTTACCACCACTACTACCACCAATCAGATGTACACCTCTCTTCTCTAAAAAGTAGCATTTTGCATGATAGAAAACTAAGTATGCGTGTGTTTGTGTGTGCTCACATTGTTCACAACTTCTTTTTGAAGTTTTTGACTTTGAAGATGAGTGCACATTTTAAAATGATTTTTTTCAGCAAGGGTTTAATTTTGTTTTTAAATTTAAATAACTTTGTCTCCAGATTGCCTATACATTTAATTATATGACTATCGTAGAATAATGTGTTTCGAAGTTACTGTGTAGTGATGACCACACTTTGCAAAAATCAGACAACAAAATCCTGCACCGTGGAATGCATGGCCATCCCTCCACGGTCAAGAATAACCAGATATCCCTCCACGGTCAAGAAATAACCAGACGTCCCTCCACGGTCAAGAAATAACCAGACGTCACGCCAGGTCATGAAGTAACCAGACGTCCCTCCTGGGTCTGAAGTAACCAGACTTCACTCTAGGGTCATGAAATAACCAGACTTCGCTCCAGGGTCATGAAATAACCAGACGTCACTCCAGGGTCATGAAGCAACCAAACGTCCCTCTAGGGCAGGGGCGGGCAAACTCTGGCCCGCGGGCCAAACCTGGCACGCGAAGCATTTTTGTTTGGCCCGCCAAGCTATTCACAGTTAACATTGCTTTTGGCCCGCCAAGCTATTCACAGTTATTGCTTTTGGCCCGCCAAGCAATTCACAGTTATTCCTTAGGCCCGCAAGGCAAAAGTCACTAAAACAAATGGCCGTTGTTTTATGCTGTCAAACAGCCAAGGCTACATGTAATTACTTTTGTTCTCATTTTATATTCTGAACTTGCTGGACTTGTGATATTTGGTCGTCTATCTGGCCCGCGAACTGTTCCAACAATTTTATCTGGCCCGCGGTCTCAAAAGTTTGCCCGCCCCTGCTCTAGGGTCATGAAGTAACTGAAGTAACCAGACGTCACTCCAGGGTCATGAAGTAACCAGACTTCCTTCCAGGGTCATGAAGTAACCAGACGTCACTCCAGGGTCATGAAGTAACCAGGTCACTCTGCAGTGGAGCGTTGATATAACCAAAACTCATTGCTCGTGATGATATAATCAAAAGTTACTCGGCAGTGTACACATACCTAAATGTCACTGTGTACTCATGGCATAGAAGAGTGCAAGTACACGATAACGTAATGTAGAGTCACTGCTCGACATGAATAAATCAATACACAGTAATCACATAACTAAAATTAGCCGCGTAGTCATAACCAAAAGTCACTAAGTAGAGATGCCCTCACAAAACATTACTTCAGAGATGATGTAACTGAATACCACTGAAGTGATCACATAACCAATTCACGTACCATATAATGATAATAAACAAAATTTATCGTCGGACCTGGATGAGACCAAATAGTTTGACGCAGTCGCTCGTTTTGCTTAGTTTTCTAAAGTTTAATATATAGTTTAATAAAGTTTGTAAATATCGTTTTAAAGTTCCGTTTGTAAATATCTTTCTAAAGTTCAGTTTGTAAATATCGTTCACCTTTGCAGTCGTTTGTTATGGGGCACACTAGGAGACACATTGAAATGCCATTAGTTATCTGTCGCTGTCTTGTTTTTCAGGACAAGTAGGCTACTTAAAACACTTCCTTTATACTTTTAACTCTTGTAAACCATTGTCGCTGCTGTTACATTCGCACCGTTATCCCGTTCGCTCCTTTTTAAAGAAAAGTAAAACAAAACCCAAAACAACACGAACAATGTTCTCAGTGTTCTGCTTTCAGAAGAGGCGTCTGTAGTGCTGGGTGGGTGAGTGGGGGTTGCCTTTCAACAAAAGAGGCCCAATAATTGTTCCTTCCTTTTGAAATTTCAAAAATATATGCATGATCAAGTTTTTGCATGGCGCACGCAAGCTGATTTTCTGTGGAGCTGATAGAGTGTGTGTGTGTGTGTGTGTGTGTGTGAAAGAGAGAGAGAGAGTGTGTGTGTGTGTGTGTGTGTGTGTGTGTGTGTGTGTGTGTGTGTGTGTGTGTGTGTGTCTGTGTGTGTGAATGTGTGTGTAAAAGGGGTAGGGACATTTTGTTTTTTGCGGGGGCGGGCGGCAGTAGCTACACTACTAAAGTGTTGTTTTTTCGACAGGAAAGTCGTTCCTCAATAAAAGATCAGTAAATTGAATGTTGGAATATAAAAAGGGGTAGGGACATTTTGTTTTTTGCGGGGGCGGGCGGCAGTAGCTACACTACTAAAGTGTTGTTTTTTCGACAGGAAAGTCGTTCCTCAATAAAAGATCAGTAAATTGACTGTTGGAATATAAAAACAACAAGAAACCTTCTTCAGCCCAGATTTTGTTTTTGTGTTTCTTTTGTCAAATGAGTAGCAAGGGGAAAGCATTACATTATGATTAGGCGTATTAAGCGTATCGTATTATCTCTAACCTTGCACGTGGACTTCTTAAAACCTGGTATTTAGCTGCAGATTTAATCTTTTTGATTCCAGTTGGAAACTGACAGCTGATTACCTACAACTCACATGTATGTCTGATGGTTTGCAAGGAGCCATAGATACTGTGTGCTACCGCGTACCTCCTACATTGTAACAGACATAATTCAAAAACGGCGAGACTAGCTTGGCTCTGTGCTTGATTGATTTGATTGAATGTAGGGGGCGCTTCCGGCTTCCGCCGCTTTCGCATGGCTCTGTGCGTATACCTGTGCGCTTATATATATGAAGGTGGGCGTGTGTATGTGCTCGTGCACGCGCGTGTGCGCAGATAGAGTTTTTGCCTATAGCTGATAATTTGCTGTCCATATGTATTGACACTAATTAATTAAAACACATTTAATTAAAAATAATTTCAACTAGTTTGAGCTTAATACAAAAGTAGAAATATGCTACTTGTATTCTAGGTTTGTTTTATGTACATGTATTTACATTTTATATACATGTATCATCTTTACTCTCATAAGTTCATAAACTAGGCGAGCTGCAACATGAAATTTCAAGACGGCAGAAGGAGGGCCCAGACAGACAATCACAAGAAAACAAAAATGTCTCGTTCGATTGTAAATTCTTTTCAAATCATTGCCCGCCCGTTGGAAACTGTCCATAGCAAGGTCGAGAGGGATTTATAATGTACTTGCAGGTGAAAAACCTTATTGAAATTGGTGATTTATATACTCACATTCTGTCGGTTTCAATGGAAATAAACTCGGCGACATTAGACACGATCGGTATCAAGTCGACAAGGTCACCGTTAATATCTGGGTAAAAATATGTGAACTCAGAGATAACTGATACCGTGTGCTTGTTTGCTTCTTGGCACTCCTAAATGACAAGAGAAATGGTGGAATGACGTTCGGTAGTAGGCAGGGTGTTCTAAACTTTGACGCTGACTACTGACGTGCTTGTACGTCATTTCTGTAAACCACTTGTTAAAGAATCTGTGCTTACGTGTCATTTCTGTAAACCACTTGTCAAAGAAGCTGTGTTTGCGTGTCATTTCTGTAGACCAGTTGTTAAAGAAGTTGTGCTTGTTTGCCATTAATTCTGCAGAAAGGGATTGTATACTATTTTGAGTAGGAGGGCTTATGACCTTGTGATGTTACAGGGACGACGATTGGCTTATTTCCGTGCTGTGTTCGTAGTTGTGACCTTAGCTTTAGCTCTTCCCTCAACTGGGGCTTTCACATGGGGTCCTGGGAGATTCAAGTTTTCTCATGCTTTTGGCTGTAAAGGGGTCCTAAACTGAATTTCAGTATTCAACATATATATGAATTCAAACATTTTCTTTCACGGTTTTGTTAACGGCAATGTACGAGTTGAAGTGACGTAATTTCAAAATGTCAACATTCTCGTTCCATAATAAACTAGATATGGTGTCAACCTCTAGTCTACGTTGGTGCGATCTGGTGGACGGTTATGGGCGCACGCAGTAGTTGTGCTGTATGATGTGAGTATTTTCCTTTTTCTTTTTAGCTCTCAAGAGTGACACTTATAAGGATGGATTTCCCTCCTCCATTGCATTTTGACATGCCGGAAGACTCTCAAGATTTGTTAGCAGTTGCAGGTAGACTTCTTGTGTTTTCATTGGTCCGTAAACTGCACTGTCATCTGCAAACAAACAAACATACTCTGCTCTCCTTCGCAATTTAATATGTTGAGTCTCTGCTCTCTTTTGCAACATAATCTGTTGTCTCTGCTCTCCTTCGCAATATAGTCTGTTGAGTCCTTCATGTACACTAAGGAAAAAAGGAGATCGAACATGATTCCTTATGGTACACCAGAAAACACAGAGTAAGAACTGAAAATTGACAGTCCGCCATTACTTTGTGAGTTTGTGGTCTGGGAAGAATCAAGGTACGAGTATTATCAATGAGTCCATGGCTGTTGTTGAAGATGCCAGACCTGGGACACAGCTACAGCTGTCAAACCACATCTAATACACTGTAACAGAGTAAATTTGCCTATCCCTATTTCTGATATTAATTGTTTTATAAATTGTTATATGTCAAATTGACCCGACCCTTGACACTGCTTGTGTCAAGGTTGGAAGTAAACAACTCAGGTGGAGAATGCACTAGAAACTTCCTGGTGTAATCTAAACCGGTTTCAGGTGGGTGAGTTATTTTTATTATCTAATAGTTAAGATTTACAAGAACGAGACCAGCCAATAGTCTGAGATTAAAAGTGTACCTGCTGTGCAGAATTTATTTTCTAATCACTTTAAATGTGGAGTGGCAGTCTGGTCAGGAAGGCGGCAGTTAGCTTAATGGGAAGAGGAAGCCAGAATCTCTCGGTTTACTGATTTATAAACCACTATGACCATGGTAGACATGAGAAGTATATACCCCCCTCCCCCCCCCCCCCCCCGTGTGTAAGATAAGGATACACTGCACTCTATTGATATATTGTAGCAAAGTATGCTCTACTACATCCGGAATTTCTGGTACAAGGAATTTACTGGAAATTGCTACATTGTTCTGCTTGATGGAACTAATAGGGCAAAGGAGCGCCAGATTAGCCTCGAGAGAATAGCGGCTCATCAGTGTTCTACAACTTGCAAGAGAAAGCCTGAAGAACTGACAATATCAATGCTACATTCCAGTATTTGTTTAGAGACCCTGTCTCAGCATGAGGATTTAGGGAGTATTAAATTGCAACATTCACCTATGCTGACGACAGACTGGTTGCCCAGATTCACCCTTCATTCTCCTAAATTAACTCCCTTAGTTTAGATATTAAATTATGTGACAGGGAAACCTGTGTAATAAAGCATGAACTGTGTACGTTATCTAATTACAACTAATTATGCATTCAAACTTTTATCACGTGACTCAGCCCCCAACCCAGTCTTAATTGGTCTTCTTCACAATAATTAGCCAAATTCTGTAATTAGATAACAATAAAAATATTTAATAAAGTTAACAAAAGGTAATTCCATACATCAAATTCCCAATACGAAGGTCATAGAACTACCTATTGTCTTTAGAGTTTATATGAATCATAAGTTACAGACTGTTTTCAGAATCCACCACTATTCACTTATCTTCATCCTTCATCAGTTATGGCAGCGCCCACTCCCCAACAGTGCATCGTTGGAAATCGGAGATTCTAACAGCTGTCACACAATTCATTGATTTTTGGCTCTCCAACCTTTAGTTGTAAGACCAGTGTTCAGTAAGTCTCCAACCTTTAGTTGTAAGACCAGTGTTCAGTAAGTCTCCAACTTTTAGTTGTAAGACCAGTGTCCAGTAAGTCTCCAACCTTTAGTTGTAAGACCAGTGTCCAGTAAGTCTCCAACCTTTAGTTGTAAGACCAGTGTTCAGTAAGTCTCCAACCTTTAGTTGTAAGGACCAGTGTTCAGTAAGTCTCCAACCTTTAGTTGTAAGACCAGTGTTCAGTAAGTCTCAGCACGTTGAACACTCAGGATCCATGTAGAATCCACACGAAGTTCAGGTACTTAAAAAAAACCACACTCACGAACATAATCATACAGACGTGAACTGAAAACTCACTCTGAAAAGATAATTTCATTTCATGAGCGACAATTCTATTTATTTGCTGATCCGTACATGTGGCATAGACAATAGAGTAGCCTACTTACAAATCGACCTTTAAATCGTATTTTATTTGAAAGATAAAATATAAGAAACAAATATATAGTTCAAAATCACGCACATGCGTGTTACAATTATAATGCAGCATATTACGCGCAAGTGGATTAAATCATCATATAGGGAGGTAATTGTATTTCACAATGAAAAGTAAAATATGAGAAATAAAAGATACAATTCAAATCACGCACATGTATTTTACAATTACAACAAAGCATTTTACATGGAAGTGGGTTAAATTATTACATACAAAAATACTTCAACGTGCACAGCATTTCACAACTGCAATTCAGTTAGTTAGCTTTCCAAGAAGATAAATTATATTTAGCAT
Organism: Sinotaia quadrata; assembly: GCA_028829895.1. Lineage (NCBI taxonomy): Eukaryota > Metazoa > Mollusca > Gastropoda > Architaenioglossa > Viviparidae > Sinotaia > Sinotaia quadrata. The sequence continues at coordinate 66,898,461 of CM054179.1, forward strand.
TCCATAATCTTTGTATAATAAAGATAGATTAAAGTTCCATAATCTCTACACGATAAAGGTAAATTAATCTTTCCACAGTCCAGCAATTATTTAGAGTTACAAATACATATTAATCTAGTCACATAGTCTATAAGAGAATATAGACACATGTCAGGAAAAAATAGCAATAATACAATTCAAACACGATAGATATGCAAAATTCACACAACAACATTCTTAATAAAAACCAGAGTACGATTTCTTAAGAATTCGATGTGTTTTACCTTGTTCTCAATGCCAACGGGTTTCTCTCTCTATATTCACAGAATAATACGTCATCCTCTCATGAAATGTCTTAGGCGCAGTTCCTTCATGAATGATGGGAACATAATTTCAAAAGCTTAACATAACAATACAGACAAATTATGGAGTAGAAGGTCAAGTATAATTTGTCCTTAACTCCATTACAATCATTGTGACAATGAACTTGCGACTTTGTTACGAAAGCAGGAAAGACTATTTGGACAAAGTTATGTTCAAGCTATTATAGCTATAATCTCATTACTCCTTTTCTGTTCTCTGATAAGAGTTATCCTGTGATTTATGTTGACACTTATCTGCTGAACTGTGTGATGAAACAGAAAGTTGGTGATTTGACTGTGACACGATCCGTCACTGGTTTGGTTCCTCTTGTTACAGAGGGCGCCATAGTGATTACTTTCATTTGCTTTCAGAGTCTGGTGGAACAGTACCAAGATTAAAATGGCCACTTAGGTAGGAACTTCCACTGTTTCTTCTTTTAGAGTTTAAAATTTTCTAAATTGTTGCATCATCGGACAGCAAAGATTTTTTTAAAAATTCAGTGTACATTTAAACTCCTTATATTAAGAGTTACTTCCCCTGTTGGCCACGCAATTGCTGTCCTGACAGGGTTTCCTTTTTCCACTATGCGCTTAAGTGGTGTGCATAACACTATGACATAGAGTGATAGAGTGCAGATAATTGAATCATGCGATTTGCGCTTATAATGAATTGGAGGTGTAACCATTTAAAGGTTTTGAACGGCACTTTGAGGATAAGTCTGTTGGTACGTGAGAGATAAAGTTTCTTTATTTTACAGTGTGCAAGAGAACATTTGCTCATATGCTGATCAAGTTGCTTGAAGCTTGATTTTATAATGGGCATTTAAACACTAGTAAAATCATAGTTCGTAATCAGTTGAATTAAACTGCTTGAAGTTCAAAGGAAAGCGTGGGATGGTTGGTGGCGGTGGTTATGAATGATTGCCTGCTTAGTCAAGCCGTAAGCTGTAGATACACTATATGAAGAAAATTGTATCATTCCCATATGCCACAAGTCTATTGTATTGCTCTAACTATTGGGTCCTAGGAAACAAGTGAGAACTAGATGGCTTGAAGATGACGTCAGTGGAAGTTCAGTGTAGTTCCGCCTTCAGTGATAATTTCCGGGTGAAAACACTCCCGTAATTGAAAGTAGGTTCAACTAACATCCGTTTCATCTATTGCTCGTTTTGTTTCTATTGTTTATGTACATAGTTCATAAGTTTGTCCCTTCCATAAGGTTATCATTAGCTTAGTGGGGATGGGGGTGGGTGGGGTGGGATCTCCACAAAATTATTTTTCATACAGTTCCTCAATCAAAGATTCGTTTTTAAACCTCACCCTTCGGATTTGCATGCATAGAAATGCTTTTTTAAAAAAATCCTTACCCTAACCCTACATATCAATGATATTAACTATTTCGTCACTCCTTACCCTAACCCTACATATCAATGATATTAACTATTTCGTCACTCCTTACCCTAACCCTACATATCAATGATATTAACTATTTCGTCACTCCTTACCCTAACCCTACATATCAATGATATTAACTATTTCGTCACTCCTTACCCTAACCCTACATATCAATGATATTAACTATTTCGTCACTCCTTACCCTAACCCTACATATCAATGATATTAACTATTTCGTCACTCCTTTTCTATTGCTGACAGCGCGATTCAAACATCTTAGGCCCTTAGGGTAAAGATGCTTCCCACAGTACAAAACACAATGCATGCGACTGGTTTTCCGACATTAAAGGAGAGGATAATTTACTTCTTGAACGAATATTGCTGGAGGCCAGTTTGCGTTTGGGGGCAAAAAAATATGCGTCCCCAAGCTTTACTGTAGTCTTGATTGTTGTCAATGCTTTTGTGACGACGATCTTGTCTTCTTAATGCAGTTTAGTGAATTTAGGTCTAACCCTGACCCAGAAACCTAACCCTGGCCCAGAAACCTAAAATTAACTAAACTTCTAGACATGATCTGACATCATATGTCAGTCCCACGAACAGCATAATTCGTCCCGCAACGTCTTCGTAGACATCACAAACTGCATGCTGGGATCGAGCTATTTCATGTTATTCAAGCGACTTTCCAACTTCAATGGAAAGGGCATGCACTTCTCAAACAGGAGGCAAGCAGCCGGAAGACATATTTATAACGCAAAGAGAAAATACTTTCGTAAACTGATTTTCCGCAAATTGCTTTGTCTTCCTGTTCATAGTTTTCAATGAGTTAGAAAATAAAACAAATATATATATTTTTTAATGCTGTTTGAATTCATGTTGATTTTTGCTTTAATTATAAGTTTTATATTTTAAAAAAATGAAAACCTAACTAAAATCAAATAAAGTTAATTCGTGAAACATCTAATCCATTTTTCTGAAATTATTCCCTATTTATTTATCAGAAATTTATTTCTTCTTAAACGATCATTTCCAATTTTATGTAATTTCCATAAGAATGCATTTATGTTTTGGAAAGAAAAACCGTTGAGCCAAGGAATGAAAGTGTAATGGTTTTTTGTTTGTTTTGTTGTTGTTTCTTTTTTGAAAAAAAAAAAGGGGGGGGGGGGCGTTTATTCGTGCCAAATTTACCGACGCTCTTTCTGATTTTTCACTGCCAATGCATCCTTAAATAGACGCGCTCCGTTTTATCTGTCTAACCAAGCTGGACTTTAAGCCCACCACCTTCACTAAGGGAGTGGCTAAGAATCGCCGATTAATCTCCCACCCCCGGAAACTGGATCAAACCACACATTGGGGCAATGGGCTACTGACTCCTTTTGCTATCCCCTGCTCCATCTAATACACATTTTAGAAAAATAAAATTTACTTTATCTTTCGCAGAAGAGTACAAATGCCTTGAGAAAGACTTAAGTCCCAGAAATGTAAGTTGGAAAGAGGAAAGATGAGATAATTTTGGATGATTCTCCTCTTTCTTTCTTCACATGTAATTTTGCCTGGACAAAAGTTAAGCCATTTTAGTCCACCCATCCTCCATTTATAATTGCTAATAAGACATCTGTAGCAACGGGACCAGATTCACAATTTTCACAGCTGACTTAGATGAAACTGGCCACGTTGAAATGAGTGCGATGAAATATCAACCAATAAGTATTCGCTATTAGCGTGAAATCAAACCACAGGCCTTTTGAGCTAGTTGCTGCATGTTCTCCAAACTATATATGCGTCACCAGTTACGTAAGTCACTTTTTGACGCTGCACCGAACACACGCTGATATTGATGATGCTGCACCGAGCACACGCTGATATTGATGATGCTGCACCGAGCACACGCTGATACTGATGACGCTGCTCATTGCTGCTGCTAAGTAAGGAGGAGAATATCGTTGATGATAACACTATACAATGAGCCATTTTATACTTCAACAGACTGAGTTCCTGTAGATGCAGAAAGAAACAAGGAGTTGGGGGGGGGGGTTGCTGTGAATGCCTGCCCTTAATATAGCTCCAAATCCTGTCACACACTTTCTTCTTTAGATAATTTCTTCTAAAATGTATGCCGTTACATCACGCATACCTCTGCCGACAACTATGCAGCATATCTAATCCAATGATCTAGTTGCTCTCACTTTCAAACCACCTTAAGTGAAACAAAGGACGGCGTTATTCAGTGGGTCAGAATTCGTGCGGATTATCGCCTCTTGCCATCTTGACAGTCGGCAGAGCGACTTTCTTAAAACCCAGACTAACAGCAAAAACTTGTATTTATTAGAGTTTCTATCTCCCCCACCCCCACCCCGAAAGGACCTCTGATCAAGGTGACGTCATTGTTTGTGCGCACCACTAAGCCAACACCATATTTCACCACAAATTTAACTAGTCATCTAGAGGAAGGCTTATTTTTAAAATCCAGACACACCCTCTATCGATCTGTCACTAGTTTAAATAAAAATCACACGCATTATCCCAGTGATGAGACAGTTAAACTCTTTAAGACAGTTTCTACATATTAATCCACTGGGGCCCAGTTAAGACAGAGCTTGGGGCGTATTAGACAGGAGATGATCGAGTAATGCAATAGCCAATCGATCTAACTCTAATACTACCAAAAGTGACCTCATGGTTGCCTTCAACTATAACGGTGCACATGTTGACTGACTGATAATGGACAAAGGTTGACTGACAACCAATGAAGAACTACTGACAATGGACAAAGATTGACTGACAGCCAGTGAAGAACTACTGACATTGGACAAAGGTTGGCTGACAGCCAGTGAAGAACTACTGACAATGGACAAAGGTTGACTGACAGCCAGTGAAGAACTACTGACAATGGACAGACAAAGGTTGACTGACAGCAGTGAAGAACTACTGACAATGGACAAAGGCTGACTAACAACCAGTGAAGAACTACTGAAAATGGACAAAGGCTGACTAACAACCAGTGAAGAACTACTGACAATGGACAAAGGCTGACTAACAACCAGTGAAGAACTGCGGAAGATACTACTGAATATAACTAGCATTTGTCTCGCACAGTGGTTAAAGCACCCGGTGTGCTGACCAGCGGAAAGAAACTGCTGTAGTAAACATCATTATTAATTAATTAAAGGAAATCTCGAAATACTTGTCCGTTTGAGCTCGACAAATGGTTTGCACCTCTTCACCCTGTTGCTGTCAAAGATGTGTACTCAATGTTCAGTGATGTACACTTGTGCCAATATATATGTACCTGTCATAGACGTGTACTTAACGTCCAGTGAAATAAAACTTCTGCTGATATATATCAAAGTCAGATACATTTACGGTGTTGTTAAGTGTTATTCAAATGAACATATCCACAGTGAAATCGTGTCACTATGCTAAAGGCCGTGGAGTAAAATTATCCGGTACACAATACAATAAGAAATCCTTGGTTTAAGGCTTTTAGTCTATATTTAAAGCGACAATAATGCACTCCTTGGTTTAGAGACTTATGGTCTAGATTTAAAGTGACAATATACTTCTTGGTTTAAGACATAATCTAGATTTAAAGTGAAATATACTGCTTGGTTTAATACTTGTAATCTAGATTTAAAGTGACAATACTCTGCATGGTTTAAGATTTATAGTCTAGATTTAAAGTGATACACTTCATACATTTATAGTCTAGATTTAAAGTTACGATATGCTCAGTGGTTTAGAGACTTATAGTCTAGATTTAAAGTAACAATACCGTCCTTGGTTTATGGCGTATAACCTATATTTAAAGTGACATTACAGTGTTTGGATTAAGATTTATAGTCTAGAGTTAAAGTGACACTACACTTCTTGGTTTAAAACTTATTTAAAGAGTCAATAGCTCCTTGGATTAAGATTTATAGTATAGATTTAAAGCGACAATACACACCTTGGCTTAAAATGTATAGTCGAGATTTAAATTCACAATACACTTCTTGGTTTAAGGCTTATAGTCTAGATTTAAAGTAATAATGATGCACTCCTTGGTTTAAGACTTATAGTCTAGATTTAAAGTGACAACATATTCCTTGGGGTTTAGAAACTTATAGTCTAGATTTAAAGCAACAATACATTCCTTGGTTCAAGATCATGGTCTGGATTTAAAATGACAATGCACTACTTGGTTTAAGATTTATAGTCTAGATTTAAAGTGACTATACACTTCTTAGTTCAAGATCATGGTCTGGATTTAAAATGACAATGCAATACTTGGTTTAAGATTTATAGCCTAGATTTCAAGTGACAAAATACACTTCTTGTTTTAAGATTTACAGTCTAAATTTATAAATGACAATTACAGACTTATAGTTTAGATTTTAAGTGACAATAATTCACTCCTTATTTTACATACTTAAAGTCTAGATTTAAAGGTGACAGTACACTACTTGGTTTTCAGACTCTTATCTAGATTTAGAGTCTAAATACATTTTCAGAATTCATGTTTAGATTTAAACATTGCACTGCATGGTTTTCAAAATTTCTAGTCTACATTTAAGAGACACAATTTAACATGCAGTAATAAATATTGTTAATATATACCAATAGTGGTGGAGTAAATTTGCATGTTCCTACTTTAAAACTTAATATTTATATAAATTGTTAAATGTCAAACAACTCAGGTGGAGAATATGCTAGAAATTGCTTATGCAATCCAAACAGTATGGCTGTGTAGTTTTTCTGACTAATAGTCTCACACTTGTTCATAACAACTTCACCAATGAGGATGGACTGAAAGTTACTTTGTTGAAGAAAGTCTATATTTTAATCACTTTGTTTTTGATGAAACTCCAATCCGGTCACAAAGGTGATCATTAGCTTATGGTAAGTAAATTAACTGATTAAGAAAGAATGGACTTAGAAATATTTCGTACCTTTACTATTGATCTATTATTTCAATTGGAAAATGCTTTATGTAACTGAACAATTATTTCTATGTTATATAATTTGATTAGGTTGTACATTATACTTATGAATTTTGACTGATGCTATATTTCTTGGTGACCCATCATATGTGCGAACAACAATTGCGTGCACCGACAAATGCACGCACCAACAAATGTGCGATAGGGTTAGTGTTAGATTAGGGTTAGGTTATGGTTATGGTTAGGGTTATGATTAGGGGTTAGCGTTAGAGTTAGGGACAGAATGTGTCGTCGCGCTTTCGTCCATCGCGTTTTTGTCGGCGTGCATTTGTCAGTGAACCATATTTCTTATGCTGAGTGTGTATAGGGCTAATGAATATTGTTGCAGGATTTGTCAGTTGAGAATGAGTGTAAGTGAGAAAGGAGATTAGAGATGAAACATGCCTGAAATTTAGTTTGACTTTATTTTAAAAAATTTTTTTTTAGAGATGAAACATGCCTGAAATTTAGCTTGACTTTAATTTTAATTTTTAAAAAAATTAAACTTTTAATTTGAATTTTGCAGAGAGGAGTTCGCCATTTTTCTATGATGTTTTGATCTGCTTCAGATCACAGTGATTGCTGTACTCTACCAGTTCACGTTGGTGTGGTATATCATCAAACTTATCAGTAAACGTTTGCTGTAAGTTGATTCCTGTTAATTCTGTTCAAGAGCCAATATGGCGAAAACTGAGGCTTTAGTTTAGTCTTGAGAATTCATGAAGATTATTTTGAACACTCCTCATTGTAGTAGTGCACACTTAGAACACTCCACATGATGTGCTTTTGATAGTGCATGCAAAGAAGTTCTGGATGATTCCCCACAGTGTGCTTTGAGAGTACACCAAAGATTTTGGAACATTTATGTAATGTGCTAAAAAGGGTTACATTGGATCATCATCTAGATAAGAAAGGCAGTGACTTGTTGCAAACCACGTGATTGTGAACACGTGCTAGTGACAGTGGCCATCATTGAAAAGGTTATGTACATTTACTTTAATTATTTCTCTAAAAGTCCACTCACATTTCTGAGATGAATGATATCTACGAACATGATTTTATATATATATATATATATATTATATGGGTGTGGGTGTGTGTGTGTGTGTGTGTGTGTGTGTGTGTTAATTTGACTGCTGGTGTCTATACTAGGATAAACTGAATGATTGTCCAGCAATAATCAAATATTGTTGTAAAGTGAAGTAAATGTCAATGCTCTTTTTATATTTATATGTTGTATATTTGATTATTGATCTAATAAATTTATTTACCTTCTTACACATATAACCATATGTTGAAGAGATAGTGGGGGGGGGGAGCACCTACATCTGTCACTGTATAATTACGTCTAGAATTGCTATGGATGGGCGAGCACATACATCTGTCACTGTATAATTACGTCTAGAGTTGTTATGGGTGGGCGAGCACGTACATCTGTCTCTGTATAATTACGTCTAGAGTTGTTATGGGTGGGCGAGCTGATCTCTGTTAAGTTATGCCCTGCAGTGGCGTAGCTATGGATTGTGCAGGATGTGTAATGCGCAAGGGCCCCGGCGGCAGGGCCGTCCTAACAACATTATAGGCCCACTATAGGGCAAAGCACTGCATTGGGGCCCCTAGATTAAAAGACGGATTTATCTTCTTCTTTATAAAAAGGTTTCCACCTATGGAAATATTGTGTGACGGTAAATGTTTGTCTTTAATGCTGTGGAAGAGAGAAATCATTTACAGTACCCGCATATCCGCTAAGTGAGAGAGACGAGTGGTGTCTTTTGGAGAATTATTAATACATAAATCAAGATTCTCATCACTTGTAATTAGTTATGGATGAATAAATAATAAAAATCATTATAACCAATAACTAGGGTGGCGTTGTGACACATCTACACAAGCAGTTGATGAGTATTACTACTTTAGGCTCTAAATCATTACAATTCATATTTCAGAAGTACAAATAACTAGGGTGGTGTTGTGTCATATTTCAGAACTATAAATAAATTTTGGGGCAGATGCACACAATCTCCATTTGGTTCGTGGGTCGTCAATTACCAAAAGCAGCAATCACAGCCGTAATTTTCCTTCTTTTCATTTACATTTTATATTTATTCTTTTTCTTTTTGTTTGAAGCTCTTTTGAAATTTTGAACTTTATACTTTTTGCACTTATTATTGTTGTTGCTGATGCTGTTGCTTTTATTGTTATTATTGTTGTTGTTGCTGCTGCTGTTGCTTTTATTGTTCTTGCTATTATTTTTTAAAAACTGAATTATTAGAGTTCTCAAACAATTTTTTAAATCTTGCGTGCTTACATATAAAATTTATTTAATGTAGATTCGACACATCAGAATTTTAGGGCAAATATTATTAGAGAAATAACCAAACTTAATGTGGTCGATAGAAATGTTACATGTGCACCATAAATGAAACTAATTTAAACTGATATTGGTTGATTCTAATCCACTTTCTCTCCTTCGACACTCTAACGTACTTAAACCAAGTCAAGATTAAAGCCCTGCAGTTGCTAATGTTTTCATGTTTTCACTTTCTGCAGACGATCTGAGTCAAGGCCTGAATGACGTACAGTACTTGTCATTTAGTGATTTACATCATCACTTTTCCTTTTGAAAAGTTGTAGTGGTGAGCAATCAGGCTATAGGCCTTAATAAGAATAATCCGACAATTGAAGAACAAAGTGCATAAAGTTATATCAGGGGAGAACTATTTCCGCCAACACTCAAAAACTGACATGTCATCATTTAAGGAAAACATTTCAGTGACATGCTTTATACGCCTCAACAGTAAGAGGATGTTTAAAAATAGTCTGCGAAATCAGCTCACATTGAAAGCAGATGAGTAAATCCTTTTCCTAATATATAAGCAACGACGAGGAGTAGACTGTCATCCGTAATGAAACTTCATGAAAAAAAAAATCCGAAACTATAATTTTTTCCTACCAAGTATATTTCAAGTGGGAATCCGCTTGATAAAAACACCAAGTACCACAAGTGAATGTGTGGCGTCACTGACCATCGTCAAAAACATTTTATAAGGGAAATCACTCACACAGAATATGACTGGGATGTTTAATAAGTGTGGCCACAAGCTGTCGATGCGGGATATCCTTTCCTCACTATCTTTCTTTGGCACTCCAGCGTTGAATTTCCTTGAAAGGTGATTTGAATCAGTGACGGAAAACAACGCTATTGTCCTTTGCTTGACGGTCGTGACTGGTGCTTGGTTTGCTCGGAACACGCCACTGCTAGAACTGCAACTATTTAAACAAACTATGTTTAACCGAAAAAAGCTTCAGAAATGGTTTTAATGAATAGTTTTGAGACTGTTCTTCCCCGTGAATCACGACTAATCCAATATCAAGTCTCAGTTCATCAGGTCAGTTTGTTTCTGTTAATCCTTACTTGACGAGTATTGTAATTAGATGATGGACTGAGAGAAAAATAGTATCTACTCTGACATCGACATACTTTCACCTCTTGCAGTCCAGAACTATCAGTAACTGGGGTTTGGTTTTTTTGGTTTTTTGTTTGTTTGTTTGTTTGTTTTTTGGTACTGCTGAAACGCGGAAACACGCGGCCTGAGAGCCAGTCTGTATTGTGGTATGCTTGAAATCTCTAGAATCGTTAAAGGTGGGTATCGAGAGCCTGATTCAGGTACGCCTTGTATTTCTAGAATCGGCAAGGTGTGTGTGTGTGTGTGTGGGGGGGGAGCACCTACGTCTGTCACTGTATAATTACGTCTAGAATTGCTATGGATGGGCGAGCACATACATCTGTCACTGTATAATTACGTCTAGAGTTGTTATGGGTGGGCGAGCTGATCTCTGTTAAGTTATGCCCTGCAGTGGCGTAGCTATGGATTGTGCAGGATGTGTAATGCGCAAGGGCCCCGGCGGCAGGGCCGTCCTAACAACATTATAGGCCCACTACAGGGCAAAGCACTGCATTGGGGCCCCTAATCTAAGCAACCACTCACAGGAATAAAAGCTGACAGCAAGTCACAACATACACATTATTATTAGTATATGGGATCCCCGAGCAACTGCCCAACGTGCCCAACGTGCCCAACGTGCCCATGCGTTAAGACGGCACTGACCGGCGGTCGGGGTGGGTGGGAAGCTAGCCGTGATCGGAATCCAATTTTTTACTTTCAGAATGTAATCAAATCAGGCCCAGATCTACACTACGCACTCAATAGTTTTGTTAGCTTTAAAAGAGGCTGAATGCACAAATGCGTGATTTAGTAACCGATCGGTGTGCCATTAACAACAATCTTTTACCGGAAGTAGTTTTAACTGACGCATGACTGACGTCACGACCAATATGTTTAAAATTTGATATCGAAGGGGCCCACCACCGAAGCTCTACACAAGGGCAAAAAAACCAACAACAAAAAAAAACTTGCTACGCCACTGTTGTATCTCTAGAATCGTTAAGGGTGGGAAAACCCTATTCTGCCACGGCGTGCCTTGGATGGGGAGTGGGGTTAAGCAGTGGCCTGCTCAACCACCCTCCCTTTCCCTTGCTAATGGCCATGGTGAGCCAATGACTAGTCTACCAGATACAATAAAAGTTGGTCGTGCGTGTCTATACAATCGTGAATTAGAAGACTAAACTTTACTTAGTCAAACAGTTATTCTTCGAATTTTACTGGCACTCCCATTGCAAAGATCGTCTAAATTATGTTTTGAAAACTCACACGCCCTCTATAATCAGCACCTCTATAAACTTCTTGTATTACTTTCTATTATGTAGTAAAATAAAAACAAACAAACAAACAAATTGGCCCGAAAGAAAGAAAGCAGTCACTTACGAGATTCAGAATACAGATCATTTTTCATACAGGATACGATAGCAGCACCCAATTCTGTGAGGAAAAAAAATAGTTGAAGAGAGATAACAGATTACTTTTTTTTTTTAAATCGAGAGAGTGAGCAATTTCTTCACACACCACTCTAGTATCAGATCAGTGTCTATGATATTGTGTGCTTATATCTCTATGACTTCTGAATTGATACAGAAGACAATAGACCAGTGCTGTCCAACCCGCGGCCTGCGGGCCCCTTCTAAGTGGCCCGCCAGAGCTCTCACAATATTTTGAAAACTTTCAGTTACGCAAAATCTTGTTATAAAACTTAAACATTTTATTTAATTTCTTCAATATTTTTCAATAATTATTGGACTAATTCTAAGTTTATTTGAAAATTTATTGCAATTTTAAATATTGCACAAAATAATGGTTTCTAAAACATTCCAAAATTGTTAAGTCTAAAAGTATTTCAATGACCGTACTTACTTCCTACGATGTTCTGTTATCAACACGCTGTGCAGACGTCATTGTTATTATTTAAAGTTTCATTTAAAAAAAAAAAAGTAATAATTTTGTAATTGTAAAAATGACAAGCATGTCAAACAAAGCGGACAACACAGCGGCCCCTGCCTATGGACAGTATGAACCAGTCAACAGAAAGCGGAAAGTTAAAGAAGAAACCCGTATGTTTAAATCCATCACGGGAACTTTAAGTTTTGTTCACAATGCCGGGTAATAAACCTGTGTGCTTGCTCTGCCAGAATTATGTAGTTGTTTTGAAAAAAAAGCCAATCTGCAGAAACACTTCATTTCCATGCATAACAATTTTGAGAAAATTTGTCCAGTTGGTTCTAAAGTGAGGGAAGACAAAGTAAATTCTTTGAAACGAAATCTACACGTCCAGAAAAATAGTTTTCGATGACAAATGAGTGCAAGTGACTGTTACTGAGGCATCCTTGAAAATTAGCTGGGTTTCAGATGGCGAAACTTTTAAAGAATGTTTTAAAGAATGTGCCGATTCTTTGTTTGCTGAGTTTAAGAACAAAGATGAAATCAAAAAGCAAATTTCAGATCTTCAGTTATCTCATCAGACCGTGGCAAGACGAGTTTCAATGCTATCCAGTAATATATTTGATCAGATGAAGTTTGATTTGTGAAGAATGCCTCTGGTTTTAGTTAGCCTTGGATAAATCATATGATGTTACTGACACAGAACAACTAATAATTTGGGTTAGATTCCATGCAGGTGATACATTTAAAGAAGAACTGTTGGCACCGATACGCGCAAAGATACAACCCGAGGGGAGGACCTTTATAGAGCACTCAAAGAATGCTTGTTAAAAAATTACATTGACATTAAGAAGCTAATTTCAGTTACCATGGATGGTGCACCAACAATGGTAGGAAAGACGACTGGATTGTTAAAGGAAGATAACGATTTTCCAGATTTCCATGCCTACACTGCATAATTCACCAGCAGGCACTTTGATGAAAATAAAAGATGATGAACTGAAAATTTTTATGGATGTTGTTGTAAAAATTGTGAATGTCATTCGGGTGAAATCTTTAAACCACCGGCAGTTTAAGACAGTGGTCCCCAACCTTTTCATCGCCGCGGACCGGTCAACGCTTGATAATTTTGCCGCGGACCGGTCAACGCTTGATAATTTTACCGCGGCCCGATGATGTGGGGGGACGTTGATTTTGTAGATTGTTTATATTTTAGATTGTTTTGATTTAATAATTTTAATTTAATTGTATTTAAACGTGCCTTCAAATTAAAATACAGTTACACCAAAAAATGAATATAAAGTGATTTAACATTTTAACTCACTAGAACGCTAAATCAGAGAGAACCCTGAGCTTGTTTCTTTGCAACGAGAGGGTTCCATCTGGGGGTAATAGGAGACAATTACACCCGAAGTGAGTTGCTTATGTCCATCCGTTGTTTTGTTTTGGTTGCTGTCACTGCAGAAAACCCCGCTTCACACAAATAGGATTCGGAAATGGCAATACGGATTTAAGTGCTGTGGTGGCCGTTGTTGTATTGGCAGGTGAGGGGGTTTACAGAGCCCAGGATAATACCACATCGTCTGTACTTAGTGTGTATGTGCGCCCAGGATGTTCACTCCCCACCCTGTAATGTTCACCAGTGGTGTTGTTGTTGTCGTTGGCACTGTTGTTGTTGATGTCCCCGGTAGCCGTTGGACTGTATGTAGGTGGGTGTTGGCGGCAAGTATTAGTTGAATTAGATCCGCAATGGGGTGGTTATAATATTCCCACTGCATGTGATGTTGCTCCCTGTGCTGCCACCGTTGTTGTTGTTGTTGTCGGCGGTGGTTGTTGTCGCAGCGCTGCCGTTGTTGTTGTGGATTCTGTTGTTGTGGCTGTAGTAGATGATACTGTTGTTGTCGTCTGATGTGTTGTGGCGGGCGCCTTCTTTTTGATTGGGGCTCCGTTCTGTAGTGTTTCCTCGTGTGTCTGTTGTGGTTGTCTTTGTTGCAGTCCCTGGTGGTGACTCTGGCTGTGGATTGGGGGCAGTGGGTTTAGTCGTTGTTGTTGTTTCTTATGGTGTAGTTGGAGCGTTGTCGACTTCTGGTTCGGTCTTTGCGTCAGTTGTCTTCACTTCTTTTTCTGTTTGTATTTTTCTTTCTTGCGTCTTGATATGTACCGTTTGTGTGCTGGAGATTTTTTGGCGTTTCTTCTTATTTTCGGTGGTAGTTGTTTTAATTTCTTTTTCTTTGCTGATAGAGCTTGTAGTCTGAGTTTCCTTATTATCTGTTGTGGGTTTTTGGAGTTTGCGAGAATGCCTGGCTGATTTCTTGTTTTGCTGTTTGAGTTGAATTCACTTTGGCCGTAGGTGGAATTTTCCAGATGATGTTGGTGTTTATTCCACTTTTTCTTGTAGTGGCTTGTAGAGTTTGGGTGGAAACGTGGCTTTTCCTTTGACTGTTTGAGTTGTGCCGTCTTCCTGTGTGGGTTTTCGCGTTGTTTTCTCCTTTTCCGTTTGTGAAGAGCGTGTTTTTGTTGTCGGCGTTATTTTCCAGAAGATGTCTGTCTGTGTTTCATAGTCTGTTGATGTAGTTTTTTTTTCGTGTTGCCTTGTCAGGTGCTTGTTTAAAATCTTATGGAGACCAATTGCGGTTAAGATGGCTTGTTGTCTAGTTTAAGTTCATCTTCTGTTTTTGTGTGGAAGAGGGTCAACAGCAAATTAGTGAACGCATTTTTTAGTTCAACGTTTTTAGTTTCTAGTGTGAAGGTGAAGGGGGTAACTTTTCGTATGCCCCCATTTTCGGTTGGTTTGCTGATTTCACAGCAGTATTTTGTCCAGTCTTCTCCTTTGTACTTCTTAATGTTTGCATCTCTTCAAGCCTCTTTTGCCGTATCTGTCTCAGCTGTGCTATGCGCTCGTTTGTGAAACAGAAAGGGCCGTCCGCATCTTCTGTGACTGACTCAGAATCGTGTAAAATGTCACTTGGTGGAGTGGGCAGTAGTGGCATTTTTGCCAGCCTTGAAAAGGGCTGAGTCTTAGTGCTGGTTTGTCTGGTGTGGCGCTTTGACATGATCTCCTTCCGGCGGTCCAATGGATGGAGTGCGTTCGTCGGTGGTCCGAAGCGAAGTGTGTTGGTGTGGTTGGGAAGTAGCGCTCGAATTCTTTAAAAGCAAAGACAGATGATCGTGCACCAACTGGGAGAATGAATGCTCAGACTCAATCTCGTCCATGGAAAGTCGCACAAACCCGAAAGAAATACACCAGAATAAAAATAAAATTGGGGGGCCCTGTACCATTTGGTCCGCGGACCGGTACCATATGGTCCACGGACCGGGGGTTGGGGACCACTGGTTTAAGACACTTGTTGAAGAGTACCAAAGGATGGCATATGCTCAAGCATTTTTTAACTCCACCTGGGTGAAGGAAAAGTGTGTCTCCAGAGATCCAAGCACTTAAGCCAATAACACTGTTTTCTATTCTACACAGGGTAAAGGATACTACTCTGTCCAAAAGAATCTTTATTTAAATGTTTGTGAATAACTATGTTTTAAGTTGTCAGAGAGCATGTTTTGTCTGTTTCAACTCACATTCTGTTAAAAAACGTTTCTACTTTCTCAAACATTTTCTTAATTCTTGCTTTTGTTAATTTTTTTACCATTTCTTTATTCTGAATGACCATTGTTGTTTTCTGTTTAATTAATAGTGTACTATGAATATAGTTTTTAGTACTTTCTTTATATTGTGTCTACAAATTCTATTATTATCTGCATGTGCTGTACAGTTATATAATTAAATGATTGCTTTCTGTTTTAAAAACTAATACATATTGTCTCTTTTACTGATTAGTAAAACATGTAATGTACTCTAAAATTGTCTATGTACAAGTTCTATGTGCTGACTGTCTTAACCAACATTATGTGTGCTAGCTTGGGCTATACACTATTATTACATCAAACACAGACTATATATATATATGACTATGAATATGATAGTATGCAAGTCTGCTATCATAGGCGATTTTACAGCTCTTTGCAGGCTGGAACATTGTAGCCAGTTACTAAAATGTACAGCACAGAACAGCATTCAATTTAAAGTGGGACTGTACATTTTGTAACTGAGGTTTTTTAAATATATATATATGAACACTTCTTGCAGAAGCAGAACTTTGTTTTGGCCAAGTTCTTATTCAAAAGTAAGCACTACTATCCCAGACATGTGCTACTACTACTAGATTGGCTAGCATTCTGCTCACCTTAACTAAGCTGCCAGTTGCCACTCTCATTCAGCAAACCTGCCTGGGAAGGTGATACCTGCAAGACTATGAAATTATCCAGTGGAGAGCATTATAAGTCAGTGATAATTATATCTGAGGAGTATAGGCTCACAGAGTGTGACCTATGCTCACTGAAGTTAAATGACTATAACATTCTGTTATGCCAATAGTTATGATTTACTATTAAGTAATTAATCACCCATAACTAATTGCAAGTGATGAGAATCTTAATTTATGTTATTAATAATTCTCCAGCAGACACCACTTGTCTCTCTCACTTGGTGAATATGTGGGCAGTATAAACATGTTTTATCTTCCACAACATTTAAAGACATTTACCTAACACAATATTTCCATAGGTGTAAAACTTCTTATTAAAGGAGAAAACATATCCATCTTTAATCTATATTTAGCAAACCTCCATCTACCCACTTTCTTCTCCAACATAAGGTTATCAATATGTGTAAGAAAATCAATAAATTTGTTAAATCAATAGTCAAATATACATATACATATGTAACAAATACAATGAAAAAGATTACTTGATATCAATATTTCCACGAAACCACATTTGAATAAATTTTATTTCTATATAGTCATATATTTAAAAATACAATTCAACAATAGTGTCAATAAAAATCACAGGATAGTTCTCATCAGAGAACAGAAATGGAGTTAGTAGAGATAAGCAACAGTAGCTTCTATGTAACCTTGTACAGAGGAAGATGCAATTGTCTTTTTCAAGCACTTTTCTTATCAAAGTCACAAGTTTATTGTCCATGTCAGTTTCACGTGCTTTCCTCCTCACATGGTAAAACACTGATTTGCTGCTATTCTCTTGAAGCTAACTTTAGCATTCATTCCCCATTCCTTCAAGCAGTAACTTCCTTGTACCAGAAATTGCTCTATATAGTCAGCACACCTTGCCACCATACATCATTGGAGTGCAGAATATTCCTTACACTTACACACAGCAGTAGATGCTTCCCACATCTACCATGGTTGAAGCAGTTTATAATCAGTAAACCAGGAGATTCAGATAACACAAGGAAAGGCTGCCTTGTCCCTGTAAAAATATAATCAGGGAAAAAACACTTGTTTCCACTTTATTACTTTTTTTAAACTCCATTCTTTCTTTCTTTCTTCATTCAAGTCTCAACCTACAGTTTCCAGCAACAGTATTTATTAGCCCAATACATGCACACAGCATAATAAATACAGCATAGTATTTTTATGAGCAGGTTCACTAAGAAACAATGTCAAGTGTCTTGCATACTATATCTAAGCATCAGAGTTCACAATTTGTAGAAATAATACTATACTCATATAATATATCTCTACATTAAATGCAAGTATAACATATCACTAGCAAAAATGCATGAAATAGTTCTAAGTTCATTCTCTCTCAATTAGTCATTTAACTCACCATTAAGCAAACAGCCACCTTTCATGACTGGACTTCTTGCCACACCAAATTCAAGTGATTAGACAATAGAATTCTCTATAGCATGTAAACTTTTGATCTCAACACATTGGATGGTCTTGTTCTCTTAAATCTTAATCATTGGATAATAAAAACTACTCATCCATTTGGAACTGGTTTTGACTGCATCAGCAATTTCTAGCATATTCTCAACCTGAGTCGTTTACTCCAACTCTGACACTTACAAAAATTCCATCATAGGGAGTGCCAAGGTCAGGTCACTTTGACAGTTTATATAACAATTAAGTTTAGAAATAGGGATAGGCAAATTTATTCTGTCACACATTAATTATAATACTGTTTACATAGAATGCATATTTGTGGTCAACATTTACAGTGTACACTGTTTTGTCTTTTGACTCAACATCTTTCACAGCCAGTGGTCTCATTTTACTCTTTTTGTTAAATTTTAAAAGTCATTAGTCTCTGTTCTTTCAATCAACTGTCGTATCTGTCTAGGTGTGTTTGAGGATATGCCCTATATTTGTCTATCAATTTGTCTGTGTGATCCATCATGTGAGTTTGTGGCTGTATTAATATACCCTTAGCTAGTAAGAGTAGTTCATAAAATAAATAGTAGTCACATTTACTTATCCAAATGTCACACTGGACATAAGGAACCCAATAAAATAATGTTTCTTGAGAAAGGATAGTTAATACAGGAAAACTTCATTTCTATTTATTCATAATAAAAATATAATAAATTTATTTAAAGTTTAAAGTGGGTATGGTGATAAAATTTCCACAAAGCACAAGTTTGTAAATGGCCAATTTGTTCTTTCAAATTCCTCTCCCAGTGTCTCTGAGATGGTTGGATTTCATGAGTATAGGCTACACATAGATATCATCCAATAGTTCAAAGAAAGAAAGAATCCTGACTCCAGGTTAGTCTGTACTTCTCTGTTATAATACTTTCAACTGAAATATGATATAGTTGAGCTGTTCACATGCCGCGCTAACATGCGCCATAACGTACGATTTTCAGCAGCTTAATTTACAAGACAAATTACTGTTAATATGAAAGGAACCCTGCCGCAAATCTTGTGCGAGAAATAATGTGGGCGGCCAGTTACGCCGTTTTGGAATAGGGTAGCGAACACGTAAACTATATATGACATTGTTTTCGGGCCGATTGATTTTTTGGACTGATATAGACAGTATGAATTTTTGTTTCATATAACTGATATTATATTGCCGTGCACTTGATGGTCACATTTCTAGGTTGATTTCAATTATTGAGTAACACCACGCCCCTTTTATTCGAAAATCGTTTGTTCACTCAAAATTCTCAGTGAAACTGTACTGTTTTTTCAACCAAGAAATTGTAGGTGGTTTACGAGGTTATATATTAATATCGTATTTTTGTTGGAGATGTAATCACTTTCCTCCAGAGAATGTTCCATTTTTCAGCTCCTGAAAAAAATCAGCATAGATCCTGACGGGATTTTATTGCATCGCCATGTTTTGTTGTCTTTTTCTGCCGGCTCCTCGGAAGACAACTAGCGCCCTCCATTGAGATATGTCTGCTATTTTGAGCGAAATAATTTTACACCTGTGGACTTTAGTGAGGTGACTCATTTCTGTTAAAATGAGATACTAAAACGACCTTAACAAAATCAAGTTTTATGTTTTGATATTCAACAAAACCTTTGCTTTTGTGATCATTGGTAAGCATTCTTTCCCCTTTTATTTTTAATACGTAAAGTTATTTTCTTAGTGATTGCGGAAGCAAGTCAAAACTATTATCAAAAGACGTCTGCTATCGCCGTAGTATGCATACAAATTGACACTAACAGAGTGTTTTCAATTTCGTTCTTGTTTTCTCGGGGTTTTTTTTTTTTACGTTTAGATGCTGTTATCGAAAATCTCTGCCTGCTGATTTTTATTTTAGCTTTAATTAATGGATTTCTTTTACGATCGGAATGTTTCTACTGTGTAACTGTGGCATGATGATAGAGCTGCAGACTTGGAATTGAGATGCGTAACCAGTAGGATAATTATTTACTTTACAAGAAAAATGTAGACAAGTATTTGATTTAATTTTAAAACAAATTTATGCAAATTAGTACTAGAATAGATGCTAAAAAAGAAAATATTTCAGTCAGAGAAGTTCTGCAGTTGGAAACATTTATTTTATGAAACTAATAGACTACTTGATTAATATAATTAATTTTACATAATAATAATAATGCTCTTGTTTTATATTAGTAATTAATGTACTGAGATCTTTAGGTGCTTTTAATATTCAGTTGCTGAGCCAGACAATTTCGAGCTATGAAAAAAGGGTGAGTTGATTGTACAAAATATTCCATTGACTGGTGTGGGTCTTGAACCCTCTCTCCATAACTACTGCCTGAGATCCATTGTTTATACTTCTCAGCTACCCCTTTTCTCTTATCCTCCCCCTCTCTCTCTCTATATATATATATTTGAAATAATACTGTATTTTAAAAATTCTCCATTTCACTTATTTATTTAATTTATAATTTTGTATGTAATAATCAGTGTTCACTGCATAAAGTGTGAACTTTTAAAAGAATAGTATATTGGCAATATTGAAACTAATGTTTCATATTGTGTACAATGTTTTAGCAATGTAAGATGCTAAGATATATTTTGTGGTGCAAAAATAGCAGGGCTTTGTTTTTTTACCTCTCAAGTATGTTACATATTTGTATTTGTTTCCTTCCCCTTCCATGCATACGTTTGTTGAAATATGTCATTACCATCACCATTTCATTATCATATTTTTAGCAATGTGCACTTTTGTGGAAACAAAGGAATGATTAAAATATAATAGTATTTATTTATACTTATATGGTGCATTGCTTCTAAGACATTTGATTCTTTGGCTCCATAAATTTAATGAGTAAATTTCAGATTCTCCAGACTCAATAACATTTCATTTAAGAGTGACTAAAATCAAATATTTATTTATCATAAACATGTACATTTTAAAAAACTAAATACTAATAAAACAAATCAATTTTATTTGCACAAAAAAATAAATTACAAAAATTTTAATTATTCTAGCCTTTGGCCCCCAATAATTTAATTATCTCCACCCTGTAGTCCTCAATTTGAGGAGCAAAGTTATCCAGCATAACTGTATTGTGTATATATCATTTCTAAATATTATAATTAAAACTCAGAACTTAGCAAAATCATTAATTCTAAATACAATAACCAGTTAAATGAAGCAAGGGCTATTCAGTATCTGCTTTTTTATAGTTTGAATTTTTAGCAAATAAATAATTTTCTTAGGTTATTAAAATGTGAATGAAAATTAATTTATATCATACATTTAAAAATGTGATGCACAAGAAAATATTTTAATACTTATTATATTACTGCTGAACACTAAAGTGGAGTGTGTATATCTACATTTTAGATGTGAATGAAACAGTGTATACTGCTTTTGTGTGCTACAGTTGTTCCTCTTATCTTATATTCCAAAAGCCAAAAATGAGCCAAGATCACACATGATATTGTTGTACACAAGTTTGATACTAATGGGATAGACAAGAGTTTGTCTCACCCCTGTCTCATTCAGTCACTTGTATAAAAGTAAAAAACTCCATACAATAAATAAATAATAATTAAAATTAAAATTGCACTTTTCATATATAACTTATAAATATAAGGCTTGTTTGTGGTTCATTCTGTATTATGTAAATTTCAGTAATTATACAAATATTGAAATTGAGATTAATTTTTTCAAATAATATTTGTTTATTATAAAACAAGTCTATCAGTATCAATTAAGTTAAAAAGTATTATTATTTCTTTTTATTTTAATTAATTATTTATTAATTTTAATAAATAATTGATAATCCCGAATATACATTTGTAATATGTTGTTGAGAAAAAGCAGTGAGCATTCAGCTGGCCTCAAGCAAGAACCTATTAATGAAACAGTTGCCATCCCCAGTTCTAAACTATTATTGTTTGCTATGTATACATAAACTTCCCTTGTAATTGTTATTTGGATTAAAATTAATATATATATATTATTGCGAATTATTATTATTTTAAAATTACTTGAAAATTATTTTTCAAATAATTTTATTTTCTCCTCTTCCTTTACTGATAATTAAAAAGATTGATTGAATATACATTAGCTAGTTTGAGCTTGTAATTGAAGAGTTAAAGAGAAATTATTATGAAATATTTTATATTAATGCAATTCTTCTTTTTTTTGTTTTATATTAGTCACTGACATTAGATTTATGCACACATATGATGTTATAGTTTTTATACCAATCCACTGGAAATTGCACTTTTTTAGTTTTCACCTATTATGTTTGCATTTTCCTTGATTTTCAGATATATGGGAACTGTATAACAGTTTAAGAATTTAAGGAGCTATTGGAGTTTGAGAAAATACAAGGCCAGTGATCAAATCTTGTGGATAAATGTGGAACATTAAATCTAACACCAATGGATATCAAGACAAAATTACCGCATGAAGCATGACAGATTTAGAATATCATTGTTAGCTTGGCAGTAGCTGACACATAATATGTGTTGTATTATAATTATTATATGGAATTATTATTGTAATGTAAAAAGGCAACAACTAACCATCTTTGACAAAATCACTGAGCTTTGTCTTCAGCCAGTTTGCCTTAAAATAATTAGTCAGTAACCAATGTCATCTGCCAGCACTCTGGTACCTTTTTCTTCTTTTTCTTTGTGTGCTTATTTCAGTGTCATTTGTAGTGAAGACTGCATATTAATATTACTCACAGTTATCTCCCTTGAATGTTATTAACATTGATTTAGGTATATATATATTCTGTATATATACTAACAAGCATCAAAATGTGACACTGAAGAACAACAAAATACCTATGATGTAGATAGTAAGATATAATTATTTTCATATGTACAATGAAAAGTGCTAGAGAACTTTAAACCTTTACGCCATAATACTGATTAATTATTATCTGTTTCATAAATATCATAAGATGGACCCCAAGCCATTTGGAGTTAACCTGAAGCCTACTGGCAAAGACCCAGTTCGAGGCAAAAGTTTTAGTGCAGCATCATCAACTAGGACTGCACGCGCCACGGCTTCTATCCACACACCTTTAAAACCTGCCAATGTTCATGACCTAAAAGCCATGTTTGATCATGGAAAAACAGGATCAGAAACGAGTAGCTCCAACTCTTCTGTTTCTTCAACAAGTGGTACAAATAGGTCTGGTCAGTCCAGCCCTAGGTCTGGGACAAGTTCACATGCTCGTAGTGCTGGCACAGGTTCTAATGCCTCCAGTTTAGAACAACATGGAGGTAGTGCTAAAAGGAGTGAAAGTAAGTCATTAGCTATTGAAACAAAAAGCACTGACTTGGG
The DNA here is from genome assembly GCA_028829895.1 of Sinotaia quadrata. Taxonomy (NCBI): domain Eukaryota; kingdom Metazoa; phylum Mollusca; class Gastropoda; order Architaenioglossa; family Viviparidae; genus Sinotaia; species Sinotaia quadrata. Next base: position 66,921,583 of record CM054179.1, read on the forward strand.
TAGTGATGCTAAAGTAACTTCCATTTTTAAAACATCCACTAGCAGTGTTGGCAGTCAAAGAACTAAAAGTGAGATAAAATCTAACAAATCTAATATTATGTCTGCTTCAAATGTATCATTTTCATCAGTAGCATCAAATTCTTCAAGAGATAGTATATTTCCAAGCAGAGTTAACTTTCCTGTCAGTGCAACCCCAGGATCTTTGTCTAGAACAGATTCTAAAAGTGTTGGGTCAAAGCTTGGTGACAAAAAACATGAACAGTCTCCATCCGAAAGTGTTCAGTCTTTAAAATCAAAAGGTAAAGTAACTAATTCTGCATATTCCAAGACAACAAATCATGGTTTTCAAACTTCTGGACAGAAATCTTTTGAAAAAAAACCTGACTCAACAGAGAGACGTACAGAGATTAATGTACAGCATATCATTAGCACTAAATCTATTCCATCATCTTCTACCCCATGCAATAAAATCAAACTGGAAACAAAAAACATTGAAGCAGAAAGGGTGACAGGCACTTGTACGTCTACTACTGTAAAATCATTTCAAATGTCCAGCTCAAGTTCAAGGCCTATGAAGAATAGTGTTTCAGCTAACAGTGATAAATTGTTAAACTCTTCAGATCAGAGTATTCTGTCTAGTATAAGTAGTAATAACAATAAACCTTCATCACATGCAGAAGCTAAAAAGATTATTGTCGAGCAGTTGCCTTCAGCACCTTCTAAGGGACAGAAAGTAGTTGGCAAGGTACCCTCAGGTGAAACAGAAAAAGAGTTTCAACAGGTTAAACTTCGTTCAGCTCAGGAGAGAAAATTAGAACCTAAAATAAAGTCTTCAAACCCTGTTGTTAGTGATCCTAAGATTCTGTTTGCTCGCAAAATGAGTAATGAACGATTTGAACGTCTCAAATTTGATTTTGAACGAGGTGTTGGCACAGAAAACCGAGATCATCATGGGTTATCAACAACTGATCACATTGAATTACAAAATAAAGCCCGTGAACTTCGTGGGTCCAAGGAAGAAGAAGAGGCAAATGCAGAGCGAATAAAACAGGAAGAGTCTATTTTTGCCAAAGGATTAAAAGTTTCTGACTTTGTGAAACAAATTAACATAACTCACCCTCCACCTAAAGAGGCAGAAGAAGCTGGCAAAAAGTGGAAAGTTAATGTAAAATCACACAGAATAACTTCAGAATCAGAAAGCAGGGGAGAGAATGAATACATTGAAATGCCTGATGAGGTCAGTGGTGACGAGGGGATTTATGAATTTGTTGCAGAAAGTGCAGGTAAAAGTATTCTAAATAATTACTCTTCTTACAGTTTTATTTATTTATTTATGTTGGTAACAAATGTCTCAAGCCTAAGACAGTAAAGGTATTTAATGACATTTTTAGCAGAATGCTTTTAATACTGCCTTTTACATTATCACTAAAATTAATACAATTTCCAGCTTGTCACTACTTATTGCATGCACCACTTTTGTGTTTTCTTGGCATGTTTTTATACTGAATGACACAATCCACTCAAAGTCAAATACAAATAGTGAAATACTCAAATAGTAATCAAATTGATTAGCATTATTTTACATAAATCCCATTAACAGCACTAATTAATCTTGTACACATACACTTTTGAAAGAAAAAATTAGCATATAACAGAAAAATATATTTAAAAAATCACAATGTTAATACTGTTAAAAAAATAAGCATAAACATTTTCCACTAAAACAATAAATAATTGGTTAAATATTCACTCACTCATGAGACCTATTTACTTTTTGTAAATGGTTTTTAATTATTTTAATATTTTGATTATTAAATTATTGCCCCTTTTCTCCCAAACATTGATTACAATATTCATTTGTCTGATTCTTCTTTTTTTTTTTTTTGAAAGCTACAGAATATTTTTCACAGATCTCCATTTGTGTTAGTTTTGTGTACTTTGGCCAAACAATAGTTTAGATTGACCTTATGTTTTTTCAAAGGTAATATTACTAGTATACAGTACTCATTCCACTATATCAATTATCAGTATATGCTCACACTTTAATGTGAATGAACACTTTCTTCAAAAACAGCACATTTGTTTGTTTTTTTATGATTATATTTCTTTTGGTACAAAACAAATATGTTTTACTATTATATATTCACACTTTTATATAGTATAAACTAAGGAATCCTCCTCTATATCTAATTTTGATCTATATTATATTTGTAAATATGCATCTTGTGGTTGACTTGTTTATTTTCACATTAATCAGTTATTTCTTACTATATGTGCATGTTACTTTGTTAGTCATTGTTGATTGTTTAAGATTAAGAGCTCATAGTTATAAGTAACCATTTGTGACATGACACCATTCTAGTTATTGGTTATGATTATTATTATTAATAATCATCCATAACTAATTACAAGTGATAGAGAATCTTAATTTATAGTTATTAATAATTCTCCCACAAGACACATGTCTCTCACTTGGCAGATTATAAGGGTGTCGTAAAACTCTACTCTTACGCAATAATATGGACATTTTACTGTCGTATAATGTTCTGCATGTAGAAACTTCTTACTAAAGGAGTAATAAATATCTGTCTTTTATTTATATTTAACCAGCCCCCATCCACCCACCATTACTCCAACATAAGTTTTAATAGATGCACAAGAAGATTAATAGATTTAACAATAAATGTATTAAATCTACATTCAAATATACTACATATGAATATAATCAAAAGAGCATTTACATTTACATCACTTCACAATAATGTTTGATTTATGTTAGACAATCATTCAGTTTATCTTTGCATAATCATCATCAGTCAAATTAAAAAATATATATAATTTATCACAGAAATGAGAGTGGAGCTTTAGAGAGACAATTAAAGTCAATGTATATAACCTTTTCAATGATGGGTAGCTGTCGCTAGCACATGCTCACAATCACGTGTTTTGCAACAAGTCACTGTCTTTCTTTTATTTTAGATGATGGTCCCAATTACCCCTTCTAGGTACATTACACAACCGTTCCAGAATCTTTGATGCACTCCACTCACAGTGGAGAATGCCCAGAATGTTGCATGTGCTTTCAAAGCACATCATGCGGAATGTTCTCCAATTTTCATGTGCACTACTCAGCACACCACAAGGAATGTTCAAGAAAATTTTGTGAATTCTTGAGACCAAATTCAAGCCTCAATCTTCACTTTATTGCCTCTTGAACAAAATTCATAGGAATCAATTTAACAACACATTTACTGATATGTTTGATGACAATGCTGGATTCACACACCAACGTGATCCGGTAGAGTACAGTAGTCACTGTAGTCTGAAGCGGATACAAGGTTGCAAAGCAAAGAAGAAAAGGTATGCTCCTCTCTACAAAAGTCAGATTAACTTTATTAAGGCAGTGCTAAATATCAGGCATATTTCATTTCTAAACTCCTTTCTCTCAACTTACAAATCCTGCAGCACAATATTCGTTAGCCCGATATACACACAGCATAAAAAATATATAGCATTGATAAAAATTCACAAATATAATGTACAACATAATCAAATTATTGAACATAGAAATAATGATTCAATTACATAAACATTCTTCCATTCAAATCAGATCAATAACAAACATATGAAATATTTCCAAGTCCATTCTTTCTTTATCAGTCAGTTAACTTACCATAAGCTAACGATCACTTTTATGACCAGACTTGAGTTATGTCAAAATCAAAGAATATAGGACTTTTTCAACAAAGTAACTTTCGGTCCATCCCCATTGAATGAATTTGTTTTGAACAAATGTGAGACTATTAGTCAGAAAAAATACTCATCAAGTTGGAACTGGTTTGGATTGCATCAGCAAGTTCTAGCATTTTCTCTCCCTGAGTTGTTTACTCCAAAATTTACTTAAAATTTACTTTAAAATATCATCATAAGCAGTGCCCAAGGTTGGGTCACATTGGCAGCAAATATATAATTATTAAGTTTAGAAATAGGGATAGGCATATTTACTCCTCCAAAACATAAGGAAATATTTGTGAACTTTTTGTTCTAGTTTTTTAGTTTGATCATATTATGTGCAGTCTTATGCTATGTTTGTCTGCTTGTTATCCTTAATTGTGTTTGCAAGAAATTGTTAATGAAAGTATATATTTTCACTGTTAATGTTTATTCTTTTTGTTGTATTTAATTTTTTACAGTATTTTTTTTTACCAATAAATTATTTAATTGTAATGTACTAAGTAATATATGATACTAGAAAAATATGTTTAATTTGAAAATAAAATTAAAAAGCAAATAACATAATCTTTCAAATTGTTACACATATTGCATAATTTGTTGTTTATCTCAGCCTTTAATCTGTACATATTATAGCGTTGTTATGGTTGTGGCAATGTGGGTTTGTGCAGGCTTAAGTAAAATTGTACTGGATAGATTTTCATCAGACTTTTTCTGTTGTACACCTTAGTCAGTTAGTGCATTAGAATCAAGATAGGCAATATAACATAACACTAACCCATAAAGGTGCTTGTCAGGGACACAGAAATAAAAAATAAAATAATAAAAGTAAAGTGCATATACACAGGCCTCTTAGCTAGGAAAATTTTATTACATTAAAGTGCATGCATGAAAGCCTTAGTTTATACATCTCTGTGCACAGTGGCCATTTTGTGTTTCACTCAGATTGTGTTTCTCACTGTACTATTGTATAAAGCATAGAGTCTTAAGTATAGAGAAGTATTTAACAAGCGTTAAGTTAAAAAAAATTCAAACAAGATTCATCATGATTTGAGTGATTTAAAGAAGGCTAATACAAAAAACACAAAGCAAATTTCTGTCTTTATTACTTTTTCTTTTTGTCAAATTACATTTTTTAAAAGCCAATGTCTTCTGAAGAAATTTCAAAAGATTCAAACTGCTGCAGCTAAGCTAACTCTCAACACTCTATACAGAACACATCACTCTTTTCCATAGTCTTCACTGGTTACCTGTTCACAACATTAAACAACACAAAATCTCTTTGTTTACTTTGCTCTGGTTCTAGCTTAACTTTAAGTACTGATCTCACACACAACACACACTTCTGCTAGAAGCTTGTGCTCCTAATCAGACAAGCATTTTCTCAACACTCTGAAAGCAAACTATAAATCAGGGTCCATCCTCCACAAATTGCTGCTTTTTGAGGTGATATAAAGATACAATGGTCATTTACCAGAAGTTCTCATTTTCACTAAGATTGGTACTGTCTCCTGTGCTATATGTTATTGTTTGTGCTCTCTCACTATCTCAGTATCTGCTCATTTATGCATTAATTTTATTTAATTTCTCTTTTGTAAATACAGTTATTTTTTATATATTGTCACCTTGCATGAGAATTTATTTTGGCTTTTTTTTTTGTTTTATTATTTTAATTGTTATGAAGTTTGTAACAGATCTTTTGTATTTAATTTATAATTATTAATATTATAAAACACTTAAAGTAAAGCTTTTATATGATTAATATCAAGTGCTTTTTCATGTCATTCATTTTAGTGGTTATTATTAAAAATGATTGTACTTTTCACAACTAATCTTATTACAATTTATAGGCACTGTCACACAATTAAAACTATCATAGCAGTACTTTACTTTCAGTATTGTTTTGTTTTTTTAATCATTGTAAGACACATAAAATAAGATTTTATAACTTTTAAAAAGTCATGAATTATAAAATGGCAACAATTACTGCATGTTTTTTTAATTGTATTTACAAGTCATACTACAATTTCTGTGCTCTGCAAGCAACAATTAATCTTTTTCCTCTGCAAGCAACAATTTAGATTATTCTAATTTGTATGTCTAGAGACAGTGTTTCATATGTTTTATTACATTTTCAACTTTAAATTGCAATGAAATGTAACAATTTTATTTATCTGCTGGCACCGGCACATCCATCCATCCACAAGTAGAATCTGTATCCTGCTCATTCTCACCTATTTACTTCTTTGCTATCATTCAGGCACAAAATATTTATCCACATATTTCAGAAGGATCATATTAATATTTTTTTAAATAAATGATTTCTTTTCACTTCTGTCTTAAAATATATCTTTTTACAAATTAAAAATCTGTACATCACACTTAGTAAGTGTGCATGTGCGGTTGGTACTGCTAGTTTTAAAAATTGTTTTCACCTAGCTTGGTTTGTTGTATGGTTTTCAGATAGTGGCAAGGCAAATAATACTGAGGATGCAAATATAAAACTTCCTGGGCGGCGGCATGGAGTTTACAGGTAAATATAATGTTAAAAACAAAACAGACCTAAACAACAAGAACAAATACCTGTATATACTATGATATTTTACAGCCCCCCCCCTACCCAAATACTCTCAGTACAAATATATAGTTTGATATTTTACTGTAATATCATTATATAAACTAGATATTTTTAACTATATTTTAATTGTAAAAATGAGTATATTATTATATTAGTATTTCTGTTTCAGATCACATGGTAATATTGGTAGTCTTTGGTTGTTTCTTTTAAGCAAAAGTTTAATTTGATGTAGAACCTGAGATATAAATTTCGTTTTTACTACATTTGAAATGCTGCATATTAGTATTACTATTAGCAACTTCAGCAAACCTTGAACATGATTCAACTGTTGTCAGTTTTAGCTATCAAGCTTGGGCATTTCACTGGGATTAAACTGTTTTTCAACAAGTGGTAATTTTAATTTTAAGCAGACATTGGCTATGATATTCTTGAAATAGCATATGAATTTTCTTGAAATGGATGTCTCCAAGGGATTAAGTTTTTGATAATTTTTTCAGTCAGTAATTTAATTTTAAATTATACAAAACAATTGTGCTTTTTCAGTCAGTAATTCACTTTTCTTTCTAAATTGTACAACACCGTTTATAATACTGAGATTGTTGACTGATCCTGTTTTTTCATATTGTAGCTGCTCATAATTCATAATATACTTGTATTTGCAGTTTTATAGGGCAACCACTTCACTCATTTATTAAATCAATCTTTCAGGTTTCATCTCTCTGATTTTAATCATACCATTAATTATTTCTTCTATTAAAAAATGTTTCTGACTATCAGTATCAAAGTACTCATACAAACCAGTAAACAAAGTAAGCAAGTGCTATTTGTTAACGAATTGTCTTGGCAGTCTTTGAAAATGTGATTCTGCTGACATTTTATTTGTAAATTAAGACTTAGCAAGTAAGATTTGAATATTTAATGGTCTCATTCTTAGTCAGTTATTCAAACTCTTTTACTGTTTAGTGAAAACATGGAGTAAAGATTGGACCCTTTTAATTTTGTCCTTCTCAGTAAATTTTAATTTAACTTAATTTAATCATGAATAAAGATTGGAAATAAGAATTCTTAACTAATTCAAAAATATAAAGTTGTTTTATCTTGAGTTATTTAGATTTGAATTAGGTTTCACAATCTAATAGATCCATTATCTTGAGTAATTTAAAAATGTGAGTAGTAACTAAATAAATAGCATTAATAAGTTATTAGTAATAAATAGTAATAATGTAATATAATATTAGTATTGATAATATATATATATCATGTGTTCACAACAATCAGTTATAACATTTATTTTTATTTTGTCAAATGTATATGCTTTAGCACTTGATCCTATTTAAATACATTTATTTCTTTGTAATTTTACTAAATCATTTATGAAAGATTTGTATTAATTTGAAACTATTGATTTGAAACTTTTCATTAATTGGTGAGACTGCACTACTCATCTCTGTAGTAAATTAGTGTACCTTTGATTTAAATATCTTCCAAATGGCAAAATGCAGAGTAATAAATAATTATAGATGTAACCATCACATTGTTTAGCTGATAGAGATGCACACATGAAACATTATACTCATACTGACAACCAAAACAACATTTTCAAAACTATCTGCTGATTTCACACACACACACACACACACACACACACACACACACACACACACACACACACACACAATTCTTTAAAAAAAATTAAGACTATAAGAGTACCAACATTTTTTAATGTACTGATTATATTATCTTTATAAGTTGTTTATATTACTATTATTTATATTAATGTATTATTAGCAGTTGAGTTAGTTAAATGCTAAAATGATTAATATTATTTCTCCAGTCTTTATAGTTGGCCTGCTTGTTTTTTTTTTTGTTTTTTTTTTTTTTTAATACTACTTGTACTTATAATTGAAATTTGTGAGATTATACTACTGTACTTCAAAGAGACTCAAGATCAGAAGGAAAAGGAATGCAGTCCAATACTGAATTTACCATGTCTTCTACAACAGTGTACAATAATCTAAATCACAGTATAGTTTGAGAGGAAGACAAACATTTGTGAAGGATTTATTGGTCATGTTGACTTTTCTAACACTAAAGCTAATTATTGGCTGTTAATTTCTAGCAGTGGAATGGACTATATCAGAGGCTGGGCACAGAAATTGTAAGTAACATCCCTACTAGAATGGGGAAAAAATTACTGCAACTGAAAGCATTTTTATTTCGAGCATGGGTCTATAATTTAATAATTTCCAAATCCATCTTCTAGGCATCTGGCTTGAACTTTTATTTATTCCATTCTTTTGGATAATGGATTATATTTAGATATACTTACAAAATATGCTATAAATTACAGTAGTCTTATTTTATTTTGCATGATTTGTAAAGATTGAAGGCATGTTTTGAAGTATGTCTAAAGACTATCAGAAAACTTAATATATATATATATATATATATATGTCTTTGACCTTATGTATGGTGAGCTATTGTTTATTCTTCAGTTTTACTATTAGTACTATCAGAAGCTAATAAATAAAGAAATTAGATTATTAAGTTATTAGTGTTAATACTCAGAACTAATGTTCATACTCAAGATCATGAATTTTGGCCCATAAAGTCAGTTCAGATGAACTCTGACCAGACTTTTCTGTGATAAACTTCTAAAGTTACTTATTTGACCAGACTTTTCTGTGATAAACTTCTAAAGTTACTTATTTGACCAGACTTTTCTGTGATAAATTTCTAGAGTTACTTATTTGCCCTAAAAAAGCATAACCTAATATTCTGATGGAGCTTTATTATTATGATGAAATATATGTCATATGTAAATTGTTATTTTTAATGCATTAATATGATTAGAAATTAGATTTATAGTTTACACAGTGAGTGTTTTTAAATATCATACACAGTATCTATAATGTCACCATTGGTCAAAACTCACATAACAGACTTTGAAGTAACTTCCTTCTTTGATGAAATAATAGAAGATTTTACATCATATTCCTCAATATATATTTATAGTTTCATTCTAAGTATTTCGCCCTTGGTGGTCTATATCTGAATTAGAATTTTCCAGCCATCATCAGGGTTGGTTGTCACCAATTTGGACCTCTGAGATCAGAGAGGAGTCTCTGAAAAGTAAAATTTGAACTGAATATTTGGGACTTTTGTGTAGGATTTAAAAAAAGCTGATATTTAACTGATACTAATAGAGCTAATTAAGAACTTAATCATATAGTTGTAATTTTAGCTTCAGGTGCCAATAGCTAAGTTATAGTTTTCTTAGCAATAGTAGTGCATCAGAATGTACACAATCTTTGTAAAGTTACAGTTTTCTTAGCAATAGCATTGCCATGCATCAGAACACACAATCTATATATGAGTTACATTTGCTTAGCAATAGCATTGCCATCATCAGAACACAATCTATATATGAGTTACACTTTGCTTAGCAATAGCATTGCCATGCATCAGAACACACAATCTATATATGAGTTACACTTTTCTTAGCAATAGCATTATCATCATCAAAACATACACAATCTGTAAATAAATTACAGTTTTCTTAGCAGGAGTATTGCCATGCATCAGAATGTGAATAATCGATATAATTGTTAATACTTTAGTTGCTTGGTTTCACTTTCGATTATCACGAAGTTATATAGTATATCTGCATTGCACTTGTAAATTACAGTCATGTGAAAGATTAAATTCTTTGATTCGGTTTGCCTGTTGCACTCTTTCATGACTTATTGTAATGAATATGCATGTCACTTTTGCAAATGTACAACTGCAAGGAGCTCTAAACATTAAGATTTAAACAAAATCATTATGGTACAGAGTATAGTGTCCTCAAACACTCTTTCTTTCTTTCCATTTCACCACGACACTTAAAATCATATTCACATACTCTCAGCTTGTTATCATTTGCAGTGTTCTGCACCATTTTTCTTTTCCTCTTTTTCTCCAATATTACAGTTGTTTTTGCCAGCATGTTTATTTAAATGCCTAGATAATAATAAACATGAACTGTATATGTACCGTCTGCCATTCTGTAGACTTGTGCAAATATATAGCAAGATTTCATGCTAAATTTTCTATAAAACTTGGGAGTTTTTAGTTGTAATTCTACATTTTAGAATTAGTATTAATCTACATACACTAATAGATATATGCATAATTTAATGAAGAAATTTGAACATTAGAATTAGAAGATGATAGTATGAAAGTATTATAAATGGTGAATACTAACATATAACTTGTGTAAACTTAATTTTTTTCTGTAAGAGTGACAAGGATACACTTATTTATAAAACAACTGACATGATTTTTTAATTTCCATGATTCTTTGCAGCCAATGCTCTTCATTCCCTAATCGAACTATGTTTAAGAATATGTTTAAGAACAGTGTTTACACTCTAGCTTTGTTTAATATATATATATATTTAGAATTGGTCTGAACTGTCATACTTGTATTTATAGACCTTGTAGTACCTTTAATGGTGTAAATGTCTTTGGCGCTTGGTGTAAATATCATTGGAACTAAATAAAATGATATTAAACAGCAGCAGTTGAAACTACATTTTATTCAATCAAAGAAAGAAATGATGAAATTGGTATTTAATTTTTTAAAAGTTTTAGTACACTTTTAAAAAAAAACTAGAAAGAAAAATATATAAAAATTTTATCTTCTAAGCTAAAGCATCCAGTACTTGTGCATTGTTTTAGTTTGTAGCATTAAAATCAAGCTCTCTACTTGTTTCAACTGATTTTAATATAGACACTTTTATTCCCAAAATTCACTAATAGTCTCCAATACTGATTTTAATATAGACACTTTTATTCCCAAAATTCACTAATAGTCTCCAATACTGATTTTAATGTAGACACTTTTGTTCCCAAAATTCACTAATACTGAAACATCAAGTACAAATGCAAATTTGCTTTAGTTTAACCTTCCTTTTGAATGGCAGACAGTTCTAATTCTAAATGTTTCCTCTTGGTGTTAGTGCTGGTGCTAAACACTGGAGCATGCACAAAGTACATGTATGATTTTGTTAGGGGCCAGCCCTAGTGCCAGACCACACTTATATAAACTTGTTCATTAAGTTTATCAACAAGAAATGTGCGATAAATAAACACACCTCAGAGATGACTGCCAGACTATGTAAATTGATTGCTGATAATGATGCCTTCTCCCTCTTTATGGTACTTTGATTTACAGTTAATAAATATATTCCTTGGTGCATTTTTTATATACACGAGGAACTAAATCTTTTTATATTTGTGTACCAGTCACCACATAGACACACACATGCACACGTTTTAGTACTAAAAGATGAAAGCAACAAGTCAGTGATCAGTATTCCATTCTAGAGAAAGAAAATCTTGCCTCATTAGTTTATGATGTTAAATATTTGCATTTAAAAACAGTGAGTTTTTAGATTTTTCATTAATAGGGTCATTTCGACACGTGGTATAATAACTCAGAAATAAAAACATCTATCTTTCACTGTTATGTTTGACACATATATTTTTTAAAGTTTATATCTATCTTTTCCCTTTTTAACTGTTATAACACCTTTAGTACTACTGTAAACAATATATTTACCATATTAGCATAGTTTGCATGTATAGAGAGAGTGATCAGTGAATCAGTCTTAAGTGTCTGGATTTTGTTTTATTTTAATCTCTTACACTCCTTGTTGGAATTAATGTTCAGTGATGCTTTTACTCATTTTACTTGTTAAGCTTGCAGCATCCATATAAATAAATTTTACTCATAGAATTACTGATGTAATTTTACTTTTTAAGCTTAAATGGTCAAATTACTAATACCCCCAAACTACTGGTACATAGTTTAAACTTTAATACCAGAAACAGTTATTTATTAATTATAGTTATTACCAGTACTAATAATTCTTATATACCTCATTGATGATTAATTTATTCACCCATATTTTTATTGATTGATTTATTATTCAACAATTTTTATTAATTAATTTTTCAGCACTTTGAAGCTGGACAATCAAATATAACTAGAACATGAAACACGTTTTGCTCCGTAATATTATTTTATAAACTATTTGAGAAATGTTCCTTTAAATAATTAGAAAATGAACTTGTCTATTAATATAGTAAACGTGACTGTCAGACTTTGGTGGTATGTTTTTCATATTTAATAGTTTGATAATAATAGTATATAAACTATTTAGAGAGCCCTTTTATAATACTCCAAGATGAATCTGTTATTAATTTCATGTTGCCCGTTAACACCTTGTTTAACTCTTTATTAAATAAACTATTAAGAAAAAATTGTTTAAAATATCTGAAGGTAATTTTTTTTTTATAGTATTAGTACATTAGTATTATCTTCTGTGAAAACTATTTGCTCCTTGTAACCTGGCCTTGTAGTTTGTTTTCAATCAGCCATGACTTTGCACTGAGCTTCCTTAAAAGATCTATTTATATATGTATTCCATACATTTAATGTTTGCTTGAGAACACATTGCTTAGGGCGTGGTGAATGTGTCAGAAAGTATAAAGGATATACTTTTTATAGCATTAAAAAAAAAAAAAAGAAATATTGTATGGAAATGTTTTGAAATGAACTTCATGCATGAACTTTTCTTTTTTTTATTATGCTATTCTTTTATTAAAGTACTCTGAAGCATTTTGATTCTAGCTTTATAATGCTTTGACCATACATATGAATATGCACAATACCTTCTCAAACCATTTAAATAAGTTAAATAAAGTAGATGGGTTTCTTTATAATTTATTTTATTTATTTTTTTATGTATTTCTTGTGAGGGCCATATAGGAAGATTTAAAAAAAAAAAACAGCTCAACCTCCTTTTGATTTGCTTTACAGTACAAGGCAAGCCTTTAACTCCATGCAGAAGAGTGTTCAAAGTATAATCAAATGTATTTATGTATGCTTGGAATTTGAATTGATATTAATTGCTTATTCAATTTAAGTGTTTTAGACAAGAAAAGTTTATATATTTATTTATTTTTATAACAGACTTATTTTTAGTGATTTTATCAAAATATTAATTATTATTATTGTTTAATATTATGATATTCATCAATTAAAATCATACTTTAAAAAATGGGAAAAGACATTATTTTACTTAAATTTTTCCTTTATCTATTATTTTAATTTACTACTACTAGTCACATATTTGTTTTTATAATTAAATTCTTATATTTTGTTGCTGCTTAATGATAAAGATTTCAATTTTATTTCAGTTTGATGTTTTATTTAAACAGTTTAAGAATGTTTTGCAGTTTCAAAATAAATTTCATAAATACAGTTTATTTTATTGCATACTAGATTGACTTTTATTTTATTTCTTTTAGTCTAATATAACAACTTATTTCCCTGGAATTGCTTTCTGCTGCTTCTCTTTAAATTCCACTGCTGTTCTAATCAGACAAATTGTGTTGAAATTATTACAGTGGATGCCTCATAGCAAATACTGATTTAATGTTAAGAAGCAGTATATTTCTCATTATCTTCACCATCTTGACAAGTGAGCCCACTCAAAGCCAAGAAAAGTAAACAGTTGAAAACTGACGTCATTGAGAATGTGATAGCATTTTTCTTTTTAATGTGCCTTACATTAGTTTCCTTTTTGTGGGAGAAAATATCTTCTAGTTCTGCATCACTGCACACATCAGATTCACAAATTCTACAAGTGAATCTCTGAAATTATTTTAGTAGACATCTGTGGCCTTTGAAATGTTTACACAGGTAAAGAAGTTGATGAGCATGCATTTGCAAAATGTTAATTTGTACCATGTATCTGTAGTGTCACTCTTGTTACAGGTGAATCATGTCTTAAAATTAATTTTAGTTAAAATAAATATTTTCACAAATCAATCCCTTGATTGAAAGTATATACATATATTTCTAATTCTCCATACTTATTATTTTTTTCTTTTAATGAGTTTTGCACAAATCTAACTATATAGTTTAAGCAAACTCTTTCCAAATTTTATATAATAAACTTTGTTTGCATAAATGACACATTATTTGCAACAGGTATAGTAACAGAAACTTCAGTCTTGACTTTTAACTTTTGATCGTCAACTAAGAAGTAATTTTGAAGTGCCAATCCTACAACTAGTATTTAGACAAAGTAGCAGTAGAACTATGAAATGATTAAATTTATTCATAATTGTTTTAACTAATTAAAAATTAAAAATATTTACTAGAGTGAACACTATATACCAGAATTATTATTATTGGGTGCTGTTACAGTTCACAGTTTAATATCCTAAATATTGTTATCAAAGTTCAATTCAAGTTAATTTAATTCTAATTGTTATCTTATCAACATCTTTAAGCAAATACAGTTTTAATTTTCGGTTACATTTTCTTGCTAAATGTTTTATAATTATTAATCATTCATTATTGTACAACAAATGCCTAATTTTTATGCTTTGACAATCTTTGGCTTGACAGCCATAATTTACTTCCTAACACAGCCATGCAGAGTGTTCATCATACATTGTAAAGTAAATTGTGTCATGTTGGGCTGATTTACAGTCACAGCTATAAATGAAATAAGCCAGGCAGAAAAAATTTGGATTGTTTGAATTCTTTCCTTTCTATTTTCTTTCTTCATTCAAATTAATCATCATTAATTTAATGTACTTCTACTAGTGAATCCAAGAACTAAAGAAAAGAACATACACTATTATTAACTTTAAAATAAAACTATTAAAAGTACAATTTTAAAATTAATTTAAAATTAAAAATCATAAGAGAAAACTTGTTGAAAATTAGTGTGTGTGTGTGTGTGTGTGTGTGTGTGTGTGTGTGCGTGCGTGTGTGTATTTTGTTTGTTAAAGGAGGTCCTAAAGCTGAGATCAAGTGGTACAGTGGTCTTGTATATTAATTTTATAAGTAACAGCAGAAAGAAAATATGTACAATTTTTGCTTATTTGCTCACTTGATGATTTAAAGATTTAGTTCTGCAACCTTGTATGAAAATTACATTTGTTCAAAAAAATGTACATGACATTTTGCAAAAGACCTTGATATAATAATTGCTAACCTTGTTTCTGTGTAATCTTTCTTATCTTAATACTGTCGTCATAAAAACCAAGGTTGATAAATATTTTTATAAAATATTAGTACTAGAATATTATATTTGACTTAAACATAGATTTATAGATGCACTTTCTTATGCTTCTCATAGTGTTGAGTGGTCTCCAGAAGGAAACCAAAAATACTTGTTGAGTTGTAACTTGCAACTGACATTTTATTGCATAAAACGTTCAACATTTTAGCGAAATCTGGGCCCAAAGGTATGCTTTTGACTGTGCGTATAGTTAAACACACATCATTTGCAACAGTACATAATAATTTCCATGGCAGTAATGTTCTTTCACGCCAGAGCTACCTCTTTCCTTTCAAAGTTTGTGCAAGGGCTTATTTGCCTATCTAACATATACACAACTTTGCTTTCATTTGTTAACATTAAAAAATTTCTTGGATATTTTGTAACAGAGAAAAGAATGTGTTAGCTCTTTCATTTTATTCTTGAGTTTGGGAGTTATAGAACATAAATTAATGAAATTTTGAAGATTATTTGTTCAATTCCTTTTCACAGCTTTTCTTCATTGACTAGGACTGTAAGAGGTTCTCTTTACTTATTGCTTATTCACTCTTATTAATATATTCAGTTGGTGGCAATTGTATAACTGTTTTTTTGTTTGTTTTGGTGTTTTTTTCAATTTAATTAACTGCATATCTAAGAGAATTAAGGGTAGTGTAAGCTCAGAAGAATGTGCATTAAGAGTTTCAGTTTATGAAAAATATTAAAACATCTCCGTTTTGTTTTTTCCTTGAATTTTATAAATGATTACAATCATTCGTAATTGTTATCAGTAAACTCAGATGTTGATTAAAACTTTTTATTGCAGTATACACTATATCAAAATTATTAGAGTTGCTGTTATGGTTCATGTTTAATATCCAATTATTATCAAAGTTCATTCATCATGTTCTTGTTTAATATTTTCTAAATATAATTTTAGTTTTTGCTTTATCAGCATCTTAAGCATGTGCAGTTCTAATTTATCACATATTTTTGTGTTGTTGTTAAATGTTTTATAATTATCAACATAGCACATTGTACTCAGGGTACATATGCACAACACTACATTAGAATAAAAATGCACAGCACACTACACTAGAGTACACATGCACACTATATTCCAGATAAACATACACAATACTATGTAAATGATATCACACATATACACTATATTCCAGATAAACATACACAATACTATGTACATAATATCACACATGCACACCATCTTGAATATGTATTCCAGTTAAACATACAATATTATGTACATAATATCACACATGCACAGCACACTGTATACAGAGTACACTTACACATCATACTTTACTCAAAAGTTCACATGCATAACACTGTAAACATAATGCACAATGGAATAAACATGCACACAGCACTACATTATCTTACACTTGCACACTACCTGTAGTACCTCTATAATACACTTTATACATAGTACACATGCACATTGAACAATGTACACATAGTATGCAACATAATGCATGAACACAGTACACTACACTAGAATATAAATACACAATACACTGCACAGAATACACATGCACAACATACTTTACTCAGAGTGTACATGCAAAACACTGCTAAGATATGTGTACACATGAACAACACAATACAAGAAAGTACCTCATACACAATACACTGTACTCTTGAGTACACATGAACAACACATTATCTACATACACAACTCATTGCATGCTTAGTGTGACACAAAGCCACTCTAGATATTGGATATTATTATTATTATTATTATTATTATCCTTAACTAATTACAAATGATGAGAATCGTTATTAATAATTCTCCAGAATATACCACTCGTCTTTCTTACTTGGCTGATATGCTGGTGCTGTAAACATTTTCTCTCTTCCACAGCATTAAAGACAAACTTTTACTGTCACACAATAATTCCATAGATGGAAAAATTCTTACTAAAGGAGAAGATAAATCCATCTTTAATCTAAATTTAGTGAGCCCCATCCTCCTGTTATCTCTCCAACATATGGTTATCAGAATGTGTAAGAAGGCCAATAAATTTAACAATAAATATATTAAATCAACAATCAAATATACATAAAACAAATACAATGAAAAGATTATTTGACATCAATATTTCCATGAAACCACATTTGAATAATTTCAATCTTGTACAGTCTTATATCCTAACACATCATTCAGCAGATTAGTGTCAATATAAATCACAGGATCATTTTTATCAGAGAACAGAAATTAAGTTATAGAGAGTTAAGAGATTATAGTTTGTACATAACCATGTCAAGATGATGCCAACATAGTCTTCACACACTTTCATAACAATGTCATAATTTCATTGTTCACAGTAGAATTTTCAATTCTTTACATGTTCCTCTAGCATGCTGTAGAATGTTTCATGAGCCACTGTTTTCTTGAGACTAATATGGATGTTCCTTCACCATATTAGTTCCCTCAAGCAGAACAACAATGTAGCAATTTCCAGTAACTTCCTTATACCAGAAATTCTACATGTAGTTGAGCATTCCTTACCATCACACACTAACATAGAAGAGTGTATCCTTACTCTTGTATTCTAGAGTACAGATTTTTCTATCTACCAAGTCATAGTGGTTTATAAATCAATAAACCAGGAAATTCTAGCAATTCCAGAGATTCTAGAATAAAAGACTGCTTCTTCCCAGTAAAATATAATCAGGGAAGAAATGCTAAGTTTTCCAGTATTTTCATCTCTAACTCCATTCTTTCTGACATTCAAGTCTCAATTTATAGTTTCCTGCAAAAGTAGTTATTAGTCTGATACTTGTATATAGCATAATACATACAACATAAGTTTGTGTTCACTAGAAACTATGTCAAATGTTTACTACATGCAAGCATCATAATTCACAATTTGTAGGAATGATAGTCTACTCACATAATACATCTCTAATAATACATGCAAAGTAAAATATATCAGTAGTGAAATGCATGAAATATTTCCAAGTCCATTCTCTCTCAATCAATCAGTTAACTCACCATTAAACTACTTGCTGCCTTTCATGACTAGACTTGTGCCACACCAAATTCAAAGTGATTAGAAAATAAAATTATTTCAGCAAAGTAAACTTTGATCTCAGGCCATTGGCTGGTCTTGTTCTTATAAATCTTAACCATTAGATGGTTAACCATAAAAACTAATAGAAGTGTGTGTACCAGTAATATCCATGGAGAGGTAATTGAAGGCATCAGCAGCATCTTTACATGTTCCATTGTTTAAAAAAACTGAAAAGAAATCACCTTACATTTTTAAATTTCAGGTAGCCTTGTTTTATAACTTGATGTTTTTACATTTGCTTGTCATTGACAATTTTCACCAATTTTGTCTTTCTTCTAGATTTTACATTTTAAGATGTACTTTGTAATTATTTATCTCATCAGTCTGTACGGTCAAACACATTCTTTGTTACAGGAAAAAAGCAAGCCTAAAGAAAAAGAAGTCTGAATCAACTTCATCAAAGGAGGACAAGAAAGAAACTGTTAATTCAGATGTCATTGATTCCCAGGATATAGTGGTTAGTGCCTTGTTTTAAACTAAATTAAGGTGATGATGGTTAACTTTTAATTTTATGACAGGAATGCTGTGAGTATTCTAAAACATTATAGTAATGAGAGG
The DNA here is from genome assembly GCA_028829895.1 of Sinotaia quadrata. NCBI lineage: Eukaryota > Metazoa > Mollusca > Gastropoda > Architaenioglossa > Viviparidae > Sinotaia > Sinotaia quadrata. Next base: position 66,940,653 of record CM054179.1, read on the forward strand.
ACCAGTGTAGTAATGTTAAGAAAGTTAACAGTATACATAACTTAGGAATAAGGCTGCTAGTAGACAAGAAATTCTGAATGTGTTATATCATTACAAGTATCGGGTTGTTTGTGCTTGACAAATCCTGACTGCTTATACATTTTATCATGATGTTTTTATTTCTTCAGTTCCATTCTTCCTTAGTTTATTTTTAATTTTTGCTTTTTTCCTTAGATTTTGTGATGGTTCCTCACTGTTTTGTATAAATCGGCCATATTTTGTCCTATAATGCTGTTATCTTGTGCCAAAATTATTTTAGAAATTGTCTTTCCTCAGATTTGAAAATTACAGGCTAGCATATTTATTTTTATGTGCACCCTTTTATTTCATTATCTCTTTTATGTAATTAAAACTGAATTTCCTAAGCACCTTCTAATATTTTGCACTGGTATATCAGTCCTTCATTGTGGTCGAAGAATATAACATCCACTCTTTCTAAACAAATAAATGAATGCAAAACAAGAGTAGACATCTTGATACTTTTGTTAGAAGAAGACACATGATAATTTTTAAGAACTTCTCTTTGAAAGTCTTAGAGCAATTCATTTGTTTCAAATTACTAGCAACAGAAGTAGAATATACAGTATCTACTAGCATTTCTCCTTGAAGGTCTATAAGCAGTTCATTTGTTTTCAGATTTCTAAAAAGTCAGAAGTGGCAATCACAGTATCTGCTAGCACTTCTATTAGTACAATATCAAAAAATAAATAGATGAAGACTGTATTTATTTAGTAAACAAGGATTTGGGTGACAACAGTCATGAGTAAGAGACATAATAAAACTAGGAGACTTTTGCATTTTAAATTTTTTAATACACTCTATACAGACATGAATTCTTGAGCTCTTCATATTGTACACTCTTATACAGATGTATTCTTGAGCTCTTCATTTTGTACACTCTCATACAGATGTATTCTTGAGCTCTTCATATTGTACACTCTTATACAGATGTATTCTTGAGCTCTTCATTTTGTACACTCTCATACAGATGTATTCTTGAGCTCTTCATTTTGTACACTCTCATACAGATGTATTCTTGAGCTCTTCATTTTACACTCTTACAGACATGAATTCTTGAGCTCTTCATTTTGTACACTCTTATACAGATGTATTCTTGAGCTCTTCATTTTGTACACATTTCTTTGTTTTCTTAACAAGGAGTGGGAAGAAGACTCCAAATAATTTAGTACATATTTCTTTATTTTCTTAAGCAACAAAGAAGTGGAAGGGAGATAACAAATAACTTAATAATATATTTCTTTTCTCTCAGATAAAATGAAATATGCATAGAAACATTCAGCAGTTAATGTGTAACCAGATATTTCTTTAAAGAAGAAATATTAACTGGTCTAAGTGCCATACTAAATTTATTGATTGAATTGTGGTTTTTTTCTGATATGTAGTTGTCGTCTGGAGAAGATGAATGGGAAACAGATCAGAGCAGCACAAGTACCAACTATGAGCCTATGGATGATGACAATTTTTATGAAGACCCAGAGGTCTTTGATGCTTTAGACAAGAAAAACAAGAAAAAGGAAGATAAAGAAGCTGGCCAATCACTAAGTGACAAGTTTAAGAAAAACATGGATAAAGCCTTGAACAAAATTGGGACAAAGTTCAACAAGAAGAAAACAAAGGTACAGAGGAGTTATAGTTTTTTTCTATAAAACAAACTGAAACTTTCTTCATTAGAACTGTTATTATTTTTTTGTTAATTTATTTGTTTTAATTCACTTTTATTAAACTGAATTGAACTGAAATGTATTTTAATTAACTACTTATACCTCAAAGCATAACTGCTGTCTAAAATGATATGGTGACAGCAGTGGTGGTGGTGGTGGTGGTAGTAGTTAAGGTGCAATAAGAGAGAATTACTTTAATTTGATTTCTTTGAATTATTGTTGCTATTTTAGGAGTCTGAAGTTTCTGTTAGTGTTGTTCCTGTTGCTGGCGCTGACCCTGAATCTGATGTAATGGAAGAGGTGGATGGTATTGAACTGTCTCCATTGTCTCGTACTAGCAGTGAACGCAGCAGTGGACGTTTGACAAAATCTAAAGAGAGAGAAGTAGCTAGTTAGTATTGCTGTTTTTTTACAGAAAAGAGAACTGTATGATAGTTAGTATTACTGTTTTCCAAAAAAGGAAAGTGTGAGGGTGGAGTTCTTAAGAGAAAGAACTACAGAGTGTCTGAAAACCAATGGGATTTACACTAGATATGCTTACTCTCATTTACAAAATGTGCTCTATATGTCTATCCTGATGCTCCACACATTTCCTCAGCCAGTTTCTCAGCATATTTGGGATTGACAGAAAGAAAAATATATTTTTACCATTGATTCAGAGTTTTCAGATATCCTGTAAATTAGTATTACAATTTTTTCTTTAAAAAATTAAAAAAGAAAAGATGGAATGAAGGCTGGGGAGGAAGGAATGTACATAATAACTTGGTTCATGTCTGTTTTTATAATTTTTATTGATATTTTAATTGTCTCTTCTCATAGTCATGGTACTGGAGATTTTGTTTACTTTATCTTGAAAAATTGGGGGGCTAGTTGGTTATCTATATTTGATTTGTTTGATTAATTATATTTGATTAGTAGATGCTATTTATGTAACCTACCATTTAAATTGGTCTGAATAACTTCATTGTTTTGTTTAATTTATAAATATACATTTAAAATTCACAAATTTACTTTTTAAAAATTTAATTACAGCCTCTACAGATATTTGTAAAAATTACTTGACTAGAATTTTTGCTTCCTTGCTGCAAAGGCGTAAAGACATATTCAGTAAAAATATTAATATTACTTTGATCAGGATTGAGTAAACTTTACAAAATTTCTTTATTTGTCTTATTTTATTGTTTTAATTTTTTTGTTTAGTTTTTGTTTATTCTTTTAATTTTTAAATTTTGCAGTTGAAGTTCCTAAAGTAATGGTGGAGGGTGAAGAAAAAGACCTTATTTCTCCACCACCTCCACTGCCTCCACGTGCTTCCAAAATCATAGCCCAAGTTGGAATAGAGAATTCACCTCCTCTTCCACCACGTAACCCTTTGAATACTGGTTCAAGTCTTGGTGTCAACACTTTGGACTTGGTGGTGCCCATCACTCCTCCTATTAAAAGACACTCTATGGGAGATAACAAGTCAGTCACTGTATTATCTTTCATAACATAGTGCAGACCAAAGACACTGTGGAAATATCAGATCAGTCTATTGCTTTTTTATAATATAATGCAGACCAAAGATACTCTATGGAAATATCAGATCAGTCTATTGTTTTTTTTATAATATAGTGCAGCCAAAGACACTCTATGGAAATATCAGATCAGTCTATTGTTTTTTGATAATTTAGGGCAGACCAAAGACACTCTACGGAAATATCAGATCAGTCTATTGTTTTTTGATAATATAGGGCAGACCAAAGACACTGTGGAAATATCAGATCAGTCTATTGTTTTTTGATAATAAAGGGCAGACCAAAGACACTACGGAAATATCAGATCAGTCTCTCTATTGTTTTTTTTATAATATAGTGCAGACTAAAGGCACTCTTTGGGAAATATCACATCATTCACTATATTGCTTTTTAATAATGTAGTGCAAACTAAAGACACTAGATATCAGATCAGCCAGCATTTTTTTATAACATAATGCAGAGTGTCATTTTCTTTCTGATGACCAGAGACATACACAAGATTGATAACAGAAAAATTCAATTAATTTCTCTTCTGTGCTATAAAGGTCATGCATTTCAAAAATCAGATTTTGTTTTTTAATGAAGAAAAATTCCTGTGTATATGTGTAAATGCTGAAGACCTTAAGTAGTTAATTTACTTAAAATCATACAAAATTTTAAAATTAATTAAAATTCCTGTGTATATGTGTAAATGCTGAAGACCTTAAGTAGTTAATTTACTTAAAATCATACAAAATTTTAAAATTAATTTTACCTGCATATGAGTGAGTTCTGATGGAAGGGATTTATTTCTTATTGATTTTAACAGGCAAAAATCAGACCGTTTCTCTTTTGGCAAAGAAAGTTTAGCATCCCAGGAAATGCAAGCACAATCTTCTGATACAACTGATTACCCAGAATATGAGCTGGCAAAGACTGGTAATGTGATTTTGCTTTTTTCGCTCATGCTTTCATTATGTTACACATCCTAATCTCTTCTACACAGTCAGCAGTAAACCTCTTTTGTAAGACTGAATCACCAGTAAACCTATTTTGCAAGATTTAGTTTGAGTTAATCCTGTTTTGCAAGATTGACTTTTCTAGTAAAACGTTAGCTAAATTTTTAGTTCATAAATTGTTCAAGATTTAGAATTTTCATTAACAATAATATCAAATGTATTTTGTTCTCTAATAATGTTTTTTCTCTGTATACTAACCAAGTAATTACAGCCCTAGAATACTGTATTTTGTTCTTTCATAATATTTTTTCTCTGTATACTAACCAAGTAATTACAGCCCTAGAATATTTGCTCTGGATATTTCCAGATAACAGTAAACTTGGTGACCCAACATGGTGCAAATATTTTTTTTATCCCCAAACATGTTTGAAATAGGTAGACATTTTGCTTGTACATGATTAGCTAAAGCAAGCACTTTACATTTTAATTCATCTTCTCACATTGCTGTGGAACCTGTAAATCTTGTGTTCATTGATCTCTATCTTTTACTTCAATGTATATTTGGGGTTTTCTAATCTAATTTCCATCCTCCTAGACTAAAGAGTCTATTCTGTTTACCACTTATTTGTATACATTTTTGTTGCTTATATCACTTAATATGCAAGAACATTCATAGATTTTAATGATATGTGTGAATTCAAATCTTTCTTTTATTATTTAATTAACAAATTAATTGATGTTTAACTTGAAAAACTTTGTAGAGACTCTGAAATAAAACTCTGAAGTCAGTCATTAATATTCCACCATTAGTCTGTCAACATATTTAGTGGAAGGTTAACTCTGAGAAGAGACAAGAATTGAATGTTAATGATTTAAAAAAAAAAACTTTTACACAATCTCTTTTTAAATATTTACTTTTGGATGTTTCATGACCAATTTTTTAAAATTTAGATGTTATTGAAAAATGCTGTCACAATGACTGAGAGATAGCACTTACTCGAGACATTTTAATACATTTGCAACAGAAATACTATAATGCAATTAGTACTTCAAACTAGTGTGTCAAATTAATAAAATATTACATGTATATCATCTTTATTTAATTAGATATCTCATATATCATATAACTTCTCTTTGGGTAACCTGTGACAAATGTTGTCATTAATTACCTATTTTATTTACTTATCTCTTTGGTTCAACAGAATCCTACCTTGACTATGATCCTGCCTCACCATTGACAATTGAGAGGATAGAAAGAAAAGAGTGAGCAATATATTTTATTTGACATTTTTACAAATACTATAAATAATCCTTTTTCTCAGTTTTTTGACACTAGCAAAAGAGTTGGATTTGATCAAGGTGCAAGTTAAGGTCATAATTGTTCCCTAATATTTGACCATTTTAAAATTCACCTAATATAAGTCTTCGACAATTACCCATTACTACTCAAATCATCTGCATACTTATGAAGTGCTTTAACATACAGCATTCAGTAGTTACACATTACTAATAGACCAACTTTAAACTTAAGAGGCATTTTAATTTTTGATTAATTAAATGTGTAAACTGAAACTAGTGTGACAGTGATGTTGAATGACTGAGTAATCTGAAATGTTGAAGATTACTCTTATGATTGTAAATAGGAACTAGTGTTTCAGAGATTACATTGACAATTAGAAAAACTGGAACTGTTGTATCAGAGATTAATCTGATTAATGATTAGGTAAACTGGACCTATCATTTCGAAGGTTACTTTAATGATTGTAGATCTAGTGTGTCTGAGAATACTTTGATGATTGAAAACACTGTAACTAGTGTGTCAGAGAATAAATACTTTGATGTTTAGAAATACTGTAATTAGTATGTCAGAGAATACTTTGATGTTAGGAGATACTGTAACTAGTGTGTCAGAGAATACTTTGATGTTTGAAGAAGCTGTAACTATTGTGCCAGAGAATACTTTGATGTTAGGAGATACTGTAACTAGTGTGTCAGAGAATACTTTGATGTTAGGAGATACTGTAACTAGTGTGTCAGAGAATACTTTGATGTTAGGAGATACTGTAACTATTGTGCCAGAGAATACTTTGATGTTAGGAGATACTGTAACTAGTGTGTCAGAGAATACTTTGATGTTAGGAGATACTGTAACTATTGTGCCAGAGAATACTTTGATGTTAGGAGATACTGTAACTAGTGTGTCAGAGAATACTTTGATGTTTGAAGATGCTGTAACTAGTGTGCCAGAGAATACTTTGATGTTTGGAAATACTGTAACTATTGTGCCAGAAAATATTTGCAAAGATAAATTTGAACTAATGTGTCAGAGATTACTTTAATTGATGACTAGGTAAACTGTGTGTGTGTGTGTGTGCATATTCATTTTAGTTCTAACGGTTAGGCAAGTCAAAATATCTTGTCCTTATTATCTTTAAACTATATCTGGACTTTAGCACATATAGGGCAGCATTTGTCAAAAGTAAGTGAATGGAATGTGGATAATAGGATAAAATTGTTTACAAATAAAAATATTTCTAAATTCTGCCATCTTTGTAGTAACAGCACATTATAACTTTCATTTTCAATTTTTCAGACAGTTATGTATCCACTTCTCGAATCTGAATGAAGTTTTAACCCTTTCACTAATGTACAAATTATTATTCCCACCCCAGCATCCCATAACATACATATGAACACCATCAAATTTTACAGTATGCACATTAGGAAAGGTTTTAGGGCAGTTAGATGCAAAAAGCAGACTCGTAAACAGTCATTCATAAATAATAATAGATTTACTGACCAAAACTATAATCCAAATTGTTCAGAGCATGTCAAAAACTATAAATAACAAAATAATTAATTATCAAAGAAGAAAAATTGTAAATGATGTGACAAAATTGCTCAAACAGTTTTCATTCATGATGAATGCTGACAATTTTCTGTGAATTTTGCAGTGTGTTTTCTATAACCATTTTAGCAGATGATGTTGACAGAGTGTAATTTTAAGAAAAAAAATAAAATCTTAAATAATTCATTAAGTTTTTGTAGAAAATAATTTAAAATTAATGACGTGGCCACCTGTGGAATCACTTTATGATGCATTTCTGTGAGATTTAAACATTTGTTGAATTTCCTTGATGGCTGGAATGGTGAAATCTCTACAGTCCTGAAGTTTGACAGGACCAAAAAAGATGTTCGGATGGTATACCTCATCCAGGTCATCTTTCCTTGGCCATGAAAAATGCATTTTTGCATTTTTGAAACTTGGTGCAAAAATTTCAATGGGAAAAAAAAATGCTTTTTTCCTTTCCCTATTACTCTTCCAGTTTAGAATCTGTTAATATAATCCATTGATTTGTACTGGTCTGAAGCATTGCCATTAATTACTGCCATTACCACATCAGTACTATAAGTTTTCCAGATTCTAGACCACTTAACAGTACTGTCTCATCTTTGTTCTTTGTACTAGAACTGCATCCACGTATCTGAACAACTTGTTATGTTGACCATATTCCATATTGTGTCATGTCACCTTACAGTTGATTTGAACAAAGAAAAGGTCTTGAAGTCAACTATTTATTGAAAGAAGTGTGCTGTTTGGAGCAGCATCCAGGTCTATAGTAGAGGCTGCTCTAAAATAGTAAAAGGTATGAGTATCTGGAATTGTTTTGAGGAGACCCATCAATCCAAAATAATGACAATTACTGCCTGACATCATCCGCTATTTTGAATTAATGTATTGTACAATAGTATTTGGACATACAGCTTTAGCAACTGTGACTAAGTCTACAGAAGAATTGACCAGCACTTTTCCTTGAATAATTCACCTTCAAAAAGTATGCTTAAAAATACCTCCACTTCCATCTATTGATCCCTTACTATGAGCTGTGGCAAAGAAGCTCCAGTCAAAGGTCTGCACATCTTTAAGTAATAATGTGGGATGAACATGAGTGGACAAATTAAAACAATTCTTAAACTGTCCATAAGCACCATCAGAAAAGAAGACAGCAAACTTATCATGTCTGATCACAGCATAAGACTTGCATCCTGATTTAGAATTAATCAGTGAAAATAATTGTTCCTTCTTGAATCCAGTGAGCTGACGTGGTCTCAATCTGCTGTTTCAGTGCAAAGTTTCTGAGAAGTCTTCTCGCAGGATGATTTCATTATCTTGAAGAATTTGTATACAATGTCTTTTTTGGTGGAGCTGCATTTTCGCAATGAAGCTGTTTTCTAAGAATAAACAGTTGCTTTGAAAATTCAGTTTTAGCAGCAGCATATAACATTTCAACTTTTACTTTTTGTTTTTTTCATTCCATTGAAGGAAGATGCAAAATTTGTCCACATCTTCAATATCTGGCATGACATTTGAAATAACATTTTGATTAAGATCATAATATTCTTTACAGTTGTCAAGATTACAATGAATATTTTGTGGATTACAAAGAGACACTCTGATTAAAGATTTGCAGTCTGGTAACTCAGGTTTAATTTTCTTTAGCCCTGAGCAAAGCAGTTCAAATTTTCATGGTACTTGCAACAACACTGCTTGGACTTTGTGGAAGAGAGATCTTAGTTTTGTGTACAGCTCTACCAAAAGATTGTCTTGAACCAAAGGCCTTACTGCGAGTGCTGGGCAATGGTGATTCCTGTTCTTGTTTGAGTTTTTGTCTGAGCTTGAATTTCCTCAGTATGCTACAAATACTCTCTTTCTTTCTTCTCTGTGTATTCCATTTGGCTCTATATCAGTTACAGAAAAATGACACGTCAGAGATAAATAAATAAAAGACATAATATTATTATAAACTCAAACTACTTTATATATTTTTTTGAAAAGTTAAACAAGGATAGTATACATTTTTATCAATATTATCAATTTTATCAATATCAATATAAAAGACATAATATTATTATAAACTCAAACTACTTTATATATTTTTTTGAAAAGTTAAACAAGGATAGTATACATTTTTATCAATATTAGTATGTCTGAGTTTCATGAACAAACTTACCCTAAATGTAACTGACTTGGTACCTCATCTGCGGGCAATATAATTTTTAAAAGTATCATTTATATTCATAACTTTATGCTAATCATTAAGTTGTAATTCAAATATAGTAAAAATTTAATAAACTGGAATAATTTTCAGAGCAAATAATGCAATGCTGAGCAGTAACTGTCATAAATTCTAAATCACCAGAAAAACTTACCTTTCCAAAGGCACCTTGTTCTCAGGAAACAAGAGAGCTGCCAGTCAGGGGACATCACTCAGGGTCAAAATTTGCTTTGGATCTAATAGTTCAGACATTTCTACTAACATATCTGATAGAAATTGGGTGCCTAATCAAGTATGAATTTTTGAGAAATGTGAGCATTTTTTCCTGGAACTGCCCTTTATTGAAGGGGAGGTAACTCTTTGTCATCTTTGTTATGTTATTTTTGATCCATCAATTCCATTGTAGTTTTTAAAATATGGCTCGATTATCCAGGGGAAGATTGTCCATGTTGCAGTTAATCCTGCAGTATCAGAAACACTTGTCATAAATTAGATGCATGAATACCATTACAGATGAATATGAAACACTGCTTAATGTCTTACATATATTATGCTTTTATATGCATGATGTTATGGTATACAAAATATGCAAGATCATTTTTTATATTCATTCTCAGTTATCTGTAACAAATTATTTCCTTGTGGTAGATAAGCAAATGTTACAAAATTTGAATGCTAAGATTGTGACAGCTGTGAATGACTATCCAGGGCAAGTAAAATGACTGTTGGATCAAATTGTTACCAACCTGTCCTGTAGTCAGGTAAAAATATTTCCTTGACCGTGGTTTTAAAAATTTGTGATTGTATAATTTTACAAAATTATCTGTAGCTGCTGAATTTTTGTGTTAAATAATTTTAACGTCATGGAGACAAAATGTATTTATAATATCGTAATGTCCCCATTATCAGAGTATCAGATCAAATGCAGAAGAAAACTGTCACACCAATACAAGTGTATGCACATGAGTAGAATAAAATTAAGAAAAACTTTTGACACTTGAGCAATTTGTTTGTATGTTTACAAGAAAGAAAAAAATTCTTATTTTTTTCATTTGTTTGTTGTTTATGTCCATATAATGGTACAAATTTCCTTTTGTTGTTGTTGTTGCCTTTATGATTTTGGAGAGAATTCTTGAAGTTTTGACCAGACACCTAAAGTTGAATGTTTTGACAGGCAATACCTCTTTTGGACAGGTAAATCTCTGTTCTGTCCACAGAAAAATGAATTAAGAGGCATCATGATTAACAATTAGATGTAATAAATAAACCCAAGAATATTAAGGATGGAAGCTAAATTAATAATTATGTAAACATACATTATATTGCAAGTCAGAATGTAGGTCAGATAATTTGTGACTTTGTAACCCATTCAAAAGAATGGGTTAATCAGCATGCATCTCCAAGTTGACAACAACAAAAATTATTAGCAAACATCATCATGCCAGTAACTGAAGTTAACCTATTGCACACTACTTGTAAGTTTACCAGTGGTGCACCAGGCTTACTTAGCCAGGCTATGCATAAGTTTACTGATAGTGTGCCAGCATACATAGCAGCCATACTGTGCAATAGAAAACTAACTCTCTCTGTAGCACTTAGAACTCGTAGGCCCTAGGTTGTTTATCCTCCTAGATTTCAAAGTTAATTTAACTGGTTGAGTGGATTATGTTGAGTTTAATTCACTGAGGATAGAGTCACAGTCACACATTAAATTCTTCAGTTCATGAAACACATGGGCAACATGTTTACATGTATACAAACATACACTGATACACAAATGCAGTTTTCAACCTTTACCAGATTGTACATACAATTTGCTGCAGCATTTATTTCTACTTCTGACAAGTTTTTTCACAATCTTGAAAAAGTGAAATAATAGGAAAAATCAAAATGTTGCAAGTTTCAGACTTGATAATACAACACTCTGTGTGTGATAGTGGAAGAGTTTGCATATATGTGACTTATATATGTATATTTCATGCAAAGTCCTCATCACATATGCAAGTAGACAAAATTTGCCACCAGTTTTTACTGATAATTAATCTTTGCTTTCTGTCACTTTACTATATAAACATTTCCAGTATCATATTGTAATTATGAAAAGAAAATAATTGATGCATATACATATATATATATATTTTATGAAAATACATTCTAAACAAGACAAGAAATATTGGCAAAATTTAGTTCTAGATGTTGGCATTATTAACAGTTTTGTTAAATCTTGTATTAAGATTGTTATTGAAAATCACATTAAATGATTTATTTTCATTCATATTGTAATATCAAAGAATTTAATGCTGCTAGCAAGGCAGGTTTTAGCAAAAATTTCTTCTTAGCATCTGATTATGTTTTTTAAATTACAAAGATCTGGGTCAGCAACCAGCTACTCAAAATTTATACATGCACACACACACACACACACACACACACACACACACACACACACACACACACACACACACACACACACACACACCAGATGTCACACTTAAGCAAGAAGTTTGTGTAAGTGAACAGGCAGATAAGTTGCAAAAATATTGTGAGAAATTAGTTTCATTATCTGACAGGCATATATCAAATGCATATTTTTGTTTTATTGTTGGTTCTGCTGGTTAGTAGTATAATATGAATCTTTAAAATGAGGATACGTCTTTTAAAGCTTTATAAAAAAAAATATCTTACCAGTTTAATTGCAAGTGCTTAAGTTTTAAACCAGCTGAACTGTAACATTGCATAAATGATGTTCTAAATTTGAATGCTTTCATGCATTACTCAGGATATGAATGTTTATTTATTTAGTGGTTAAGTTTTTAGATATATACTATGGAGTAGAGTCCTTTTTCTCACTGATGTTGATAATGATAACTCTTGTTATTTTTTTGGGTGAAAATAATTGTAACCAGAAATATTTTTTATGTGTCCATAAGTACTGTTTCCATTGGGCATGCTGACTCAGCATATTTAACACAGTAGTTTAAAAGAATAAGAGATGGCATTAAAATTCCTCAATTTAAGAGTTTCAGTTAAAAAAAACAAAATACACAAGTTAAATGCATTTGATGCACACTTTGAATACATAATGTTTGTATTATTATGGTATGAGAGTCATCCTGTATGCACACTTGGAATACATAATATTTGTATTATTATGGTATGAGAGTCATCCTGTACTTGCAGATGTTAAAAAAAAAATCCTCTTTCAATTATTTCTTTTTAATTGTGTATGTTTTAATATATCTAATTTATTAGAGGTAAAACCACAAAATTATTTCTTTTTAAATTTTGTATGTTTTAACATATCTAATTTATTAGAGGTAAAACCACAAAATTATTTCTTTTTAATTGTGTATGTTTTAACATCTCTAATTTATTAGAGGTAAAACCACAAAATTATTAGCATGAATTATTTCAGTTATATATATTAAAATTGTTATTTATATACTTAAATTTTTATTTTTGCTATTTTCTCTGCTGAGCTCTGGTTACCTGTATTTTTCTCCTCTTTCCAACATTATTTTAAGTCAGTCTCTTAATAAATAAATTAATGATCAGCTATCATTTTTCCATTTTTCCATCTGCTGCAATGGTAGTTCCTCAAAGCGCTTGAAATTTAAATCCATATTCAGGTATGTATGATTGTATTTCAGACAACGACGAAGAAGTGGCTTTTGGCGACTCTGGCAATTTATGTATGTGGCATGGCATGATCAGAGTGGTTGATAATTAGAATGTAGTGCTTGTCAACTTCTTATGCTTTATCTGACCTTGTTTCTTGTAATAGCTGATTGTTTTAACCAACTCGGATTGTCTTAGGTGGATGTCTTCACTGATTAGTTAGGACAGAGACATGGACTCTGAAGCTAGAGATAGATGTTGCATGGTTCAAAATCTGAGCTTTGTATTGTCATGTAATAATATATTTCAGGTCTTTAGTAAAATTGGAAATACTCTTGTTGTAATAGAGTTTCAGGTGATTATTAAATGAAATTTGTTGATAACATTATGTATATTTTGGGGGGTTTGTTTGTCTTTTTTCTTTCCCCTTTAATTTCTATTATGACCTTCTCATTTGATCCTAATACAGTTCTTATAAGACCAAGGAAAATGATTACAGATTCTTAATGATTTTATTTAATCTTCATGATATTTAATAAATGTTTTAAATATTAAATTTTAAATGGTAAGGAAAAAAAACAGCCGAGTCTTTTGATTGTGATGCTACTATTATTAGTATTAATTTCTTTTTGTCTGTGTTGTTACTAAGACTGTAATATTAATACAGAATTTATAATTTGTAAATTACTGTTTAGTTATTTTTTATATGTTTTGTCTTTCATCCTGTGAATCCTGATTCATTTAACCTCAGTGAACATGTAAAGATATGGTGTAATATAAGTACATAATATATTGAATAATACGTCCAAGCTATTTGGTCATGAGTACATAGATCTGCATTGTACATACTGCATAGAATAATGAATCCATGCTAGTTTGTTCATGAGTACATAGATCTGCATTGTACATAATGCATAGAATAATGAGTCCATGCTAGTTTGTTCATTACATAGATCTGCATTCATCATGACTTATTAAAAGACTTTGGTAATGATTAATTTAACACCAAAATCCAGAAGTCTTTTACATTGTTTATTATTTTCAATGTTGATTAAAATGATTGGCATGCAGTTTATAACAGAAGCATGAAACCTCTAATAGTTGTTATAATTTATTTTGCTTACACATCTTTTCTTGCTATACTGCCAAACGATATGCTTGGTAAATGATCACTTTGTTCACTGATGCTAATGTTGGTTATTTATAATTTTGTTGAATAATCACAAAAATAAATATATTTCTGCATGTAAAATTTTAGAATTTCAGTTGACTTTTTTTGTTTTGTTTTATTAGTGTTGAAATCTATCTTTTACTGTTTTTTAGCCGACAGTAAATTTCCCGTTACCCAGCATCATAGGAAATGAGTGATGTCACTTAATTGAATCAGTTACATGAGAAATACTGTAAACACTACAGTATACTGTGATCACACATTAATTTAGCCAGTATTGTGAGAGTACCAGTATAATGATGTATTTCTTGTGGTATAAATTAGAGAGAATATATGTGCATTTAACAAGTAAATGTTTTAAAGAAACTTTTAAAAATACATACAGGCTTATATACTGATTTAGAAACATTGTATCTAATTAGCCACTTTAATGTAAGGACACTTTTAAATCTAACTAGCCACTTTAATGTAAGGGTACTTTTTAATCATTCTAGCTACTTTAATGTAAGGGCACTTGTGTGAGTGGAAATGACAGTGGGTAGACATCCTCTCAGAGACTAAAAACTACCATGTACATAAGCATAATATGTGTGCATTACAACTTGTAGTTGTAAGGGGTTTTTTTTTTAAAATGAACACTGAAAAATACTTATAAAGAAATCTGTTGTAGTATATGATCACATGTTCACCTAATTGCACTAGAATAGAACAGTAAGGACAACAAGCAGCTCAGTTATTGCATTGCAGGTGATCACTGTGCATTAAAATCAGATTTTTAAAAAAAACCCACAAAACTTTCTATTTATAAAAATCATTCTCATTCTGTCTGTCTCTCTTTATATATATATAAACTAGTTACTTGAATTCTTGATAATCAAAACTTTACTAAATACTCTTTATAAAGGATTATGGTTTGAGTCACAATGCAGTGTTTTACAATTAGGCTTGTTTAGAATCAGAAGTTTAGAGAAAAGCACCCTGTTCTAAAGAAAAAATGTATTATGCATAAATTTTTATATTTTTTTCCATGATACATACTTTGATATTTTGTGAAGTAAAATAAATTTTTCCCTATTTGTTTATGTCAGTCATATCATGCAGACATCATATTTGCATTTCCATGTTGTAAATGCTTTATAATGAGATTTTTAAAATGTTTTCATCCGTATATATGTTGCCTCATTGTTTGCTTCACTACATTTTCTTTTGTCTGTGCAATTATTTTCTTTTGTCTGTGCAATTAACTGGTATAAAATAGTAATATTTTATATTTGTTTAAGTCACTTACTTTTAGGTGTGTGTACTGCTAACAAGACCTCATGTGAAAAAAAGGATCACCACAATCAGTTGGTTAAGCAGCAGGGACATAACAAAGCATGTTAATCATCAACAAGTTTGCTTTAGATTTGAGTGTTTATTAATTGACCCAGTTATTTGAACCTTTCAGTAACTAATTGTTTGTGAAACTTTCAGACAATATTTGTTATTGCATTAAGCATTGGACATGCTTAAGGCTTGCTTGCTAGCTTATAAGAATTGTGCTGTATTAGTGTACAGTAAGAGTACAACATTTTTATGAAGTTGGAATAATATTTTATATTACAGTAAAGGTTCCAGTACTGCATCCAGAATATCAGGTCCCTATATGTACCCTGACAATATTTCTGACTGGCCTCAACTTCATGGGGATAGTGGTGACGATGATGATCTCTACATAGAACTGGTAAATACAACTGTACTGTCTTAGTAGAATTATTTTCATGTAGTAGTAATCAGTAACTAATCAGTCAACAGCTTATGTTTCCTTGTTTCCTTTCCCCTGTGTTGTCCTTATTTCCCTCATTTTCCAAAACGTTTTTTCAGTTGTCTTTAACTACTTCAATTATGAAAAAGATGCTAGATGTTATCTACATGCTTTTATCTTCTCCTTTTCCTCCTTTATAAATCTTACTAATCATTAGGGCTGTCAATTTTTTCTAAAGTGCTGCCTGGGTACTCATTCGAAAATTAGCATAATCTCCATCGCAACTCATGATCTCTGCACAAAGCTACTTAACCATTAAGCATGTACTCTATTTCACACAGTAGTCAAAGATCTGCATCTAGTGACTTATTAGTTATGATCTTTATATGCAACACAAACTTTTATTTTTAATATTATCAATCATTACAAAAACTAAAGTAAACTAAAACTAAATAAAATGTCAACAACAATAACATATTTAAAAAATAGGGCATCAAGTTCAATTGCCATTCGCCGATAGAATTGCATCGCACAGATTGCATTTTGCTGTGTCACTATCCAATCGCTTGGCGTGACTCCACACAGATGATGTCTTCCCTATATTAAAAATATTACAATGTTATTTAATTTATTGACGTTAAAATACTGACAAGTTTGTTTACTGAAGTCTTATTAACATCAATAACATGCTACACTTGTTAATGAGCACAACAACCACAAAAAGAAAGGGCACAAGCTATGGTGATTGGTGATCTATGTTGTAAATAATTAGATCTAGGTATAGCGGCTGTTCATCACGTAAGCCAACCCACGGCCGGCACGATTTAGCAGGCCGCCATCTATGTGCGGGATGAGAGTGTGACCAGAGGGGGAGTGTGCTAAATCGTGTATAGACATAATGGCTGCATTACCATAGGTACCCATTCTCAATTTTACTACCCAGGTACCCGTTGGCACCACTACTAATCATATTATTTGAGTGTTTTAACAAAGTATTAATTTAAAAACTAATTTTTGTTAATTGTTATGAACATTTGTATAATTTATAAATTCATAAAATTGTCACTCAGTAAATATTTCCATGCGTTCAAAATCATATTTTACATGTTAAAAAAATGGCATGTATGTGGAAGGCTAGTGTACTGTGTGCGCATGTACAGCACTTTGTTTCACATGTAGGTCTGTCACTGTCAGCATATTAGGCCAGCGATTGCTGGCACGATAAATCTGTATTAGGTCTTCTACGCTGTGTTTGAGAACATGCTTTTTTTTGTTGTATACTGTTTTAGGTAGTTATTAACTGAAGTTGACTTTTATATATTTAGATAGGAAATAGTTTATGGTTTGTATTTATGTATTTTTGTTTGCTAGTTTATATTATTTTTTGTGTATTTTAGGATTATATCCTGTGAGAATGGTTTTTACATGGCACACAAGTAGTTATTTGTTTTACCTTATAAATTATATGTTAGGAAAGAGGTATTTAAAGAGTAGTGAATGCAATTTCCTTAGATATAAAAAAAATAATATAACTCTAAGTAGTTTATAAGTAAATTATATATAAACAAAAGTAGGAAAGCACAGTTCAGATCATTAGGATGTGTTTCAACATGCAGCCCAGGTGGCCAACAAGGGGGTTTACTTGGCAGTTAGTGCTGAGCGTATATATTGCTTTGGCCAGAGTGTGTGTATTTGTGTGTCAGAATGCATACAGAGAGCCATGTAGCTAAGAGGAAAGAATGAGCTGGTGGGCAGATGCATCAAGAATAGAGGTGTTGCTTGTTCATCTCTGCTGTTGCTGTCATCAAGCTTGTGACGTATTATCCTCCATCATCTTCATTTATCAGCTTGCATCCTGTGGTGACCCACTACATTACAACACTACATCCAACACCCATCACATATGTATCATCTGAAACTAAATATATGCACAGTCAAACTTTATAACTCAACCTCTCTAAATTGCACTTCTTGATATTCAAATATTGTTTTATTTTCTCTGGAATTTCATTTTTATATTATGGTTATTTTATCTCAGTGCTATGATATAGGAATGAAACCAGTAGTTGACTGAGCGAACATGAAACGAAGAGATCTATCTTTTTTCGTACACATTTAATACATTTGTTCCTTAGAAATTTGTAACCTGTACTATTAGTAATACGACACAGCCATATTTTTAAAACATATAATTACAAAAGACCCCTTCATATTTTGGTAACAGTTTACTAAGAAAAAGAAGTAATCTCAAGTTGGTTTTACTGACAGGTTTGGCAGGAAAATAATAATTTCAGTAATAAATTATTTAATAAGTTTGTATGATTTTACATATTCATTCTAGTAAAAAGTTAGTTTTATGCTACGAGTTTGTTAATCTCAGTATAATCGCCTGTTCCTCTGAGTAAAAATTAGTTTTATGTAATGAGTAAGTTCATCTCAGTTTTTCATCTATTCATCCGAGTAAAAATATAGTTTTCTTCTGTAGTTTGTTATTCTCAAAATTTAATTATCACCTATTCATCCAAGTTAAATACTTTTATGCTATGAGCATAAGCTCTTTCAGTGGTCACTGATATCCACTTTTAATTTATTTTGTTTTGCAGGAAGATGACCAGATTTATGGGCAGCAGGAACGCCTATATACGACCAAATTTAAAAGTGAGCCTTTGTATCAGTGGTATGCAAAAGATAAACTCATCCGCTCTCATCGCCAACTTTCTTCTACATCCGACATTTCGGGAGAAGAAGCAGGAGATTCTGATGATGAAAATATTGCAGGTGTGTAATGATAATATTAGGATAAAATTGTCTCTTCTTGTGTGTAAGAATAACAGAAAGGTGTAATTGAACCTTCAGGTGTGTAAGATTAACAATAGGATAAAATTGGTTCTTTCATGAGGACAAATAACATTAGGATAAAAGTGGTTCTTTCAGGTGTTTGACAGTAGGTGTAATTAGTCCTTCGTATGGGCAAGATTAACAATAAGATAAAATAGGTTCTTTCATATAAATAACACTAGATAAAAGCAGTCCTTTCATATGTGTATGAACTGCAGTAGAGTAAAATTGGTCCCATCAGGTGTTTAAGAATAGCAAAAGTGATCCATGTCGTAAATAATTAGATCTAGATACAGCAGCTGCTCAGTGCATAAGCCAACCCACGGCCGACACAATTTAGCAGGCCACCATCTATGGGCGGGATGCAAATGTGACTGGAGGGGGAGTGTACTAAATCATGTATAGACATAACGGCCGCATTACCACAGGTACCCATTCTCAATTTTACTACCCGGGTATTAGCACGACAATGGATACCCATGTACACATTGGCACCACTACCATATGTACAGATATGATCTTTATTTCTAAAATAGCCTTAAAAGATTATCTATAGAATTAATTAAAACCTTTTTACAACTGCAAGAGCTATATTATTTAAGCTTAGTGAATTACTTCCGCAGTAGAGAAAAAAGAACAGCTGGCAACATCATGATGATCATACGCTTCGTTGTTTATTGAAGGTAGAACCAGATCTATATGATGATAGCGGACAACTACTAAATTCCAAAAAATTTACCCTTTTGTCACAAGTGCTGTATTTGTGTTCCATATTTATCATGCTTGTGAAATAATTTGTTGAATAAAACTATCTTCCAACTTTTCATTAATGTATTTTTTAGTTGCGAGTGAGCAAGTGGAAGCGTATAAGATTGCATTAAGTTTGCTATGGTTGGCGTGTTTTGATGGCGATCATTAGGCCTATGTTTACTTCATGCATGCTTGGAGTGCACACTTTTCCTCTCTGCGGGCTCCACTATGAAAATGTTTGCAGTAAATTAAAACTTTATGTTGCTGGCACAAGCACATCTATTCTCTACTTCATTGTATGGAGAAATGAAATGAAATTTTTTTTATGAAGCGCAGTACAAAACCACCATTAAAGAATCCCTTTAAGATTAACAGAAGGGTGAAATTGGTGTCATTGGCTCTGAGAAAATAACAGTATGGTGAAATTGATCCCTTTGGTTCAATAAGAATAACAGTAGGGAGAAATTAATACCTCCATCTTTGAATAGAATAGAATGTAATTGTTCTTTCAGTTCTGTGAGAATAACAGTAAAGCAAAATTGGTCCTTTGACTCTAATTAAATAAAGTATGAATAACTTAATGTGAAATTGTTCACTTCAGTTCTCTACAAATAATAGTAAGGTGAAATTGGTCCCTTCATGTGTGCAAATACTTAATTATGTATTTTTAGTCATTCGTTTTGACAAATCCTGCATTTCTGAGCTAATGTGATGATTTCAGAATGAGTCATGTTACTAATGTCTTCTGCTTCTTACTTTACTTGTGCTACAGATGACCAAGTCTATGAAGATGTGGAAAGGCTATTACACAGATCCAGCACAAGGAAAGGTCGCCCTGACTCTTTTGAGAGGAATGCACCTGCAAGACGCTCTGTCATCATGGATGTTTTCAGCAAGTCTGGTTCACTACATAGAGCGCTGTGGTGTGAGATGCCAGAAGTAAGTACTCAGTAAATTCTCTTGCTGAAAAAATTTATAACTTAAAAAAAAAATTTTGTACTTGACACATCCAGTCCCTAAAGGCAAGCAATTTCATTTAGTTAATTCATTTATTAAATTTTTGTAAAAGATTGGCATGTGGCAGGGGCAGAGTTATGGCTATCATTCTAGAGTTGCAGTTCCCTGCATTTGTCTTTTCATAGATGCCAGATGAAGGGACTAACAAGTGATTCACTCTTTATCTTTTATAAGTGCAAACATCCAAAGCAAATATAAAACTTATTAACAGCATGCCTGAAAATAATATCTATTTAGCTTTGAAGTGAAAGTTTCTGTTTTAATTTTACTATATTGTTAAGTAAAGCAAATGTCTCATTTCATTTCTTTGCTTCTTTTTCAGGTCATCAGTTCTGGTGTACTAAACACCATGGATCCTCAAGAAAAAAAAATTCAAGAGGTGAAACGCATTTCTTTATCTAGCATATTGTCTGTTTGCTGTTATTCATCCTTTAAAATTCTAATTGTAATAAACTGTAACATCTATAATATGCCATTTTAAAATTATCATAGTTTCATCTAATTCTATCAGCATTGCATAAAATAAATTCTTGGATGTATGTTTTCAGTCCATGTTTGAAATCATGACATCTGAAGCCTCCTACCAAAAAAGTTTGAATGTGCTCATCAATGTTTTTCTGAAAGCACCAGAGTTCTCTACAGATATGAATAATCGTAGTGTTATCACAAAGCGAGAACGCCAGTATCTGTTTTCCAACATCGGTACCATCAGGGACATTAGTGCCAAGTAAGAAAAATTAATGTCATTCACTTCAATATTAATAGAATATTTTGGAAGTTAATTTAGAGATATATATATATATATAGATAGATAGATATACATAGATAGATAGATAGATTTATGGCTTATGCATGATTTTTCTCAAATTGTATTTAAAGTTTTGACAATAATATTTAATGTTTTTGAATAAGAGTCTTGATATTTACATGAATTTTATATCAGATTTCAAAGTGTTTAGATTGTTAGTCTGTTTCTAAAAGTTCTGTTGTGTCAAATTCCCATCATACAGCCAGAAGAGCAAACAGCAGGAGTATATATGCACTCTTGAGGATAACAGACTTTAGTGATATTCAGACACTTCTGAGTGTCTGAATTAACTTTTCGTATGCCCTATTATGTTGGAAGGGGAAGGGAACCTGACTTCTGGGATTGCCCTGGATCATCTAGGAACCATCACTTCTGATGCACATATGTGAACCTTCACTTATCTACTCCATTCCTTGCTATCCACACCTCATTCCATGCTGTGCACAGCCCTGATTGCTTCCATTCCTTGCTGTGCACAGCCCTGATTGCTTCTGTTCCTTGCTGTCTACTTGTGATTCAGTCTGTCAGAACTATCCATTGTCAACAAACCCATTTCTCCCATTCCATGTTGTCTACTACTCATGTAGGTTAAATATCTAGTGATAGACAAAGGATGTCAGACAGGGACAAGTTGTGTCCTGTCATTTACATCACCTTGTCAGAGACTGATTGCTATTGACAGTTGACATCTGAAAGAAGATAGGGACAAATTGACTGTCAATTGACCACTTTGACTTCAAAGGACTCCTCTTTGCTGACCATTTTCCTGCAATCTCCTACCATTTCTCATTTGCATGGGACATTTAAATTGGTTGCTTCAGATTCCTTTCCAGACTGGAAAAATAGAAACAATCAAGATTTCTCTTTCCATATTAGCACACATATCAACAGAAACGTGCCTGGTTTATTGAAGTGTTCTACAGTGCATCATGCATACATCTGTAATCTTTAATTCTGGAAACTGACAGTCTTCTAACTAAACAGCCAAATGAAGTAATTGGATACAAGTGTCAATGAAATATCAAGTAATAATTCTTTTTTAATACCAGACAAGTGGGGAGAAAAACCATTTCATTAAGTCTGAGGAACACTCAAAATGATGGATACTGTACTTAACATTGCAAGCTTGATACTATCCACATATGAAGAGCCAGCAATCCCAGGAAATTTGGCACTAAGAGATGTGGCACCAGGAAATGTAATTCCAGGAAATGTGACAAGAGGAAATTGGCATTAGAAAATGTGACACTAGGAGATTTGGTACCAGGGACACTAGGAGATATTGGCAGCAGTAATTTGGAAAGTCAGTTCTACTCCATCTTGTTCCTCCAAATTTTCTTTGCAACATTTGTCTCCATCTCAAATTATTCTAATACTTAACTTTCAAGGTGAGATAAAAGCCATTGATCATATGTTAAAATAATTTATTAAAAAATTGTTCACATATAAGGTTTTTTGCACAAACCACAAGCATATAAATTCATGTGAAAACTAATATATTCCAGTTTTTATTAACCCCTGCTTACATTTTTGAATGAAAATCCCCCACTAAAGAGGCTTTTTGTCCCAGACCCAGTGAACTGCAGATAATGTATTAATTCATGAGTTTAATGCTTTAGAATTTTAAAAGATTCTTGGGGTTTTTTTGCTTTTTGTATTCTTTTCGAGATAACAGCTTGGATAAGCAGAACAGAAATAATTGTTGTTTACTTTATATTTTATACTGTTTAGTGCAACAATGACAATCTATTTTGCAGATTCTTAGCAGACCTAGAGATCAGGTGGCAGCAGTCTTGCATAATGGATGATATATGTGATATTGTTGCCAAACATGCAGAGAAGAACTTTGATCCATATATACGTTACTGTAGTAACCAGGCATATCAAGAGAGAACACTTGAGGCGATGCAGTAAGTAAACAAAAGCAATTAAAAAAATAAATTCAGAAAAGTGAAATGAGCCATTCCTGAAAACCTCATGATGTATATACAATAGTCAATAGTATGTAACCGTGAACTCTAGGACTCCATTTATATCCATAGTGTGAAAACAGAGTTCACTCAGAGTTGTCCACCCTTTGACCAAAAGCTACCTCATTGCTCATCTGTGAAGTGCACCTTTGAAAGTAGCTGAGAAGTAGCTTTCGCATTTAAGGCTTTGACATTTTTCTCTTCGATAGCTTCAACATAAGACTGCCTCCAGATCCCAATACAGGAATACAGAGGTGTAGCTTTCGCATTTAAGGCTTTGACATTTTTCTCTTCAATAGCTTCAACATAAGACTGTCTCCAGATCCCAATACAGGAATACAGAGATGTAGCTTTCGCATTTAAGGCTTTGACATTTTTCTCTTCAATAGCTTCAACATAAGACTGCCTCCAGATCCCAATACAGGAATACAGAGATGTAGCTTTCGCATTTAAGGCTTTGACATTTTTCTCTTCAATAGCTTCAACATAAGACTGCCTCCAGATCCCAATAATACGAATACAGAGATGGATTTGATTCTTTCTTTCTTTTGTTAGCTAGAAAATCCAATAGATTGTTGTCTGTAGATAATTATCTTGTCCACCAAAATATCTAAGCTTGTCTGCAAGCAGACCTGAAGCCCTAAATCGGGAAAACTGACAGTTTCTTGTCCTCAGAAACATCAAGAGTCCAAACTTTTCAGTGCACCAGTAGATAAAACCCTTTAGTTTTAGCCAATATACATAAAAAGTGCAGGAATCTGACTTGCGGCCCTCCAAGCACTATCATTTGGAAATTTGGCCATCTGGTCTAAAACGTTTGTGCACCCCTTATCTGCATAAGGGTGTCAGAGGTCTTTGGAAATTTCCATTCATGAATGTGTAGACAGTAAAAAATTGGAGAATAGAAAATAATGAAAACTTCTGATTGAGTTATGCTAAATATTGACTGGTTGGTTCTAAATTCAGGAGTTTCCATTTACACAGAAGCTGAGTGTTCACATGCGCATTCCATGGCATCCTTTGCCATGTGCTTAATGACCATTGCTTTTGCCATTTGGAAAAGCAGGAAAAAAAAATGAAGGATAGTTCTCAAGAAGTTGGTGATAACAGTGGGGTTGGGTGTGTTCCACTTGTAATGTTAATTGAATATCCATCAAATTAAGTACATCGATGGGCTTTTTCCATGAAATGACTCTGGAGTGTAACAGATGTGGTTACCAGATAACGAATTTTACATCCCATGGAATAAATAATCAGCAAGAGATAAACAGGATTAAAATTCAGTCAGGATTTGTGTGCCTTACCAAATATATAAAATTCAATATTGTGTTGAATTAATTAATTTCTTTACAGTATATAAATGAAATAATCTAAAATAATAATGCATAGACCAGTGAATATAATACAATTTATTTTATTTGTTTCTGTAAATAATTATAGAAGTTGTTAGGTTTTTTAAATTGACAACTTTTCATCCTTTTTACTCTGGAAATGTGAATATTTTCAAAGCTTTGGCATGATGAAGAGATGAAAATCATATTAAATTAAACAGATTTCAATACGAAACAGGCAGTTGATTAAACTGAAACACCCCAAAATTCTTCTTGTTAAAATACCTTTTATTTCTCTAGTAATAAGATTTGGCCATCTTTGGCAGCCATTACTCCAAATGTACTATTTTGGTATGGATGTTTAGCAGAGTAAATTTGTCTATCCATGTTCCTAACTTAATTATTATTATAAATTGTTAAATGTCAAAGTGACCCAACCTTGGCCACTGCTTATGCGGATATTTTTAAGTGTCAGCATTGGAGTGAACAACCAAGGTGGAGAATGTGCTAGAAATTCCTGATGTAATCTAAACTGGTTTTAGGTGGATGGAGTATTTTTATTATTCAATGGTTGAGATTTTCAAGAACAAGACCAGCCAATGGGTTGAGATCAAAGTTTACCTTTTGAAAAGAGTTATTTTCTAATCACTTTGAATTTGACAAAATTAAAAACAGAGTAACATTGCCATGACCATATCATATTAAAAATAACTTTCTGTCAGTTTTAAAATTATTATTTAATTTAACTTAATTTAATTTAACTTAATTTAACTGTGCAATGAATGAATCTGAATGATTAACCAGAGAATATATTAAATATTGAAAATTAGAGCAAATACATTCACCAAAACTAAGTGTGAACACTACAGTAAATTAACTGCCCATGTTAATACCAAAGGTGTTTAGGACTAAAAATGGCAGCAGTAAAATTATGTGAGCATTTAAAAATAAAACAGATATTCCATGAAAGAAAAGTTATTTATTTTTTAGACAATAATCATTCCATTTTTATTGCTGCAATATAAACTAAAATATAATAATACTTATGTGACTGAAAATTACCAAAGCTTCATCATGTAAATCTTGTGCCAATCTTTGCTGACATGATTTTGCTCAATCTTTATTATAGACAAATAAATTCCTTTCTTGTTTTTCAGTTTAAATTCTATACATCGACATGATATTGACTGAATATATACCTAAATGAATGACTATTGAACCCTTAGTTTGTGACTGAACCAAAGAAAACTGATTCAGTGTTTGACAACCATTGTTATTTAATAATTTGCTTCAGATAGCATGTTTCTATTGTATTAATTTTACTAATGTAGTTGGTATCAGATAGCATTTATTGTATCACTTTTACTAAATGAATTATTAAGGCATTGTTTTATCTTATCTCCTCTAGGTATGATTTGAATAATTAGTAACAAAAACCCTGTGCTGGCAATTGCTTTGGAAGGGTCAGCACTAAAGGTCATTAGAATTCTATATGCGACTGATATTTTATTATAAAAGCAAACAAACACATGTGATATATTGATACCTATAGTAAATCCTCTAACAGTCTAACTGCTACTAAAGATTAGGTAGTTTTCTTGGCAGTATTGAATTCACGCTTATAGCTAAGATATTTACAAATGCATCCTTAATTTAAATTAATAAACACTATTTTTTTCCTCTCATCTCGTGTGCAGAAAACGATCTGATTTTTTAGAAGCAATAAAGAGACTAGAACAGAACCCAGAATGTCAGTACCTACCTATGTCCTCTTTTCTTCTGCTGCCTATGCAACGCATCACTCGCCTACCCCTTTTAGTGGATACCATCCGACATCGACTGGACCCTGGCATACCAAGACATATTTCTGCATCCAAAGCCCTTGAGAAGCTGAACCGCATTGTCCGACAGTGCAATGATGGAGCAAAAAAAATGCTTCAGACAGAACAGATATGTCTACTTGCTGCAAATCTTGAATTCAAAATTAAAGTTGGTCTGAAATTTTATCAGTTTGAAATTTTACACATGTATGAATTCATTTCCACACAAAATAATGTCTTTAAAATTACAGTGTTGTCTTGTCGCATTTTTAGATGTATAAAAAAACTTTATAATGAATAACTGCTAGAATAATAATGAATATTTATACATACTTTAGTGTGAACTTTCGGAAGTTGAAGTTTTTGTTTTTAGAAATACTTAAGTTTATTGGATGGAAAGGACCAAAAAGAGTAAGATGATAAGTACTCGGAAATCACTTTTCTCAACCAGTTCTGCACGCAGTAGATAATCAGCACATTGTTTGGTTTCTTACTTTAATTTTGAAAGTTAAATTCTAGCTTTATTTTAAAGATATGGGCTTTTAGTGTCATCAAAATATCTTTTGTCTTTTGCTCCTTACGAAGCAACAGATAATTTTTCCATCAAGCATGCATAGTGCCCATACTGATAGCTTTAACTTTTTTTATCTGCTCAGGTCTTTGGGTCAAAGGCTTCCTGCATATTGTTAAATAAGGATAAACAAAACACTTATAGAAGCATATACTTTTTCCATCATAAACCTGATGTGCACATATAATTATAATAAACTATGGGCAGGGCTGAAGGGCTCCAAGCCCTCTGTAAGAATGAACAAAAGTACTAGCAGAGTTATCCACTCTTTGTCATAAAAATAAAATTAGCCCCTAATCATTTTTTCTTCAGTGTGCTAATGTTTTGCTTGCATGGACTATGCCTATCTGAAGATTTTCTACTTTTGTGTATTACTGTTGGTGCTATCCGTTACTATCATTCTTTTTTTAACTTCGCCTAGTTTAGTAAAGTGGGTTCCCCCCCCTTACTTTTATGCTTACTGGCACCTCTTTTAGTTCTTGCTTTCTTTATTTTGTTAGTGTCATGGCTGACTTTTACACTATGAACTTACTTGCACCAGGGAATGTTTTAACTCGTACCCCATTTGTTTGGTGTGTACTGCTTACAATAGTGGAAGACTATGTGTGCATGCATGCATATTCTTTTTCATGTTGGAAGAAACTATAAAAGTTAAGTTGCACCTGTTTCTAGTGATAGCAAGCAAGGCCACAAATTGCAGCCTATTAAACAGATATCCTCCTCTGTATTGAGCTGGTGACAGAGAAGAGTAAACAAATGATGCAAGCATTACCATGACCCCAGTCAGATTTTGTATTACTGTTATACTATCTTGATTTGGGTAACCTTCCTTTGGCTGAGAGGGTTACTACATGATCAGTAAAAGTGATTTGCACCTCTCACATTGGCTTGTTTGATGGAAATAGAAGTAAGCAGAGGTAAACACTGCATACTAATTTGTTCTTGAATGATGTACACAATACACAATAAGTGAACAGCTCCTAACTTTGATCTGTATAATCATATCTCTGGGTTTTATGCATATACGTGAACAGCTACTAACTTTGACCTCTACAATCATATCACTGGATTTTACATACATAGGAGAATGTTTTATGTACCCTACTTATACACTAGAGGACCTAATTGTCTCTGGGAAAACAGATGTTTTTTCTCTGCTAATTTGCACAGTGATAGTGATAGACATTAAAGCTTCAAGGTTAAGAAACAGCCTATTAGACATTAAAGTCTTCAAGGGTTAAGAAACAGCCTATTAGACAGTAAAGTCTTCAAGGGATAAGAAACATTGTGTTAGGCATTAAAGTCTTCAAGGGATAAGAAACAGCCTGTTAGGCAGTAAAGTCTTCAAGGGTTAAGAAACAGCCTGTTAGGCATTAAAGTCTTCAAGGGATAAGAAACAGCCAGATAGGCATTAAAGTCTTCAAGGGGTAAGAAACAGCCAGATAGGCATTAAAGTCTTCAAGGGATAAGAAACAGCCAGATAGGCATTAAAGTCTTCAAGGGGTAAGAAACAGCCAGATAGGCATTAAAGTCTTCAAGGGGTAAGAAACAGCCAGATAGGCATTAAAGTTTTCACATGTTAAGAAACAGCCAGATAGGCATTAAAGTTTTCACATGTTAAGAAACAGCCAGATAGGCATTAAAGTCTTCAAGGGGTAAGAAACAGCCAGATAGGCATTAAAGTCTTCAAGGGGTAAGAAACAGCCAGATAGGCATTAAAGTCTTCAAGGGATAAGAAATAACCAAAAAGGAGTCCGTCAAGGCAGATAACATTATCCCTTAACTTATTCAGGAACTATGGAACTCCATTCTTCTTTATTGAAATCCTTCATCGTCATTTTACACTATATGTTCAGGACTGGCTACAAGTAGGAAGTTCCCTTTGTAAGAGCAGATTTCTATTTTCTGTAAGTCATTTAGAGAATGGCACAGTCTTACTTCTGTTCTTAATCATTCTCATGACTCTTGGAAAATGGAGAAGCAAAGCCTTTGTTTCAGACACTGGAAATTGTTTGCAGTAAAGCAGCTGAAGTTGCAGTTGGGCTCATCCATTACTCATCAGGTCGTAACTTTTCTTCTGTGCATCATTTTCATTGCTCCCCAGATTACTTTTATCTTCTATCTGGTCATAGTGGTTGACATCAGAATTGGATAGTGATGTTCATTGTGCAAGTTGCAACTGGATGAAGAAGTTTTTTGTTGTTGTAAGTTTATCTGAGAAAAATTGTAGGTTATTTCTAATTATTCTTCTTCTGATTTATTAACTCTGTTGCTATCCATTTGTTAAAACTTATTTCAGTATTAAGACTATAAGTTGTCACTGTTAAAAGAGGGATATATAGTATCTGATAAATGTCAGTATTTGGACAGGATAGTTTGTTGTTTTTTCTTAAGCATAAGACTTGTTAGATGTATTATCTGACAGAGCTTGAAAGGCTAGATTAGCTGGCACCCTTTATTTCTTTAAGCACTGGATCTCATTACAGTGCTTTCATAGTGATGTCATACTTAACTTCTAGCAGGTTTGAACCTTTGTAATCTGTAATTTCAACCCTTTTTTTACTGTGCAACTCTGATTTTATTTTGTCTAATGAGCAAATTTTGTGCTTTGACTTTAAAATCTTGGGTACTCTAAGTTTAAAAATAGGCATCTCTCTATGTTTAATGCCATTTCCTACTTATCTAAAAATCGATTGGTCTTAGTAAATAATCACTGAGTAGTATTAAATAGGACTCAAACCTGTCAACACACAGCTCTGACACTTAGAAGTTATATAAATAAATCAACTTGCTAAGACATGATAAGATTAGATTCTGCAGTGATATTTCTAGATAAAAAATGTTATTGTGCTCAAAACCGTAATCATAAAAGTCTATACTATAAATCCTACCAAATCAGACTCACTTTGCGACAGAATTGTAGCTGCCGGATATTAAAAACTTAGGCAGCAGTTGATTACCATTCTTGCTGTCCTTACATTCTATCAGTACAGGTATATGGTTGTAGGGAGGAAAATTAACAATTTTTTTTTCTGCAACTCTTACTGGTGCCTGTGCATTATTCTCTCCTCTCTACTAGACAATGTGCAATATCCACAGTACAGAAAATGATGAAGAGAGCGAGTTGGCAGTATGAATAATATAAGGAATAAGGCACAATATATCTATCTAACAGCATTTGCTTTGTTGACCTCCCTCGGCATCTTGCAGGATATCTTGAGTATTTTGACTTGGTAAAGGTCTATTTTTGTGAGTATGAGACTTGAGTAAATATTCATGAGAATCATATTTTATATTTGAATATATCTTCATTTAGGAATTCCCACTGGTGTCAGCTTCACGGCATTTAGTAAAACAAGGAGAGCTAACCAGAACAATAACAGAGAGTACCAGTCGAATTCCTTTCGGCAAAGGATGGCTTGGTTCTGGAAAAGAGCATGTGTACCTTTTCCTGTTTAATGACATTCTTCTTGTCACCAAAAAACGTGGGTAAGTAAATATAGTAACATAACATGACCAGGATAAATGTATAGTCATTGCTTGGGAACTGTAAGACATTTAATTTTAGTTTACATTATATATTAATTAATTAATTCTGTATTTGATTTATACAGTTTTTATAAAAAGTAATTTCTCCTTAATTTAACTTTATAGTGTATGATATAAATTGCTTTACTGAAAATAATGAATGTATGTGATTTTCAGAAATGTAATTTTTGCTGTGTCCTTATTGTCTGTAAATCCTTTTACTCAAGTATATACACTTTTCACTGTTAAAAACTTATTAACATAAAGGGTTCTTTGACCTAAAGTGTGTTTTATGTGGAAAT
The DNA here is from genome assembly GCA_028829895.1 of Sinotaia quadrata. Lineage (NCBI taxonomy): Eukaryota > Metazoa > Mollusca > Gastropoda > Architaenioglossa > Viviparidae > Sinotaia > Sinotaia quadrata. The sequence goes on from CM054179.1 coordinate 66,971,354, forward strand.
AACAAAACAGCAAAGAAATTTTTGTTTAATATATTATTACTAATTAGGTATGTATAGAACACTAAAAAATTGTATCTGTTGAAACCTTTGGGGGTGGTGGATGGGGATGAGTTGTAGGCAAATTAACTTTCTAAAATATTATCAGAATGTTTGAAGGCTACTATGTGTCAGCCTTTGGATATCTGAGTAAATGCCAAAAACGAGGTTAGAGCAAAAATTAGATTAGATTGTAAGATACAGTAGCAAACTGATTTTGTTTCATTGTTAAAGGAACATTTACCAAGTTCGAGATTACTGTCAGCGCAATTCTCTCCATGCTGAGGCCTTAGACAGTGGAGAGAAAAGCCGAAATATTTCTCAGGTTGCACTTAGTCTCAAGAATATGTTTCTGCTGGTTTTACTATCCAATCATGAGAATAAACAGGTGGAAATGATTCTGTCTTCAAAATCAGAGTAAGTTTACATATTTTTAATGTGTAAATGCATGGTGTACATTTTTTATTGAACACAAAACTATTGCAATGACACTTTTGTTCAGAACATTTTTATTTTGCATTTCTATATATAGATTTTTTAATATTGATTAAAATAAAATAATTACAATATACATTTCCAGAGTCTTATAATATAAATTATGCTACATGATCTTAATCCTTGCTGATATTTGCCAGGAGTGAGCGTACACGCTGGCTAGATGCTCTAGAGCCAAGGCAAGTTGATCCAGAACATGAAAGAATCTATGAAGACTGGGGTGAGTTATTGATTGACATTGTGTAATTAAAAAATGCCAAACTAATTGTATGTAATCAGGTTAATTAATGTCTAGTCATTTCCTTGTGAATTATCACTGTACTTAAGCATTTTAATGTGTTCACATTATTTATTCACTGTATAGTAAAAATGTTTATATTCTATCAGGATTGTGATGTGTTCACATTTTGCTTGAGTATATAGTAAAGTACTGTTACCTAGTCGAATTTGATGTGTTTATTCATTGTGCTGTAAAGTACACTGACATCAGTATATGTGTCATGACTGGGGGGGTGTGTGTCTCGTTCCGATATATATCTCTCTCTCTCATGAGGGAGTGGGCAGCTCATGACATGCTAGTAATATGTTGTCTTTTAGATTTTACAAAAGACACAAGACTGACACCATTGATGTTTGGGTGGGGCCCGATTTATTCTGTCGTGCAAAGAAACGTTTCATTAGCTGTGTGTACGAGTGTGCAAATATGATTGTAATGAGTACTGGACAAACAGACGAACAAATGAAACAATACAAATATGAACTCTTTCGCCCCTCTCAAAAACTGAATAACAAGTTTTTAGAAAGTGTGAATTAGGTTTTATTATAACCTAATGGGGCATATTCCTCTTTCATACAGTGGTTAAATCAGTCATACACCTTTCCAATGTCATACACTCTAGGGTAGGGGGGGGAATGAAAATGATGAAATTCAAAAAAGTGAAAATAAAAGTAAATACAAAATTCTTATGCGATAAATCACACCACTAACATGAAAACAATTCATACACAAAATAGATATGGATTTACCACCATATTCAAGTTTGTATTACATATAATAATAATAACATAGATATCTGTCCGGTAAGAATATGATTAAATGTTCTAATTCTTAAATCTGCTACAATGTTCTAGGTGCACTTTTGCTTTTTATAACTACTCACTTAGTACTGTGAATGTTTGAAGAGGAGTGATGTAGGTCATAATGTCAGCTCGCAGTGTTGATTTGAAGAAGGATGACGCAAATCGTAGATTCCTCAAATGATGATTTGAAGAATGATGATGCAATTCATAGCGTCGTTTGCAAACGATGATTTGAAGAAGGATGATGCAATTTGTAGTGTCGCTCACAAACGATGATCTGAAGATCAGGTCATCACGTTCCAGATCTCCCGTGTATGGGTGGACCTGTAGGATTTGGCTGATGCCAACAATGGTAATTATCGCTGATTACTCTGGGATCCATGTATGATGGGGGACCTCAGTGATGTCTGTCATTACCAGGTAGATCGCCGAGTGAAAGTGTCCTCGTGTCTATGGATGTAGTACCTTTTGGACCCATAGGATTCCAAAATTACCAGCCCTCCACCAAGGCATAGAACTTTCAGAACAAAGCTCAGACAGAGAGACTGCATGCAAATGACGTTGCATGCATAAGCTGTCCTGAAGGTTGAACTTTTCACTTCGCCACGATGTATTTGAAAAAGTTGCCTCACTGTTTGTAATACTGACAGTCAGTGGATGAGGATATGGGTGGAAAGAGATATTCCCAACTCTCCTTAGTAAACACAACATAATTTCCTTTATATGAAGCTTCACCACAAAATGAAGTTACTGTCTTCACGTAAAATTCCCGTTCTCATGAAAATTCTAATCTATCATTCCTCCTTTTATCCTTTCTCTGAGAGTTCCAGAAGGTTCTAGAAGATTTGCATCTTGTAATCTTAATTTGCTGATGCACATGATTATAACTGCATGTACTTCACTAGCTCAGGCAAAAATCTAATGCGCAGTGGCTACTACTTTCTGTTTGGCTCGTCAACATGTATACATGTGTCCACGCATAAATACTGCATTCATTCAATATATATAATCCTCCTTAAATGTATATATATATTTATGCATGACATGATACACGTATACTATGTCTACAAACGTCTGTCTAAACTAAATGAAACTTGGTGAACAAATTAAAAGTTACATATGTGCTAGTGTGTACGCAGTTACTCCCCTTATTCCATGCGGTCTTGTACAGACCATGAAATAAAAAATTTAATTTTGTCTCCATGTTTTTCCTTTGACAATATATTAACAGGAATGTTACGATGTGGTCATATTTTATATGTAGTAAAGTACTAATACAGTGTACTTTAGCAGAGTTTGGTGTATTCAGTATTCATTGTGTAGTAAAGTACATTGAAGTCTAGCAGGGTTTGGATTAATTCATTGGACAGTAAAGTACTATCAGCATATGCTGATAAGAGTGTGGTGTGTTCGTATGTTCTTTTAGTAAGTAGAAATGTACACTGTACTATCAGTATACTTAGCAAAGTTGATGTATTCTTGTATTCATTGTTTAGTAAGGGTCACTTATGCCATAGTACTCTATCAGGAGTTTGGTGTGTTTACACATTGTTTTATTGTATTATGTAATAAATTAATTTGTATCATGTACTCTAGCAGAGTAAATCTGTTCATAGTTCAATGTGTATTAAAGTATTTACATCAGTTATAGTAGCAAAAATTGTATATTCACTAATACTTTGGTCAGTACATTTATATACTAATAAATGCATTGTATATTACTTTAGTACATTGTACAGTATATCTATTTACTAACAAATGCAGTGAGTGTTCATACTGCTTTAGTACATAGTACAATACATCTGTATACTAACAAATGCAGTACTTTAGTACATAATACAATACATCTATATACTAACAAACACAGTGAGTACTTATATTACTTTAGTACATAGTACAATATATCTGTATGCTAACATGCAGTGAGTACTTATACTACTTTAGTACATAGTACAATACATCTGTATACTAATAAATGCAGTGAGTACTTATACTACTTTAGTACATTATACAATATATCTGTATACTAACAAATGCAGGGAGTACCTATACTACTTTAGTACATAGTACATCTGTATACCGACAAATGCAGTGAGTACTTATACTACTTTACTACATATTATATTTATATACCCACAAATGCATGATGTGTTCACAGATTGCCCTCAAGTTCAGTGTGTAGAAAAATACATTGCTCAGGAGCCTGATGAATTGACATTGGAGGAATCTGATGTCATCAATGTTTACAAGAAAATATCAGATGGTAATGTATTGTTTATGTATTAATATGTATTCTCATCTGTAATTTAAAAAAAAATAGTAACATCTTCAAAAACAGTGTTTTTGCATACAAGAATATAAGGTTCTTCAAGATATTTTCCAAAGATATAGATGATGGAGAAGAATGTATATTATCATTTCAATTTATCCTCTAAAATTATTTTCACTTCACTATACAGAATTAAAACAGGTGTAGTCTTTCTTTTATAAAAATCAGCCATACATTTTATATTTTCCTCTCATATTTAGATATACTGTGGCTTAGGTTTTCTTTCTCTTAAAAGCAAGTTATATATGTAAAATCAAAACTCAGACCTATATATGTACCAGGTTGGTATGAAGGAGAGCGTATCAGAGATGGAGAGCGTGGTTGGTTTCCTGCATCATGTACTGAGGAAATCAATAACTCACATGTGCGTGCTCGCAACCTGCGTCTAAGATATCGACTGATGATTGCCAGCAAGGATTTCACGAATGTGAAAAATACAAACTGATTGTTTGAATGAGAATTTTTCTTTAATCTATTATTATTTGAAATCAGATATGTTAAAATGCATCTGTTTGTCACCAAGGGTTACAAGGAATTGAATTGTGAATGTGCAGTTCTTTGGTTAGTTATTTTAGGAAACCATAATTATAGCATCTGATTGTTGACAAGTATTGCACAACTGTATTATAGGAATCATATGTGCAGAACATTAACTGAATCTGGTCAGCAAGGAATCATGTAAATATAAACAATCCTAAACTGATTGTGTTGACTCAAGTTCTGTTAATGTATTATTAGTATGATATATCTGTTTATAGTTCTATATCTCTAGAAATATGGTCTGGAATATTTCATCATTTGTTATGGCTAAGTATTGTTTATTCCCATGGTGAGTCAATTTGACTTTTTTATTTGATCCTTGAATTTGAACAGTTTGTCATTTTTAAAACATCTTAACAAATCTAGATGACCTCAGATATTTTTCCCTTTACAATCTGTACATTATGATTTAAGCATTTGTACAATTAAGTTACATTTGATATTTCACTATGCCTTGATTTTGATAAATATTAGAACCCTTTTTAAATATTTATTTAAATAATTTCCCCTTTTTTGTAAAAATCTTTTCTTTCCTTTTTACACTTTTTTTGGGGGGATGGATGGGTGAAGTGAAGTCTAGTTTCTCATTCCCTATGATTGTTTTCTTTTTAAGTTCTAAAGTGTATATGTCCTTGATGCTTTTTTATAATTAAGTTCAATTCTTTTAACTAAACATTATTATAATTTTATATTATCACTCCATTTCAAGAATGTATAATGCCACCAATATATCACTGTATTTACTCTGGTGACAAATGCATTTCTTAATTCTTTTATATTTTTGTTTATCTTATTTCAGCATGAAAATGAGTTGTACTTATTATGTATCTAGACGCTGACTTCATGTTCTTAGTTTTCATATAAAATGTCTTTCGTATTTTGCTGGGTGCATAACACCAACTCTTCAAATATGCAATATATTTTTTTCAGGTAAAATTTTTGTTTTATTTTAAGATTTGAACTTTTAAAAAAATCCTTTGTTGTATAGCATAAGTATTTTTAATTGGTTGTATTTTTTGTTGTTTTTGATAAAAGCATTGGAACATTAGTTTTGAGATTTTACTTTTATAGACTATATAGATTATTAGATGTTGCTTATGTTTAGCAATAAGTATTAATTACATGTAGTTGTTAAACATTATCTTTCATATGTATGATTTGCAAGCAACAAAAAAACATTTGCCTCATATGGGGAAAGTTACAAATTAAATTGGATGCTAAGAAAGGAAATAAGGCATCATTTTCACAATTTAAAATTTAGCATTCCAAATTGTCATTACATTGTTGCTAGTATGTAATTCATTTTAAAAGTTTATGAAATTCCGTTCCATATATTTGGGGTTTATGTGCAGCTATTTTTTTAATATTTTTTTTACATACCCATGTAGTGGTAAAAAGGAAAAAAATAGTCTTAATTTCTTTTCATTTTAAATAAAGCAGCTATAAAATCTTTAATTCTGCTGTTTATTTTGATAAATATGATGGTGCATATAAACATAAAGAAAGTGCCTAACTTCTTATGTTATTTTGCTTGCAATAATTTTGCTACTTATGCATAACATTATCATTTTTCTGTATTATTTTGCTTGCAATAGATTTGCTACCTATATATAAATTAACATTTTTCTAATGTAACAATGTATGTCACCACCTTTGGATTACTCTATGAACTGGTACTAATATGCTATTTGATATTCCATGCAAACAGGTAGCTGATGGTTGAAAGTTTAAAATTTTGCCAGTATTTGTCTATTTTATTGATTTACACTTTTACTGGATATCTGCTTCCAGTCTTCATTGATATTTCAGGCGGAAGTATTTTTACTGTCCTTAACAGTAAAATTAATCTTAATGAGTATATTCTGTAATCGATTAGTGCTTGATACAAAATGTATATACTCTCATATCATTAATGTTTAAGTTCTGATTACACTGAAATTGTGTATTCATTTATTCTTTCTTTTCTTGTTACACCACAATGCATATCAGACCACATAGGGCTTTAAATAATGTGTACAAAAGTAAAATTATGGTAAGCAAACTTTAGTTTAGTACTACACAATACAGCCTTTACACTAGTATTATCTTATTCTTTCACATGCTTATAGCTGTACATATGTAATTTGTATCTGCCAAACAAAATGTCAGTCACTACATACATCATTTGTGTGATTGATAAAGGTACATTTCTCTCTGTTCACTTTGTCAGGCTTCACTCATTTTAAACCCTAAAACATTTTTGTATTTATTTATATTTAATATACTTATGTTGTACTCATTTATGTTTACTCAGTGTACCATTATGCAGATTTCAAGTTTTAATGCATTTTTTCATGGAGTTCGGTGTTTTGCAGAACTTGATGGGATTTGTGATTTTTATTGATTCTGATTTCTTTAAAGATTTCAACATTTCTCCACATAAGTTTCTACATAAAATGTTGAAATATAATGATTTGACCTGTATAATTGAATACTCGTTCTTCCTTTAATTGCCAATGAATTGGAATTTATCAGTATGTAGAAATTTCTCCGAGAATTAATACAGTAACACATTTGTTTTCAGTTCTTTTGTTTGAAGCTACTATGGATGCAGTAAAATATAGACATCATGTATTCATAGAACCACTTTTAGCATAAACAATGCATTTGTTTAAGCATTTAAAACTAGAACATCTTTTTTCATAATTCTTTATATGTTGTCATGTTTGTATGACACTTTTATATAATTAATAACAGACATTTATAAGATCAATATTATTTTTGGTATATTGCTATTGCTGCAGTCTTTAAAATTTGACAAGTTAAACATTTGAGGCATCATTAAATATAGTCCTTGGAAAAATTCCATTGTTAATTTATTTAGTTATCATTACTTATTTTTCTGCCTTATAGAGCTGATTTCTCTATGCTAGTAACATTTTTAGTCTCAAAATTATGACAGAAAAATAGTTATATTATCATTGACCTACAGGCTGATTGGTGAGGATATTTTTGGAGGTTTATTGCAATAAAACTTTTACAAAAATAATTAATGTTTGCATAGGAGTGAAAAGTCTTGGAAAAATATAATTTATGTATTGAACTAATTGTTCAACTCAAGCTGCTACTTTGTCATGGTGCATGTGTTCACAGAAAGAATGCATACCTACAAAATTTTCAGACTCAAGCTACTACTTACTGACAGTTGAGCTTTTGTCATCCTGTGCTCTAAATATTAAGTGTCATTGACTGAATAATAATACTGCTCCAATATATTACATGCTACATGCTACATATGCTACATAAAATGTATTAATCTTTCAAATGGTTCACTTTGATTGTTTGCTTTGGTAGAGTTAAATACAGAGGTCAGAGATCACACAGCAGAGTCAAATATTGGGTATTTTTATGCAAACACATCAAAGTATTCATTTTCTTTCTCTTTACTCTCACAATTTCAATTACCATTGTCAACATTTTGAATTGTTTATGCAGGTCTTGTAATGATGATAAATAAAATATCTGCTAAATAACTTTTGGTATATTTAATATTCAAAGATGGAAACAGGATAATCTCTCTCTGCATATCCTGGAAACAGGATAAAATCTCTCTCTGCATATATTTTTCTCTCTAAATATATTTGATGATTTCTTCATTCTATGTAGTTTGAAAGGGAAAAAAGATATTGGGTAGGATTGGATGGAATATATGCGCTTGCAAATATGTGTAAGAAAATATTATATAATTTTATTTACTAAAAGAAAGATGCATTTATTTTATGGACAAAAGATACCTTGATCTTTTTCCCATTTCTGTAACTTCATTTATACAACATGGTTATTAACAAATTTTAAAGAGTGTATAAGAAAAATATTAAGGAAGTATCATTACATTGGAAATAAATGTTATTTTTTCAGTTACTATGAGGCATTGATTTTTAACACTTGCACATTTTGAGTAATCAGATATTTTGGGAAGCCTGGTACACAGTTGCATTAATTGTGTTTTTTATAAAATTATCTTTGGCCAATTTTAAGTGTAAGAGAGTGTATATTATATACTAGAAACTAATTTTGTTCCTATTAACTGAAAAGGAGGATTTAAGCATGTCTGAATTTGTAAAAGGGAGATGCAGCACTTATCTTTCATACTTGCAGCAAAAAGCTGATGAAGTTTGTAGGGCACATTCTGTAGCTATTTTCATGTTTATTCATTTTCTTAAAATAAATAAATAATTTAAAGATTTTTAGTGAAATATTAAACAACTCACTAATCAATGCAATGAAGCAATGTTTGTAACACTTTTAAAATTTCAAAATATGCAGTATTGTGTTCATTTATATATAATTTTCTTACCTTTGTACATTCCTTTTTTTTTTAAAGAAAAAACCCAGAAGAGTTACCTTCATTGCTCTGGACACTTGAAATTAAACAGTAATCTGTGTTGCTGTGATTTGTTAAATTTCGGATTGTGTGATTGTTTTCTTTTTATTATTTTTGATCCAAGTTAATGCCACCCTTTACAAGGAGAATTCTTATTAAATTACATGTTTGGGTGTGTGAGAGAAAGGGAGAGAAATAGAGAATTTATGGGCTGATAGAGATAGAATGGGAGTGAAATAAATAACTGTTTCATAAAATAAATAGTAGTTGTCTTGAATTTTCACTTCTTTTAGATTTCGCTTCTTTTTTATTGTAAAAGGAAAAGCAACTCATAAACAGATGTCGAACTTTTTATGATGACTATTTCATGAACTTTAATGTTTTTGATTGTTTAATATAGATTGTTTCTGTCTTCATTTTTCTTTTAACTGTAAACAAATCACAATCACTACAACTTATGGTTTTTTATTCTTTTCAAATTTCCATGCATTCGTATATAATTTGTCTTTAAGGTGTAAATCTGTTCAGCCCAAATATTACTGAACTGGAATAAATATTGTGTATGCAAGTTGAAGTGTTATAGTTTGAACTGCTTCCTAAAGTCATTTTGTTTAGCTATTAAACATCATTAATGGACTTTTGTATATTCTCCCCGCTCCCCCCAAAATAAAAATAAAGTCAAATCTTAGTAGATAATGGAACATTCCATTTCTGTGGACTACCATTAGTAAACTAGTTTACCCTTGAGGAGAGATGCTTATTAAAATTTTGAATAAACATTATGACAGTATACCAGTTGTAAAATAGTTTACCATTTGTAATGTTGGTGCTTACCTATTACTTTTTTTCATAAACATTATTGACACTAATGACATCAGTGCTGTATTATATTTGTTTTATATCCCTAAAACTTTGTGTAATTTTGAAACATGTTTTTTCTCTTTGCATCTCTATTTTGATTGAAAACGATTACAAAAATGAACTAATCATATATATTTGTGTATAGGTGCATTAAATATTAAGAACTTAGAAATATTAAGACACCTAAACACAAATACAAGGGTGAGTCACATAAATTCTGTATTGATTTATTTTAAACTGTGTTATGTTTACTGCACTGCCAATTTTGTAAACAGTTACTGTGTAATGTACTAAAGAAGAGTTTGCAGAGATACTCTTGATGGTGTCCTGAGTCAGAAATCCACCACAGATTCAGCTCAGTACACAGTGTTATGCCAGATTGAAGTATGTGTAAATTGATTATGTCATTCAAAAACAGTGTCACTGTAATGAGTCTGAACATCCATCTACAACCTCTAGAGGAAATCAGTGACCCAATTTTTATATTTTCATATTTTCACCACCAGACATAGTTCTTGTTACCTGGCAGCTGAGTATTGATGAAGTGATGCATCAGCCATGATTCTGCTCATGAAAATATCCCTGACTTACTTGAGTTTCATAAAGTGTGTGCAAGATGCTTTAAGAACTGCCATTTCACTAGTGACCAAGAACTGCATGCATAAAATGTTACTCAACCAAATACTTTTTTTTCTTCTCAACATACAGCTTGTGGGCTGATGGATTGAGTGCGTTGAAAGGAGGACTATGTAGAAAAGTTATATTACTGTACATATTTATTGTAATTGTGTTGTTTAATAAAAATTAATTACAGATAGTTTCTGACCTACCCTTATTGATAAAGCAACATTGAAATCATTCTATTATTAGCAGAGAAATACCACTTGATTCACATTTGACAGTTAAATTGTTTATTATACTCATGGCAGATAATTTTTTTTAAATAGTGAAAAAAAGCTCAAATCTATAAAAATGCAAAAAGTTTGAAAAGTTTTAATAACCATCCCATTTTTTCAAACATGTGATAATAATACATTTTCCAACAGTAAACTTGCAGAGGTGTAAATTGCACATATTTTAATTTTTGTATCAGTTATTAAGCCTGGTGATTGTTTAGCTTGCAAACTTGTATGAATTTGTGTATATTCAAATGAATTTTTAAATCTCCTCTCTTATTTGAAGATCGTAATACCTACTTATACTATTACACTGCTATATTTCTTCTAATATTCACTAAGGCTGTGATTAACAGTGTAGATAATAGTGACACCTACTCAAACAATTTAACATGTTTAGTTTAATTTTGGAGTGTGTTAAGCAGTGATTATATTTATTAAAAAAAATAAAAAATAAAGAGCATCTAAAACCAGTTATTCTTAATTTTATGTTGGACATTATTCTCTGTTTACAACAGAGAAGAAAATGGCTCTGTTTACTGAGTATTCAGCCTTTAGAGTGTCATAATTGTCGCACACATTCAGGTTTAAAGGTCACCATTGTGGTGCTTACATTTTGGCATTTAGTATTTTGGCACCAATCAACTTTGCCGAAGCTGCCCATCAAAAGCTCACAATTAAATTTATTATAAAAAGCTATTTAGAAATTCATTAATGGAATCCACTGTGTCCACAAGGCATGATAAAATTTATGAACAATATATCTATCTATGAAGGAGATCAGTGAAACACAAAAAAGTAAGTGGATCTTGATAGGATATAGAACATTGTGAAAAATGCTCATGGGTATTTTTAATGGATTAGTTGTGCATAGATGTCTGCATAAGGATTAAATTAAACATTTCAATTGTTTATTTTACAAAAATATAATTTATTAGCTTTTAATTGTAGTATTAACAAAAATTATTCCTAGGCTATTATTGTACATTTACAAATGTATATTTTTTTTATATCTATAGACATTTGTGTATAATCATGTGATTTATTTAAGATGAAATAAATATTTTTTCTTTAAAAACACTGTAAATTATTCATCACCAAATACCTGGCAATCAGAAGAGGCTGCACCAAACTGGTGGTGTCAGTATGTCATGCTTTGTAAACATTTATCATTTTATGTACAATGCTTCATTGTGTGTGTGTGTGTGTGCCTGTATATGTGTTACCAATATTTGATTTTCCTTTAGGTATAATTATAACTTTGATTTTTATGAATAAAATATAAAAATGATGTTTAATATTTTGATAATCTCACCAATAATGATTTTGTTTTATATAAACAAAACTAACACTGAATAAATGTTATTTTTAGATTATTCTAATATGTAATCTGTTAAGGGGATTAATGTGGGGTGATATTATCTATAAGTGTCTTCTGAGTGGTAAAGGTAATTGCTTTTTCAACAGACTTTTATTGTTCTTGATACAATAGCAATATTTGCTCTGAACTAGAAATGTTAGAAGAAAGTGAACAAAATAATTATATACAAGCTAGTTGAGTTTATTTCCCTTGAATATAACAACTTCTATTTTTGGGGGGAGGAGGTTTTGTTTGGGGTTTTGTATGTGTGTGCATGCAGCACATTAACTAGTAATCATGGCAGTTGTCTTCTAAAGCAATAACAACATTTGTTCACAATTAAAAGTGTTTAACAAAAAGGTCAAACTGAAATAGTAATCATGGCAATTATGTCTTCTAAAGCAATAACAACTTTTATTCACAATTAGTTTTTAACAAAAAAGTCAAACTGAACTAGTAATCATGGCAGTTATGTCTTCTAAAGCAATAACAACATTTGTTCACAATTAGAAGTGTTTAACAAAAAAATCAAACTGAACCAAGTAATTTTACACAAGCTTCTCTTGCTGAACACTTGCTGTACAGTGAGAGATATGATGATGTCATTATAAATTAAATAAAATATAATGTTTGTTGAAGAAGATTGTTATACAAAAATGTTTACATTAACGTTCAAGCCTTACTGTTAGCCAGTTTTCATATGGTTGTGATTGACTTTTCATTTACATGTTCAAAGAAGCTTTCATCTTAAGGCTTAGATACATATTATATTATTTAAACAAAGATACTGAATATTAAAACAGAAATACAGTTCTTCTTCGATGAACACTTTTTAAATGGGGACTTAAATTTCTGTGAGACTGGTTAGAAAAGATAGATATCCTCAATAATGAATGAAAGTTTTATTTTCAGAAGAGAAATTAACTTTCATCAAAAGAGAATTACAATCTAGTTAAAGGTTCCTTAAGTATTCTAAAAAATATAAGATGGAAAAGTGCTATTTTCTTTTGGAAATAAAAACTATCTTGATAAAAGAATCATAATTCAATTGACCTTAAGTATTCTTAAGAAATACGATAGAAAATGTTTAAGATAAAATCCAGAGTTTGTCTTATCTTTCTTTTACCACTTATGAAAATGTGATAAGTTAGTTGTTATGCTGAGATGTTATAAAGAAAATAGATTTTAAAAAGCACTTAAAATTATTTCTTTTCATATTTGCAAGAAGAAATGCTTTTTTTAAATTTTTTTATTAATCATTATATTAATAATGCATGAAATCAAATCCTTTACATGACCTTCTATCTTTAATATTATACATTTGCTGTAAATAGTTGCTTTAGGTACACCTTTGAAGAACAATATTTTTGTCAATGTTTAGTCAACAAATAACACACAGACATGTTCAATTATGTTGATTGCACTTAACCACCCAAAGATCCTTCCATCGATTTCACTACCTAATGAAATTATGTCTTTGGTTCTGTATACATGTTCATGCTTTCATGCTCATGAGATGAATGCTGCGCATAATTGTATCTTATTGATATCAAGCTGTTTTAAAAGTAGGCATAGGATTGTAGCAGCATTGCAGTCACGACAAGTATATAAACATTTGTTGGAATTAGTCTCAATAATATTCCATAGCTCAATAAATAAAGTGATTAATTAAATAGCAAACAAACAGTATTAAACAGTCTTTTAAAAAAAATCATTCCTCTCAGTTTAAACTGGCAGTAATAATCAGATTTGTTTTAAAGGTGATTTTTTAAGGCTAACCTTTAAATGCCATTTGTATACTAGTTGAACTTTTCTTAAATTTAATAATAACATTTGAGATTTATATACTTATCTGTTATGTCTCATAAAATATTTTGAGTATCCATGTGTACCGTTAATAATGTGCTTTTTTCTATATATAATTGAGCTCAACATATGCCTAAATATTGTCCAATTGATTTTTTTTTTTAATTTTAGCATATATGTATAGCACTAAAGTATTGAGAAACTACCTGGGTTTCTACTCATTTGGAAGCAAATTTACACAGTATTAATTGTGTTACTAAAAAAATTAAATAAAACAAAAAATTTTAATTTTAAAATAAGAAGTTATTGAATGTTCATCCTTGGATTGTGCAAATTTTCTTTACTTTGTCTTTGTTTATATAGTATGTGGGTGGTCAGTACTTATACATAGAATTGTCTTAAAACAAAACAATATATTTTTGATCACTAGTACTAATTCTATTGATCTTGCCAGGCAGTATTCTCAGAGTTGCTTAAAGCTTCAACTATGTGAGTAGATATTAATATTTTATGGATCCCAGAACATGGATGTTTTCTTTCATAATTTTTCAAAGTGAGCATATTTAAACAGTACAGATGTAATGATAGTTCTGCTTTTGGAGACATGTTTATAAAATAAACTGTTAACTATGCAGAGACAATATTGTATCATTATTGTTAATTCTGATTGCTTTGGTTTACAGCAGCAAAATGTGATCTTCAATTTAAATTAAATAAATAAAGTAATATGAACATGCAAAATCTTAGATTTTTTTTTAGGAGGTTAACTTTCCTTTTATGTTACATATGTATTAACAAGTGCATTGATTTAAAAAGAAAACGTTTGTGTCCCTTTCATTTAAAATGGCAAAGTAAATTTGTAATGTGATTGTATTTTTGGTTGATTAAAATATTTTAAGATTTTACCACCTGGAATATATAAAAGAAACTAAGTTTTTCAGGTTTGGTGTAGAATCTTAAATTGTGATGAATCTGAAATGAACTCGTATAGTTTGTATTTCTTTTGAATATTACATTAAAAGTGCTTTCATGTTTATTTTTCAGCCAACATTCTGTGTTCCCGCAAGTGTCCAAAATAAAGTGCAAGATGTTTCATTAATTACCCTGTTAACTTTTTGTCATGCATTATATTGCACTGTATTATATATTTATATTCCACAATTCATCATGTATCCATGATTTCACATTCATATTTCTATAAATAAATATATCAAAGAAATGTAAAATAAATTGTTGTGTTGTGTTTTTTCCCCCTTGTCTTTTAAGGAAGTATGCACAGAATTTGTACTGGTTGTGATATATTATTTAATTGCTGTGTTAAGTATTAGTGTTTTATATTTGTTTATGTGTTAAAAAATACAAGTTATATGTGGCAAATTTTTAGTGTATAGCCATATATTAAGATTGAAAATGTGAAAATGCTTACAGTAATGAATAATTATTAGTGTTTATCCAAATTAAAGCTGAAGTACTGATGATGATGATATAATTTTGTGTAACCTCTGAACTCTTAATCACTGATTTAAGACTTTATTTCTAATATAAAAATGCTTAACAGTAAATGAATAATAATATTTTCATTAGTGCTTGACTGAAAATGCAAATGCTGGTAATAATAAATAGTAGGTAATTAGTACTTTATATTCACAGTGAAGATGAAATGCTTCTAATATAATAATAATGTTTTTTTTCTGAGCATTTAATGTCCTACTAAGACAGTGTGTTTACAACAAAAATGTAGAGATACCTCAAGCAACCATTCAGTTATTTGACTTAACATCAAGTTCCTCTTTTAACTGGGGTATTTGGGGGTTATCATCACTTAGGAACTTTACAGTGTTAAAAGGAGCAGCAGTTAATTAATATCTGTGTGTTTGGCGTGTGTGAGAGATGTAGATAAGAACTAGAGTGTGTTACACTCTCCAGTAGTGATGACAAGTATAATGTTTCATCACAGATTAAAAGTGTAAAAACAATTTATTACATAATTATTAATATTTACTATTCCTATGATTCTTCAAAATGGAATTGACTATACATTTGATAATGATGTAATAAAACTGTTATTTTGAAGAGAAACACTTTATAAATACAAGTTTTATGTTTTAATTAATTTCCCAATATGAACCCAGTTTTAAGTATTTAAATTGTTTTTCTCCCACATTTTCTGCAAGCTGTTTGATTATGGTGCAAGGATGTTCATTACCTATTTATCAAAATTACAAATGTTGATATTTTATGATGTCAACTTACAACTCACAAGACTGAGTGATGACTTAATAATACAGCATTATGTGAAAACAGCACTAACAGTAATACATATCAAGTGAACATTGCACAAAAAGAGTGATAATTTGTCATGTTTGTGACAACTCTTTAGGCACATGCTACACAAGTAAATTACTTTTTTGTCCTGATAATGAAATATTAATCAAATGCATGTAGTAAACAACTTAATGGCTTTATCCTCCTCCTACTGTAACTGATCAACAAAACCACTTAGTTTAGTTAAGACTTAAATCTTGGCTCTTCTGGTACTGTGTTTTCTTTTAGATTTTATCTAGTGTGTTGTAGTTATGTGTATGCCTCCTGGTACTGTGTTTTCTTTTAGCTTTTATCTAGTGTGTTATAGTCATGTGTATGCATCCTGGTACTGTGTTTTCCTTTAACTTTTATCTAGTGTGTTGTAGTCGTGTGTATGCCTCCTGGTTCTGCCACTTGTGGTATCACAGTTTTATCCGTTAGTGACTTGTCTGGTTTGGAGCAACAGAGTGTCTTGTCTCTGGTTTGGGGCAACAGAACAGCTAAAGACATCAGTACCCTAATATTATAGTGTGGTTAGATCTTTTCAGGCACGAGGTTTGAATGAGACCAATCATGTTCATATTTGTTTTTTTTATTCACTTAAGAACTTAAGCCTGCAAAAATCATTATCTTATGATATTAATTTAGCCTAAATTTGTTTATTGCTTTAGAAGTACAGATGTAATGAAATGCTTATTCCATTTTCAAAATTACATTCAAGAATTTGAAGTACACTTATACATGAATGCAGAACACCACAGAAACAGGTAATATAGGAAAAGTGTCGTTTTAAAAAAATTAAAACTACAAAAATCATGTTCTAATTCTTGTTTTATAATATATGTACAAGTATTTTAAAATCACCATTTATTTTTAATAATGCTCATGTTTTTCCAAGTTTTGGCTTAATGGAATTTGCACTTTTAAGTAGCTCAAATTCTCTGGTTGTCAAGTGATCAATGAAACTGCTTGATTGCCTTTACAGTTTTGAGAGATATTTTAGGAACCCACAAATAGATAGCCTCTTGAGACCATCAAACTTCAAGAAAAAACAAACTATAGGAAAATGCAAGCTTTTGCTTGCAAATATATATAAGACAATGAAAATAAATGTTATAATTATGTCTGTATGTCTTTGCATTAATAAATAAGAACCATATTTGACTTTCTTGGCCTTCTTATTAGTTTTAGGTGTTTTTAACCCCATCATTTATTATTATACAATTATTCTGATAAATCTTTGTATTTGAAATCTAAAATATGTAAATCTTTGTAGTGACATTGTAGTAAAACTAACAATATAGAATACTTATCAAACTGTTTATATACATGAATATTTAGAAAGATGCCTACATGTGTTAAACAGTATTGTGATAACAACATGAGGTGAGAGTATGCTAGAAATTGCTGATGCAATCCAATCTAGTTCCAACTGGATGAGTAGTTTATATTATCTAATGGTTATGATAAACAAGAACAAGACCAGCCAATGGCCTGAGGTCAAAAAGTTTACATGCTGTAGAGAATTCTATTGTCTAATCATTTGAATTTGGAGTGGAAAGAAGTTTGGTAATGAAAGACAGCCGTTAGCTTAATGATGAGTTAGTTAACTGATTGAGAAAGAATGGACTTATAAATAGTTTGTACATTTTTGCTATTTATGTTTTATACTTGCTTTTTATGTACAATTATGAATGCAAAATACATGTCATAACCGCAACACCCCCCCCCCCCAACCCTGCATTAACTCACACCCAAATCAAAACCATACTCTATACAAAAGGTGAATTCCAACTTTGCTTCCCCAAATCTCACCACTCCACCGTAGCGTACATACCATAATTCCCCAAATCACCTGACAAGGAAGGTTACCAAACAATTTATGATCATGACAAGCCTAATCTAGGCTTATTTGTTATAATGATGTAATACAATGAATTTATGTTATAACATTAAAAAAAACTTCTACTCTGAGCCAGTAGCAACACTGAATACATCAAATCAATAATTCGTTGCTTTCAAATTTTGGCGCACTGAAACTCGAAAACTTTCAACAGATTTTTTGACTGGATTTGATCATTTTCATATTGTGTAAAATTATTTTACAAATTCGTAAATGAACATTAGTAGAGAGTTCAACAAAGCACTAAGATGCATGTACACTATATAGATAAGTGGCTTACAAGTTGAAAGAAAAAAAAGAACTTCGAATTGTCAATAGGGGCAAAGTAGTCCCAGTGAATATGAGTGGCTGATAAACGAGTTTTGTCCCTTGATTGCGTACAATATTCTGCAGACGATTGATCGGGTCAATGCCAGATGCAGAGTTTAAAAATTGAAATGTAAAAAGTGAAATGCTATCAACAGTTTTAGAGGCAATATTATTGGGTGCTTTAATTGTTGAAAGAAAAAGGATTACAACAACATTACAGCTGAATAACTCTGTAACCTGGCTTTGCTTGCTCGTGCGGACTCTTTAATTAAGACGGTAACTGATTCGTCTCGGCATAAACTTTAACGTTATTTTAATAAACGTATTCGATCTACTTCCGAACGATCATATCTGAAACTGATTCACGTCCGTTGAAGTACGCATTAACTAGTAACTATACTATCATTTTTGGTAATGTCGATGTATTGTATTTATTTTGTTGTATAAATTAGTAGATGGTGTAATATAACTTATAAGTTTCTTATGTGCAACCTGTTACCATGCTATAACTGAACCTTGCTCGAGAGAGAATTAATTTATTTAAATCCGGATTTTAAAAGAAATGTATTATTTTTTTGCTATGTGGATTGTGAAATTGTTAGGTTATTTTTAATTAATGTGCTTTATTTGATGACAGAGTTAATTGCGTATTCATTTTAATTTACTTTCAACAAAGTTTATACCACGGTACTCTACAATATGGCATCATCAGACAGACAAGGGAGCGGATCAGATCTGGACTGTCTCATTCATTCTTTGGGTATGGCGTCAGACTATTTTCCAGTACTGCTACCACTGGTGTAATCTCGTTTATAATTTAAAAAAAGAAAGTAAACCTACTCCCTATTCCATGTTATGCACTTTATGTTAAAGCAGAGCTGTTATTATTAATTGTTAATTGATTTAATATTGTGAATAGCAAAGTGTGTGTGTGTGTGTGTGTGTGTGTGTGTGTGTGTATTGAAGTGTTGAACTAGTCTTGGATGCAAAATGGAAATATCTGTTGTTTTTAAAAAAATCATATAATTGTAATATTAATTTCAATTTTCAGAATTTGAAAATCAGCAATATGTAAAGATGATAGAAAAAGAAAATCAGAGAATACAGAGTGAGTAAAAATATTATATTTAAAAGTTATTTTAATATAATATATGTGGGTTTGTGTTGTTACTGGTTAATATAACAAATAAATACATAAACCATTTGATGTACTATAATGTGAAAGTTTTAAATAAAATACTTAAGATCTTCACCCCTTTTAAGTTTAGATAGCTTTATAATAAAAATAAGCAGTGTTACATAATATGCATACATAATGTAATGAACTGCATCAAATTCATTAAAAGCTTCCAGAAGAAAATGCAGAAAAAATTAGCATTTTATTATGTCTATGTATGACAGTAGCATACTTAGAAAGTAGAAAAAAACTTAAGTAAAACAATTTTAGTTTTTGGTTTTATAATTTTCTTTATCTTCCTCCTTTTCTTAAAGGAAAGGAAAAGCAATGGTGAAAACAAAAAATGATTATGACTTTGAAAGCACGTGTTTATTTAAAGAATATCATTATTTTATGAAAGGGAAATAACATGGGTAACTGGATTATTACTAAATTTGGAAAAGAAAGTAGTTATAAAGTATGAGAACATTGTATAGGCCTATAATAGCAGGTCACATATCTAACAGGCACTAATAGATCATTTCTAGCACTACATGCATAATAATTAATGATAAATAGTCAGTGTGAGTCATGTCCAGTATTGTATTTAATGCTTTTGAGGAAATAGTGTGTTATGTTCTGCATAATAAGCATTACTGTATTAAGTCCAGACTACATATGTAAACTGTAATAGGCAGTATTAGATCATGACTAGTACTACATGAATATTATTTAATAGGCAGTTTTGGGTAGTCTATTTATTATATTTATATTAATAGGCAAGAATGGATATGTCCTACTCCTAGACATAAATATAAGTCATGCAGTCAGTGTTCATTTGCTTATCAGGGTATATCTACTTACCATGTGCTAACTTTTGAAATACAAAGAGAACATGGCTATTTTCTAGAGAGCTTTAAAGGCTCATTTTTTGTCATTAACAAGAATAGCACACTCTTTCCATTGCCATTGTTTGTTATTTTTTTCATTTGCCTATGCAGTTATTTGTTATATATTGTCATTTTTGTATATGCATTTGGATTCATCATAAGCTGTTATCGTTAATTTCCTTATATTTTTTTTAACTTTAAATGTTTGTATAAAGACCATGTATATTTTTTTGTACAAAGACTTTTGTATTTTATGTGCATTATCGTAAAGCACTTAATGCATTTATAAGAACTTTATGTCTTCATTTTCTTTTTATTATTACTAAAGATTAATGCCAGGTGTTTATTTTTATAAAATACATTATTGTAAAACCAGTAAGTCTTAATAGTAATGCTTCTGAATCTTTTTTACCTTTAATATCATGAGTTAATTTTTTAAACCCATTTTTAATTTAAAACCATTATTAACAAAAGAAAGTCCATAATTTTCACAGCACTAATATCTTTACTGCTGGTATCAGTGTAAACATAATCATGCATGTTTACAAGTAATTTATAATTTATTCTCCGTGAAGTATTAATTATGAGATTTTCAGCATATTTCTTTTATCTGATAATGCTTGTTTGCTAGTAATTTATAGTTTATCATCCAACCAATTATCAACATCATTCATTATTGAGTTGATGAATTTAAAACTATCAGTTTTAGAGAAGCAGGAAGAAGAGAAAAATGGAGAAATATCTCATTTGCAGTCCATGATCACAGATCTTGATACAGACACAAAGCAGAATCATAGTCAACTGGTTCACAACAAGAAAACATTGGAAAGGTAGTGACCATAGTTTACCAAGAAAATATAATCCTTTCTCTTTTCCTTTATTCATAAAGAATGTTCTTCAAATTTATAACACCAAGTTAAATATAGGTCAGTTCTGGCACATAGCAATATTATTATGTTGTGTTAACTGAAATACAGCAAACTTTAAAGTCATATCCAATAGATATTAAAAATTATCAAAAATGTATTTTGGGGGAGTTTTTATTTGACCAATATGGATAAGTGAGGGTTTTGATAAATATATATTGTTATATAGTGGTTTGACACATGATATGTAATTGAGTGCCAAATGTTTTTTTATGAAATTGCAACTTTACTGCAAGTAAAATAAAGCAACAAATCTTGATGTGCTTCACTCTTGAGCATTTAATGTTACCAATACAGCATGATGTTCAAAACTCTTTATCGATATATTTAACACATAAACAAATGTAACAGATATACAACAATAACTCATAAAAATGGAAATGTTTACAGTTAAAAGCATTATACGATTAACTGGTCTGAATGGAAAATCAGTACAGAAGTTGTTAGTAGTTAAGAGTAAGTCCTCTTTAGCTAAAGAATTCTTGCAAGTAGTGAAGATCAGTAGATAATAAATTGTTTTACTTAGCTAAAGAATAACATGTTCAGAAAACTTTCTTGTCATGTTTGATATATCAGAAAAACCTAGGAGAAATAATAAATCAATAATTATTTCTCTACTTTAAGTCTAATATAATTGAAGCATTTTTGTATGATAACTATGACTTCTACAGAATGATATCTGTTTTATTCCTTAAAAAGGAGTGAACAGTTAGCTTTTCTGTGTTTTCCTATAGTGATTTCTTGTATCAAGAGCTTTGATTTATGTTAAACTATTAACTTTAAATATATTTATTATTAAACAATCCGAGTTGTTGACTATTTAAACATATAGTGTTTGAAAAATTGAAATTATTCACATACATCATCTTTGTAAATGTGTTTTTATATACATGATGTTTTGGGAGTTTTGTTACTTTGTCAAAAGCACCAATAAATTTCTTATTAACTGATGTATTGACTGAGTATAATATATTTGAAAAATTCTAACTATACATGCACATACCAGTGATTCTAGATTTTTGTGTGTTCAAAATTTGTACAAGATGCACTTTCATAAATTTCCTAAACTGCTGTTTGTTGATTTAGACTGTACATCAATGAAAATCAAACCCCCTTATATTAACTGTCACATGGTGAAGCATTCTTTCATTTAGTAGTTTCAGCAGCATCACCATCTTTGTAATAAAATTTATTTTTGTTAAATCATTGTTTTTAATATTTTAAATAATAATGCTATACATTATATAACACATTAAAACTCTAAACATTTCTACCATTTCAAACTATTGCATGGTGACACTATCTGCCAGCTATCAGTTTCATTAGCTATAGCATCATCATTTTTCTGTAGTATAAAAATGAATTTAAATTTAAAAAGCATTTATTATATGTTTTTTGTTAAATCAATGCTTTGTATATTTTAAATGATTGTACATATTACAGTATATAACATTATAGGAAAGTCCCACCCCCACCACTTCCCTTGGACATTTATAAAATTGTGTGCTGTCATTAATGATGCAGTTTGCCCAACCAACAATTTCTCTATTTTTAAATGAATAATTTTTATTGTCTGAATTTTATGCTCAGTCAATGATTTAATGTTTAAATAAACATGTACACATTATATAACACTCAATGATAAAGTTATACCATAATTATGGATTACATTTTTTTTTGTTTTTTTTTTGGGGGGGTCTCTCTGGGAGTGAAAAAAACATTATAACACAAAATATTATTGTTTCACTTTTGAATATGCACATGAATGCATTACATACAAAATTTTGGGGACTGTCTGTAACATTTTAAAACTAATACTCCTGCATTCTAATTATGCTAGGTTATTATTAAATAGTTGAACAGTACTAATTAACAACAGGAAAAGGTGGAAATTAAATTAAGAAGCTTGATTGTTTAAAATGACATTCACATTTTAAGTTCTAGCTTAAGATATATGTCTGGTGATATTTAAGAACATTTACTTGTAATTAAGGTAAAGGAGTGTATGTTATTTTCAGAGAAAATGTTTTTGAAATTGAGAAATTAGTCAACAAAACAGCAACAAAACAGAGAGAAGTTGATATTAACAGCTTGACATTATATTGATATATATTATCTACAAAAAAATACTTCTATAAAAATTTATTTTGCAAAATTAGAAAAAAATTTAATTATTATATATTAATATATTTTCTACATGAATTACTGTTAATAAATTATCAAAATTCAGCACATTTTGTTTATGTAATTTCATATTTAATATTTGTAATAGTTTAAAACTGCTATTCTTTTCTTGAGAAATATATATATATTTTAATAAAAATATAATTATATACACTTATTTAAGTTTCATGACCTATATTAGATTTTCATATTATTTATGATTTTATCTCTGTAAGTAACTGGAAAATAACTGTATATAAGCTTATTAAAAATTAAAATTAATAAATAATAATCATAATAATTATATAACCCATATCCATCAGATAAGATTTTTTAGCCAACATATACCAAATAACTTAAAATAACAGTTTTTAGATTTTACATATATAAACATTTTTTTTTTGTTGGCAGTGTTCTTGTTTATGTATATTTATATTATTTAGTTAAGGTAAACGGAGTGTTCAACTTTATTTTGTGTTTATTATTCAAGAGCATAATTACTCTCCCCTTATGGCCACAGTGACAGACTGATTCTCTCCCAAATCAGTAATTATTTTAATACATAACAAATAGTGGTTTACTGGGATAAAATATTAATATCAACATTACTCTATTATTTAAACATTACTCTGTCTCTAAAACCTAAGTACACTTTAAAGAAAATTTAATTCACTTGAGACTTTGTGACACACTTGTCTCTTGATACTCTTTGTTCTGCTTTATTTGAATAAAGAGTTTTTATATAACAGCATTTCACTTAAACTTTGTAAATACTTTTCATCCAACAGAATGCTATTACAGTACAGTAAATCCTCATTTAAAGACCAAGTGAAATGAAATCTAGGTCAAACGAGATTTGCCCGTTACTAAGACACACAATCCCCAAGCCCTTGGGGTAAAAGCAAGCAGAAGTAATATCAAAAATGAGAATCAAATGGCTGCCAATATAATTTTCTCTGGTACACCATACAACTTTGATCCACCTTGAGCTGATGACAGTGAAAGTTCATCTCATATTAGTTTTGCATATAATTTCTAATGATATATATTGTGATGCCTATGCCACACTAGTTAAGATTAATACAGTGGTACCTTGCATAACAAACACAATTCGTTCCAGCAGTACGTTTGTTATGTGATACACGATATCCCATAGACTTCTACAGGAAATCATGCAAACCATTCCACATTGCCGTGAAAAATCAAAGAAATTAGGGGAAAATGAAGACAGGGCAGTGTTTGTTGGGGGTGGGGGGGGGGGAACCCTAGTAAAGACACTCACCAAAGCAGGGTATGATGTTAGGTGTTGATGAGTTAAGATGTTAGGCGTTGATGAGGTGAAATGGAGGTGGGATGAGGAGGACACACACACACCAACACTTATGTACAGTTCACACACACACACACACTTATGTACAGTTCACACACACAATGGTGGACTTGTTCACCTTAAACTTCATGGCTAAGTCTACCACTCTCGCTCCTTTGTTGTGCAGTTCAATGATTTCTTTCTTGGTTTCGATGGTAAGAGCCGTTCTGACTTTTTCACTAACATCTCCTTTCTTGGGACCCATTTTTCTTGGGGTTCACACTTCACTGAAACAAGAATGTTCGCTTCACTCATGAAAAGTTGTCCTGCAATGACAAGAATAAGACCTTGAATTCTATAACCACCATCCAGTAAACACACAGATGGCAAAAACACATCAAAGCAAGGAAAAGGACAATCAACTGGGGACAAACACGCCATGCCTTCATCTGAGCCAGGCGAGACACGACTGGCTGGATTCGGCCATTTTTTCACGGGAAATGCGATGTTTTCATGGCATACATATGGTTAGTTATGTAAAACAAGTTTGTTCTGCGAGCCACGCGGGCATTCGCAGCAGCATTCATTATGCAGATCATTTGTTCTGCAGGGTGTTTGTTATGCAAGGTACCACTGTATTATTAATCATCCATAACTAATTACAAGTGATGAAAATCTTAATCTTAATTTATGTTGTTAATAATTCTCTAGAAGGTACTATTTATTTCTCTTGGCGGATATGTGGGCGCTGTAGATGTTTCTCTCTTCCATTACATTAAAGACAAACATTTACTTACTGTCACTCAATATTTCCATAGGTGGAAAACTTCTTACCAAAGGAGAAAATAAATCCATCTTTTATTCTATATTTAGCAAGCCCCCATCCACCCACTTCTCCAACCTAAGGTTATCAATATGTGTAAGGTCAGCAGATTTAACAATAAATTTATTAAATCAACAGTCAAATATAAAACATATGAATATAATCAAAAGAATTACATCACTTACATCAACATTTACATCACTTCACAACAATGCGCAATTAACACTGGACAATCATTCAGTTTATCCTAGCATAGACATTGTCACAGTCTGATAAAAATGTCATGACTTGCTGACCCACTTGATTGTTTACTTCAAATATTGAGATTTGAAAACCCTTTGTTCAAGCTCTCCCCTATCGAGAAGCTTCCAGAACAGGTCAAGACGTTATGTAACTTTAGGCCCATTGTCTAGGTTCTAGAACCAACTACATGCCACGCGATCCGTCACGTGATATACTTTATGCTTTCCTATATATATCGGTAACCGCTTCCGTCTCTTCACTGCGAGAAACAATTAGCTACATCCACTGGCTACTCGGGTCATACGGCAGCCGACGAGATAGATGAGAATCATACACTTCGACTTCTCATAAAGGTACCATTTTATCTGATTGTATTCTGTATATCTTAACCATGTATGTATTTGTGCTATGTATTATATTATCCACTATATATTTGAGCACGGTTCAGGGAAATGACTGAAAACCTATAAGTTATGGAATATAAATTTATTGTAACTCTTTTCCATTGTAACTTTAATTTATATTGCTTTTAATTCACTAGAGCCAGAATGCCTGCGCTCGACATGAATTTCTCATGTAATTCAATTATTGCGTGTAATTTTAATTGTAAATTGTGAAGCGCCTTGCTGTTTGAATTACCCTTTTGTATGAACATTAATTTAACGTTGTAACTATTTTTATGATTCATACGTCATGCTGTTAAATGAAACATGCGTGAGAAGATTACGTTTTTCTAAATCTAAATTGTAAACGACGCGAGGTCGAATTTCTAATTCAGAGCATTAAACTGGAACGTGCTTAAGTAAGGGCATATTAAGCAGAGACTATATTGGGACGCATTTTGCTTTACCCAGGTCGGCTCTTTTTCTCCTTGGGCTTGGTTTTGCTTTGCCTTGCCTTGCCGTGCTTTGTCTTCGTCCGAAGACTTGTATGAACTGGTTTGAATTCTGGCGAGAGTTCACTTATTGAGAGTCCACGCCACTGTAAGCAACGTTGAAGTAGACGTACGCTGGTCTAAAGACTCAAGTTCACTAGCGACATAAAGGACACCTTTACCTGTATGCCACGTGCATCTCCGCTAGAGTGATACTGTGAGATAGACCGGGACGGACTGAAGAAACCAGGCGAATACAGACTTTACAGCTGAGTATTCCTCAGTTGAATTCAATTATCAAAAGGGAACAATTTGGCTATCTTTCCTCTTGAAAACTTTAAGCACATACGTGCATGAATTAAGAAATAGACTTTTCGCGCTCGTATTTGATTATTGTTAAATTGTTAAACTTTATTAAATCTTATTTTATTATTATTATTAACCTCTTCGTAGTTAATTTTTATGCATAATAGACCTAAAGATTTATCTTAGATTGAATGGGGGCGGATGAGCTGAATGACAATAACGAATGCATATTAATTTAGAGGAATTTAACGACTTCAATCTAGCTAACGTTCGCAATTTATCAGTTTGTAAATTTGTCGTCTGCACTACAAGACACACTTTTAAATTAGTCAAATGATAAGTTGAGCAACCAGTCTGCATAGGATATGAGAGAAGGAATTAAATTATCTTTAAGGTCCTTAATTATTCTAGGCAGGGTCTATAAATAAATACTGGAAACATAACAGACATAAGCAGTCACTTAACATAAATACATAATCAAGTTCATGGATATCATCATGGAAATGAGAGTAGAGTTTCAGAAAAATAATTAAAAATCAGTCACATAACCTGTTCAAAGATGGCAGCTGTCACTGGCACATGTTTCACAGTCGCGCGGTTTGCAACAAGTCACTGCCTTTCATATTTAGGCAACGTCCCACGTGTCCCTTTTAGAGGCATGTTACACAACTGTTCCAGAATCTTCGCTGTGCTCTCCATAAAGAATCATCCTGAATTTCACATGCACTGTCAAGCACATCAGGGGGAATGCTTTTGAATTTTCATATGTGTTTACTCAACATACTACAAGGAACATTCAAAATAATCTTCGTGAATTCTCGAGACCAAACTCAAGCCACAATTTCCGCTGTATTGGTACAGAATTCACAGGAATCAACTTACAGCAACACATTTTACTGATAAGTTGATGACAATTCACACACCAATATAATCTAGTAGAGCACAGTTGAGGTCTCTTGTCAGAGGTTTGAAGAAACTGTATAGGGTGTTCTATTTTTTCCTCTCATTCAACAGATTTTTAAAATAGGCCATAATGCTATTTTCAAAGGAGCAGCTATTTAACTGTCTCCTCTATGTTAGGGTGGAAAGCTGTGATCTTTTTAACACCCTCCCAACATCCCAGAAAATGTTTTATCTGTGCAGTAGAGTCACTCTCTCTTCCTCTGAGCGGCTCCTCCTCACCAGTGATTCAGATTCCTTTGCCATTTCTTAGAAGTCTGCTGCATTTAACTCTCTCTCATGCTCTTGTAGAAATTCCTGTACATCATCAGCATCAACTTCTAACCCCATTTCCTACCCAGGGTTTAGAATTTCAGCTTCATGGTTGCTTTGTTCCTCAAAACTACGAACTGCAGAGGTCCACAGTTTCTTCCACACAGAGTTCATAGTGGTTGTGATTACCTCTTTCCATGCCTTTACAACAATTTTAACAGCCTCAAGGATGTTGTACTCCTCCAATATTCACTGAGGGTAGAGGCATTTAGACCTGATGTCTGTTCATGGCATTTAGCAAATGTCAGCTTTGTGAAGACCTTCTTGAAGTTGGCAATGACCTACTGGTCCACAAGCTGGAGGAGAGATGTTAATGTTGACAAAAGGAAACTTCACACTGATGTGGGCTGCCAATTCAGGGTCATGAGCAAGGGTATTGTCCAATAACAGCAATACTTTGAGAGGAAGTTGTTGGACTTGAGGTAGTTCTGCACAGTTGTTCTGAAAACTTCTGTCCACCTTCTCATGCTTTTATTAAGTTATTAAAAGATGAAACTATCTTAATTCATAATAATATTTTACAATTAATAATAATAATGTAAATAGTCATAATTGTTTGACTTTATTACTTTAAATCTTTCTAAAAAAAAGATTTCAACTTGAAGCCTTTTAGTTTTGACATTTTAATTAGATTTAGCTTCAAGCTAATTATGTAATTTCTGATCAAGTTATTATCTGTTGCAGCCAATGCAAGTGTGCATAAAATCTTAGTGTCTGTACGAGAGGACTTTGTCCCTCGGCCAGCGTACACTTGGACTGGATGCAAAAAGTGTCAACCAAAGTAGACTAAAGTATGGACAACAGATGTTAGAATACTTAAATAGATGTATTAGAGAAAGCCAAAATTAGACTGCCTTTTGAGCCCACATGAGCATCTCCTTTAGTGAAGCTGTTTCCTATAGTATATTTTCCCAAATACTTATGAGTCTGTGGGATTTCAAGGATTTTATAATTCAGTGACTCATTGCCAGCAAAGGTCAGTATCATAATTTCTCTAGCCTGTTATCAAAACTAATCTTTCTTTTCACTCAACAGCTTACTTATACACGTATTGTTTATATATTGTTTGTATTAGTAAATATAATTTAAGTTTGAATGAAAATGAGAAAGATTGTCCAGCTTTTTCTCGAAATTGTCTGAACGAGTGCAAGTGTCATTTAGTTGCACAACCATAAGCAATGCAGAAACATTACTATTTTATCTCCAGTTTGGCACTTTATACTGTCTGACCAGCTGAGGAAAGTGGCTGCTCACGTAATCGCTACATCTACTTCACTTGGTACGAGTTGTTGATCCAGCTAAGGAAAGGCTGCTCGTCTTAATTTCTACATCTATATGTCATTGTTCAGCACTGAGTCATCAAACCAAGCATTCATTTCCATGACACAGGAGACAAAACCTCTGATGCTGTCTTGACCTGAGGGAAAGGTTTTCCTCTGGTCCAAGATAAGTTGAAAAAGAAAACACTCAAAAGACTTTGCATTGCTGTTATTGCCATTGCTATATTATGTGCACTAAAATTCCTCACTTATAATGATGACATTATCCTGATTTACTTAGATATTTGCTTCATTGTTTTCTATTTTATTTTCTTCACTTTTATTTTTAAATTCTTTTAATAGTCTTTTAATATTATAATTTGTGACTCTCCATATCTTGTCCCATTATGTCATGTGTGTATGTGTTATAGGGACTGCATTCAAGTGCAGAAGTCTGGGGGGCTTAGGGCTAATTATTAATAATATATGTTTACAGTTTAGCCTAGACTAGACCATTCGTGATGCATTATATCCATTGTGCATCCTTGTATTTGTTTATTGATTGTGTGCTGTGTGGCTGAGAAATGGGGTTAAGTTTTCAGTAAGCAAGCAAGGGAGTAATTGACGAACATTGTATTTTTCTCTTCTTTCTCTCTTCCTGCACTCACACTTAACCAAACACCACACCCATACTTTCTTGTTGCTTTTCCAGTATACCCAAGAAAAACCTTTGTGAAGTTCTTAAAATCCTTGGATTTTCTGAATAATAAACAAGCATAGGCATGATTTTAAGGTCTCCAGAGGCAATTCAATAACAGAGCAGAATGAAGTGGTCCTTCATAGGCTTGAGGTCTGATAATTTCGACTCATCTTTCATAATATAAGTACTTCTTGGCAACTTCTAGTGTGGCGTGTCTGCATTGAAGACCTGCTGTGGAAAATGGCCATCCTCTTCCACAAATGCTGCAAACTCAGTTTTAAACTCTTCTGCTGCCTCTTGGTTGACACCAGCAGCCTCCTCATACCTCATAACACTTTTAATACCTGACCTGTTTTTGAACATTTTACACCAGCCATGATAAAGAAGCTGATTCACTAACTAGTTCATTAAAAATAGTCTCTGTCTTTTCACAAATTAACACCTGAGAAACATTTCTCATTTTCTTTTCTCTATTTTCTCTTTTCTCTAAAAGCTTTCCATTTCAATGATTCTCTCTGTTTCAAAAGTCTAGATGATGAACCTATCATTTTATTTCTTTTCAGCACTTCTTTTTTCTTAATTATTATATTTGCAGTGGTCTTAGCCATGCTATATTTTTTCTCAAATTAGCTTAACACTGAGAGAAAATTAAGAAAGAATATTTAATGAGTCTTTTTTTAATTGGCAGCGTGAGAAAGACCAAGGAAGTCCTGATGGCACATGAAAATGCATTGCAAAAACAATTAGCTATGATGCTGCTGGAAAATAGTGAGAAACAGTACGTATTAATGTTAATGGTTCAGCCTTTGTGTTACAGATGTGGTAATGTAAAGAAATAAAATAAAATAGTTTGTTATTGCCCTGTTTAAAATAAACATAACTACATTAAATATTGATTTTATTCAGTTGCACATTACTTTTAAATGATGTAAATACATTTATCTGATCATGATAAGACCTCTTGCTCAAAGTGACCTGGGTTCACCTCTTGCTAGGGGTAAAACTATATATGTGATCCTTAAATAGGTAGTAGACTCACTGATTGTTCATTCAGATGAAAGGATAAATAAGATCTTGTATGCTACAGGCTATGAATGCCATAAGACCTACATATTTAGAAAAAATAGGCTCTTGCCCATTCTTGGGAAATTGCACTTATTGCAGAAGTCTATTACTGTCAACATCATATCTTTTAGAAAATCCACCAAATGCCCATTACTGTCAACATCATGACTTTTAGAAAATCCACCAAATGCCCATTACTGTCAACATCATGACTTTTAGAAAATCCACCAAATGCCCATTACTTTCAACATCATTACTTTCTAAACCTAAATTTAGGTTTAGAAAGCAATTGATGAAATGAAAATCACAAATTTTAGTTTGCCTTGAGAGCTATCAGTGGCCTCTCACTCATCAAGTTCATCCTGTAAATCACACTTAAATGCAAAATTTCAAAATTTCTCCATCTGACTGAATCATAAATATTAATAGCCCATATATATGTGGATGAAGGGGTGCTCGGGGAATTAGGGATGGATCTTGTCTGCCCCTGGCCTCCATGCAGAATGTTAAGTTTCTAACACTCTCCCCTTATATTGAATTAGTAGCCTATCTTATATATGAGGGTGGAGGGGTCTGGAGAAGGATCCTGATTCCTCTATATCCTTCCTTCACTGTAAAATGTGAGCTTCCTAGCTCACTCCTTGGCTATGAAGACATAGACAGAATATACAGACAGACGCAGACACATTTTCTGCATTGTTATGGTAGTTGGACTCCCACAAAATGCTCCTTCAAATTGGTGGTCAGTTTAGCAATGGTCAGCTAAGTATCAGGCAATTCAATAAAAGGGATCAGGTTTGATACAATCAGGCTTCAGCAACATAGTGGTCATCTCAGTATAAGACAACTTAATGGCAGGCAGTTCAGTGGTAGATAGCTCACTAGTGAGATACAGTTAACAAATTTAGTGTATACAAGGTAATCTTAATTGTTCTATCTTACATTACTAGATTCTTCTTATTCATTTGAAGTATGCTTTCTCATGGTTGTCAACCCTAGACAATAACTTAATAGTGAGGACTATGTCCTCTCCTTAGCCTCAGTGTTTATCAACATTATCATATCATTTATTAGAAAACATTTAAATAGTTTGTTATACCATTGCTCAAAGTAATTGATGTGAAATAAGTACCATAAATCAAATATTTTAGTTTGCACAATGCACAAATTAAAGAAAACCTGAGTTTTGTGTTCTCTCAGAATATTTTGAAATTGTCTTGTGGTCACTTATCAGCAAGAGTTATTGCACAGTTCAGGTGATATGCATGTATGTCTGTTGGCATTGGCAAAATGTTGTGATCTCCCCCTTTTCATATTGCATCTTGATATCTGGTGAGCATAGAATATCTGTCACACTTGTCTTCTGTTTTAACATATTTATAACTTTCTTAGCCTAAAGAAAATATTTATTTTGGTTCTATTGACCCTTTAACTGCTATTGTACATTAGCTTAGGGTGCTCTTGTGAATATGCATTTAAAACAAATTAACATAAATGTATAGGTTTTACTTGCATATGGGATATTTTATTGCTTTGGGATTTTGCTTGTCTGTTGTTTTCAATATTATTTTTTACAATTGATTCTTGCTTGAAATGTTTTTTCCCATTAATCTAGAACAGTTTGATTTAAAATATAGTATATTCCTAACTGCTTCACAACCAGTTTCAATTACTTTTAGTTTATTATTTGTAAGTTTTTGTCTGGCATTTTAAATATTTTTATTTGATTTAATACTTGTGTAAATCAGAAAACAGTTTAAGGAGACACTACTAATGTATGAGAATATCTGGCTGGACTACAAAGCTAAATATGAGTCACTTCCCCAAGCCATGAAGCTGAAAGAAGAAGAGGCAAAATTGGCCAAGTCTGAAGCTGTCCTAGCAGACTTGATTCAACACAAACAAATCTTGCAGAATAAATTGCAGGCTGCTAAAGGTCTGTTACATTAACAACTGTAAATACTTAAATAAGAAAGTATGGCTATTTAGAAAAAAATTAAATCATTCTTTTGTGCAGATATGTATACTTGTATAAATGTTAGCTAAAAATCAAATGTGTATATTTTTCATTGTTGTAGACAGAATGATAAATGGACATCTAAAATATATTTTATAAGCAGCATGTGTTTGTGTGTGTGTGTGTGCATGCATGTGTTTGTCTAGACCTAATGTATTTTCTATTTATTCATCAGTTTTTGGCTGTCATATTTTTACTAGGGTAATACCCAAAATAGTTATTAACTGATATATTTAATATTTATAAATTATAGATCAAACTATAAAAAAAACTAATACACATTTCATTTGTACCTATTGAGAATAAATTGGGTTTAGCACAGTTGTAGAAATGAGGGTTGTCCTAGGGAGTTTAATTTGAAGCATAAGTTCCCCAATGGTAAACTAAGCGCAGCTTGATTTTCTTGACAAAGGCATGCTTTGAAAGGATACAGTGCTTTGAAATGGTGATGAGACTCACAGTCACATAGGCACCATATATTTCACACATTTGGCTTTAGACAAGAAAGTTGTATTTCCATTCATTATAAAGTAATCAGTAATTCAAGTCATAAGTGAGGTTTTGCTAGTGACTGGGGTGATAGGAAGAGAAATTGAGATCATAATGAGTAATTCAAGTCATAAGTGAAGTTTTGCAAGTGACTGGGGTGATAGGAAGAGAAAGTGTATAGAGAAAAGTGTGGATGCAAGTAAGCAATATCATTTAATGTTGGATCAGTTTTCAACAAATATCATTCAATTTAAATGCAAAAAGAATTAAGTGTTGTTGGTGTTTTATATAAAGAAGTATTTAAATGGTTACATCTGAAAATGATATCAGTGAAATATAATAGTACTTAGACATTTTTTCCTGCACATATTATTATCTCTATATAAAACTTCTCGTACTGCATCTATTATTATTTATTTTCTTTGTCAATGACATTTAGCTTTAAGAAAATGAAACCAAATATATTAATCAAGATATAGTATTAATAAAGCACCAGTGGAGTTTGACAATATTCTCACTCTCTCATGGAATGAAATGGTTCAGGATATGACATAATATTTAAAACAGACTAGTGTATAAATTTATTGTTTACAACTGCAGTCATCTTGTCTAAAAATTTATATTATGTGAGCTAATCAATATTCAGGTCTAGATAATTGAAGATTTCCTTGAGATTTATACTACCAATACAAATAAGAGTGCTTCTTTGCCTTTTATCACCAAATTTACCATGAATTGAAGACATATGATCTCTTAACATGCTGTGTTTGTAAACAAACAGATATGCACTATTATCATATTTAACATAAATAGTTTTAAGGACTATGATAATGACCATGATGTTTGTACTGCATTTCTTTTCAGTAAATTTTTGTCAAATAAAGATTTACAAAAATCTTTTTGCTGTATAGTTTAACTAATTACATTTTAATATTTTGTTTACTAATTTCAGTGATGTTTTCTTTAGGTAGAAGCAATACTGATATTTTGTTATTGTTTCTTTTTCTTTCTTAGATGATCTTGATTTCAGAGACTGGAGAAGATTCTGTGTGAAAATGTATCCTTGCTGTGCCTAATTACCATAAATCATTAATATATAAATATTTACATTCTGTGACACTAATGCCACCCTGGTTATTGGTTATTACTATTATTATTATTATTATTATTATTAATCATCCATAACTAATTACAAGTGTTGAGAATCTTAATTTATGTATTAATAATTCTTCAGAAGACTCCACTCATCTCTCTCACTTGGTGGATATGTGGGTGCTGTAAATGTTTTCTCTTCCACAAGATTAAAGTCAAACATTTACTGTCACACTATACATTTGTAGTTGGAAAACTTCTTACCAAAGGAGAAAAGTTATTTCTAGTAAATTCCTTATACCAGAAATTCTACAATGCAGTCAAGCATTCCTCGCCTTCACACATTTAACAGAGTGCAGTGTATCCTTACATTATGCTCTGGGGGTAGAGACTTCTTGAATCCAATAAACCAGAAAATTCTAGAAAAACGGAAGAAAGGCTGCATCTTCCCTGTAAAATATAATCAGGGAACAAACATTAAGTTTTCCAGTCTATTCATCTCCAACTCCATTTTTTCTTACATTCAACTCAACTTACATTTTCCTGCAACAGGATGTATTAGCCCAATACATGCACACAGCATACATAATAAATACAACATATCAGTTCATGAACATGTTCACTAGAAACACAATACATCTCTACATAAAATTCAAGTATAATATTTCAATAGCGAAATGCATAAAATATTTCCAAGTCCTTTCTCTCTCAATCAATCAGTTAACTCACCATTAAGCTAATGGCTGCCTTTCAGGACCAGACTTCTTCCACACCAAATTCAAAGTTATTAGAAAAGATGTGCAATCACATCTGGTAATATACAGAAGAAAAAAACATTATAATGTTTTTCACTTACAGCCAGATGTGCATTCATTTGGACCATTATAGATAGGAGGCATTGGTTTTTCACTAAGAGTAGAGCAAATAATATATGTAAGGAAAGTGTACAAGCAGGAAAACTCTTAATTGTGAGATGCAGAGGTGGGCTGAGTGTTTCTGCTATAGAACCCAAAGAAGAATCCAAATGAAAAATAAAATCTAGAGAAGACAGAAGGGGTTTTCAATCCCTTGATATCATGATGTCTTTCACTGCTACAGTTCTATAAAATGCTAAACTGGATGAAATGGCTGGCGCTGATCTTCTAGGCTCTAAGCGTCTAATATTTGGACATGCATCTCCAAAAATCTGTTTAAGCCAGGATGATAAATTTGACTGTAAGTATGTCTCACACAGGGGAGTTGGGCAGAAAAGATATGATTAAACCTGCAGAGTAGTAAATTGAGTCTAGAGTTACTAACTCCTTTAAAGACTAAGGGGAACCAACTACTGTGATCAGGGAGTACATTTTTTTGACAGGAAAAATGGATCCATTATGAACTTTACCACCCATTTCTAAAAGTTATGTTATAATAGTGGAATCCTCAGATATAGCATGATTCTTACATGAGAAGAAAAACAGTTACCAAATAAATAGTTTTAAAAATCAAAGCTTTAAATGTGGTTTTGTCCAAAGATTGAAAAAAATATCTGGAATTTAGATAATCCAAATCTTTTCCCAAATCAGTGGCTCAGAAGAGAACAGCCTCTACATATTAGAAAGTAGGTATTAGAGCATTTTAGCATGAGAATGGAGTAAATCTATGCTTACTATTTTGGTACTGTTCTTTTGTTACTGTTGTTGTATCAGTACTTATTTTTCTTGTTATAATATCACTAGGCTTTTTTACTATTGTCTTACTATTTAGTACTATTAATTTATTACTGTTAAGTATTGGTAAATATTTTTGCTTGAATATTGTTGCCATTATCTTGTAAAATAACACTTATGATACTAGGTAATATTACAATATCATTAGCAATTAGTGATTATAACAACAATAATAATATAATAGTTATTTCACTTCTCACATATTTCTAAATGCATGAGTATTTTATTGTTTATGATATATTCTGAGAAGTAAAATCCTAACAAAACTGTATATTTTAATTATTTTTAATATAGAAAATTATTAATAGAAGTGCTTCACTCATCATTAAAACAACAACAGCTAGCCAAACATAATTCACTGCACAGCAGGCCAGTTTTCTGTAAACACTGAATATTCTCTGATATCAACAATTCTCCCCCTTTCCCTAAGGTAAACTGCTTCGAGGAATTGCTGATACAATGTTAGGTGTTTTATTTTCAAGCATGCACATTTTTGCTTTTCTTAACACTGGTAATATGCAAAGGGAACTACCCTGTTTATGGTGTTTTTACATTACATTTACTCCACTTGTGCTTTGCATGATTTGAGAGGATCATTTTTAAAATCACTATATCCTGAAGCACAATGGATATGAACTATGACATGAATATGCAAGAGGTGAAATTGTTGGATGGAATTTATTCTTTCCAGTTATTGCTGAATCTAGATGCGAAGAATATGTCTTGCTGTGAAGATTAAATGACTAAATTAACAGAGGAGAAGGAGGTAAAACTTTCATTCTGTGGACAAAGAATATTCTTCTGTTTGTATTTAAGTAATATATTTTTAAAAGGCAATCTTGCCTGAAGGAATAGCATTGTTGATCATTGTTTTGTGTGTGGAAGGATAATTCAGACACAGATCAAGTGCTTTAATATTCAGTATGAGTTTTTGCTTATTTCTGTTTTCACCTTCCCACCCTGTGAGAGAGGTACCAGAACCACCACACTCCTCACAGCTAAAGGAAGACTGTCCTCTCTTAGGCCCGAATTGAGATTGTGTGAAATGTACGACAATCTGATTGGGCTTATTGTATATTGTCTGTGATTGTAGACCGTCATGTCCATTCTGTGCTTGTCTATGAGCAGAGGTGAACTTCTGTCCTCTCAGCAATTAGTTTTTATGCGTGCTTTGCTAGTCACAGGTGTAACTCACTTTATATGTATTACCTTTTCCCATCATGAGTTGGAATGGCATTCAATAATTTTGCATAGTCATTTGCTCTTACAAGCAATTATCAGTACAATCAATACAAGGGGTGAGATCAGCACAAGTGGTGGCATCAGTATAAGGGATGGAAGTCTAAACATTCATTGGCATAGCCACAGGCACAGCAATGATAGTCAGTTGTAACAGTAGAAAGTCAGCAACGGATGAAAACCATCAGGTAGCCAAAGATTTGGGAAAATACATCTAACTTGGCAACAGACAGGACAACAGGACTATCAGTAAATCAGAAAACCTGGCAGAATGATGACACCTTTCAGAAATTCTTCAAAATTACACAGTCCTCATGAAGCAAAAATTGCAATGTGTCTTTTTGATAAGAATGATAGGTGACTGTTCAACAAGAGCTGTTATTACTTATATTACTAAGCACCTCCATGAAACCCTTTTTGCTGGGTTTGTTATAACCATGAGCATGTGCCCTGTTAATGCACCTCTGGTATGTATACTGGAAAAAAAATTATTTTAACTAGAAAAATACCTTTTCCAAAGTTGTAAAACTGATTAATTTCTTTTTCACTTAATTGCAGATGGGACTGACTTTTATCTGATTGCAAAGCCAATTTGATAATTCAAAATAGTTTATTTCTGCTTTCCATTGTTTTCTCAACTCCTTAATTATTTTTAAATGAGCAATTTTCCTAAACCAACTAAGAGCAGAAAAGAAATTATCTGTGGAGAGAAAAAAGGCTGAGGTAGAAGAAGCTCTTAAGACAAAGAAGATGTTGCTGGCACAGCTTATGGAAATAAGGGAGAGGCACACACCATTGATAGTTGAACCAGAGATTTCTGTGGAAAATACCCAGGTGTGATAAACATATAATGGGTGTAAAGTCAACATTTAGATATTTTATTTTTATATCTTAATTTTTCCACATATAAACATAGCCACATATAGGTTTTTGTTGACTAATTATTATAGATCAGCATTAAAACAGGACATATGGTCTACTTATATTGCTACTAATATATGTTGCTAATTTCTTTTCCTTGTAATTTTTTATAAATCTGTGATCAGTTTAATCAGACCATATGCATATTATTTTATTACTACTCAAATTTATTAGCAGTGTTATGTTATAATTGTTTTTAAAAAGTAATTGACAACTTTCTCCATCATGCAACCAGCTATAATACAGTAGGAAACAATGCTACTAGTTAATTATACAAGCCATAGCAGAGAGAAAAAACAGGAGAAAAGAATGATGTAGATCTTTGCCAGTAGTGTTTTATTGAATAATATCCCAATAGTTGGTATTTTAGAATTTTGCTTTAGTACAGGAAGACATGTTAAGCCATGAAGGGTATTTTCCGGTATTTCTTGTTAATGTCATAGCTTCTTGATTACTAACCGTGTATCTCCTAATTAAAGTAAGGTGCAATTTTCCTTACTTTTTTTTGTTAGTTGGTACCCAGTCTGTGTTTTTCTTCTTGTTAGTTGGTACCCACTCTGTTTTTTTTCTTCTTATTTTAGTTAGTTGGTAACCATTCTGTTTTTTCTTCTATTTTTGTTAGTTGGTACCTAGTCAGTGTATTTTTTTCTTTTCTATTTTTTGTTAGTTGGTACCCAGTCTCTGTTTTTTCCTTCTATTTTGTTAGTTGGTACCCAGTCTGTTTTTTCTTCTTTTCTTGTTAACTGGTTCCCAGTCTGTTTTTCTACTATTTTGTTAGTTGGTACCCAGTCTATGTTTTTTTCTTCTATTTTTTTTTTTTATTGGTACCCAGTCTGGTTTTTCTTCTTTTCTTGTTAGTTGGTACCCAGTCTGTGTTTTTTCCTTCTATTGTGTTAGTTGATACCCAGTCTGTGTTTTTTCCTTCTATTGTGTTAGTTGGTACCCAGTCTGTGTTTTTCCTTCTATTTTTATTAGTTGGTACCCAGCCTGTGTTTTTTCCTTCTATTTTGTTAGTTGGTACCCAGTCTGTGCTTTTTTCCTTCTTTTCTTGTTAGTTGGTACCCAATCCATGTCTTTTCTTAATTTTTTTGTTAGTTGATACCCAGCCTGTGTTTTTTACTTCTATTTTTGTTAGTTGATGCCCAGTCTGTGTTTTTTCTTCATTTTGTTAGTTGGTATCTACTCTGGGTTTTTTTTCTTCTTTTTTAATTAGTTGGTATCCAGTCTATTTTTTCCTTCTTTTTTTGATAGCTGGTATCCAGTCTATTTTTTCTTCTTTTTTTGATAGCTGGTATCCAGTATGTTTTGTCTTCTTAGGCATTGAGTATAATGGCAAGCTACATTCATTGTCTGTGTGGTCAGTGCAAAGTAGTTTATTCCTACCCTTCTTATTAGTTTGTCATTAATTGTTCAAATACAAAACTTATAATGTTTTGGATGAAAATAACACTTGAGTTTACCCATCTGTTTCTTGTGGTGGTGAATATGACTGCAAGTGGATCAGCTTCAGGCAGGAATATTAAACAGCTGCTATTGCACATGCATGGGTTAATCTTTCAGAATAAATATTAGTAAAAGATGCTCTGATTCTGATGTCTTGAGGGAGGAAAGTGGCAGACAGACTCTGAGGGTAGGCTCAACATTACTTCATGATACTGACTGTATCAAAATTATTCTTCAAGAAGGAAAATACACCAATTTGGGCCTTCCCTGTCTATATTTAGTCTTTGAATTAATTTTTTTTTAAAATCTAAATCATTTTAGATAAAAAATCATGTTGATTTAAAAAAAATTCTTTTTCTGAAAAATGTTCATTTGTACAAAAATTAATAAAACCTTTGTAGAGATATACCACTGTTAAGATATGTTATATTAAAACTGATGAGTTTATTTCCACTTAAAAATAACGAATTTGGATGAAAATGTGAATACAAATTCTTCTTTCTGTGACAAAGATATTTATTTCAGTAATTATATATTTGAAATGTGCATTGTAAACATCTGTTAAGTGAAATATACTGCAGTGAATATTCTCTGCCACATGACATAATTCATTACATGAAATAAAATATTTTTTAAAGCTGTGTCAACTAGATAGTCAGATATTTTGAATTAATATATAGAAGCCTTATAAAAGAAATAATAATTCAAGTAACATAAGCATACAATATACACAACTCTTTCAATAAATGGGTTTGTTGCTGGAGAATTAGCTCCCATGGTTGTATGCCATTACTTTCTATGTATGTTTAGTAAATTGTTAAAAATTTCATAATTGTAACAGTCTGAGCATTCATTGTCAATGGACATGATAGAAATTAATGTAGTTTATTGTATTTTTCAGATTTTTTTCTTCTTTTTATCATATTCATTATATTTGTCAAATATGTCAATATAAATAATTTTATTTCAAGCTCTGTCTTATTTTTAAAAATTATATACATTTGATTGTTTCTATTTATTATTTGTAATAAAACAATACATTTATTTATTTTTGTTTTCTTTTTTATGTAAGCCTTCATTTAATTTTTTTTTTAAATTGCAAGTAAATTTCTGCTAGCATGGAATAAACAAATTAATATATTTTGGCGCAAATGTCTATTTTAATAAAGTGTGTTTGGGTAAAATAAAATGATAAAATAAATTACTCCTCCTTTTCCCACCCCTAGTTTCTTAATAGTTTTACTGATAGTAGTAACTTTTTGGGGGTGAAAAACCTTTAAACCCACAAAATGCTGTTGTATCTAAGGAGCAACCTATCAAAAAGTTTTAAAAAATCACAATATTATTACATTGCTTTATTTCACCTCTATACCTGTTTGATTCAAATTGCTGAGCTTTTCCAACAGTTTATTATTTGTACAGCAGTAAATGTGCTTACTTTTGCTCTTATTTTAAAAGCGAACCATTATCTTAGAATATTTTTTTAAAGTTTGCTTTAAGTTTATGATTTCCCTTATCACTGTTAAAATATTTATATCTGTGGCTTCAAATATCTATTTTCATTTCATTTCATTTATTTAGGTAACATAAAATGAGTAAAGATTTCAAAAACAAAAGCTCTTATTTGTATTACTCATTTGGTAAATGGAAACCCACATGACTTAAAATGCCATGTCTTCAGTAAAAAACCCAAACCCACACACCTAAATGCATCATTTCCAGAGAAGTACATGACCTAAAATGATGTGTCTTCAGTGAGTTAGCTTCTAAATGTAGGACCAGTGAAATTTGATTACTTTTTAGCCATGCTTCTGATGTTGTAAATAGTTTAACTAATTTTAAAGAAATATTGCTGTCAGCTGCTACACTGAAATTAAGTGCAGCAAAGAACGGCAGAAGTAATGATAGATTCAAAATGCCTTAACACAATGAATTCTGCAGATGCTAAATGTACAGAAGTAAGAAAGTTGGACAGCTGCTGAGAGCATTAAACTCCTGTTGTCAGTTTCTATGCTTATTTTTTGTGGAAATGTATTGCTAAGTTAACATCTAATGATTATTTAAATTGATGCTATAGCTGTAATCT
Organism: Sinotaia quadrata; assembly: GCA_028829895.1. Lineage (NCBI taxonomy): Eukaryota > Metazoa > Mollusca > Gastropoda > Architaenioglossa > Viviparidae > Sinotaia > Sinotaia quadrata. The sequence goes on from CM054179.1 coordinate 67,013,618, forward strand.
ATTTACACACTTTTAAATAAAATTATCAGAGGTGTATATATTTTTTATAATGTTGATGGTCATCTAATTAATTATGGTTTCATTAACAGGTTATGGAAGTAGAATTTTCTATTTGTGAGAACGATAAGACAACACAGAATGAGGCTGGGATAGTCAAAACCAATTCTTTAACAGAGGAATGCGAAGTCAACAGAGGCATAACTGCATCACACAAGAACGATAAGACAACACAGAATGAGGCTGGGATAGTCAAAACCAATTCTTTAACAGAGGAATGCGAAGTCAACAGAGGCATGACTACATCACACAAGTACTTGATTTGCTTTCTCATCATTTTGTTTTTCTATACAATCTATTCAGTGTACAGTAATGTTTCTTTCTTGGACCACAATCATGATGGCTTTATGTGTCCTTTGCACTGGTACTGATTAAACTGAGCAAAAACAATTTAATCTTTGGCTTCTGTCATTTGCTTCGTCTGCATGCAAGCAGTAAGTGGTCAGCATGTTTGACTTTATGCCAATCTTGGCATTGCTTAAATTAAAGGTTAGTTAGATTCTGGCTAGACCACAAGTTTGTCATTCGTTCAAAAACAAAGTCAAAATCAATTAGAAACAAGTACTAAACAATTAATACAAGGTCTGTGTTTGTGAGAATATATGATGACTGATGTTTGGTGTGATTAAGTTAAGGTGTTGACTTCAATAGTTCAAAATGCACTTCTGTTCCTAATATATATTACTTGCTAAACAGTAAATAAATGTTATTTAGTGGAGTAGCTGGTAAAACACATCACCAAATAAAATTAGCAACATTAAATAACATCAATGCTACACATCTATATTGCACACTTACATCCAAATACAAACCTGTGCATAAGAAATAATTTATATTGTCTAGACTATTTTATTACCTTAATATAAAAAAACTAAAACAATAGCAGTGTATCAATCAATCTTTATTTTATTTTATCGGTGTATAGGCCACTTTTCATTTTATTTTATATTTTCATATTAGAGTGTCAACACTTAAATTGGAGATTTTATTGTTGGAAATGTTTTAATTAATTTTATCATACTTTTGCTGTTTCATTTTTGTTAATAAACTGAGATAGTAATACTTATATAATATTGCTTATATACCTGAGTGCCCCTAAAATTATGCTGACAGCAATTTAAATGAATTTAGTGTCAAATTTGAGTAGTCTTTAAAAAATTGTGATAGCAATACATTATATACAGTGCCATTATTATAATTACATATTATGTATAGATTATCACTGTCATAAAAGGTAGCTAAAGCTAAATGTGAAGTGGCTGCAACAATGGCATTAGTAAAGATGCTAGTTTCTAATGGTTCATGTCCACTTCTACCAAATGTCAATACTACAGTCTTTGCCCATTTCCAGATCCAGATCATTAGTTTATTTTCAGGATTTGTAAATGATTAGTTGTACTAGATTTAGGAGTTTATGCTCACATTAGTAATAAATATTCCATGGCATAAAATATAGTATTATTATCTATCAATGTTTTTTTCTTATATCTTACATCAAATTTTTGTATGAATTTGATACTTTTCTGTTTATTCTTTAAAGGCAGAGATTTTTTTCTGACCAGAATAATGGAATTACAGAGGTGAATCACTCACAGGCAGAAGTTAGTGTTGAAGCATTTAAGAGAACATTTGATATGTGTGACAGCAGTTTAACATCATCTCAGCAGGATATCCAGATGGTAGAGTTGTCTCCTCCTGACTCAAGAGTAAGTCTCTAAGCAAAGGTGACTCATTTGTATCACACAATTGTTATGTATGCAGTATTTTCCTATTATGATCAGAATATCATATTTTCCTGTATAATCAACATACTTGCCACACATTTTTCAGCTCTTGCAATTGTCTCTTGACTTGAGAGTAATTCTTCATATTCATAAGTTAATTGTCTATCCCATACAGATATTATGAAAGCAGTGGAATGTTTGGAACAGTAATTCAGTAGGTTGTAATTTATTGATTTATAAAATTGATGTTTTTATGTATTGTGAGAAAACATGATGTAACATTCAAATCATTTATTGCACATTTCACTCACATAATCAGTAATTGTAATTTGTACTCTCTTGACTTTCATATAATGGGCCACTTAATAGTGTATTTATGCTTGTTTAAAGAATTTAATTTTATCAGTCTATAATTTTTTTTTATTATGTCCTTTTTAGAATTGTTCACTTGTGTGTAACAAACTCATTTTATCTACAATATTTGTTTAGTTCTAGTTTAGTGCATCTTGTGCATCCAGATTATTTAGTCATTTTCTTTCTCTTTCTTTTATTTTATGCACATAATTTATGGAAAATGTTGAACTTGCTAGTGTTTTTATAATAAGATAAAATTAGTGTGCTTTGATTCTCATATAATACATTTTAAACATCACAACTACTAAGCATTTATTAAGAAACAGATATAAAATATTTGCTTTGCAAATTACAAAATAGATGTTGGTATTGGTGCTTAATAGCCTTCTTTAGGACAGAAATAATACTGACATACAATGAAATATATATAAATGAATAACTTGTTTGAATGGAAGATTATTATAACAAATTAGCTAGTTATTTGGCTAAACTAATTAAACTTAACTGTAATTCAGTACATATGTTTAAATTATAGATATATATAATAGACAATTACTCATAGTAGTCTTCCTAAAAGAAAAAATCAGATAAGACTAGAAGAAGAAAATAGATAGGACATAAAATGGAAGTGATAACTATTTTTTCAATAGAATTCAGCAATTGCCATCATACACTGCTTTAGTCCTTTAATTATATCTTCACATTTCTTTTGCTTTTTTGTTTAAAAAATAATATTTGGGTGCTTCTCATGGTCTGAAAGATGCACCCAGGTTTTGCTTTTTCTTGACAGGGGACACTAGTGGTGTTTACAGACAATTTACCAACTGTCTGCCAACAAAAGAGCAAAATTTATAGTCCAAAATCCAGAAATTCCAAACCCTTTGGACCTAATATAAACAATAAGCTTTACTAAAGCTCTTTATATGCAAATAGACACACATTCATGCATTTGCACAAATACATATACTCATGCACACACTCACAGCTATTAATTAAGACATTAACTTCATAGTTTGAAGTGTTTTAAAGTTGATTTCATTCCACAGAGTGTTGAAACCACTGGAGTTAAAATACCTGTGTCTCTGAAAGATGGCATGACTTCAAACATACGTAATGGTAAGATTTACATTTCATTAATATATTTCTGTCATTATTTTAATTTAGTTGACATCACACTTAAGTTTAAAAATATTGATTGAAATACAATCTGTAGTTTACTAATGTGTTTCTGTCATTATTTTAAGATGCACCCAATTTTATTGATATATTAATAAATAATTTAATATGATCTTTTGTTTTAATGGAATATGATTATAATTTATAAAAGCAGTAAGCAATCTAGAGCTAACTTGTAATTCAGTTAATCATGCCAGTCTTTTGTTGTAGCTTTTCTTGGAATTGCAGCATTTCTTATACTTTTAAGATTGTTGCACCTAAACTTCTTAAAATAAATATACAAAACTATTTAGGGAAGTGCATCTATATGAGATCTAATTGTAGCATTCTTTTCTACACTAAAAAGTGAATATGTAACATTGTTATGGAAGTCAATTATGTAACAAATGTAATAAGAAAAAAGAGTGTCTTTCCTGTGTTTACATGGACATGTGTTGATTTCTTATTATATTTAAATAGGCTCAGATACAAAGAATAAACATTAGAAAGGAAAATGTAGGCATTTCAGTAAAGATTTTGATATTATATAAATAAAATGAAAATTGATGATATATGTATTGTCTGGAACACTTATGGAAGTGCAACATTCTTTACATATTAAATGTTTAAACTACATGTACAAACTAAATGCATAAACTATAAATCTTTTCAAAGGTTATACTAATTCCTGTATGTAGTTTGAATCTATTTTCCTTTTGTCGGAAAGAGTTTAATATCTAAAGTTATCAAGCAAATTTTTTCTAAAATAAATAAAGGTATTAAGAAATAAAAATAGCATCAATATATACTGACTGTGTCAGGTCATAATGCTTACTTTGCACATTCCATTTGTAAATGTTTAATTAGCTGTAAACAAAGAAAGCACAACACTTTTTTAAAAATTTCCAAGATAAAGTGAAAAAGGAAGAGAATTTATTACAAGTAATTCTAAGCTTGCAAGAACCACATCATTATGTTCATTTTCAAACTTTTATTGTAACTAAACTGTTTAAATACAGAAACCTTCATATATTTAAAAAGATTATCATCACATTACCAGAATGTGTAATCTTAGCATCACAGAAAAAAATGCAGTATTGCTTTGACGATAAAATAAAATACTTCACATATGTTTACATTAGCAATTTTTTAATTGCATTTGATAATTGGGTTCATGCAAATTAAAAATGACCATTGAAGGGGCATTTTTAATTTAAGATATAAACAAGAGAAGATACAATTTTCAAGTTGTTTATATTGTAGTACAAAAAGAAAAGTACATAGTTAATTTTCCAGGATATTTTTAATCATGTCTATTTGTTCACATTCAATTTTGAATGTGTTTTCTATCATTAAGAGAAATGAAAGAATAAGAAGAGGTGGGAGAAAAAAAGAGGCAGCAATAAAGTATGCCACATTGTGAACATTAAGGAAAAATATTTGTGTATGTTGAATGTCTTGTATTTAAAATTGGCCTTCCTGAAGAACTCTCTTTATTAGTAAGCACACACTAGTATGTTATCAAACATGTCAAATAAATTAAAACCTGTTAGCATATATTCACACAAATATACAGATATGTTACATATCATAGCGCATACACACACACACAGACACACACACACACACACACACACACACACACACACACACACCATGCACACACACACACACACACACACACACACACACACACACACACACACACAAACACACACCTATTCATTTGATTTATTTGATTTTGAATGTTGGTTGTAAGTCGATATTAGTTGTTAGTCAGAAATGCATTAACACAAAGGAATGATACCAAAAATTGTCTTGCTGCTATGCTGAAATCTTTTTTTTTTGAAACTAGTACTTGAATGTATGGTATTTCTTTTCACTTTCTTGCTTGCAAATTAAACAGATTTCAAATTGCTGAAATGAACACATACATTATACACTGTTTGAAAAAGCTGTATATACAGACATATATGATTGCTTTCAAATATGTATCTAAATTTAATTCTCATACCTAATATCAATCCTTAGGATATTTTCTAAAGTTTGCAAGCCAAAGGCTTGGTCAGCATGATTATAGCAGTGATAATGATACAACCAGCTGTAGTTCAATATTGTTAAATAATTAGTCAGAAATGTCAAAGATTGTTTGCCTTTAAATTCAATGCATATTTATGCACATAATTGCTGATGGTCAAATAAAGGATGTAATTTATTGTTATATTTGATTTGTCCATGATAAAACAAATTTTTATTTTGTTTGGAGTTTTTTGCTGTTATTCCTTTGTTATTTTTTTTAATTGTACAACTTAAATCACATTATTTAGTATAATTTATTAATTTTGATTCAATATTTATACTTAAAAATGTGCATGTCTCTTATTAATTGAAATGTTTTTTCATTATTATGAAGTTAATAACTGCTCAATATAGAACCATCAAAATTTATCTAAATTATCTTTTATAATGAAATGCCATTGTTGTGTTGCCAAACAGAAGTGCATAATAACAACCAGACTCTTCAACAAACATCTGTTCCACAACTCACTTTATCCAAGGGTTCATCCAGTGGTAATGCCTCAAAAATACCAACTGTCAGATCTGCTGTGGCTGCCATTTTGTCTGTGCCAAAACCACTGTCTGACAGGACGAAAAAAGAGCATAATCTTCAAGTACCTCAAATACAAGTCCAACGAAAAAATTACTCAAAAATTCCTTTTCTAGTTTCCATACCTACACTCCATCCTCCGAAAGCACTATCAGAAACATTCCACACTCTTGCCACCAGCAACTCAACAATTTTGCCTGGAAGTGCAGCAAAAGAAAATAAAGTAACATTGAAGATGCCTATGCATTCATTCATGCCAAAAGTACCATTGGTAACCTCTGATAAAGACATGGCTTCACATAAATCAAACAAAATGTCTATATTGGAACCAGTTGCATCTTCAGCATCATCTTGTCTACTCACTGCCACTTTGATAACAACTCCACTTCCCACCAACAGCACAGGTAAGAAAACTGAAACTTGGAATATTTACCTGTTGAAAAGTTCACTAAAGAAAAAGGTTTTCATTTTATTTCCTGCATTTTGTTTCTTAGCCAGAAAGGTACAGAGACTCGGTATCTAGACAGTCAGTCTGATAGGCAATAGGAGATATATATGTCAGATAGGTAAACATTATATTACATGTACATCATTTGTCTTCACTGAGACTCAGTACCTAGACAGTCAGTCTGATAGGCAGTAGGGATGAACTTATGGCATTTTATTGTATAATAACATAGGAAACATTTGACCATTGCTCGAAGAGTTAAAAAGTTTCAATCTTTGATTGTGTTAGTCTCAGTTTGCTAACACTTTTTGTATTTTCATTCCTAAAGTGTTATAACCCACCAAATTTCCATTTAAAAATAATTCTACAGCCTTTATGTATAAAGGCCTGTCATGTATAAAGATGTTTTTCTTTATAGCCTCTCTGAAAAAGCACAGTCTGTCTATTAATTTGATCTAAGGTGACCACATACATTTCTTTTCAAACTATATAGTAAGCAGTGTACACATCTAGCCTCACAAGCTATTTTTAGTTTGTCTGGTGATGCCACTCACTGACCAGGCACAAAGTCAAAGACAATCTTTATTAATAGGATTTATTAATAGAACAGCCCATTATATCACTATTGCAGTATTTGTGCCTAACACCAGTTTAATGTTAGCACAGAAAGGGCTGTTTTGCTAACTCTAGAAGACAGGTTGCTCCTCCACTGACAAAAATTGTGTTGGTATAGTAAGTGAGGAACAAAGAAAATTGTGTTGGTATAGTAAATGAGGAGTAAAGAGAGAAATGCAATGTAAATGTAACATAAAAAATTCAAAATACTCTAGTGAATATTCTTTAGGGATTTTTTCTGCTTCTTGAGTGAGCGTTAAAGAATATGGATTTTTACCTCTCGTAGACTTTAATGTAGAAGTGGGTTTTTTTAACCATACAATCAAACCAATCAGATTGTAGGAAATCTCCTTCCCCCTTACCCCATTAGTTATCAGTATTCTGATTTAGTTGCTACTCTTCTGCATGCAGGATTAAAGAATTCAAGGAAATGTATGGCATCTGTCTGTATCTATGCAGTTCTTAGTCTAAAGTTGATTGTTGAATGAAGGTTTAGTGTGCCTTTTACTTATGTCTACAGAGTTGTAGTTTTTAAGCTGATTACCACTTTTTCCTAGATCCTTATTGAAATTCCAGCACACCTGGTAAATTTAGATCAGAAAGTCATAGGTGCCAAAAAACCACACTGAAATATTCATAAGCTTTGGAAACTAAGCCTTACAAGCTCTTTAGTCATAGATTGAAATGAAAGGCCCAGATGAAAAAAAAATAACAATGCCATTACCATTTCTTCTGACAGTTCCTGGAGAAATTTTCAAGCCATGGTTAACTTGCTCGATGGTTTTTATTTTGATTAAAAAAAAAGATGTTGAATCTTATCAAGTACTTTCTGCACAATGAAATAAAGTAGTGTTGTGTAGCATTTGATTTATCATCTGAATTTAATCATCATATGCTAACACAAATAATATTTACTTATTGTTTAAAAAATATTTTGGGGTCGCACAGATATAATTAATTCTTAATTAATTTAGAATTAGATAACCCAGATGATGTCATATGTCTGATGTAGATATAATATAAGAACAGAGTGACTTGATTGATTACCTGAAAATTTATTAAGTTTAAGTGAGATTTTATGAATGGACTGGTTATTTTTGTCCTTAATAATTAATATTAAGATTTGATTTAATTTGCTCATAAAAGATTGCGAGCATAGTCAGTGTTGATAAAGATAAGAATGCTTTTTCTTTCAGAATATTATTTTGTTTGGTTTGGTCATTTTTTTTTATCTGAGTCTTTTGTTTAAAATTTTAAAATGTATTTGCTTATAAAGACCACTTTTCCCTGCATGTTTTAGTAAGCCAAGTGCCAAGGGTACTTAAGACTCCCACAAGACAAAATATGGCAGTCTACAGGCAGAATGAAAGACAACACTTTACTTCATCTGCTCATTCTCCTGTTCGGGCTGCATCAGATGCAGGTGATGCCTCTACACACACTACAGGTAAATCACCTTTCTTCTCAAATAGTGCAGTTAATGAATTTTGGTTAAACATATTATTTATGCAGACTATTATACACTTTGCAAAGTTTTCTTGAACTTTTACCTGTTTTGAGATGTGTTTGATATCCATGGGTCATCAAGCATTTTTTTGTGTGTGATTGTCTCTTGTGAGTAGAAAATAAAAATTAACTTAAAACAAATACATATTGAACAAAAATGCACTCTTTATAAAAGACTGATCCTAATTTTATTGATCTCTACTGGTATTTCATGTCAGACTTAAACTTAAAGGGAAGATAGTAATTTATTCAAGCATTTACATCCTTGATGTCTAAACAGTTAGACTTTGTTTGATATAGATTTCATGCCCACTTTCAACTCCAACAGATGGATGCAAATATCTATATGGAGCATTGATAAAGTGAGTGTAAATAGTGATGTTAAGTATTGGAATAGAGTGAGTGCAGCTAGTAATGTGAGCATTGGAGTAGAGTGCAGTTACTGTGATGTTAAGTATTGGAATAGTGCGAGTGCAGCTAGTGAAGTTGAGTATTTTTTTAATAGAGTGAGTGCAGCTAGTGATGTTAAGCATTGGAATAGAGTGAGTGCAGCTAGTAATGTTGAGCATTGGAGTAGAGTTAAGTGCTAAGAGTTAAGCTAATTATGCTAGGATTACTGTAGAGTGCTTGCCGCTAGTGATTCTTGGCCTTGGAGTAGAGTGTGCTGCTAGTGATGCTAGGCATTCGATGTAGAGTACATGCTGCTAATGAGGCTAAGTATTAGAGCGCATGCTGCTAGTAAATCTAGGTATTGGAGTAGAGTGTGTGCCACTAGTGATTCTAGGCCTTTGAATAGAGTGCATGCCACCAGTGATGTTAATTATTGGAGTAGGGTGCATGTCACTAGTGATTCTCTTACAAAAGTACATGTTATTTCACTCTTGTAACCAGTACAAAATAAGTGAGATGGCTGGGAATCAAAATACTCTTTCCATTGGCCACAATCCATGTAAATGTCTTTTAGTCATGATCCCAGAAAGGTCATCATCGAAAAGAAAAGGGAAAAATGCATTTGACCTTGGCTTAGAGATGGACAAAAGAATGCAGAAATGGTCAGAGCCAGCCACTACATTAAAATAGCATGGAGCAAACTGACACTATATACAAAGTGCACAGCCCGGGGTAGCAACTGTCAGAAGCATACCTAAGTGAAAACAGATCCTAAAAAGGGACTACTCTTATGGGGATGGGGGTGTCAAGCTGTCAGGAAGTCTTTAATCTTTTGTCTTCCCTGGGAGTTTACACAGGTCCTTTGGCTAGGCTCAAATGTTAATGAATGATACTCATTTAGTAAATCTGGTTATATGATGGGAGAAAAATATTCTTATACACCACCATCTGATCATGACTTAACATTTTGTAATGATGTTAATATGAAAGATTTCCCAGACTATGTGTGAACACCAAGACAAGTACTGAAAAACAAGTAATCTTTATTTTATTATATTAAATTATACAATGTTTCTTCACCAGGTCACTTGGCCAGTAAAGGAGAGCAGAAAGATTTGCTTGAAGATGAAGAAATGGACACTGAAAGCAGAGGTACTGTAAAATGAAATGCTTTTAAACATTTTTAAATAAAATGATTGCAGAAAAATATTTGAATAGTTTTATTTTAGCAAATGAACAGTATTGTTGCTATGTCACAATTCTGAGTTTTAATATGTTTGTTGTAATTTTCAGATTCCCAAAGTTCCTGTACATCAGAACTATCTATATCTAATTCACATCTGCAACCATTAAGTCCTTTTGATCTTGAGAAACATCGTGAAAAGTTAATGGAGTTGAAGAGGTCACCTACATATCTCAACTTTTCACAAAGACCCATGTTCATTACTGAACAGAAAGTAAGATTCTTTTTTCTGACATCAGTACATGTATAGAAAACATTTTATTAATAAAAAGGTAATATCATTTGCAAGTTATTTTTACTCATTAGTTTTTAAACAAACTAATAACAAAATATTGTAAGAAACTGTTGTTAAGTGTAAGATCCAACAAAATATATTTATTTATTGTTTTAAACTTTGATTTTGCAAATTAGAAAGCAGCAACAACAGCCGTCAATGCAAAATCCAAGAATGCACAAAGTCCTTTGCTTAAACTTGGGAATACTTCAGCAACAAGTGGTCCAGGTACAATGCGATTTTATTTGTTTTAAGTTTAAACAAATTTTAGGAATTAGCTTGAAAAATATGAAAAGGCTATTTTTACTGATAATTTGTAAATAAATATTTAAATTCCCTCATTTATTTTAATGAGGGAAAATTACAAAATTTTGAAACTTACAAAAATAAATGATCTTTTGTTGGCCGCTTTCTTTTGTACTTAATTTCTTTCTAAATGTTTATTTACAGTCAATTTTAGATGTTACTGGCTTTTAAGTAAGGCATTTCACTTTTAACTCAAATGCAGATATATGTTTTTTTCCTCATAAAATCATTTACTGTGGTAGACATGCGAAGTATCTGTGTAAGTGTAAAGAATACTCTACACTCCATTGATGTATGGTGGCAAGATATGCTGACTACACAGTAATTTCTGGTACAAGGAAGTTACTGGAATTGCTACAATTGTTGTTCTGCTTGAGGGAGCTGGTACGGCAAAGTAGCACACTGGTAACCTCAAGAGAATAGCACCAAATTAGTGTTCTACAACATGAGGAGGGAATCATATGGAATTGACAGTCATAACTGAAAAATAAAAATAAAACTGTGGCTTTGTTACAAAAAAAGCACGTGAAAGACTGGAGACAGTGCCCATATCAGGTTATGTACAAACTATTATTGCTTCTCCCTAATAACTCCATTTCTGTTTACAGATAAGAACTATTCTGATTTGTCACTAAATTGTTGAATAGTGTTTTAGGATATAAGACTGTATAGATATTAAAATTATTTTTATATTTTTATTATTAGTGGTTTCATGGAAATATTGATGTCAAGTAATCTTTTTTCATTATATTTGTTATATGTATATTTGATTATTGATTTAATAAATTTTTTGACTTTCTTACACATATTGATAAATTATGTTGGAGAAAAAAGTGGGTGGATGGGGGCTCACTAAATATAGATTAAAAACGGATTTGTCTTCTCCTTTAGTAAGAGGTTTTCCACTTACAGAAATATTGTATGATGGTAAATGTTGTCTTTAATGTCATGGAAGAGAGAAAACCTTTACAGTATCTGCATATTCACCAAGTGAGAGAGACAAGTGGTGTCTACTGGAGAATTATTAATAAAATAAATTAAGATTCTCATCACTTGTAATTAGTTATGGACAATAATTAATTAATAATAATCGTAACCATTAACTAGGTGGCATTGGTGTCACAAATAGTGTTACCCTTTCATCACCTGGAATAATTAATCTTCTTCCACTCACACTCTTTCATCAAATTAGTGCTAGGAGTATGATAAATTATAAACAGCCCTGTCTCTTTTCGTTTTTGATTATATTTGGGACTTATGTGCTTACATAAGGGCAATTGTTTGTCATTGTCATTGTTGAACATCTTCCAAGTGGTACTGACTGTTATCAAAGAGGTAGCTAGGCAGGTTTTACCCAACATACAATTGACTATCATTTACAGAAGATACATCTTTTCACTCTTGCAGCCTGTGCAAACTATGGAAAAGGGGTGGGAATCAAAATATTTTTTAATCAAATCAGACAGACAAATGTAGTTGGCCATAATGCTGTAAAGTCAAACAAGAACAAAAGCAGTTCAAGTGTCTGTTATCTCCACAAAGTAAGGAAATTGCCCCAAAGTCTAAAGGTAGTCCGAAAGGACAAGAATATATACAGAACAGTGCCTAAAGTAATTGTGGGAGAAGGCCAACACCTGGAAAAAAATGAAAATAATAACTCAATTCAACAAGATGTCTGAATATGTGAGCGAAAAATGTTACTTAAGGATATTGCTTTGTTATATAAGTAGATGAAACTTTGTCTAACTTCAGAATCCTAATGGTAATCCTTGGTATGGATAAGGATCATGGATAATTTTGTATTGTCTGGTTGTATGATGGATACATCCATAATCCTTGATAATATGTACCTGACTTTGCCCGTTGATTATAGTTTCAAATAAACCATCATTACTCATGCATGTATTAGTGTGGTACCAAGACCTGATATATTATATATTAAACACACACACACACACTTACTCAATAAAAGCATTTACAGTATGGATGGTTGTCCTGGTCTATAGGTTTATGTACTTTTAAAAATATATATTATATATATATGGGTTGTGTGCATGCATGCACCTGCTCTTTGACAATCAGAATTTTATGAAGTATAAATTATATAGATTTGACTGTTTTAATCTTGAACTGCCTGTTGTGTGTATTTATTATTGAACATCTCTAGATTTGCTGGCATCCCAGTTTGTCAACATTCCAAGTTTTCAGACAGGGAGTCAACAGAGTCCTTCATCCTCTAAAAATGAAGAGCGAGGGGGATCTTTCTTTAGCTTTGAGTCTATGGATGCCAGTGAAAATGCACCAGGGCTTACTTTACTATCTCTGTTTGACCAGTCCAGTCTTGCAGTAGAAGAATCTGCTTTTTCTTTCAACTTTGGGGGTAAGAGTACTGCAGAGAGTGAAGTGGACTCTGGATTTCCTTTTAATTTTGGGGGTGGATGTAATAGCTCTAAGAACAGTCAGGCTGGTTCTTTGTTCAGCTTCTTTTGACATAACATTTCTTTGCTGATGTAAGATTTTTTCTCGCCTCCCCACACTATTTGTAAAACCTCACAAATGCAACATGTATATTTCATAGTCCATATGTTGTAAAACTTTGGCACATGTATTTCATAATTCACATGTTCTAAAACTTTAGCATGGTATAAATTTCTGAGGTGTAAAACCAGTATATATAATGATACATTTGTTATGATGCAGTACCATAAATCACGTGATACACATTTGTAAGGTGTAATATCCGTGTGTGATACAAATTTGTATGGTGTAATTTCAAATTTGTATTTGTAAAAATGGAGTTAATGCAAACAGAAATTTGTTTTTGTTTTAATTACTATCAAATTAAGTTTTTTTAAGTATGATAAAAGATCTGCAATGCATATCGTTTATGAGCATAACAGTTTTGCATTAATTAAAAACATGAACCTTCTGCTTGTTATTTTAAAACAAACAGTACATTTGCACTGAAGATGAAATTTATTATCTAATTTTTACTTCAAATTGGAAACAAAATTTGATCAGTCTGTTGGAAATTATAAATTCTTTTATATATATGAGTGTAATTTAATTGCTTAAAATCCCACACTTATTTGTTCATTAATTCTTATAATCAAGTTAGTTGTAGATTTGTTTAATTATCTGATTTGATACTTTGAACAAAGAATTACTCTCCCCCCCACCCAATAAATGGTTTGTTGATAGTTACATCAATTTAACTTTCATTTATAAATCTATATTCAGTTGACACCCTCCTTCCCTTTTTTTTTTATGTTAGCTGGACTATTTATGTAAACTCGTTAATGAACTAAACCCTACAAATGACTTATTTCAGTTTATAAGTATCTTTAAAGTATGTTGTTGAGAATTTAAACTTATGCATAAGAATGTATTCTGTATGCATGTTTGTGCATTGTGTGCATTTTATTATTATATTCTTTTGAAGCTTTACTAAAAAAAAATGTTTACTAGTATTAATTTGACTTATGTACAAAACTGGTGGTATTTTAGATACATCTTACAGTTCTGTCTACTTTCCAACCAAAATATAAATTTGTTTGCTCAGTGAAAGTGTAAATGAACACTTGTAGGCATCCATTCATTGTAGCAGTTCACTTTAAAATGTTAATCATAAATTTAGATCCCCCCTTCCATTATATAATGGGTTTCAAATTTAACAGAATTTAAATTGCACTTCACACATTTAATTTTCATTTAACTGTAATTGTGTTGTACATCATCCATAAATACCTCCTTATATCTCATAAGAGATTAGTTTTTAAATATGAGAACACTTTGTGTGTCAAGTGCAATTTGGGTTGTCATTTTATTATGATTATAGCATGATTGCCATTGGATTAGAGGTTAGGAACTATTAATTAATTAATTAATTTTTTCTAACGATAACAGTTTAACTTTACATAATTAATTATATATTAGTATTTAGCACCAAACCTCTAATTTGGGATGCTTGAGATTCAAGCTGTTCCAGATTTGTGAATTGTCAGTTCCTTGGTCTAGTGCAGAATGCTATGCTATTATGGAGTGAACCCATGACCAAATATATCGTTAATTTCGGCTGTACTTTCACTAAGATGGAAAATTTAGTTGTCATTATTCAGATGTTTTGAAATATAATGGTTATAGGACTTCTGTTTGGAGACTGCATGAAGCTGTGATCTTTGAAATATTTCTTATTGTGAAGGGTGCTTTTGAATGACTTGCAGCAGATTTATGGTAAAAGGAGGGAAATATTATCATGGTTTCTTTGTAATTGTAAGCAAAAACTAAATCCAATATCTTCATTCACTGTTCACATATTGTACACAGAGTTCAAACTTTTGCTTTTCTTTACTAGTTTATGAATAAAGGTTTCCTGTTAAGAGTTATTTGTCTTTTTTTTTTTTTAAACTTTTGATAAGACTAATAAGAGGTTTGAAATGTAACTCTTATTTTTAACTCAGAATTCCATTGTCACTTATTTTAGATGTATGCTTAAATTATTAATTATTAACTACAAATGATTGGGTTTTTTTTATACTTATCAGTGGTGTTTCTTGTTTGTCAAATTATTAGAAATGAAATGAAAGCTATATTTTAAATTATAAATTTTTCTTTCATTGAAGAACAGAACAACATGATATTACTAAAGTTTGTCAGTAAATATTTATTGTTCTCTTGTTAAATGTCAGCATTTTGAAAGCTTTACAAATCCAATAATAGAAGTAAAACTTACAAGTCACAAACTGGTTGCTTCCCAAATTGTAAAGACAATCTAAGCCTTCATTAAACAAATAATGTAAATCTAATGTATTTGAAACAAGCAGCATGTGAAAGACCAGAAATTATAAGAGAGTTATGACAAAGACACTATGCAGGACTTCACATTTTATAGTGCCAAAGCATACCTAAATTACAGTGAAAATTCTTCAAAGATAGGTTGTTAAACTTTAAATAACAAAAAAGTACCTTTACATGTAGACAAATAAATGGGTTAGAGATTCAGTTCTGGAATGCTATATTTTGGCAACATTTCCTTATATATTTGAGATTACATTCTTTTTTCCTATTGCAGTCTAGAGCAGCAATAATTTAAATGTTAAATTTAAAATTTCTTGACTCAATAATTTACTCATAGAACAAATAATTAATAGATATTAAAAGAAATAAACAAATTTAAGACAATAGCATTCTAGTTGATAGTATCTGTACTGCCCAGCAATTACTTCACTTTTTACTTTAATAATTAGGTCTGTCTTGCTCCCAAATGTTGGGGTCAAGGCAGTAACAATTTATTTTAAAATATAAACAGACATAAGCACTTACTGAAATAGCAACAAATTTACAAAAACTATTTACCCCTAATCAAGCAAAACACTTGCCTAGTTGTTAATTAATTGTAAGCAAACTTGAGTGAAAATACCTCAGTTTATTGTTTAAGAAATGAATAAAGGTGGTCAATTTATCACAGCATCTTAAAAAAAAATATATATAAAATTTGCTCTTCATTCTTCCCTTTTTTAGCAGAAGGGAAATTTGTCATAAATAAAAAAAAAAAAACCTGTGAAATATTGCAGGTCCCCTCCTGCAATGCTTTTAATTACTTTCCTTTGCTAGACAAACGAAAATTGAAGTATCTACTATCACTTAGTTCTATCATCACAGAATCTAAATTTATTTAATTTCTTTCTTTTTATTGTTTATGGTTCTTCAGACAAATTTTATGTGCAGATGCTTGATTTGATATTATTAATAAAGAATCATTTAGAGCCTAGTCAGTATGTACAAGTATTTTTTATATTGTGAATAAGTCTGTCATTGAGATGAATAAATGTATTTACAAAATAAAAGAATTGACAAAAAATGTTTTAGTTTTTGACAGAATTAGTTAAAAGGTGAATGAAAATTTACAGCATATAAACATAAAAAATGCATAAAATACCAAATTATATGTATTATTTTTAATAAAATGAAAAATAAAAAAAAAGGAATATATTGTATTTAGTATTAAGTTTGAGACAACAGTCATATCAACTAAATTTAAAACAACAAACGTGAACAAAAATAAAAATATTTCCAGCATCTAAAGAGTTATATACAAACTTAAACAAATATACAACAAACTACTTGTATTAACTCTGTGGTAATAAATAGTGTCTAGAAACAAACAAATGCATAAGCAATCATTTTCTTTGACATTTGAAAGCAAACGTTAGCTGAAAATGTCAAACTGTATCTGTACACTTCACATAAATCTAAAACTTAGGGATTTTAATCAATGACGCATGATGAATAAATTACATAATTATAACTCAATAACAATGAAGTGAATTAATTCTCTTAAGAAAGAAAAAATATTTACAACACCAATGTTTTATTATATATATACACACACAAGACAGTTATTTAAAGTGAGTATTATTTCATACATTTTTTTAATGAATGTTGTGCATGACTAAACAATTTTTAAATTCACTGAAAAACTAGCAAATGTAAATACACAGATTCTGACAAGACTAGAAAAAAGCAATAAAAGACATTTTCTGACAAAACATTCATTTACAATTTTGACTAAGGCATCTTTTATTTATAGATTCATGCTTTTAAATATACTAATTTAATAAGGATACTATGCTTGAATACTGGAAATGCACCCAGAAGTAATTGGCATGCCCCTGTGACTTAGCATGGATTATAGACTAATTGCAAATTATAATTTACATATTTTTTAAAGTTTAAATAAATAAGATGTGGATAAATTGTAATGGCTTTCATTTGTTTCTGGACCATGACAAGTTTTCTTGACAGAGTTCATGATAATCTAGAGTGAACTATGCTATTTTAAATTCACATTTAAAAAATACTCCTAATTATAGTCTATCCATATCTAGAGTAAACTGACAAAGATTAAACTTCTGATTTATGCAGAATGAATGTCTAAATAACAACCTCCATTTCTGATCATCTCTGCTGCCATGTGCATCAGCTATTCTATTGGAAAGAACTCATACTGGTGCAAAATAAATATTTTTGAACAACTCAGTTTCCAAACAATGTTCTGTGAAAATTTTATATCTCAGATTATTTTTAACTAACCTGTGCCTGCAGCTCCACTCGCATTTTTTCAGAATGTTTTGCTTAAAGTTTACTATTTTACAGTATGTTGAAAGAAAGGAATGGACGAAGTAATTGACTGACAATTAGGAAAAAGAGAGAATGTGATAGTAGGAGAGAGAATTATGGAAAATGTAGTTTGATCTCTTTCAGGTAGGTATTGCAAATATAAGAGCCAGAACAATGTACTGCAACCTATGAAATTCCAAAATACAATATTCACTACAGCCTAAAATCTTAATACCTTGAGAATACACAATCTGAGTAAGACACCAATCGCCTGCTATTAACAGAGGCCATGGTGATGTATTAGCCAAGGCCTGCATGCATGTGCTTTACTTTTAATGGAAAATTTAGGGCTACTGGTGAGTTCCCTTATGAGATAACATGATGTTATATTCCTATCTTGATTCTAGGGTACTAAGGTATCCAATAGAAAAATATCTGAATCAATAAAATATCAAAATCAGTCTAGTACTTTTTTATTTAAGCCCACACAAATCCACAACCATAACATTTTTATTATATGTATATGTGTTTGTTTTAAAAAAAAAACATATTCATAAAGGTATCTTTATTTTTGTGAAATATATGTACTCTTAATTCACATAATTCAAATTGTGTCACTAAATTTTTTCATACAATATTCAAGAGCAATTCATATAACAATTTAGATAGTTTGTCAACAAGTGATAAATAAAAATTCACTGTACCAAATGGTCAGTTCATGATTGTAATTACTGAAATGCAATTTCCTTAATTTCCTTAATTAGTATATAAAAAAAAGTTACAAGGTTTACACAAGTCAGCTGAGAAGGAATACAACCTAGTAACCAACCTATGATTCTTGTGATAAAATCACTGACCTACAAACAATTTCAAGTGCTTTTCTTTTAATTTATTATTAATCTTTTTTAAAAAGCATAAAACTGGTTTGATGCTAATATAGCTAGTATATGCTAGTACAGCTTATTGGGCATAAAATAAATAAATAAAAATAAACTTTGATTCTGTTAAGACTACTACAACCTTTCCATCAAATCCAGATTTGTTGACATGATTGGTATGTTTTAAACATGTGCAATGTACATGTATTAGAGAAAAAGCCATATTAACATAAACAAAGTTAATTAAGCTGGACATAAGAAATAAACAGGAAACAGTAAAGAGAATCATAAATACCAATCAGTAAAGAATTACGCAGACAAAGTGGCACAAGTACAAATATTCTGGAATCTAAGAAAAAAGCAAAGTATACAAGTCAATAAAAAAAAAAAATTTTAAACTTAAAATCACACTCCTGTAAGCAAAGTCTCATAAACTTTGTATTATAATTTTAATTTAATCTATGAAGTGCTGAGTGGTAATATTATAAAAACCCCAGGCCCATGCAATAATATACAAATCCACTTAATTTCAACATAGTTAATTACAATTTCTATTAAATTCAAACTAAATAAAAAAAAATCCCAACTTGTTTTCTGTGTATTATTAATAAAAATAATATGGTTAATCTGGATATCAAAAGTGAAAACTATGGCAGATCTGTGCACCCTACTATGGCCACCTATGTAAAACTACTTTGTATAGATTAAATATACAAGCAAAAGAGCAGGAGCTACAAAAAATCAATCAGGGAAATGTACCCTTCATTTTTTCATGGTAATGTACATTGTCATAGCTCAAAACATAGTATTTGTCAAATCTGTTGATGTAATAACATAGGCTAGCATGCTCTATGCTTGTCTTTTGTCGATCTCAAGAAATGAACGTTTGACTCCCCACCAACTCCCTGGTGTTTTGTTGTAAATTTTAACTCACAATCTCCGGTTAATCTGGATTTTGTCTCATTCACTAGACACAGAAGTAGTATATATTCTTGTAAAAACATAGAACAAGTTATATAAGTGTATTCATTTTAATGCTCTATATATTAACAAGTACTTGGCATTTGACTTGGAATAAGACTGTTTAAACTTAAACTCTTCAGTGATTATTGTTTTCAATAGAAAGAACATTATTTGGTACATTGTCATGCTGGATCAGGTCATAAAAAATGCTACATATAAATAATTGTCAAAGTATTAAAGAGTTTTGTGTCATGAATCTTATAGATGAAGAACACCCACTCCTCTCCAGCGAAAAAAAAAAAAAAAAAAAGATTATGCAGGACTGGAGTACAAATTATCTTAATTAAATCCCCAACCTTGTTATTAGAGTATTAATCACCAATATGGCATAGCAAATTATCTTAATTAAATCCCCAACCCTGTTATTAGGGTGCCAATCAACAATATGGCATAGCAACGTCTTGATTAAATCCCCAACCTTGTTATTAGGGTGCTAATCAGCAATATGACATAGCAACATATCTTGATTAAATACTCAGCCTTGTTATTAGGGTGCTAATAGGTAACAATGTAAAATAATCACACAATGGAAAGTATTTTTACTTTTCAGTGTTGTGATACAAGAACATGAACCGTTACCTTGTTGGATGTCATGTGGCAACAAAACCTTATTAAAAAATACAGTTCTTTTCTGATGATCCTGTGTGATAATATGGCTACATGCCTTTGTTGTCACTTGCTGAAATCAAGAGTAATCCAGCTACATATGTATAATGTTAAGTACACACACACTGAGGTGTTTATTCATACACATTACAAGTTTAGAGGGACATTTGTATCATATTTATTCAATATGTGAAATTATGTATAAGTAATTCAAATGTTTCAGAATCATTCAATATTAAATCACCATACATACCAGTTTTTCTTTCATTTATTTTCTTACTTGAACAATATTTCCAATTATGATATATACTGTATGGCTAGGACTATGGAAACTTAAGTTTTGCAAATGTTCCTAAAATTTCCACCTTATGTAGAAAAGTGTCCAACAATATGTAGAGCCAGAATTGTACTGCTGCTACAGTGTGAGTCCTTTTGTCATTTCAGTTGCTGCAACCGTTCAACATATAAAGTCCACTACTGTGATTTAATTTAGATATTATTTGTGATCTGAATGGAAAGTTCAACATATTTGAATTGATATTTTAGTAGCAGATAATGGAGGATTGCAAAAAAGTATTTGTTTCATACATACACATATCTATGTCCATTTAAAAAAAAACAACAACATGCATTTGGTTACATTTAATTTCCTCTTAATTCAGAATTTATGAAGTGCACTTTATTTAAACCAATGCATTTACTAATTTAATTTTGCAAAACTAAAACTTAAATTGGAAATTTCTTGCAGTAGTAAACAGAACTATTCCATTAGTTAACTGTTGACACAAATTCAGTATAAACTTTCCCCAATTATTCATTCACAACTTTCATCATTTCAATGCACCTTCACCGGTAAAACTTCTTTGCTCTGCGTTTTTATGGCTTGTTTAGTACACACAGTTTATGTTTACTGACTGATTGACTAGCCCCATAGATATAATGAGGGCAATGAAAGAGAAGATAATACAAAAACCCTTATCCTTGGAGAGCACTAAATAAAACTTACCTTGGATGTGCCCTTGTTTGCTAGGGATAACCAGCACTACACTATGTTTGTCTGCTAAGTATGCAGGAAAAACTTATTTTATTAAAATTCCTATTTCTGTGACATCTTGTATTGTTTGTACCCAGATAGAAAATCAGAAAAAACTTTGCAGCAGGGACCAGGCTGACATTCTTACAACACATGACATTTGACAAAAGGAATACAGGTCTTGTGTTCTCGCCTACTGCATACCTTATACTAAATTATTTTGATCAACCTTTCTAGACAAATTTCTTTTTTTTAGTTTTAATTTTTGAAGAAAATAAACTTACTAATCTAGAATGTTTAAAAAATACAATAAACTGTTACCAAAGTTTTTAGACTGTTTAGGTTTCCTTTCATACATGATACTTGATAATTATACCTTTTCATTTTTTAAGTGCAGTAATGATAAAACTCACTTTTAGAATACTGCAGCAATTTCCCACATTGTCTATAACATATCAGTAACTTAACCTGAAACCAGAGGTGAAAATACTTCCGCTTGCAAATGTTTTACAAAATATCCTAACAAATATAAATAAAAGAATCTTAAAGTGTAAATTATTTCTAAAACATAAAGTTGATACAGAACACAAAATATTGTGAGCTATGAATGTGACCAGTTAAAAACCACTTTACAATTTGGGTGACTGCTTAATAAAGAAAAATAACCAATACTATTTAGGAAACACTTCAAAACATGATTTCTAAAATATACAAATAGGAAGTCAGAAACTACTGCGTACTAAACCAATCATAAATGATGCTGGTGAGGGCAGATCAAAGGAATAATAATTTCAATAGGATCCAGGCAAAATGGTTTTGACTAAAAATTAAAAAATGAAACTTTAATCATAGAAAATATACAAAAATCAACATGGTCTGAAAAAGAAGCTTGTCACTTATCAGCAAATACTTTGATAGAAAACATTCTTTGTATAAGAGCATTTCACTGAAACTGTACAGTCAGTAAATCACTGCAATGCAATGCCAACTCAAAAATGATTACAGTTGAACTGGTGTAAATCAAATGTGTGTGGAAATTTTGTGCCATTTATGCAAGTGAGTTAAGAAGGAACTTATGAGTGTATAGTACAATGACTAGTGATAGCAATTACAAATACAAATGAATTTCCATGCTTCAATCTGACCAAAAATTTCTGTTGTGGTATTAAAAAAATGTTCCCCCAGAATATGAATGTAGGATGTCTATCCATAATATACTTATATGAAAATGAAATGGATATACTGTGAATAATAATTTTAAACAAAACAAAGCACCACAATATATAATCCCAATGTCAATAATTGAAATAAACAGTTCTAAACTTCATTAAACTGTTTATCTCTTCTGATGCGTATATTATTATTTGTAAAGAAAGTATTATTCTGGTATAAAATAACAGAGCAGCTTTAAGGGGGGAAAAACAATATATGCTCAAACATTTAAAACTTTCAAGTATTCAAGCAACCACAAAAGTTAACCTATACCACCACCACCACCCCCTTTATTTTTCAAATGAAAAATTATTCCTAGACTTTCTGAAACCAATGTTATCTACTACATGGCAGTTCTCTCAGTTGTCTCTAGTGGATTTTGGTGAGCATATTATATACTGTATTTTAATCTTTTATAATGTAAGGTTCTTTGAATGTAACTGCAAGTTGATATGCTAAATAATTTGCTGGCAATTCTCTCACCTGTAATAGGCTGCCCATCTACTCACAAATACAGTGAAGTAGTGACTAGTTGATGTGCTGAGGTGTCTAAATGCAATAGTGTCTAATGCAGCAGTGTTAGTGTCTCGCAGAAGTGCAGAGTGTCTAGTGCAGTAGCGTCTAATGCAGTAGTGTTAGTGTCTCGCAGAAGTGCAGAGTGTCTAGTGCAGTAGTGTTAGTGTCTCGCAGAAGTGCAGAGTGTCTAGTGCAGTAGTGTTAGTATCTTGCAGAAGTGCAGAGTGTCTAGTGCAGTAGTGTCTATCTGAAGTGCAACAGTGTCTAATGCAGTAGTGTTAGTGTCTCGCAGAAGTGCAGAGTGTCTAGTGCAGTAGTGTCTAGCAGAAGTGCGGTAGTCTAATAAGTGCAATATTGTCTAGATAAAATGTAGCAGTGTCTAACTTAAGTGCAGTAGTGTCAGTCTGAATTGTGTTCATGTTAAAAGATGTGCAAAGCAATTAAAAAAAAAAAAGCAAACTGTAGATCAGTTCACAGGTTACACACTACCCAATAACTTAATGGTGAGACAAATACACCATCTGGAACAAATTTAGGACTAAGCTGCCTGACATGAGATATTTAGATGTAATCTATTAATATATAATTATAATTTATATAATATATAATTTCTAAAATATAATTTTAGAAACATGAAAATACCTCAAAATTGTAACATCGTGTGTATCTGATAAAATAAAAAGTCATCTGGCTACTCATGGACCAAAAGCATTTTGTTTATTTTTTACTTCATATTTCATCACACACACTTGTTAAAGTGTGAGTTTTAGACCAACTACTTAAAAAAGCCTACATTTCCAGACAAACACCGCATTAAACCAGTGACTAGGTGCAGGTCAATGGGAGCTAATGTGATGCCTCATGTTTGCAAATGTGACCAGCACTGACTTTTTCATACTGAAAATGTAGCACTTCATGGCAGTAGAAGTAAATACATTTCTAAATGTTTATTTTGCCAGTTACAAAAATAACTTTCCTTCAAATTATCAATGTATCAAGTTCTTAGAAGTTATATCTCTGTTTTAACAGCACTTTTAACAGTCACTCTTGTAGGAAAAACTCTTTTGTACAGCAAAGGTTTAGATACAATCTACACAAAATAATGAATGATTTTTTTTAAACAATATTTTTTAATACTGAAATAATAATGACTATAACTAATAAAGGGCACATTTATCTGGCATCAGTTTATACTTGCTAAAAGTTAAAGATTTAACACTTAGAAATACTGACTATTCTTTGGTCATATAACAACATTAATATTTCATATGCACATATTATATTCTAAATATTTTTAAAACCTATTTTTAACACAGTAAGTATTAATGTAGGGTACAACATAAATTCAAAATTTACAAATAAAAATCATAGGATGACATTTTAGCACAAGATTTCATTTTTGGATGTCTAAAACAAACTCAGGGACCAGGTACATTTCTGTTCAATCGATATAATGGACAGTTTGGTTACTTAATTTCCCTTCAAACTTCATCTTTTGAGAATACTCGCTGTAAATCAATTGTACAAAAGACAAGCTGCATGAGAAGAGAGTAACTGCTTCTGGCATGAGTGGAGCTTTAAAATTTTTACAACTGTTTCAAGCCAGTCTGACAGAGTAAAAAATCAATTTTATTACAACTTTAATCTTTATTGAAAGGCATTTCCTATTATTAAGGGTCCAAACTAATTACTATTAATGACTAAGAAAAAATGCTCATCAATATAAGAAAATAATCATTACTAATGACAAAGGAAAAAAAATTTACTGGTATAAGAAACTAATACTATTAGTGACAAAGGAAAAGTATTTATCAGTGTAAGAATAACCATTAGTGACAAAGGAAAAGTACTTATCAGTGTAAGAATAACCATTAGTGACAAAGGAAAGTACTTATCAGTGTATGAATAACCATTAGTGACAAAGGAAAAGTATTTATCAGTGTAAGAATAACTATTAGTGACAAAGGAAAAGTATTTATCAGTGTATGAATAACCATTAGTGACAACAGAAAAATTGCTCATCAAGAAAGACACTTCAAGTTAATAACTTCACTCTGATATATTTTTAAAGGATGCAAGACAAAAATATGTGTGTGTGGTATAGGGGAACAAGAAATATTTGACAGTTTATAATTATGTAATTTTTTTAAAGCTAATGTTAAGTATTTTTTCATTTTTTAAAGTCTATAATGAACCATTATAAGATTTTATTGGGATGGCTGTGTAGACATATCAAGACAGAAAAATCCTGTTAGTCCTGCACTTAAAATTCGGTTCGATCAAAAGAAATTTCTAGGCATAAAGAAGAAAGAAAGAAAAGTGAAATCACTGTTGTAAAAATAACCATCCTAATAAATCTTCAAAAAATGTAATAACAGAATATTAATTTAATTGTTAAAAAAATTTACAAGCAGACATTTCTGGTTCACCTTGTACAGTCTCATTTTAAGAGAAGCATTATGAAACAAGTTCCAGTGAGCCAGGACTTATTTAGCAATAATATTCAGAGAGAGAGAGGTGAAATGGAATGATGTGGACTTGAAAGCTCTATCACAAAATGGCCAAAATGAATCAGAATAAACAACGTGGACTTTCAAATACTGCCAAGATAGGACCAAAACATATACATAATATGCTGTCTTTAACAAGCAGTACTTGAACACATGAATTACAATAAATGGTTATTATTAAAATATTTCATCACAAGAAACTTAAATTCTAGATGAACATTGTATAATGTATTCTGCAATAAATGCAAATAATATCAAAGAGATATTTTTAATTTCTCCCACCTTCCCAAATATTAAATGATGCACTTTCAAAACCTACTCCTTTTAAGAAACTATAAATATAGTATGAATGCAACAGATCTACTAATGCACTAATAGAACATAACATGATCTCATAAATACATTGATGACCAAAGACACCATACCATCCTTACATTCAATGCTGAAGAGTTTTCAACTTGGACTTAAAAAGCTCAATATGTTAAAAACTTATTTACGAAACAACATCGAGCTTGAAACTTGAGCAGTATCTCTAGCATAAATAAAATTTGGCACTCGGTGAAAAAGTTGACTCGCATTCAACTATGTACTGCATGAGATCATTTCCTTTTCAGTTTTTCTGGGAAATTTGAAGCCATATTGGAAAAGTCTCGGAACACATCAGTGAAGGTATCATCACCTGAAAATGCCAAGAGATATTAATGTTTGGTTCTAAAATAACTTTTTCCTCCATTCTTAGCACATGAGCATACAACAAGATTATGAACAGATTATTTGTGCATACAAGCCAGAGCCAGTGGGGAGATAAGCAAAAGAGATCATTATTAGTGTCCCCTCTTTAGTACTGCTGAATGAGGTAAGGGATAAAAAGATGGAGGGACTGTGTGTAGGTTCATCTGGTTAGCATTTGGGAAAAACTTATTTTACACAAAAATTCATTTTTCCAAAATATCACACAATATTGAAAATAATGAATAGGAAATGGATGCTCCCTAAATGAAAAAAAATATATGTGCAAACTGTATTCAAGGAATAAAACTCACAAGCAAGAAGTGAGGTAGAGTGGGCAACTGCTAACCTATCTCATAGAAAGAGAAGACTGATAGAAGGGCCATAAGTAAAAAAAAAAAAAAACATCTCACAGATAGAGAATGGATAGAAGGGTTAAGAGGCCAAAGAAGACATTTATCTTGTGGAAACAGAAAATGTCTTTCAACCCATAGCCCCTACTACAATCTCCTTCAAGACCATAATGCTATAAAATGACAAGCTGAATGAAATAATTCTGATTTCAAGGGCACTAATAAATTTGGGCATAAATGTACAGTATATCATCAATGACAAAATCTGAATACCATGTCTAATGGCTTGCTTCAGCCATGATGACAAAGTCTGACTACCATGTCTAATGGCTTGCTTCAGCCATGATGATAAAGTCTGACCATGTATCTCTTACAACTAACTGGCTTCAATGAAAGGAGGGCGATTATTGCCATGAGCATCTGTCATTGAGAGTGGTGGTTCTTAAACTTATTCACAGGGTTGCATATGCAAAATCAATGCAGACCACCATGAAGCATTCATATTGCTTTTGTACAGTAAAATGGAAAATGAGTGCCATAATTCAAATGTCTGTGCATAGCATTTCAGTCCAACCATGGGAACAAAGTCCGAGAACCACTGTCTTCAAGAACACTTTCAAACAAGTCTAACAACAAGAAGGTTAATGTAGGCAATTTATCAAATGCACCATTACCATAATTGCCATAGCCATCAGACTCCTTCATTTCATCATTGAGCTTGGATAGCCGCAATCTGTCAAAACACATAAAACAACAATCTCAATGTAGCTTCTCAAACATAAGCTACTTTAAAAAAAATGAAGATTTGTTAGTGTGTACACAAATTACATTTTATCTTAGCATTTTACATGAATATCATTCTAGTCCTCTTTCTCTGGGTAAAACAAACAAGTATTGAATGCTTTGCAATCTTATGACACCATAAGTTTACAGAATGTTATGATAGTATAATGGCAAAGTTTACAGAATGTTATGACAATATAATGGCAATGTTTACAAACAATGCTAGAGTAAAATTGCAAAGTTTGTATCAATAATGGCAGTTAACTAGTAAGAAATTTTTAAAGAAAATCCACTTACAAGGTAACTATATCTGCATTTGCTGCTTCCACTGCAATCATTAGTGGGTCCTGTCAACAAATGAGAAATACAAGTTGAAAAAGTGTTGGTACAAATGAGAAATGTAAAGGAAAGGGTTTGTAATCAAATAAAAAGTACAAAGGAAAGAGTGTGTAATCAAATGAGAAATACAAACTTGAGAGGGATGGTCGTAAATAAGAAATACAAACTTGAGAGGGATGGTCATAAATAAGAAAAACAAACTGAGAGGGATGGTCATAAATAAGAAATACAAATTGAGAGGGATGGTCATAAATAAGAAATACAAACTTGAGAGGGATGGTCACAAATAAGATAAACAAATTAATAGGATTGGTCACAAATAAGATAAACAAATTAATAGGATTGGTCACAAATAAGATAAACAAATTAATAGGATTGGTCACAAATGAGAAATACAAACTGAGGGTTGGTCACAAATGAGAAATGTAAACTGAAAGGGTCTGTCATCAAGTGAGAAATACAAATTGATAGGGTTAGTCAAAGAAACGAAAATACAAATTAACAGGTTGTTCACAAGTGAAAATAAAAACAGAGTGTTTGTCATCAAATGATGAATACAAATTGTAGGCTGATCAAAAAACAAAGAGGTTTGGTCATAAATGAGAAATATAAACTGAGAGGGTTGGTTATAAAGAGAAAAAAACCTAACAGAATTGGTCACGAATGAGAAATACAAAACTAAAAGCACTGGTTACAAAAAGTACAAATTGAGCAGGTTTGTCAACAAATAATAAAAGAGAGTGTGTCAACAGTTGAGAATTACAAAATGAGAGGGTCTGTTAATAAATAAAAATGCAAATTGAAAGGGTCTGTCAATGAATACAAGCTGAGAGTGTGTCAACAAGTGAGAAATACAAAATGAGAGATTATTTAACAAATGAAATCACAAAATGTTTATTAACAAATTAGAAATAAAATTCCACTAAAAATAAAAAAAAAAATGTCACAAGTAATTTATTTGTGGTGAAGGAACAACTTGCAACTGTCTTCTGAAGCATTTGAGTGAAATCCCACTGATAATTCAATCCTCACCTTGCCTTGGGCATCTTTCACAGTCTGGTCTGCCCCTCGTTTCAGAAACTGGCACACTTGTCTATGAGAAAAGAGAAATCTCATTTTAGGATGTCAAATAAATATCATTTTCAGGAAAGGGCAAACATTTTCACATAACCATCCAAATGTCATTGCAGTCTGTAAAACTTTAATTTAAGACACCAAATAACCTCTCCTCAAACCCAATCTTGGAAAGCATGCTTACATTTTATGTTAAATAACCATCCTCTCATCTCTAATTCCTCTAAATTATTCAAATGTTTTGTCAAGTAACCATCCCACTAATCCCTAAGTCTCAAAACACAATAACAAATAGCTATCAAAAAAAACCTCCACTGACATACCCTTACTACACATTCTACACTATGGTAACAATTTAGATATTTTTACAAAAGGAAAAAAGGTATACAACTACAAATGATTACTCCTTTATTACACCTCTGTAAAGCCCCCATTCATTCATGGATTTTGATTAATTTAGCGATGTATTTCTTCTGCCAGTCTACAAGATGTGATACAAGTTGTGAATGCCTATGTCAGAGTTTCTCAACCAGGGTTCTTCAAGAGGTTGCAGGGGTTCCTTGAGAGACCAATGATTTTAAAAAAAACACACCATAATTTCTGTAACTTTGCAAGATGCAAGATAGGGAAGGCCAATTGGCGAGCATTGTGTGGCACTGATTGGAGGACACTAGGCTGATGATGTTAGCCTCTCCCTCCTGAATTAGCTACACTTGTGTATCAGCATCTCCCTCCTGAATTAGCTACACTTGTGTATCAGATTCTCCCTCCTGAATTAGCTACACTTGTGTATCAGCATCTCCCTCCTGAATTAGCTACACTTGTGTATCAGCATCTCCCTCCTGAATTAGCTACACTTGTGTATCAACCTCTCCCTCCTGAATTAGCTACACTTGTGTATCACAATTTTTTAACTGATAGGCCTACATTTGAATTTGATTATGTCACTTGTTTAGAAAATGTTTTACAAAGTCTTATTTAAAAATTGGTTCTTAGTCTATATTTTTATTCATACTGCTTTGGCAAGGATAAGGATATCTAAATGATTTCCAAAATTTAGTAGCTATTACATTAAGAATCCAATAATGGGATACTGAGATAAAGATTTCCACATATTTCCAACATTTAGTAGCTAAGCAGTACCCTGTATGCCCAAGAATGGCAGCATGATGAAGTGGTGTACGTCCCTGTCTGTCTTTGCGATCCAGTTTAGCACCATTCAAGAGAAGAAATTCACACGCTGCTAAAGAGCCCTGAAAATAAAAAGTCAGAAATTGTATGAACTAAAGCACCTGTAGCTTGGAGTTAATATAGTAGATGGTTAGCATCATAAATTAAAGCTGATACAGCTCATTTTTATTTTTTAAATTCAGAATGTGTGATTTAAGATTAAAAAAACATTTAATATTTGTATAAATTTTTCATTCACTCAGTTACTGATGAAAATTTTTTAAATATGTATTAAGATCTGTGTATATATATATATACACACACGTATTAAAATTATTTCAGGGGAAAATGATCCTATTTTATTAAGAACAACACCAATAAACAAAATATAAATTAGCATAACTAATAAAGAAAATGGAAGACATTAAAAACATGGCATAGAGAAAATAATATATAATGTAAGCTACATCTGCACTTGCCAAATGAGTCCTAATTTTGAAATTTCTAAGTTATTGGAAGATTTAAATCTAATCCAAACATTTTTCTTGAATCTAATCTGGTAGTAGAATCACAGTTCTAACTTTAAAAATGAGGAAATTACAAACCTCTATCCAACAAAATCTTATACATAAGTACACTACAGATTACACTACTCTTCACCAAATGAAACTGTTTTATATATTAACAAACACTAACTATCCAACAGAAAATCTTATGACATCCCACATATACACAGTATTCATCACAGCATTAAAGTGACCTATATAATCACTAATGCTAAGTATCCAACAGAAAATCTTATGACATCTACCCATACTCACTGTTTCCAAGGCCTTCATAATGGGGGTCTTATCATCATCATCTAAATTTACCCAGTTGGGGTCAGCACCATTGGCTAGAGCCTCTAGCATTACTGGCAGATTTCTGGCCTCTGCTGATTTGTACAGCAAGAGGTTTGGATCTAGTTTGCTCATATCCTCCCAAGAGGTTGTGGCAGTGTCCTCAATCCCACCTTCACTGGCAGAATCATCAGAGCTTTCCAGTTCCAAATCTGTACAACAAAGCTCGTCTCTTTCCATCAATTCTATAGTTACAGTGTGCTAAAAGTTAATACAACTGTTCTCAAACATGCAGAATTCTATTAATACAATACTATATAAAACAATGCTGCTTTTACATGAATTACAAAACTACAATAAGCCAGATTGTAAAATATATAAACATTTTAAATAAATAATTTGTTGGAAAAACACAATATTCTCTTAACTAAGTGCCACAACCTCTATACATTCTTGATGCAAAACTCAGTGACTCAATTAAAATTTTATATATTTATTAATATTACTAAAACTTTTTACTATTTAATCTTCTTAGAAAATTCTAAAACAAAACATACAAACAGCTCCTTTCTGTACTTTTAAATTTTAAAAATATTATTAATTAAATAAATTCTTCTGTTTAGTATATTTTGTAAAGGCAACTTATTTTAAAGAAAATTAATAAAACATATGGCTGAAAAGTGTTTTATTATACTATAATAATAAAACTAATAAAATCCATTTAACAAGTAAACAAAATTTAAAATAAAATTATTACAAAGGCAAGAAACATCAAAACAAATAAAAAAAAGGAAAAGCAAATATTGGCTAAAAGAAAATCTTATTAGCTGAAGCATTATTACAAGCGGTTGGTCAGTTGAAGATGCACAGCAAGCAGGTCACAATATAAAAGAACCCCGATATATCCTTTAAGAAATAATTACTGGAATGTAGTGCCAACATAATGAAAAACATTATAATTATGTAAATAATAAAATGTCAAAATAAATAAGAAAGACATCCATAAGTCTATCAGTGATTCTGCAGGGTTAGGTTGAAATTAAATAAATTCAACATACACACAAAAAAAGACATTCCTACCAGTGATTATGAAAGGGTTTTACTTGAAATGAAATAAGTTCAAAATAAAAAGACATTCTGATCAGTGATTCTGGAAGGGTTTGGTTGAAATGAAACAAATTAAAAATTAAAAAAAAAAGGCATTCCTATCAGTGATCTTGGAAGGGTTTGGTTGAAATATAACAAATTCGAACAAACCACACAAAAATAGACAATCCAATCAGTGATTCTGGAAGGATTTAGTTGATGTGACACAAATTCAAAATTAAAAAAATTTAGTAATATGAAAAGCACAAAGAAAGTTTATAATATTATTTAATCAATGCTTAATGCACAAGGATACAAATTTAATGCCTTAATTAATTCATTATGAATGAATAGGACTTTGAAAGAATATGTTACTGTTGTGAAGAGAAAAGAAAACCCCAAAGCACAAACAAACATGCAGTTAACAAGCTGAAAATAATATTAGCCTTAATAATACTGATGAATGAAGGCAATGCTTGTATGTTTCACACTTTCAACTAAATCATACTTGTATCTGCAAGAAATCAAATTGGAAAGTAGTATTCTAATTCAGTAATTATGTTTATGCCAATCTTATCTACAGAGGTATAACTAACCTATATTTCACTGAAAAAATGCTTGTAGTTGTCTGTCCTTAAACCTCCTCTTTGATAACTCAATTCTTATCATATTTTAATTTTAAAAGCATCAAATGATCAATATGCATACAATATGTAAAGCAAATTAATTATTTTAAATGCTGCCACTTTCAATGCCTAGCAAGAAGCTGTTAAGACAACAGATTTAAAGTTCTGTAAAACAATATAAGATAAGCAATGTACGCTGTATAGAAGTAAGTATTAAACTATGTTCAATTTTTCTCAAAACAACATCAATGTTATTATTTATGCCAGAACAAGTTTAGTTTCTTTCAAAGAAATTCTTCCTTCGTGTCCTTCCTTTTCCATTCTCTCTCTCTCTCTTTCCTCTCTCTCTTTCTCTCTCTTCCTCTTACAAACACATACAAAAGAAACCCTCATGTACACACAAATACTTGAATATTTATTATTTATCAGCCAATACTATTCTTTTCATATTATTCTCAAATTCTCCATTTCTCATATTTTTTCAAAATAATTTTCTCTTTTAAACTGCCTTTCACTCTATTTTTCTCAAAACTCCTCTCTTCCAATTATTCTCTATTTCTGACTGCAATTAGGTGCATAAAATAAAATAAAAATAATAAGATTACTACAGAAACTGAAAAATAAATCTTAATCTTTACAACAAAATAGGTAAATAATAAATAAATAATATTTTAAAACAGATGGATAATAATAATAATAATAAAGAAAGCATCATTGAAATAAAGTAATATTAAAAGCAAAGAAATAAATAAAAAACAAACAAACAAACTGAAGAGAAAGATAATTTTCAACACAAAGAGAAAGGTACTTCTGCGAGGTGGTCGTAGTGAATACAAAATGCCATGTTGGAAACGCCTTACGGGTAGTGGTGCTGATGGCACTAGTTCTACAAAGAAAAGACAACTCAGAATGCAAAGGGATTTAGGGTTGTGGCGTTTCATAACTCAATTTCTGCTATGTTCAAGATATTTCTCAAAACAGGAAGAATTGTATAATGAAAATACTACTGTATAAAAAATAGTTATTTGTATTAGTTTGTTGTTAATTTGCCTTGCTCTCCTTTCCGCCACAAATTAAAATTAAAAACAAATATTTAAAAAAAATAAAGTGGCCATTTTTTGTCCCTCAAACAGAAACTGCCATAATAACATTTTCCTAATGCAAAATAACTAACATAATAAAACGTTTTCCCAAAGTGGAATGCAGATAAATGAACATTTTAAAAAGTACCTTAATAATACTTTATTTTGACTCATTTTATAAAATCCAGACATACATTATAGTTCTTATATAAAGATTTATTTTTACTGTGCAGCAAGTGAATTAATGCAACAATAAATTAAAAACTAAAATAATAATATAGAAAGAAAACTAAATAAACGTGTCCAAATCAAGCAAAATCAACAACCAACCAAAACAAATAAAAAATTATAATTTGAGAGAAAAGAAATTTTGGCTGAGAAATTATTTTATTATGCAGTATTTTGTTGGTCTGAACTCTTCCAGCAAAATCTGTTAAGTTCACTAAAGTATTATGGCAAAAAAAACAACAACACTCAAACTCATGAATACAGCATTCAAGGTCAGGGTCACAACACTTACCACTGAGGACACTACCCAAGCATAAATTACACTAAAGAGTTTAGTATACAACATTAAGGTACGTGAAACTATGCTCAGGTTTAGTTAAGACAGTGAGTTACATTTATCAGAGATTTTGTAGTATTCCACAGTGAAGAATTGGAGCTGCATTTCTCTTACAAAGAAATACACAGAATTATGATACATGTATAAAGAAAATGCAACTACTGATTTCTTACAAAATCTCTGACAGGTACAAAGTTGGATATAGTTGTACCTTTGCTTTTTGTGTCTAATGAGACGTCTGTCAGTGCTGAGAAATGGCAGCATAAAATGAAAAAAAAAATGAAATAAATAAATTTTCTATTCTTAAAATATCTCAAAAAAGAGAAAGTCAAATGTAAAATTAGTGAAATATTCCTTACAAGCTTAAATTTCCCAATTACCTGTATAGTGTGTGTGTGTGTGTGTGTGTGTGTGTGTGTGTGTAGGCACATATGTGCACACATGCATTTGCTTATGCACACGTAAAATGTACACATATGGAAGATGGGCAATACTGCAAAGAGATTATTCCTCTTGCTTATATTAGAAATGAATAACAATGCTATAGTTATCTATAACATATGAATGTCCCTTTGGCAACTTCAAAGTAATGTTGTCTATTAAGTCTACTAGCGCCATAAAGCAATATTAACTCCCTTTGGCAACTTCTAAGTAATTCTATTACATTTACTAGTACCATAAAGCAACATTAACTCCCTTTGGCAACTTCTAAGTAATGCTATTACATCTACAAATGCCATAAAACAACATTAACTCCCTTTGGCAACTTCTCTGTAATAGTGTCAATTACAATTACTTTAAACCCTTTGCCACAAAACAACAGTAAATCCTTTGCTAATAAAGACTACTTGCTAGATCCTATGGAAACAGAGATAACTTCTCACCAATGAACCCCATGGTCAGAAATTAAGTTGACTTGACAGGCTTGTTAAGTAGATCTACTGTTTTCTAAAGCAGTAGTTTAACATAATATGGTTAAATGGTTAGTAATCTGTAGTTGCTGGAGTATAAAATTAGTACCATTTTAAAAACCCTTATAGAAATCAAACTTTTACTTTACCTCTTTAAAGAAAGGATATAATTCTTTATTTAACAGATTTTTAAAATGGTATTCTCTTCTAAAACAAAATATACTTAATTCTTGTATAACATAAACTGCTCTTTATAAAGTGTCTACAAATAAACTTAGATTATCAATAACAGGCAGTGATATAATACATAAGATACTTTTATATAACAAGCATGTTCCAACATGAGATACTCCATATAACAAGAATGTTCAGTTCAAATGGATATAGTAGAGAGAAAAGAAAGATAAGATATATATAACCTGCATGGGAAAAATAATTATTTATACAGAGAATATATTGTTTACTACTGTGAAATAATACACCAAATAGGTGAACAACATACTTTGCTTACAAACAACAATTCTGATGCCTGTCTCTTCACTCGCATCAGACAAAGAGATATCTTTCACAAGAAATACTACAAAGTTAAATTCTTTTCTAATAGTTTAACAGAAGAAAATGTTGCAGAATGTTTATTTTTAAAAAGAAAAAGAGAGATACATATATTAAGACCTATCAGGGAACTGGTTAAAACTTTATAACAAGTTTTCTGAGAAGCAAATAAAAACCCCTAAAGTTTCCTCTTAGAAATGTGAAAACTAGAAACATACAGTAGACCCTCAGCATTCACAGGAGTTACATTTCTGGAAAATGTTGTGAATAGGAAAGAAAGTACAGTGCAAAACAACAATGAAAGATCCTGTGCAGAAATTAGGAGAAAAAAGCAAAGAAAGTCATAGAAAGTTCAGTGTAAACAGAAATTAGAGAGAAAAAAGCAAAGAAATAGAAAATTCAGTGTAAACAGATATTAGAAAAAAGCAAAGAAAGCCATAAAAAGCTCAATGTAACAGAAATTAGAGAGAAAAAAGCAAAGAAACTCATAGAAAGTATGGTGCAAAACAAGACTGAAAGATCTTGTGTAGAAATTAGGAAAAAGCAAAGAAACTCACAGAAAGTACGTAAACAAAACTTAGGAGAAATCAAACACATGTATAAACCTATGAAATTATTCTGTTACTTTATACTGTTGCCTGATTGGATGATAAAGATTATAATTTGCAAAATTGGATGATATTTTTCCCTGTTACTTTTTCAAGTAACTCTTAAGTACAATAGTCTGGCAAAGTAATAATTTTTTGTTAAAGAGGATTATGACACTTTATAACTCTTAATATTCCATATGGTTATCAGGTTATTTTAGAGCTTATCTTTGAAATGGGTGGTAAAAAATGTTTGATTTATCACTTCTATTTTATGAATGATTTAATTCAGAATATACATATCATTTGTGAAGTAGTAATTAGTGACTGTAAAGCTAAAGAAAGCTAAGATTTTAATTAAACAATGTGTGCAGCATCTAGAGCATTTAGATCAGGAGATAGAGGAGATCTCATAAAATACACAAGTCATGCTGAATGATTTGCAATTACACATGCAATCAGCTGCCATCTTTAACAACCTGTTCAACAGTGATGCTGAATGTGCAGAATTAACATTATGCCAAATTTAGAACTTTGAATGCAAAGCTAGAATTTCAACTAGTTATAGTTTAAAAAGAGAGGAAAAAAGCTACAGTAACGTTAGGGCAATGTGTGACATTAATACAATGTACTGATAACTATAAGTATTTTTGTATGTGAGGGTGGGTAGGTATGCTTGAGGGTGCATGTA
This sequence comes from Sinotaia quadrata, assembly GCA_028829895.1. Lineage (NCBI taxonomy): Eukaryota > Metazoa > Mollusca > Gastropoda > Architaenioglossa > Viviparidae > Sinotaia > Sinotaia quadrata. The sequence continues at coordinate 67,050,582 of CM054179.1, forward strand.
GCTAAACTCTCCTGAGTATAGATTTTGTTACTGGCAGCAATATCACTGTGTCAATCCCCAGCCAAAAAACTAATATGTGAAATGAACCATTACAAATAAACAAGTACACAGATTAGCACTGCCAAACTGAAAATATGTAAGAATAATTACCATGAATGGGGAACAGATATGGAGTACTGACTAAATGAAATTGCAAAGCTAAAGTTCATAAATAATCAATATTACAAATATAATGTCCAAGAATACTATACCATGACCTCACCACTCCCCTAAACTTGTAATTAGTACAAGAAGAACAAAAAAATGTTACAATATTTACTATTTCATTTTCTTGCAATGTACAGGAAAGTGGAACATTTGGGAAAGCTTAAACTGTCACTTCTTAGTGACAGTTTATTGCAGGTTATATGTTAGAAATGTTCCAGGCAATGGTAATCAAGCATGTGTAATTTGTAAAAATAAGAATACCCCAACTAAATATATCAAGAGTAACCAATAAATAAATATGGCACAGAGTCGAATACAGAAGTTAGTATCCATTATAAGTTGTTTTACTCACAATATGAACTACAGTTTGAATATACTTACTACAACTGGATCTGTATGGCTAAGTTTTTAGCATACTGTCATATCTGTCTAGTAATTCCTGCTTACTTTTGCTGAGTGAGCTGTGAGTAGGCACCTCAGTGCCAAAAACCAGGACGTCAGGAGAACTGCCCCCAAGACCGCTGTCATTGTCTTTCACAGTCGTGTTAGAAACAGACAACACCGCTGCAAAGGGACACAACCATGGCAGGCAATAAAAGCAGCTGCACATTTTAGTTGGACACCAAACAACATTTTGAGGTGGGAGGTAAAGGGTTACAAAGCACAATTACGAGGAGTACGATGGTGATGGGATTTTATTTCTACATGGCATGTATATTTCATTGCAGACCAACAAGATCAACAATAATAAAAAAATTCATTAAAAGACACTTTCAGTTCATGTAGTGCTTGATTGAAAAAAAAATATATAATATATATAAATTTTATTACGTAAGAATAAGAAAAAAAATTAACCAGAAAAGGAAAACAGAGCAGGCTAACTTTAACTTCAAAATTACTTTGACTGCCTTTCCACTTGAGATAGTTATGTAATAAAGTAAATGTCAGACAGTGTGGGTTGTAAATTAACCAACACCATGTTTTTTTTATAATTTGTAAATGTCTAATATTGTGGGTTGTAAATTAACCATCACCATGTTTTTTATAATTTGTTTGCAGTAAAACAACAGGCACTGTGCTTTCTCATATGCTCAATGTAAAACGACACCAATGATGCTGTCCCCCAAACCATGATCTCTTTCACAAAATGATGAATACTTTCACAAGCGCATTTAGTTGTAAGGAACACCATATTCCATTCTCTCTATATGTTACTGAACCAAGTCCATTCTCTCTATATGTTACTGAACCAAGTCCATTCGCTCTATATGTTACTGAACCAAGTCCATTCTCTCTATATGTTACTAAACCAAGTCCATTCTCTAGGTAGTAACATCATATTTATTATAACACTCAAAAATCTATAGCTCTTTTATAAACTCTTCAATCCTTTAACCATTGCAATGCTAAGTATACAGGCACTCCCTGACTAGAGAAACCCTTAAGTAAGTAGATCTTTAGCCCACCTATCAATCAAACCCTTTAGCTATACACTTAAAAAAATATTAAGATTTATATTATTTCTTTCTTGGTAATGAATTCTTTGAAGTGATTTTAGTGTTTTAAAAAATTAAAAAAACTCTGAAAATTCTGTATACTGGGACATACAGCTTTTTCCATGAAGCCCAATATCTTCTGCAGATGTCCTATGTTTATTTAAGTCCTACATTACACAAGTCCTATGTTTACTTAAGTGCTATTTTATACAAGTCCTATGTTTACTTAAGTGATGTAGTACACAAGTCCTATGTTTACTTAAGTCCCACATATTACAAGTCCTATGTTTACTTAAGTCCCAGACTATACAAGTCATGTTTACTTAAGTCCCACATTACACAAGTCCTATGTTTACTTAAGTCCCACATTACACAAGTCCTAAGTCCTATATTACATAAGTCATGGGGTGCCTATACTGGCAATAATTTATCAAAAAATTGTGAACTGAAATAAAACAAACCTTAAGCATCAAAATCACCTGAGGACCAACAATCTAACTTAAAAAATACAATGCCAAGTTGAAAAATATATAGGGGATCAGCTGGTAAGGATTACTGAATTGTAACCGAGAAAAATCAATGATGCTTGTAAAATCAATATTTCGATTTAATGCAATTACTGCAGCTGTCAGTGATTGTAATAAAGGGAAATTATTACAATCATCTCAATAAACAATAAAATTTGCTGGTATTTCCTCTTTATTTCACACAACTGAACTGTAATATGCCAATGAAAGAAACTCATCAATAAAACTGCCTATTAAGGAAATGTGTTTTAGACATTATGCATATGTATTATATACACTTCATGCATACAAATTTCAGCACTGCCCTCACCTCAGCTGTCTTGGATGATAAAAGGATAATGGTATTCTAATGGAGTCAAAGAGCAATATCAAGGTCACAGAGATAGTGCTGCAAATACTTGCATATGATCTCTAAAAGCATTAGGAAAAATTGAGATGGAAAATAACAAGGAAAAATCTGAGAGGAAAAACACAAGAAAAATACTGTGAGAAGGTAAGACACATACAGGTAACCAAGGAAAATACTGTGAGAAGGTAAGACACATACAGGTATCCAAGGAAAATACTGTAAGAAGGTAAGACACATACAGGTATCCAAGGAAAATACTGTGAGAAGGTAAGACACATATAGGTATCCAAGGAAAATACTGTGAGAAGGTAAGACACATATTGATATCCAAGGAAATTGAGAGAAGATAAGACACATGCTGGTATCCAAGGGAAAAACTGAGAGAAGTAAGACACAAGGGAAAAGCTGGGGAAAAAATACTGATATCCAAGGAAAACACTGGGCAAAGGAAAATATATACTGATATCCACCACCCCTCCCTCCAAAATTAAATTAAATTATATTAAAATTTTAAAAATAACTAAACAGAATTTAATTGTTCATTCATTTGCTGTGTGACAACAGTCTAAATTTGTTAAATGCCATTTTGAGATAAATTTAGTACATAAGCCTTCTACATGTTAAATTATTCATTCTGTATTTGTTTTTCTAAGAACTATTCCTCAATGTAATGTCAGCAATGCCATTTTGAGTCAAAAGTTAATAAATAAGTCTTCTACATATTAAATTATTCATTCTGTATTTGTTCTTCAAAGAACTATTCCTCAATGTAATGGCAGCAGCAGTTTGTGAGCCACTAAATGTACAAAAATATGGGGCTGATTATTATGAACTAACTAGATTTTGGTAGTTACACAGAATTAAATCTAGGTAAAATAAATTATTTTAGAGGAGCAAGTGTATGGCTCTTTGTTGTTATTTGAAAGAATGAAATGTGTTTAATGGAGTGACTGGCTCTTTGTTGTTATTTGAAAGAATGAAATGTGTTTAATGGAGTGACTGACTCTTTGTTGTTATTTGAAAGAATGAAATGTGTTTAATGATGTGACTGACTGGCTCTTTGTTGTTATTTGAAACAATGAAATGTGTTTAATGGACTGACTGGCTCTTTGTTGTTATTTGAAAGAATGAAATGTGTTTAATGATGTGACTGACTGGCTCTTTGTTGTTATTTGAAAGAATGAAATGTGTTTAATGATGTGACTGACTGGCTCTTTGTTGTTATTTGAAAGAATGAAATGTGTTTAATGATGTGACTGACTGGCTCTTTGTTGTTATTTGAAAGAATGAAATGTGTTTAATGATGTGACTGACTGGCTCTTTGTTGTTATTTGAAAGAATGAAATGTGTTTAATGGACTGACTGGCTCTTGTTGTTATTTGAAAGAATGAAATGTGTTTAATGGAGTGAGTGACTGGCTCTTTGTTGTTATTTGAAAGAATGAAATGTGTTTAATGGACTGACTGGCTGGCTCTTTGTTGTTATTTGGAAGAATAATATGTGTTTAATGAAGGGACTGGCTCTTTGTTTAATTTGAAATAATGAAATGTGTTTAATGAAGTGAATGAATGACTATTTATACTGTTCATATGAAGGAAAGTAATTTGTGTATGCCTTTTTATGCTATTCATTTGAAGAAATGTAACTTATTTAGCACAGTGCATGCCTATCTATGTTGTTCATTTGAAGAAATGTAATATATTTAACCAGTGCATGACTCTTTGTGTTACAACAAAAGAATGTGACATTTTTTATATAGCAAATACAGAAACTTAATCATAGGATACCAACAAACTGCTGTTTGGCAAAAACAAACTGTAAAATTAAAACTAAAATCTGGAAACATAAAACTTTATAAAACAGAGTAAAAAGTCTGTGTTTTCCATAGTTTTCAATGCAAACTATCATGTATTTTGCAAACAATTCTTATATATGGTTACTTTCTAGACACACAATAACACTATTCTTACTAGTATACAAGTGAGGACTGAGGAGAGGGCACAGAAGTGAGGACTGAGAAGAGGGCACAGATTTGAGGACTGAGAGTAATGCACACAACTGAGGATTGTACACTTACTGACATGTACCACTAAACACATCACATCATTATATGCTATATGCATCTAGATAAAAACAAAATGAAATGGCTAAATGGAACACAAATATGAAACACAGAGGTTACCCACTAAGAGGTATATCAATAAGATTAGTAGGAAACATTTTCCCTGCAGATTTCTGATCCTTGTTCAGTGCTGTAGTGTTGACCCAATCACACAATGATTCCATCTAAAGTTCTGGAACTTGTTCAGTTTTGTGAGGTGAAGGCTGCATCATACAATTATTACACTTGAGCCATTACTCTATGTTACTAGATACAAATCGCACAATGATACTGTGGTGGAGTAAATTTACCTAACCCTATTTTTAGACTTAATTGATATATGAATTGTTAATGTGACCCGACCTTGGGCACTCCTTATGATAGCATTTTTTGTAAGTATCAGAGTAAACAACTCGAGTTGTGAATATGCTAGAAAATTGCTGATGCAATCTAAACCAGTTCCAACTGGATGAATAGTTTTTCTGACTAATAGTCTCATACTTGTTCATAAAAAAATCATCCAATGGGGATGGACCAGAAGTTTCTTTGTTATTCTAATAATTTGAATTTGAGCTTAACTCAAATCTGATCATAAAGGCTTATGGTCAGTTAACTGACTGATAAAGGAAGAAAGGACTTAAGAGTATTTTGTACGTTTGCTATTGATCTATGATTTGAATTGGAGAATGCTTATGTAATTGAACCATTATTTCTACGTTCATTAATTTGACTACATTGCACATTATATTTGTGAATTTTTGATCAATGCTATATTTCTTATGCTGTGTGTGTAGTGGGCTAACAAAATTGTTGCAGGATTTGTAAGTTGAGGATGTAAGAGAGAATGGAGTTTTATGAATGAAATATGCCTGAAATTTAGTGCTGCCTTAATATGACTTTTGTAGAAAGGCAGGCCTTTTTGTTTACTTTTGTCACGTCATACTATGGTGGCTACTGTGCTCTAGTAGATTGGTGTGTGAATTTGTCGTCAAGTTATCAGTAAAATGTGTTGCTGTTAGTTGATTCCTGTGAATTCTGTTTGAGTACCAATATGTCGGAAATTGTGGCTTGAGTTTGGTCTCGAGAATTCACGAAGATTATTTTGAATGTTCCTTGTGATGTGTTGAGTAAGCGCTCATGAAAAATCAAGTGTATTCCTCCTGATGTGCTTGATAGCACAGGTAAAATTCAGGACGATTCTCTAAAACATGCTTAGGGAGTGCATCGAAGACTCTGGAACAGTTGGACCTCACCTAAATATGAAAGGCAGTGACTTGTTGCAAACTGTGACACTTTGAAATACGTGCCAGTGACAGCTGCCATCTCTGAACAGGTTATGTGCACTGACTTTAAATTATTTCTCTGAAATTCTCATTTCTGTGATGATATCCATGAACTTGACTATGTATTTATGTTAACTGAGTGCTTATGTCTATGCTAGGATAAACTGAATGATTGTCCAGCGTTAATTGAACATTGTTGTGAAGTGATGTAAATAGCAATGTTCTTTTGATTATATTCATATGTTGTATATTTGATTGTTGATTTAATAAATTTAACATTTATAGCACCTGCATATCCTCCAAGTGAGAGAGATGCATGGTCTTCAGGAGAATTATTAATAACATAAATTAAGATTCTCATCTCTTGTAATTAATTATGGGTAATTAAATAATAATATTAATCATAACCATTAACTAGGAGGAACTGGCATTACAGATACTCTGTGACACTTGTCAAGAGAAAGAACAATACTTTTTAAAACTGCAGTCAATACTCTTTAATGGTTTGAGGTCCAAAATTTAACACATAATGATTCTCCCTAAGTTCTGGCTTTTATTGAATGTTATAAGGCTCAGGCCTTAATATACACTGATTCTCTTTAATTCTGGTCCTGCTTAAAGGTGTGAGGTTCAAACCTAACACAATTCTTTTTAATTCTAGTCCTTGTTAAATGGTGTGAGTTTCAGACCTAATTCTCATTTAAATTTGCTTTGATAATTATAATTATAATCATTCAAAATTATTCTCTCTACTTGCCATTACCCAACCCACACCACCATCCAACCCTCACCACCACCCAACCCTGCACCATAAGCAAAATGACAATGATCATCATGTCACCCAAAACTAATATTTACAGAGCAATTGTAAAGTTAGATGATATGTAAACAATACAAAAATCAAAAAGAAATGAATATAAACTTATTTGACTCAAAAAACAAATACAAACACTCATCTTTGTATTGCAAGTTAGGAATACAATGAAAAGTTAATCGACTCAACAAGCAAATACAAACACTCCTCTTGTATTGCAAGTTAGGAATACAATGAAAACTTCTTCAACTCAACAAACAAATACAAACACTCATCTTGTATTGCAAGTTAGAAATACAATGAAAACTACTTGAATGTGTTTGACTAAAGTTGTTTCTCTGCTGCTTAACCCTTTCCCTTTTCAACTAATTTACTCTCATCCTTGTACACCTAAGCGTAAGCATCCTTCCAGACATTCCAGGCAAGGAAATGGGGTTAAAAAAAAATGTTAATGAAAAAAAATTGTTGTGAGATATGGTTAAATTAACATGATGAGGAATGAAGTATGTGGCTGAACCAACAAACTGGAAAGAAACATTACAAAATAAAAATGAATAAATTATATTATTATATTTAAATGAATATATTATATACACTGAAAATCCTAAAATTATCCCCATACTTACTTTTAAAAGAGCACTTAATATAATGCATTACTTAATTTAATTTAAGGAATGTACAGCATTGCTTCTAGCATCCTGATACATCTGCGGCTGGGAGATTTCATTCATGAATAAATATTATGATTGTATTTATTTAAAAAATGTCATATTTTTCAGTATCATCAAAAACAGTTCTAGAAACATCAATGACAGATTTAATTTCAAGAATACCTGTTTGCTTTGTCTAAGGCAATAGGGTTGCTGTGTTTTCATTTGAAGAATATGGTTTTATTAGTAAGCAGGATATATGGATACCAGAACTAATGCTATAAACAACAAAATTAATAAGAAGTTAACTGAGAGCATCATTATAAAAACATCCTATATTTAGCCATGCTCAAAGGCCAATCATGAAACCATACACAGTCCTGTCTCTTAAGGATGTTGGTAACCTAAGTCTGTATATAGGTCAGAATTTGTATACAAATGGTCTGTTAAGCTGGCCAAATAGCCTGTATATAGGTCAGAATTTGTATACAAATGGTCTGTTATGCTGGCCAAATAGCCTGAATGGTAAAAGAGAGCATGTGATGAAGTAAAACAATACTTGATTCCTATGCCTTAGTGATGCCGAGTGGCACGTCTGTAGTTCTTCTTCAGTGAAACTAGTATGCCTCAGTTCATCAGGAACAGATGATGTTAAGTATGTCAGAATTTTATTTTTTATGTGCCTTAGGGGATCTTTCTTATCACAGATTGCCATAAGTCAAGACTACCATAACCTGAGACCCAATTGTATACAGATAATTCCTGAACTACACCTCTCCACCAAAATAAAATTAAGAAAATTAAAATTAAAAAAATTAAAGTAAATAAATAAAACTAAGATAAATAAATATTTTTTTTTAAATTAAAAAAATTAAAAATGCTCAAACACACTGTCTCCTCATTACCTTCCATTAGACCACTGGCCACACCCTCAGAATCTGAGTAAGATGATTCATCCTTGGAGTTGCTTTTTGACATTCCCCTGCCAGGTATTCGCCGAGGTTTTTTGCGTACACTCCAGCTATTGATTCTATTTTCAGACTGATTTCTCATTTCTGGCAGTTGGCAGACAAAGGCACGCTTAACATATTTGGCTGTAATCCATGCTTCACGCTGGGCTCTGATACACAATGAAATCAATCCTTGTTACACAATTATATCTATTTTTAATATTCAAACAGTCAGACAATAACAAAAAAAAAGAATCATGATTATCACCATATTCATCATATGAAAGTTCACATAATTGTATCTTTTTTTAATATTCAAACAGACAGTAATAAAGAAATGAATCACGATTATTGCCATATTCATCATACTGAAAGATCATATTATAAAATATTCCTCATTACAAAATTATCACCATTTTCATCATACTATTTCATAAGAGAAATCAATCCTCATTACATATTATCCCCATTTTCATCATTCTGAAAGATCACACTAATCAAGGAAATTAATCCTCATTACAAAATTATTACCACATTCGTCATACTGAAAAATCGTACTATCTGATCAGAGAAATCGTCACCATAATCATCATACTGAAAGATCACACTATTTGATACAAAATTATGTCCAGTTTTAGTATCCAAGCCATCATACTATTTGATACAAAATTATGTCCAGTTTTAGTATCAAGCCATCACACTATTTGATACAAAATTATGTCCAGTTTTAGTATCAAGCCATCACACTATTTGATACAAAATTACGTCCAGTTTTAGTATCAAGCCATCTTACTATTTGATACAAAATTACGTCCAGTTTTAGTATCAAGCCATCACACTATTTGATACAAAATTACGTCCAGTTTTAGTATCAAGCCATCTTATTATTTGATACAAAATTACGTCCAGTTTTAGTATCCAAGCCATCATACTATTTGATACAAAATTACGTCCAGTATTAGTACCAAGCCATCTTACTATTTGATACAAAATTATGTCCAGTATTAGTACCAAGCCATCAGAAAATGACAAAGAAAAGAATCACTACAAAGCAGCAAATACATTACAATGAAAGATCACACTATATGATTTGCTTGCAATGACAATATTTCTCTTAAATCCTCTTTTTGATTAAACTTTTTACATCTTTTTACATTAAAATCATCTGTAAAATCAAATAATGTTAAACAGGAATATCATAAGGAAGGTCTCACTGTTTCTGTTACCTTAAAAGAAATGCATATGCAAGAAATGGCCTTTTTAGCTTTACCTTCTTTGGAACAAACAATCTCAGAAAAGTCTCCATAAAACATAAAAATAATTTTTATTTATTATAACATAAAATTATTCACATCATTTCTCTTTAGATAAAGAGAAATTAAAATAGTATAAAAATAAAATGAATTTGGAAAAAGAGAAATTAAAATAGTATAAAAATAAAATGAATTTGGAAAAAAAGAATACTATTTACCTATTACATTCTGGTGTGGCTCTTACAGCAATGCGCTCATCAACATTTGCTTCATAACATCGATTGACAACTTCATTCCCAAGCTCCATCATCACTTTGATCAGTTCTGGTTCCCAGGAGTCCAGTGTGATAGACCGCACCTGACAACACGCAAAATTTTCAGTTTTTTAGCACACAAAACTTTTATTACAGAACAAAAATGATTTAGCTTGAAAGTACATGAAACTTTTATACTTACAACATAAGAAAATATACTCTTGAAAAAAACCCTCAAAATAAAATTTGTAAAAGATTATTTTTTTTAAAAACAAGGGAATCTTTCTTTATGGTAAAATGGTCTACTGTTGATCTTTAGTAAATTATACAAGTCCTATGGCTGCAATTCTGATTGGCAAAACACTATAAGTTTTGGCCAAATGAAAGCAGATATTTACACTTGTATTTGCTTCATGCAATTAGAAATGAGACTTGAACATAATGAACATAGACATTTGTGTTACTGTCTGCAAAAACCTGGCTAAAGTGAAAAAATTCAAAAGTGATTTTTTTCCCCTAATTTATTAAAATTCAGAATCTCATGTTTATTTTAAAAAAAAATAATTTATGTCAGTTTTATAGTATACATTTTTAAAAAGTACATACCACCTGAACTATCAAAGGGGAGAAATAGTACAAAAATTATGATGTTTACGTGCATTTTCAATAAAAACTAGAATTGTCTGTGGTAACTGACTGGTGCTACTAACTTCAAAAATGTTTTAATTACATCCTCAAAGAATGAAAAATTAGAAGAAAATTTTCATTTACTCACAAATTTATTTATACAGGATAAACTATAAATGAAATTTATTGAAACTTTTCTGATTTGTAGGTATATGACTATATATAACATTACTATATCAATCTAATCAAATATTATACTTAAAAAAAGTATTAAAAAGATGTTTTAATCACATCTTGGTTTGTATTGTTGCATAAAGACACCAAAAAAAAAAAAGATAGAATGTTTAGATAGTGCAAGTACTAAACTTTTAAATAGGCTTACACTTACATTGTTACAATTAAACTTAAGGGTGAATTCAACAATGAATATCATAGTATGCCTACTGCTTAATATTTAAGCATTATTTAATACCTTTAATTTACCTTTGAAAAACAGAACTTGAGGTATAATAAATTTTACTAAAATTTTGTAGGTTAATAACACACAAATAATTAAAACTGATTAAATGACAGTGCTGGCTGGGTAGACAATGTCAAAGTCAAGTGTGTTGACAACAGATAAAACTGCACAAATCCATTGCTCCATCGGTTGCTTAAATATTTTCATCATTATCATTGCTGCTATATTAGAAATGTCAATATTATTGTCTAAAAACTTGTGTTCAGCAGACTAGCTAATGCAGACAACACACAAGTGGTACACGCCATCGAAGCTTACTTCTGGTTGGTATCAACTCAATACCTAACTTCTAAAACGAATTAATTTACACCCTAGATAGTATAATTTTGCACAGTTATAATATTATTTTGTAGATAGAGTCTGCATTACCATAAATAAATCACAATTGACCACTAAAAAATAAAGTTTCAATCCTAAAATTAATTTTTAAAACACACCTGGCCAAAGTCAGAATGAAGAAGGCGAAGCACCATAACAATAAATTTTAGGCAACTTTGTTCCTGATTCATGAGCAGCTATACGACCCATGTATTATATATAGAAACAAAGAGCCTTCTCACTCAAGGTGACTCACATGCAATTGCTAAAAATACCATGCAAACAGTCATGTGTGAATAGGGACGAATTAGTCCCAAGCTGGATCAAAGAGTTGACACACCCAAGTAGTCATTTATGCTTTAAAACGCTATAATCTTTCGTTCAAACAGCAAAATACTCTTGGATTATTGAAAAATAATGATCAATTAAGTATTTTAAAGTAATCCCAAAAGTGATTTTCTTAAAACTTACGACTACAAATGGCTGTAGCGCAAAATTAATTATAGCGACTTTAGCCAGGTTTTTGCATAGAAGAACACATTTACACTTTGCTCCAGGCAATCAGACATTAGACTTGAACATGGACATTTACACTTTGCTCCAGGCAATTAGAAATGAAACTTGAACAGGGTTCAAGGATGAACATAGACCTTTACACTTTGCTCCAGGCAATTAGAAATGAGACTTTAACAGGGTACAATATGAACATAGACATGATGCTAAAAATGCTAAGAATGAAAGCAGATATTTATGCCTGTATTTGCTCCAGGTTAGTTCCTTAAGAAATTAAACTTGAACATGGTATGGGATGAACAGTCATGATTAGAGATAATGAAAGCAATGAAAATAAAAACAGGTCTAGAAGAATGTAATCACTGTAAGGTTCTTGGTCGACCCGAAAAAAAGGTTCTTGATTGTGAATAAAGAAAAGAAAAAAGACCTTTGTTTTTTGTACAAGAAAACTGGTACAACTGTAACGAGCAATACCTTGGACTTGTGGACACCAAAACTGCGATGAGTGCCTGAGCATTCAATACAGAGAGTCACACCCAGGTTGACGCTAGTCCACCGGGGGTCAGGTGCACCACAGTCAGCACAAGTATTGTTGCCTGGTATAGTCAGGAGCTGGTCGGCTCGACTGTGCAAACACAAGATGGAAAAAAATGTTTTAAAAATTCTAAGTAATTCATTTACAATGCTTAATTTTTCAAAAGACAATACATATACATCCAACAGACTTCACCATTTTATCAATCTTGCTAACATTCCAGTTATACATCTACCAGACTTCATTTTTCAATCGCACTAACAGTCCAATCTAACAGTCTTCAACATTTTTCAATCTTGCTAACAGTCTAGTTATATTCTAACAGACCACCATTTTACAATCTCGCTAACAGTCCAGTTATAGATCTAATAGACTTCACCATTTTTCAATCTTGCTAACAGTCTAGTTATATTCTAACAGACCACCATTTTACAATCTCGCTAACAGTCCAGTTATAGATCTAACAGACTTCACCATTTTTCAATCTTGCTAACAGTCTAGCTATATTCTAACAGACCACGATTTTACAATCTCGCTAAAGTCCAGTTATTTATCTAACAGACTTCACCATCTTTCAATCTTGCTAATGGTGTAGGTGACAAGCAAGTCCTAGAAAGAAATGTTTCAGTGCTGTTGACTCACTGCCTTCTCTTAAACACAGATATTGGTCTCAATCTTTTACACCATCATTCTCCACTTCAAAATCACTATCCCAGAACAGAAAGTCAGAATATCTAAATTACAAATAAATCTTTTTAGTTCTGATTCGGAACTTTGCTAAATTAGGCTGAATTATGCACATAACAGATCTCTTCACTCTGAGTTTTGCTTTTTTTTTAAATTATGGTACACAAATTGTCTTACTGTTTTGACTCAGAGCTTTGCTAAAGCAAGTTGCATTACTCACACTTTTGTCTTGGTCTTGGGTTCCAACTTGGGAGTGGCTGCAGATGCATCCAATGATGCTGAAGGAACAGATACAATGGCATCATCAGCCTTCTGGTCATCCTGCAATATGAGCTGTCAATGTTAACATTACCTGGTCATCCTGCAATATGGGCTGTCAATGTTAACGTTACCTGGTCATCCTGCAATATGATCTGTCAATGTTAACGTTACCTGGTCACCTTGCAATATGATCTGTCAATGTTAACGTTACCTGGTCATCCTGCAATATGAGCTGTCAATGTTAATGTATCCAACGAGTGAAGCCTTGTTATTTAATGCTCTTGAATTAAACTCTCAAAGCTTAAATGAATTTCTCAAAACATCAATTAGGATTTTTTTTATTACTCCTGCTGCAAATAAGAGCTCATATTTACCCAAACATTTGGAAATATTTTACTTGTTAGTCTTGGATGTGTGTGAAAACTCAACAAGTGTGATGATGTGAAACAGAGCTAAACTGCCAAACTCCAATTAGAACAGTGTGTGTCCTTACATTTACCAAAGCATCAGCTTACCAATATATTAATGTTGTTTCAATAAGCTTACCACTATATCCATGTAATGTGTTTCTGTAACTTAGCAATATATCATCAGTGTTGTTTCCCTGTGATGTTTCTGTATTTAGCAATATATCATCAATGTTGTTTCAATAAGTTTACCACTATGTCCCTGTAATACACTTCTGCACTTAGCAATATATCATCAATACACTTACCTTTATGTCCTTGTGACATCTGTACTTACCAACATGCAATGGAGATGTATGTCTTCAAGTCTTATTAATTTGATCATGGATAATGGTTTGGTAAGTTTAACAACATGTCATAGTGATTTGTTTCTGTATGCTTACAAATGTATCAAGTTAATGTATCCTGTGAATGCATTTCTAAAAGATTACCTGTGTACAGGAAATGGGGATTTTGTAATCTTATTAATATGCCTTGCTAAATATATTCCTATAAGCTTACAAACATGGCATAAATGATGGAAGTTACTAATGTGCAATCATTTTACAGTAAACTATACATAAAAGTGCTGTGATATGTATCTCTACACTTACCAATCTCTGTAAGCATGCTTATCAAAGCGTCAAAGTATTAATTGTGTCACTGAGTGCAGAAATGTGAGTCTTTGTTATGCTTATAGTGCTCTGTTGTCTTAGGGCCCTTTTCACGATAGTTAGTCTTTTACATTTTACTGAATCACTGTGGAATTCTGAGACAATCCTTCTGACTGTGGTGGTTATGAAACAGACATATGAAAAAGGTGTAAATCTTGACAAAGTGTACACTCTTAGTTTGTCTTAGCATGCCAAGTTACAAAGTGCTTACAGCAGAGTCCTCCCCATGCAGAGTGTCTCGGTATGCTTTGTTGATGCAAGCCGTAAGGAAACTGATCCAAGCTTGGCATTCATCGTCTGAGTCAGCCTGCAGCATATGGCTCCTAAGACACATCATGCCTATTTAATCACTTCATGACACTAGTTGGTCAGGGGAGAGAAAAATCTCAATAATAGAACATGCACTCAATAGGCTGTAAATCACCAGTGGTTTAATTTCCAAAGTGGAATGAAACATCCTTCCTAATGTTCTTTCATCCACACAAAGATGCTGAAATTTTCAGGTTAAAATGTTTAAATGCATTTTCCTAAGAAATCAAAATTTAAAAAAATAAATAACAACCCAAATAAATGTTTTAGGAATTGTTGGATTTTCCCTTCACATACAGTATGTAGCATATGTTCAACATTAACTATAAAGGCTTACTTTATATTACAATGAATAAACTACAGCAGTATATTTGTAAATTTATATATTATTTTTAATAGCATTAAAGAACACTAGAACTAATGAAAATTCTTTCTTATTAATGTCCAAGTATATTTAATTTCCATTCATAATTTCAGACAATAGGTTTTGCCTCTCAAAAATGCAACCAAATGAAGCATAAACATGCTAGGATTTTTCACAACTTAAAATCTCTAGTCTTTACTTTTTAGCGATATACTCTTTGCTGCAAGCTTACATTGGACACAGCAATGGTCCAATGATTCACTTATAAGTCAAGTAAAAATGTTATGAAAGAATTAGTATATCATTTTAAGAAATTAGAAATTAATTATGATGGTATTCAATAATATCAAGTATATGATAACTATTTGTGGTGGAGTAAATTTGCCTATTCCTATTTCTAAACGTAACTGTTATATAAATTGTTAAATTATCAAAGTGACCCGACTTTGGGATGGTAATTTTGTAAGTATCAGAATTCAAGTAACCACTCAAGCTGAGAATATGCTAGAAATTGCTGATGTAATGCAAACTAGTTCCAACTGGATGAATAGTTTTTATTATCCAATGGTTAAGATTTATGAAAATGAGAGCAGCCAATGGGCTGAGATCAAAAGTTTACCTGCTGTAGAGAATTCTATTGTCTGATCACTTGAATTTGGATTGGCAAAAAGTCTGTTATGAAAGTTTTGACTGAGAGAGAATGGACTTAGAAATATTTCATGCATTTTGCTACTGATGTGTTATACTTGCGTTTTACATAGAGATGCATTATGTGAGTAGACTATTATTTCTACAAATTGTGAACTATGATACTTATATTCAGTATGCTAAATACTTAATATTGTTCTAGTGAAACCGCTCATAAAACTATAATGCTGTATTTATGATGCTGTATGCATCTTGGGCTAGTAAATACTGTTACAGAAAACTGTAAGTTAAGACTTGAATGAAAGAAAGAATAGAGTTAAAACAGGAGGACAAACAACAAACAGGTCCTACATAGTGCTGACTAGCCACTAAGGGGCTGAATAAGATTGTGACAGTGGAAACGTAACAGAGACAATAGCGGTAAGCTACAGAGACTGTTCACTGTCTTTGTTTAAAATCCTGTCCCTTTATTGGGTGGTGGTGACATCAACACAGATGGAAAGTATAAATTTTTATAAAAATGTATGGCGCAGATGCTGTATTGTTATGCATGGCACATAGAATACAATGACTATGAAGCAATAGTCCCTATTTGAAAGATACTAATATTGGAGATGGGGTGGGAGGGATTATTTGGTACATTGGTTTTTCCTGGACATATTCCCACCCATCTCCTGAAAATAAATTAGGGTACACTTTTGCAAATAAAATATAGATTTAAATTTATTGATTAACACTCAAATATAATTGGTAATCAGGCAATCATTAGTATAGTTTTACCTAGAAGGAGAGAGAACTTCAAAACAGAAACGTCTGTCTCCATCAAACCCTTGTCGAATGGTGCAGAGACGCAAATCTTCTTCCATTACTGTCAAAGAATCCTTGGAACGTTTGCGATAAACAAGTTGATTGTGTTGTACAATAAACCACCGCCTAAAAAGAAACAAGCTAAACATGTTGAAAAATCTTCATTGAGTTCCAATATTATATTACAAACATAAATAAACAATTAATTAATTCAACTGTGATTAGCGGAATTAGAAAAATCTCATTTTTAATCTCATTCTTAAATTCAAAGTAGGTTTATACTCAGACGACCACCTAACACCTGCATTTAATTGGATTCCCTTCCTTTGTCTTACAAAGATTTATATTACAGTCTTTTGTGCAGTGGATGTACAATTATCAGTTGATTTAGCCTACTCTCTTGCAAGTGCTGCCTTGGGGGGGGGGGGGTAAGTACCTCTGGTATAGTTGCTGGAATGCAGTTCTTGTTTAGAAAGTCAGTTTTAAAAAAAATTCTAATCCTACTGATGGAACACTTTTTAATAACGTTACCCAACAGGCTATTTGTTGATATTGTGTAAATGCACTGCCAAGTTGTAGTTTGGGATACTGGGAAATATTCCTGTCTAGTTCCACTTAAAAAAGGAGGAGTATTCTTTACCAAGGATTTATAAGTGGGCATCTGCCTTTTGTTAATCCTGAGTACTGGCTTTATCAATAAGTGCAAAATTTTCCTGTGTGGTTGGTGAGATGTATTTCTATTTGTAATCCAGAGAAAGCCCATTTTTGCTAGTTTTATCAGCTTTTTCACTGTCTGGTATATTTAAATGTGATGGTATCTAAATTATTTTTAATCTTGTTACCTTTATAATTTAGTTTTTTATATTAGATTTAACATTAAAAAAACTAATGTCTGGTCGTTTTCTCCAATGATTTTGGAGTGCAGCTACTGTCAAGACTGAGTCAGTGGCTATATTTACTATAATCAGGTTTGCTTTTCTTGCCTGGGTGATACCAATCAGAATAGTTGTCATTTCAGCTGTGAATACTGATGTGTTATCTTCCAGTCTTAGTCTGAGGTATTAGATATACATACCCCTGCCCCAGTCTTGCTAGTTAATAGGTCATGAAATGTTTCTGTATACCTTTATTAACTTTACTGATGTCTTTGTTAGAGGGAGCAGTAATCATAGTACAAGGGATTTCGAAGTGAATGAATTAGAAGCAAAAATACAAAACTATAGTGAAAATAACAAGCCACACTTTAAAAGATGCTAACTGTTAGCTTAGCTGCCCAACCATATTCACAAGAGATAATATTTATCTGGTTCTTAAAACTAACCTGACCCACTGCCGAAAGGCATTGCTGGTACGTTTAAAGAGGTATCCTTTCATGCACTGTGGATCTGCATCGCTGGTGCTGAAAGTCCCGGGTGACAGAATGGCACTATCAGACTGAAACAGCAGAAGAGATGGAAATTATGCATAAAATAGTAATAAAATTGACCTAGAAATAAAAGACAATTGAAACATATTGCTCCCCATATAACTGCCCCGTCTTCTGTTAGAATTCAATAATAAATATATGATTATAACAAACTATTCTCTTAGTATTATCATATAAAAATTTGAAGAAAGTACATGTTTATGCAACAAAGAAAACAATTCAAATCAATTATACAAACAGATTATTGGTTATCTAGTCATTATAAGATTTACAAAATGATGTGATAAATGGTAAAAATACTTCAATCAAGAAATTAATTGTTAATAATTATGTACTGTGTTATTAATAATTAAAGAAATTTATGTTTTGGCACTTCACATTTCACTTTGATCTCTAATCCCTTTACAAATGGGGCATAGCTCAAAATCTCAAGCTAAACTGATGTTTTGGCAATTCACATAGCACTTTGATCTCGAATCCCTTTACAAATGGGGCATAGCTCAAAATCTCAAGCTAAACTGATGTTTCGGCACTTCACATTGATCTCCAATCACTTTACAAATGGGGCATAGCTCAAAATCTCAAGCTACACTGATGTTTTGGCACTTCACATTGATCTCCAATCACTTTACAAATGGGGCATAGCTCAAAATCTCAAGCTACACTGATGTTTTGGCACTTCACATTGATCTCCAATCACTTTACAAATGGGGCATAGCTCAAAATCTCAAGCTAAACTGATGTTTTGGCACTTCACATTAATCTCCAATCACTTTACAAATGGGGCATAGCTCAAAATCTCAAGCTACACTGATGTTTTGGCACTTCACATTGATCTCCAATCACTTTACAAATGGGGCATAGCTCAAAATCTCAAGCTACACTGATGTTTTGGCACTTCACATAGCACTTTGATCTCTAATCACTTTACAAATGGGCCCTCTTGTCTTACTGTTACTGTGAAGGAACTGGACTAAGGTACAGTGGTCTTCCATTGGATAAGTTTGATTTGTAAAAACTGTTCTTTATGTAATTTCCAAACCAATGAGCAATTATTTTGCTCTAAGTTTATGTTTTCCAAAGCAGTCTCAACAGGCAAATAAATACTAATAATAACAAACACTGGTACAGATGTAACATAATAAATACCAGTATAGACATAACATTATTACTTAATAACAAATACCTGTACAGACTTAACATCAGTACTTATAACAAATATCTGTACAGACATAACATTATTACTTAATAACAAATATCTGTACAGACATAAAAATCATTGTTTAATAACAAATACCTGTACAGATAACAATACTATATAATAAAACCTGTATAAGACATTACAATTTAATAACAAATGCATGTAAAGGCATAACAAAACTACAGAATAGCAAATACCTGAAAATACCTGAACAAGCATAACACTATTAGTATTACAGATTAACAAATACTTTCTTTAGGCAATAAAATACTACACAGAACAAAAAAATACCTGTACAGGCATAGCAATACATACAAATTAACAAATACCTCTATAGGCAATACTACAGAATAACAAATAATCCCCTCTCTCTCTCAAATACCTGTACATGTATAATAATACTGTAGAATAACATATATAGGCATAAAAATACTAAAGAATAAAAATACCTGTGTAGGCATAACAATTCTACAGAATTACAAATACTTGTAAAGGCAAAATAATATAATAGAATATCAAATAGCATATATAATAATACTGTAGAATAACAATATCTGTAAAGGCAAAACAATACTATAGAATAACAAAGACCTATATATAAGTATAACAATACTATATAGAGTAACAAATACCTGTACATGTATAATAATATATAAAATAATATAATAATAATAATATAAAATAATAATTACTGTAGACAATAATAATAATATAAAATAATAATTACTGTAGAGCATAATGCCACAGAATAGCAATTTTTTGTACCTGAACAGGTATAACTATTGAAAAATAAATACCTTATTAGACTTTGACATTCATTATCTTGATAATATTATTGTAAGGTTTCTATGACTTTAAAGTTGAGTTTAGCATAATTACATGCCCCTGTTATTTTAAATCCTCACTATGTCCTGAATGAGTTTATAGTTTTGTCACCTTTAATCCACTGAGTTTTGGGCTGTCAGCCTCATTTGACACTAAACTAGGTGACCTGTGCTTACAGATGCTTAAAACGCTGGCTTAAAGGTTGTTGCATATTTGCACTTACCAGCAATATTATTTAGATCAGACCCACCTACCCACATAATGTCAGAACCAATATTATTTAGATCAAGCCCACCTACCAACATAATGTAGAACCAATATTTTTTCTCCATCACAATCTACCATAAAGAATAAAAGAATTCCATTATAATTTGGTGCTGGGATTCTGGATACCATATAAACCCATGAATGAAGTGTGTATATATTCAGTCAGTACAACAAAAAAGTAGTCTACTAAATATAAATGTCATAAACACTTTTCATAGTCTACAACAACTAAGACACCTTATAACAAAACAAAATAAATATCTAAAGCAAAATTTTCCTTTAAGAGCCACTTATCTTTGAAAAATAAATCAATTCTTTTCATTGATAAAATAATGATATAATGGTTAGTACATATTGACCCCTTAAATAAATAAGCCAGAAGAAAGCAATGAAAAGATTTTCAGACAACAAAGCTTAATGGGATTAATCACTATATTTACAGCCATGATCTGTATACATTCACATCCAAGAGGGAATTTAATGTTGTCTTTTCCTATTTAAGAAGCAGAAACTCTCTACTGCTTTTCATATGCATTATGCATACCAAACTATAATAGCTCTCATTTAGTTTTGTTGGAAGTTTCATTCCTAATAAACAAAAATAAAAATGGGAAGTTTTCTAGTGAAGTAAACAACAGAAAATGTCCTTCAAACAAGGTATCAACACCATGACTCCCATGACTTGCCAGATATTCAGAATAATATAATGTGGAAGATAATGTGGAAAATGTTGCTTTCTTCAAGCAAGACTGGCAATCACCTCCCATCTAAACCCTAGCTCTGGAGTCACATTCACTCTATTTTGTATAACTCAAGCCCGACAGACAAATGTGCGTCTGTGCGCACAATTTTAGTTAAGATGCTGACTGAGATTTTAAAATACCATTGACAAGTATATCTTTATCACCAAAATCATTACAATCTGTAACAATATATATTTGGTCAGAAGTGTGTCAACAGATGCTGAAAAGTATGCATGCGTGCGTGTGTGTGTGTGTGTGTGTGTGTGTGTGTGTGTGTGAAAAACTGGTTTACTTTGTTTCTTTCAGCATTCTCTATCCAGATCCATTTTCCAGGCTTATGACAAGTGCACTAAGTTGCCATGACCTGGCATACAATCTCTAAAAGACAACTAAATAATATAACAATTTAAAAACTTTTAGAATAAAAATGTTTTGCTCAACATTAAAGTGGAAGATACAATGAAAAACTAATATGACTGTACCAAACAAAATTATATTTACACTTGCCTAACATAATTACCTTGAATAAAAGATAGGACTGTCTTATGATTTTATTGCAGAATGCAAATCATGGACACATTGTACAAAGGTTACATTTTCTAGCATTGGTAAAATGATTTGCATAGCAGCCATGATAGAAATTAAGGTTATGGTGAAAAGTAAGTTGCAGTAATTTATATATGTTATAACCACAATTATAGAGACAAGTTAACAGAAGTTATAACCATATTTATAGAGACAAGTTAACAGAAGTTATAACCACAATTACAGAGACAAGTTAACAGAAGTTATAAACACAATTAATTATAGAGACAAATTAACAAAAGTTATAAACACAATTATAGAGACAAGTTAACAGAAGTTATAACCACAATTATAGAGACAAGTTAAAAGAAGTTATAAACACAATTATAGAGACAAGTTAACAGAAGTTATAAACACAATTATAGAGACAAGTTAACAGAATTATAAACACAATTATAGAGATAAGGAATGCCAGTCAGTTTTGTTTTGATCAACAATTATGCCTTTGCTGCCATATCAACAGCATAACACCTAAACATTAAAGTGTTTAAACCAATGCAATTTGAAAATTCAAACTGCTTTGTACAGATATACAAGTGACTTTTATAGTTGTTTTTATTTTGAATATAAGTGTTTGAATTTTCATGCTGCATTCATTACAAAAGCCATAATTTAAAATACTTTGTAGGTATACAAACCCACTGCTGTTTTTGTACACATTCATGCTGCATTGCTTACAAAAGCACTAAACTATGCAGCATTGCTGGCCAGAAACAGACAGACAAGCTAGATATGCACAAATGTTTTCAACTCTCAGACACAATACATATCAGTCAAGATGACATGGATATGGTTATCATTCAAATCTAGAAGAAAATAAATCAGAAGTAGTAGAATGATAGTGGCAGTATACTGTAGTAGTAAAATTATGGAAGCAGTAAACTGTAGTAGTAAAATTATGGAAGCAGTAAACTGTAGTAGTAAGAGTATTAGTAGAATTTTGGTAGCAGTAAACAGTAGTAATAAAATTATGGAAGCAGTAAACTGTAGTAGTAAAATTATGGAAGCAGTAAACTGTAGTAGTAACAGTAGTAGTAGAAGGATGGTGGTAAACTGTAGTAGCAGCAAAATGATGGTGGGAGTAAACTGAAGTAGTAACAGTAGTAGTAGAATGATGATGGAAGTAAACTGTAATATAACAGTAGTACATGTAGTAGAATTCTGGTAGCAGTAAACTGTAGTAGTAACAGTAGTAGTAGAATTTTGGTAGCAGTAAACTGAAGTAGTAAAATTATGGTGGCAGTAAACTGTAGTAGTAACAGTAGTAGTAGAAAGTAACAAAGTACTTAGCAGTTATAATTATGTAAGTTTTGGCAGTAGAAGTAAATAGTACCAGAAATAGTAGTTATGATGTAGGTTGTAGTAGCAGAGATAGTAACAAAATACTCAGTAGTTATGATGTAGGTTATTATAGTAGGCATAGAGGCATAGTAGTTATGATATAGGTTGTAGTAGTAGGTGTAAACAGTAGAAGAAATTTGTATTAATTATGTAGGTTGTAGTTGTAGAAGTGGATAGTAACAAAATAGTTAATAGTTATATGTATGTTGTAGTAGTAGAGGTAAACAATAACAAAGTACTTAGTAGTTATGTTGTAGGTTGTAGTAGTAGAATAGTAACAAAATACTTAGCAGTTATGATGTATGTTGTAGTAGTAGAATAGTAACAAAATACTTAGCAGTTGTGATGTACTTTATAATACTAGCACTAGGTTGTAGTAGTGGAAGAAAATAGGTAACGAAATATTAACAGTTATGATGTAGATTGTAGTATTAAGTTGCTGTTAGTAGTAAGAAGCAGAAAAGAAACAATTTTTAAAAAAAGAATTTTTAAACACTGAGAAGCAATGTAATTTTAACACAAGGCACCAACAAAGTAATGAATATACATAAAATGGCTTTCACAAACAACATAATGAAAAAAATTATGTGGAAAAAATACTGGATTTTTAAATCTTAAAATAATATTGTGCATGAAGATTATTTATTTATATAACATCAGGCAAAGCATTTAAATTGCATGAAAATTATATTAAAGAGAAATGATGCTAATAAAAATACTGGAAGTTCAAGAATCTAAAGAAGAACCTAAATAGAAGTGCTTAAGACAGAATTACAATAATACCAAAAAATATAAATGTGATGATGAACATATGACATATGACAGAAAGTATGGTAGAGATATTAAAAATATGTGCTGCACAAGAAAGACAGAAAAAGAGAAAGAAGAAGGAGAAAGGGGAGAGGGAGAGAGACGGTGGGGGGGAGAAAGGAGAGATATGAGGAAAGAGGGGAGGGGGGGTGGTATTGATAAAAGCAACTAGTTCACTACTGAGAAGCATTTGAAGATAAGAATAAAATTCTTAAAAGTTTAGTAGCAGATAAAATGGCCAAATATGACCAAAACACAAGCACAGAAAGAAGACAAAAGAAATGTGAATTTATACCAAGATTTATACCAAGAACACACCTTTAACAAGTGTCTGGTGATGAACACAAACATTGTAATTCTGGGAAATAAACATCCGATGAAGAAAACAGACATACTGAACTAGAATAAAATTAATGGAACTGCAAGTGCATTTAGAAAGAGAGTAGCACAATGGTAGATAGATAAATTGAAAACAAGTGTTTGAAGATAAGCATAATCTTTAGACATAGCATCAGTAAAGGCACATTATTAAAAAGCAATGAGAAACAGAAGGATCCATGAAAGGAAAAAATGCTGGGAAAACAAGAAACAGATTATAAAATAAAGTCATTGAGATAACAGCAGAATCCATGATACTAGAAAGCAATACTGGGAATAAAAGTACCCGATTTAAAAATAAAATAATCAGAGATGCAGAATAGAATCCACAAAAGGAAAGCAGTATTGGGACTATAAGTTTATGATTTTAAATAAAATGAAGAATCAGACAAACTGAATAGAATCTACAAAAGGAAAGCAGTATTGGGAATACAAGTAAATGAATTAAAAATAAAATAAAGATTCAGAGATAAGAATAGAATCCATGAGCAATACTGGAAGCAGTATGACTGAAGAAAACTCAGGACACCTAGAAACATGGTAAAGACAGAGATGTCAGTTAGGAACAAGAGCAATGAATGAATGAATGGATGAATATTGTAGGATTCTAGAGGAATCATACTCTAAGAGAAAAATTGTAGACAACAACAAACAAAAAAAATGAAAAAAAAGAGATGATGAAAATATGAAAAGGGAGTGAATTACTGGCATGCATGCAAAATGTGACCTCTATAAACACTGCTATCCAACAACAAACGACTAGTATAAAAATATAAATTTCTGAATCATATAGAAAGTAATATCCGATGTGTATAATAGCAAATATTTAAATGTTTTAGTATGAAACCCCTTAACCAGAATAAAGTACCAAGTGTAAACAAAAGGAAATGATGAAAAAAGGGAAATGGAAGTATTTAAGTGAGAGAGAGTAGTATACATGTCACTCAAGGGAACATGATGGGGTGTGAGAGACACAAAATGAAAGAAAGTTGTGAATAAAATGAAAGAAAGTACTGAAATCGAATGAGTAAAAGTTGTGAAAATGACAGAAAGTTGGGACATAAAAAGAAATAAAGTTGTGACATCAAATGAGCAAAATTTGGAACATCAAAATGAAAGAAAGTTGTGAAATCAAATGACAGAAAGATGTAATAAAAAATGAAAACAAACAAGATGAATACTATGAACACAAGACCAGAACAAGGTAACTCTTCTTACAGATATATTACTTGAATCAAATTACCTCCCTAACTTTTCATCTCCATATTGGGAGCAGGAGGTAAGGGACTTATCCTTAATGATCTGGATTTTACAAGATTTGTTAATGTGAACAGCGTTTCTTAATATATTAGTGAACTATCAAAGCTTTTGTAAATTTAAAATTAAAATAATGCTTATAAAATCTACATTCTATAGCCAGAATAGTTTCACCATTAAATGTAAACCAGCACTTCAAAAACTAGAGTGCAGCAAAATTCCAAGTTGTCTGAAACATCAAAGAATGCTATCACAGTGCCTTGTCCAGGACTCAAGCATCCCAAGATTGCCAATTGAAAAGAGACTCAACATAAGCTACTTTATTATCTGTAGACAAGGCTGCCAAGTGTAAACATAACAAATCAAACACAAAAGAAATCTAAATAAAAAGTTCAAAAGAATACCCAAGAGAGTTAGTTAATTAGTTAGTTGAGGTTAATAGGAGAGAGAATAAGGGCGATTAGGAAATATTTTAAACTAAATGGTTATTCAGGTCAGACCATTTACTTAAATGAAAACTGCAAAGCATAATGGGGTAATTTATTACAACTTTGATTTATCATGTGTATTCTTAATTATTTCAAATTAATACAGAATCTACAGATTAAAGTGTGCAAATGAAATTTCAAAGTAATATTTTTTCTGGTTGGTTGGCTGGTTAAAATCCAACAACTATTAACTGGTTCACACTTTTACGTTTCACTGAGGTTAAGACTGAGTCATTACTTTGTTTCTGAATGCTTAAAGCAGTGGACATAATTTAATATACTTAGAGAAATTATACATATCATTTATTAGTCAAACTCTTTGGTCACTACCACTGCTTAGGATAGCAAAACCTAAAGGTGACAACTCAAACATCAAAACTTGTATTCAATAAGTGTCATTTAAAATAAATGACTTCTGAAGTATTTTCTCTCAGTAATATGTACCAAAAAAGTATGTTTCAACAAATTTAACTAATGCTTGTTTCTGTGATTAGATTATATTTATAAAATTATAATTTTATTCATGGCTTTAGTTAAATGAGATCACCTTGTGGTCTCTCTTTACATATATATATATATCAGTTCATTGTGCACTCCAAACTCTACTCAGTAGATTCATGGCAAAGTGTGTGTAAACACATTACCCCTTTAGCTTGATCCTCTGAGTAAACTTGTCCAGTACAGATCTCCATACCAAGAAACTCTGGGTTAACTCACGGTGTACATGTTGAAAGCATGCATACTGGAGGGAGGCAATTACTTTCAAAGGGATGTTACTGTTTTGACCAACTTCATAAAAGGGAAGTGATGACAGTAACCAACTTCTGAGACATTAACTTTTGTGAAGAATATGATGTCCTCTCTAACTAGTACCATGTTCTATTTATAATAATATCAATATAATATACAATTATTTACTATGATATTACAGTTACATATATATTCTCAGTATAATATATTAATTTTCTGTAAATTTTGTTATTCTTAAAATTTACCTGAATATTTAGTAAAATAATACTGTCCTCTGTAAACAGCAGTAATTCAACCATTATCCACCTGATTGAAATATAAATCTTGTCATCAATTCACTTCAGCAGTGTATGTGATAACATTGCAGAATTTGCAAATGGGACAGAAAACTGGCAGCAGCACCATCACAATCACTGATAACATTATTTTCATTGATTCTAACTGGATCTCAGCTCAGTTGACAGAGTAACAGTCATCAAGAATGTATGATCATTACCATTCTTATTTACAATGACAGGTATTACTATATTAAAAATATTATTCATAATGACAGATGTTATTGTAATGAAAATAGTAATTATCCTAGATGCAAAAATTGTAATAACTCAATAAGGCATAATTCCCAAATACACTTGGAGACATATAAACAACAAACAACAGAGACAATGGTATTAATGGGGGACATCTCTCTTCCTCTGTCATATCTTTCTCTATTTCTTTTTATCTCTCTCTGTTCCAATCAATTAATCAATATATTTATCTGTCTGTGAATATCCATCTGCTTATCTATCTGGACCCAAAATGTCAGTCCATCTGTCTGCTTGTTTGTTTATCTATCTGTATGTTTTCCTATTCATATCTAGGTGCATCCATCCACCCATCAGCTTATTTAATTATCTAAATGATTTATATCTTTACACTAGAGTTTATCCATCATAAATACTGATAATGATCATCCTCATCTTCAAGTTCCCTTTAACAAACTACCACTCCTGTAAACACACACATGCGCGTGCATGCATAGTGCAGAGCAGTACAGGTCAAATTAAAAAAGTGTATACATTATTGTAGTAATGTGTTTTGTTCCCTATAACTAAAAGTATACCTGTCTTTTCAAATAACTTTTTTAAAAAAATATGTATATTGCAGGTTTGGGGGTCAAAACTCTAGGTACTATGCATTAACATTCACAAACTTGCAATCACGCACTCATGTTTTTAGTTCAGATATGTTAGCTGATATATTAGTGTCTTATATATGATTGTTTCCTTTTTTTATCTTATGTTAACAAATAGACAACAGCAGCGACTGCATGCTTCCCCCTGGATAATGCTGCCTAAAGACTTGTTACATTGTGATATCTTATACCTACTGCCACTGCAAAGAAAAACAATGCTTATATATGTAGACAATGGAAATCTATTTGCAAAGCCATATTGTGGCAATGAAGTTTTGTGCTCGGAGACCTGGCTGTGTTTTAGAAAACACACAAACACACACTGTAAAGGCAGAGAAAAAGAAGAAAAAACTTCATAATTTGTTTTATTTCACACAAGAAGTGTGGAGGCGTTGTTTCAATGTTTATGCAACATTTTGCAGACACTTAAGGTAAATGAACAAGATTTGTGTGGCATAAAGCCCAAGCAATGTCTAGTAGTAGTACATGTGGATCAACTCTTTCACTTCTGGAGTGAACAACTGGAAACTATAAACTCTGAGATTGTTTATGCATTAAAGGGAACTAATGAATGGTATTCTAAAGATACTTTGTGATAGTGCGGTGGCTTTTGTCACAAATATTAACAATTTAATGCAGATGTATTTAATTTAATATTTGACAAAAGCTTACATATCTTTCTATGAAAAGAATCAATATCTCACCCAAATAGCTTTAATCAGAGAGAAAGAGTTTCTTACATCTAGTTTTAATATTATGATCTTTCAGACTTTGGGTCAAAAATACATTCATGTAACTTTTAGCACATAAAAAAGATACTGATTATGTAATGTATCAAATTCAGACCAAAAACTTTATTAAATGAAATACAAAACTTTTCATTATATAACATGTACATATGGCTTTTCAAATAAGTGCTGGAAAAAGCTTTGAATAAAGAATTTAACAGAAACTGAAGTTGGCTCTTAAATGCAAATAATACCTTCAGGAAAAATTTTAAAATAACAAACAAGTACCCTAAACAATTGATTTTTCTTAAACAACCCCATCTATACTAAAGTGTAATGCAGGGTTCTCTGCTCCAAATTACTGTAAAATATTCTTATAATGGGCAATTCACAATGTTGAGGTTATTAATATTATGATCCATTATAAACCTCGTTCAACATACACATAACATGATGAGAGAGGAAACAATTTAAATAAATAATTTATTCAAATTATTAGCAATCAATGGTTTCAATAATTTTTTTTATAGTTATTTGACTAAATAAATGGTTATTTGTGATTCATCATTTTGAAAAACCTGTTACATTTAGTCACATCTGAAGCCCAAAAGAAGGATTATATCTTCAATTTATATGCCTTCAGTTACCAGAAGTTTCTGCGACTGACACAATTTTTGAGAGATGACCTCTCAAGTTCTTCTCCATCTTCCTCTAGTCTGTCTTTTCCCCAACTTTTAACTGTGCTCTGGTACAACACTTGCAGACAAGATTCACACACCTCTTCAAGAAAAAATATTTTTCACAATGCGTCTGAAATGGCAAATGCTAATAAACATACAATTTTATAAATGGAAAGCAGATTCTGTTTCAAACAAAATTCAAACTGAATACAGTCTCTAGATGGATTCTGTCTAAATATTTAAAATATTTACTATGCACTATGGCAGTTAAGCATGGCTTTGCTTATTAAAATTGAAGGAAAGAGAAAACAGCAAAGTAACCCTTGAAGACTGAATTGGTCAAACATCAATGAGTATCATATAACTGTACTTCTACCTAGTCTTTTGAGTCACACCTAGTTGCTAACAAGAGTATCATGTAACTGTACTTCTAACTAGTCTTTTGAGTCACATCTAGTTGCTAACAAGAGTATCATGTAAATGAAATTCTAACTAGTCTTTTGAGTCAATCTAACAAGAGTATCAAGTAAATTTACTTCTAACAATAGTCTTTTGAGTCACAAGAGTACCCTGTAACTGTACTTAATGCTACAGTCTTTTGAGTCACCTCTAGTTGCTAAGTAAATGTAGCCAGCATAAAAAAAAATAACTATGAGTCACCTCTAGTTGCTAAGTAAATGTAGCCAGCATAAAAAAAAATAACTAAAACTCAGATAGGTTACTGAACTTGACATTTTCCCTCCCTGCTCTACTCTTTCCAAGAGTCTCCCCACTCTCTACATTGAACTACCTGGAAGGGTGTAGTAAAATAGAGCAACCTTTAAAGTTAATACAGGCAGACAAGCCAGGACACACAGCAGGTGAGAAACAGGAATATCCAGGACACAAGAAACTATCAGGGCATGACATGATGATCATGAAACACCATTTTCTTTTTCCAGTTTTTCCAGTTTTACTTCATTTCAAAATGCACATAACAGGAATGGCAAAATAGCATAATAACAATATTATATGTTAGTCAAATAATGACATTTTGTGCTGGTAAAATACTGTTGTACAGATATTTCTGTATAAATCTAAAATAGAATTTGTAATTTTCTAATATTACCAACAATGGCTGTATAAGACAATATGGTATTCATGATTTTGGTCAGTCAAATTATTACAAATCTATAAATTATACAAGTGTTATGATTATACTATCATAACAAGACAGGTGACTGAAAAATGTAAAAACTCTCATTTGTCATGATTATACATAAAAACAAAAAACAAAGCCACATTCATAACAATAGTATGATGCCAATGCCACCTAGTTAATGGTTGTTATTATTATTATTTAATTAATCATCCATAACTAATTATAAGTGATGAGAATCTTAATTTATGTTATTAATTCTCCAGCAGACACCACTTATCCCTCTCACTTGGCAGATATGTGGGCACTGTAAATGTTTTCTTTCTTCCACAACATTACAGACAAACATTTACCATCACACAATATTTCCATAGGTGGAAAACTTCTTACTAAAAGAGAAGATAAATCCATCTCTTAATCTATATTTAGTGAGCCCCCATCCACCCACTTTTCTTCTCTGACATAAGGTTATCAATATGTGTATGAATGTCAATAAATTTATTGAATCAACAATCAATAACAAATACAATGAAAAAGATTACTTGACATCAATATTTCCACCAAACCACATATGAATAATTTTAATATCTATTCAGTCTTATATCTCAACACACAATTCAATAGATTAGTATCAATATAAATCACCGGAGAGTTCTTATCAGAGAACAGAAATGGAGTTATCAGAGATAAGCGATAACAGTTTGTACATAACCTGGTTTAGACCCTGTCTGAATAGTCTTTTGCATGCTTTTTGTAAGAAAGTCACAAGTTTATTGTCACGTGATTCCCTCCTCACATTGTAGAGCAATGATTAGATGGTATTCTAACCTGGAGGCTAACCTGGACGCTCCTTTTTTGTATTACTATTAGCTCACTCAAGCTGAACAACAGTTGTAGCAATTTCCAGTAACTTCCTTGTACCAGAAATTGCTCAATGTAGTCAAACATACCATGCCACCCAACCATATATCAACAAAGTGCTGTGTATTCCTTACATTTACACACTGCAGTAGATACTTCACATGCCTACCATGGTCGTAGTGATTTATAATCAGTAAATCAAGAGATTTGAGTAAAACAAGGAAATGCTGCTTTTTCTCTGTAAAATATAATCAGGGAACAAACACTAAGTTTCTAGTTTATTCAACTTTAACTCCAATTATTTCTTACATTCAAGTCTCAACTTACAGTTTCCTGCAACAGTATTTATTAGCCCGATACACGCATACAGCTTAATAAAAACAGTACGTAGTTTATGAACAGGTTCAGTAGAAACAATGTCAAGTATTTAGCATACTACACACGAGCATCTTAGTTCACAATCTGTAAAACTAATAGTCTACTCACATGATACATCTCTAAATAAAAGACAAGTATAACATATCAATAGCAAAATGCATGAAATATTTCTAAGTCCATTCTCCATTCTCTCTCAATCAGTCAGTTAACTCACCATTAAGCTAACAATACATGATTAAATTTATTTGCAGAAAGGGCAGTTCATCCACAGATGACTGTAAAAAAGAAAAATAAACCAAACCAAACCCCATACAACCCATGATCAAGTCAGGACCATTCAGGTTAAAGAAAACTGCATGCCAGTACAACTGCATATACACACTCTAAAACAACATACATATTAAAAAATGCCAATGTTTAAAATGCTGGTAATACACACAATACACTGTGATAAATAAGAGTTTCATTAAATCAGATGAATGATTTAGTTTGCAAAATTGGGTAGCTGAAAATAAAGATTGCCTCAACTCATAAAATATTCTGTTAACACACTTTCATGACAGACAAAATGACATGCCATGAATGTCAAACTTTGAAAATGCAACGGTCATAATAGGCTTGATACAGTTAATATCTAAAACTGTATTGTTTTGAATATGCTAAATATACATAATGATATATAATGTATAAAACTGACAATGAACAGAATGTTATAACTGATAATTATATATGAAAGGTGCAGGATTAATTTGACTTGTATTAGTATGAAAAAAAGACCAAATTGTCAAAATGCAATAGGTGCAATTTATATGTAAAATTATTCTGCTGATGCATCTATCTAATATGTAAAACTGGATGCATCTATCTAATATGTAAAACTGTATTGCTCTAGAAATACAAGTCATTGTATTCCAATGATATAACTGTGCTACTCTTAAAATAAAATCATCAGTATGAACTGATATTTTTCAAAGATACAACTGTGCCACTCTAAAAATAAAATCATCAGCATGAACTGATATTTTCCAATGATACAATTGTGCCACTCTAAAAATAAAATCATCAGTATGGACTGATGAATTCCACTGATACAACTGCACTACTCTGAAAATAAAATCATCAGTATGGACTAATGCATTGCACATAAACCTGTGCTGCTTTGAAGTACAGAGAGTAGCAAGAGGTTGAAAATAAAAGTTGGAAATACTAGATTAGTAGATATCTGAAGAAAGCCAAGTGCCTTATGTATGACATCTCAAAGTATTGCTAGACTCGATAAACAACATGAGCTTAGGTAAATTGTTTATAATGCCAGAAGTTTTACAATGTATATGTCATGAACAGTTGTGCTTGTATATGTATATGCATGTGTTTGTGTTTGCATTAATTTTCTATATAAAGTCTATACAAAAAATATACATATATGGGGTGTGCGCGTGTGCGTGCATATGCATGTATGCATAAGAAAATCACTATAAGATTACATATGGTGTGGGTGTGTACAGGCATTATCTACAAATTTCTACAGAAATATGCATATTTATATGTATGCATGCATGAATGTTTGTGTGTCAACATACACATTCATTCTATTTGACATCTCTATAAAGTCACATATAAACTTCTGTTTACTTTATCTGTATGATTTGTGTGTAAATGTATTTGCACATAATACAGAATATTATCTTTCTCGATATGTGATGACATCAGCTCAGCATATTAATATGCTCATAGTACAAATTATTATCTTGCTTTCTCAATATGTGATGTCTATAAGCTTAATATACAGTGTATTATTATGCTCGTAGTACAGAATATTACCTTTCTTTCTCAATATATGCAGTGTCTATAAGCTCAGTATATTAATATACATATATAACAGAATATCATCCTTCTGAATATATGATGTCTACAAGCTCAGCATATGAATATGCATATCAGTTTATACATTTAGATTACTACTAGATTATAATTACTGAGCTCTTTATCTTAAAGAAAATTAACTAAGATGTCCTTTAAATAATATACCTGTTTCAAAATTTAAAAAAAAAATCTTGTCTAGTTCTGTAATGCAATCTACCCAACTTGTCTTTCATTTTCAATAATAGCATGCTTATCCAATGCTTTCAAAAATATTTTTGAAAAGACATGTCTGCCTTATCTGCTTAAAAATAAACTTATAAATTAAATATAAAGGGAAATATTGTAGTTAATGCTATTCATATCCTCAGTCATATTCTTAATACAACAATAGAAGCTGAATAATTTCAAAAGGAAAATATTATAATCAGTCATAATTCCAACTGTGTTAATAGCAAAGATTCAGAATATTTTAAAAATTAATTCAGTCAATTTACAGAAATCACCAAAACAATGTTCCTACCAAAGCATACAGTGGCTGTTCAATCAAAACACATACTGAGGCAAACAAAATATGATTGCATGAATACCTATCCATTAACATTTAAACCAATCATGTACTTAATATTTATTAGTGATGATGCTGTGTTGTAAATTTTGCCCACAACTAATGATTATGTTCATCTTAAGATCCAGAAGCAGATTTGTTTTAAAGAAAATAATCCATTAAAAAAAGAGTCAAAATGACAGAAGCCCATCTAATGATGACTTTTGATGTCAACATTGGTGATCATAAAATATGTCAATATTAGTGAAATATTTTGTCTCAACAATAAACAAAAGTGTCAAGCATCAGAGATGTTATAAACAAAGGGTTTAAAAAGCCAGAAATAAATTAATAAGAAATACAGTGTTCCATAACTATAATACAAAGGAGATGAAAATGTTCCTAAGAGTAAGAACAGTAAAATGTAACAAAGCACTGTTTACTCTTTCGCATAATCTGTCAACTAAGGAATGTTCAAATCAATAATTATTATTCTAATACACCGAGATTTCATTATTTAAAAATCAGCTATTTATTTATAACTGATTTACTGTTGGTTTTTGTTTTTTTAAACTAAAAATAAGTTTATTATTAATATTAGTGTGATTAAAATTTGATCCAGAGTTAAATTTTATATATTGTGCATACGAACATCCATCAAATACACACACAATCACATACACTATTACAAACACACTTTCTCAACCAAAGAAATTTAAATAAGTGAATAATTCTTTCTACAACAGGTACCTACACATTATGCTCTATGGTTCCAGAAATCATCTTAGCCCCAAGCAACTGTAACAATTAGTCATAATGCCAGCATGTTTAATTTTTCAAGAGCTATTTGTTGAGATTACAAGTTGCACAACCACTGAGTGACTGTTAGCATCTCCTACTAGTACTAGCACACACATTTGTCATTCTCAATTTGTAAAGGTCATATGTGGCTTAGTATTAAACCCTGAGAGAGAGCAAGAGAGAGAGATGATTGAAATGGAGGAAAAAAATTAGACTAGGAGAGCCAAGAGAGTGGGTGGTGGCATCTGAAACCTAGATCCAAACAAGAAAAGAAAGAAAAGAAAGGGAGGGACAGGAAAGTAAACAACTGGAGGTGTGGGAGTGAAAGTGCCAGTCTGCTGCCCCTGTTTAACACAAGGGCCGCTGCCTTGCCAAGCTCAGCAAAACTGAAGAGACCGGGGATCAGTCATTTAATCATTTCATTTCAGATGTTTGTTGCTTCAAGAAAATTTTTAAATAAATAAAACATTTACAGCCAACATCAGTGGCAGCAAGAAGAAATTGCGAAAACAGTGCAAGATTTTCAAACATCATCCAAGTTGTGTTGTTCTAATATATATATATATACTTATGTTTAAATGACTAAAGAACAAAGTTTCAAGTAAAGTGTAAGTATATTAATTATTTATTTACTTTTAGCATGTATAAGTGAAAAATTTATTAAACAATTTATATATATGTGGTGCAAAAACAATGTTTTCTAAACTTGGAACAAAATGTTCAGTAGTTTGCAATTTTGTTTGCAAATTTTAATAAGGGTGAAAATATTCAAAGCATATGTATGTACTTGTTTAGTTTTGGGGGATAAGGCAATCAAAGTGAAATGGCAGAGATGAATAATGGGGGTAAAAATCTTAAATATTGCATTTATGAGGTTGTTTAAAAATTACATTATTTTCCACTGATGACCATTTAAAAACTGCATCCCCTTCCACTAAGTGATTGTTTTAAAAATATATATATATGATATTCCTTTCCACTAAGCGGCTGCTTTAAAAAAAATCCCACATACAATATTCCTTTCCACTAGTGAATGCTTTCTAAAATATATATATATATTCACAGAATGCTTTTAAAAAATACCATATTCCATATGGTATTAAAAAACACAAAAAACATACCATTTTTCTTTCTAATGATGCTTTTAAAACTACATACTATAGTCTTTTAAAAAAAAGAAAGTATACCATATTAATTTCTAATGACTGCTTTATAAAGAAAACTTGCTATATTCATTTCCACTGATTACTATAAAACTACATACTATAGTCCTTTAAAAAAAAGAAAGTATACCATATTAATTTCTAATGACTGCTTTTAAAAAGAAAATTTGCTATATTCATTTCCACTGATTACTATAAAACTACATACTATAGTCCTTTAAAAAAAAGAAAGTATACCATATTAATTTCTAATGACTGCTTTAAAAAGAAAACTTGCTATATTCATTTCCACTGATTACTATAAAACTACATACTATAGTCCTTTAAAAAAAAGAAAGTATACCATATTAATTTCTAATGACTGCTTTAAAAAGAAAACTTGCTATATTCATTTCCACTGATTACTATAAAACTACATACTATAGTCCTTTAAAAAAAAGAAAGTATACCATATTAATTTCTAATGACTGCTTTAAAAAGAAAACTTGCTATATTCATTTCCACTGATTACTATAAAAGAAAAATAATCTTTCCACTGATTACTATTTAAAAAAAACAACAACATATTCCTTTCTACTCAGTGACTTTTAAAAAAAAATCATTTCCTTCCACTAAGTGACTGTTTTATTAAACAAAAACCACATCATATTTCTCTCCACCAAGTGACCACTTTTTAAAATTAAAAAAACCCCACATATTTCTTTCCACTATGTGACTGCTTTACACTAAGTGATTGCTATAAAAATAAAAACCCACATATTCCTTTCCACTAAGTGAGTGGTTAAAAAATATCAAACCACATTTTTTATTATTTAAAACCACATTCTTATCCACATTTCTTTTTCATATAATACTCTTTTCAAGTGTCTGCTTAAAAACATTCTTTTCCATTAAGTTACTGCTTCAAAACTGCATTCATTGCCTCTAAAGTGATTGTTTAAAAAAAAATCTGTTTTTTTTCCACAAAGTGACTGCTTGAAAAGACATTCCTTTCCACAAAGTGACTGCTTTAAAAGACATTCCTTTCCACAAAGTGACTGCTTTAAAAGACATTCCTTTCCACAAAGTTAGTGCTTCAAAATCACACCCCTGTGGTCTAAGCAACTGTCTAAAAATAATATTTTTGTTCAAGTGGTTGCTTAAAAGACATTCCTTTCTACTAAATGATTGAGCACTTCAACATTATATCCTCCCCGCCCCCCCTCCAAAATAGTGATTGAATATAAAATACAATCTTTTCCATTAATAGAATGCTTAAAAATCCCAGTATTTTCCACTAAAAACGGAAAATAAAAATCTTTTTCAACGAGTGATAAATATTTTTTAATTTTTTTCAGTAATTAGTAATATTTATTTTTTTTAAATGGTGTATATTTTGGATTTATTATTTATAAACAGGAAACCATTATATGAAGATAGAAATACAAGAAAATCTTAATGCTGCTGACGACGACAGCCTTATACTAAAAACAAAGCACTGATTCTCATTAAAGTAGTACCTAGTTAAGTATTTAACAATATTTACACATTAAAATACACATACTCAAGATACATGATGAAACTAAAGATACTCTAAAATAAAATGATGAATCACAGGCAAAAGGACAAATATGCATATTTACAAAATGAAACTCAAAGGCAGCACATTCTATCAGAATATATTTTTCTTTTAAGTTTTAATTTAATTTCAAATATCAAAATCTGCTTTCTGAAATTTGACATTAGAAAAAATTAGCTATAAAAATGTTAAATTCCAGTCAAACTAGTATTTATTACAAAGGAAACGTGATTAAAACAAAGAGAAAAAAGTACTAACTGTTCATTCCTGGAACAGAAGAAACTGCAAATCTGCAGGTAAAGTGTAAAATTTAAAAACATAAAATGAAAGAACAAGTGAGAATTGTTCTCTATGTCTAAAGTGGAATGTTTCATCTGAACTATGTACTTAATGTTCATTCATTAAGACAGTGAAATATAAACAAAAACTGCTTGCTAAATGTGGATGGAACAAAACTTGAAAAACCATACAACATTTGTTAAATAAATACTAATTATTCATTTTTTTTCTAATGTGATTTAGGATAAAATTCCAATAATAAAACAACTACTTATCTTTTAATCAAGTCTAAAAAATATATACTCTGATGGGAAAACCTACGATGGGCAAAGTTAACTATGCATGTATTAATCTATATCAGAATGGGGAGTCCAATTACAAATTAAGCACATATTAAGTTAGTATCAAGCATAAAAGTTTTGGTATCAGAGAAAGTTAAATCCATTAAATACAAAGATTTAGAGCCACACATAATGCAGCTACCAAAATCTGATCTGCTTTGCAGAAACTGAAAATGTTTACTTGGAGAACTGGTTTTACTAGTCTAGGTGCAGGGACATTTGAGGAAATGTGATTTCTTATTTATGTCTGGTTGTGTTTATACCAGTTGGTTGATGTGAATTCATCATACTCTGGAAGTTGTACAAAGGAAAAAAGAAAAGAAACTCAAATAATTAACACACTTTAGGAGTGAAAGGGAAAATGTACACTGAAGGTGAGGACGACATGGATAAGAAATGAGTCTATGGAGTATGTTTCTCTCACATACCGTTTACCCCTAAATTTTATAGTACCATCTAACATTTGTTATGAATTTAATGAATATATATTAATACTGTTGGGAGGCAAGTTGAATTATTTTCATTATTTTTTAAAGAGAGTGTGTGCATTTATTTATTCCAGACTATGAATGATTTTTATTTAATCGTACTTTGGAGTATTCAGCAATCGAGAATTGAGAAATATGTACTGATAAGCAGCACAGAATGACTAATCTGCCTTTACACCTTATAAGAAACAACTGGTACAGAGGGGCATTCAATGCAAAAAAGAGACCACTCAACTCTTGCAGATCGGGAGTTTAGAAGGTTCACTCACTGCATCACAATGTTACTTGGCTTCAAGAAGAAAATAAATACATGAACTTAACGCCTGCACCAACTATAAATTTTAATCTTTGGCCTGCTCTCGCAATTATAAAAACCAGATTTATGTTATTGGAACCACATGGCTTTTAATGAAAAGCAGCTGTGGATTTGACAAAATGTTATTTTGTATGTGCATATTATGAATATATGCAGATTTAAAATGTTTTTAATGCACTGATAAAAGCATAAGTAGGAAAATATAGTCTATTATAGTGTTAAACTTTTGTCTTACTCTATACTCACT
Source organism: Sinotaia quadrata (assembly GCA_028829895.1). NCBI lineage: Eukaryota > Metazoa > Mollusca > Gastropoda > Architaenioglossa > Viviparidae > Sinotaia > Sinotaia quadrata. Next base: position 67,089,808 of record CM054179.1, read on the forward strand.
GGAAAAAAAATAAAAGGACATTAATCAAAATATTAAAATAGCATTTTTTCAATAAAGTTATGATAACTAATAACATTTACAACTAAACACATATTAACCAAATACAGTAACAACAAAATATGAAAAATGACAACAGTAAATGAGAATTTTTTTTTTTTAATCACATTTTCTTTACAGTGCTTCATAATATTATCTTTGGTGAAATTTTAATCTCTCCATAGTATGTACAGTTACATTTTTTATTTCTTTTCTTTTCAATCTTTAAACAGCACTCTCAAATAAATAAAAATGAAAATACATTTCTGTTAAATATTTAAAAAGTGAAGGTGCAAATTAAAGATTTTAACTAAGTAGAGGAGTTCATCTTTCTTTTTCACTTGAAACAATGAATTGTTAAAATTGTCCAGAAACCTATAGATATTAAAAGTAAAATTATGGTATATAATTTTTATACGAAACCTCAAATATAGACTGTCTTTAGCTTCATAATAATAATAATATATGGCTTCTTGAAGAGTTAGAGAGAATAAGATTGTAATTAGAATACTATAAATAACACATTTTCTCATAAGGTAATAACTAAAACCAAAAGTGGATTTAATTAATGAACTAATCTGAAAAAAAAAGTCATACACACACACACACACACACACACACACACACGTTTTAGAAATTAGTTTATAGAATTTCATTCAGAAATATTATAACATATTTCTAAATAAATTAAATTTTACAACTCTTTATATTAAAAATAACAATCTACATCCAACATATGTAATAATAGTGTGTGTGTGTGTGTGTGTGTGTGTGTGTGCACGTGCATGCACATGACTTTTTTTTTCAGATTAGTTCATTAATTAAATCCACTTTTGCTTTTAGTTATTACTTTATGAGAACATCTGACAGCGACTATGTAAAGTATTGTGGGAAGGGTCAGATTTTACAGTTATATCAGTGAAATAAGTCAGTGTGTAGAAGCATTAAGTTTTGATATTACTGTAAATTTATAATGTAAAATAAATGTTCTACTTATAACAGGGGAGCTCAGTGGTTTTGAGGTAAAGACATTATCCATACAAGAAGAAGATTATGGGTTTGATCTCAGTCTTGATCACTAGAATTTTTCTCAACTGATCCTCACCCTCTCATATGCATATCTCATGAATGATGAGTTAGCAGATAGCTGGAAGCATTTAGAGCTCTATAATTAATTCTCACCCACTCATATGAATATCTCATGAATGATGAGTTAGCGGATGACACTTAGAGCATTAATAAATATAATCGATTCTCACCCTCTCAAATGAATATCTCATGAATGATGACTTAATAGATAGATGTAAGTACTTAGAGCTCTATGGAAAATTAGTATAAATAAATGTCCATTACTTTTATTATTATATCAAATGTTATATCTCTAATTATAAAGCATTTTATTTTGCACTTCCTTTTGTGCACATCAATATCAAAGTGCAAAATTGTTATTTTTTTAAATGCAAAATCTACTTATTAAGAGCAGTGATTACTGTATTTTATTTTTTCTGTACTAATTCTGATTTTTAAATTATATGACAGTTAAAATAATCATTCATTAACATAAAATATATTTTCCAGCAAATAAAATATTACTAGCAGAAGATAAAAACACATTAAAAAGTCAAGAGAAAACAATGAAAAGAGAGAAAATAGAAAGCATTTTCTGCATTTTTAGCTAAACAAGCTCTAAAATATAAGAGTGTCTAAGCAATTTTTGTTTAAAATCACTTTTAAGTCTCAAAATGCCATGCACAATTACAATGTTATGACAGAAATTCACTATGAAGTACACTAAGGATAGTATGAATTCAAGGTATGAGTATGTGATGTTTATATCTATCATGTAATATTTCTCATCTGGGCACTTTTGCCTACGATCTATTTTGGTATAAATGGGTATTTGTATTAGTGATGTCATCAGTTTTACATCTATCTTGTAATATTCTCATCTAGGCACTTTTGCCTAGGGGACATTCTAGTAACAAATGGATATGTGTATTAGTGATGTCATCAGTTTTACTTCTATCTTGTAATATTCTCATCTGGGCACTTTTGCCTAGGGGACATTCTAGTAACAAATGGATATGTGTATTAGTGATGTCATCAGTTTTACTTCTATCTTGTAATATTCTCATCTAGGCACTTTTGCCTAGGGGACATTCTAGTAACAAATGGATATGTGTATTAGTGATGTCATCAGTTTTACTTCTATCTTGTAATATTCTCATCTGGGCACTTTTGCCTAGGGGACATTCTAGTAACCATATCCATTTGTGATGTCATCAGTTTTCACATCTATCATTAATATTTCTCATATGGGTACTTATATTTAAATCACAAATGGGTATTTGTGTTAGTGATATTATCAGTTTTACATCTATCATTTCTATCATATCATTTCTCATCTGGGCATTTTTATTTAGGATATATTTTGGTAAGAAATGGATATTTCATTATTAAATATAAACTGTTCAGGCTAATACATTTCTTTTGATTTTGAGCAATATTTGGAGGTTTGCCCCTAGCCTTACTTTTTACAAAGATCTTACTTTCATTTGCATGATTTTGCATAGTGTGAAATCTCACAAGGCAACTACCAAATTGCAATAGAAATACTTATCTATTATTATTAAATATTTAATTAATGCAATAACTATTGCCATTTATTTTCAGAGATATTATGAGACTATCTTAAAGTTTTGCCTAATAACTCCAAAACACTGACAACTCCTTCCATTCGAACATGGGTGTGTCAAGTTGGCTTATTCTGTCATTACTCCTTGGAACAAATGAAATTACTCAAGTTCTGAGCTGCCCTGCACGGTGCATCACTTGTCATAATGGCATTGCTGACTGCTCTAAACGGAGTCTGGTTGCTCCACCTAAAGACTTCCCTGAGAACACAACGACTGTGATTCTGGATGGCAACCACTTGCGTGTGCTGGGAACCCGGAGTTTCCAGCAGATGCGACGCCTAGAAGTGCTGAGGATGAAGGAGAACAAACTCCGCGTAATAAATATTGCTTCCTTCAAAGTATTTCCAAATCTCATGACACTTGATCTGAGTAACAACATGATAGGCAAGATCTTTGCCCAGGGGTTTGAGGGCATGCAGAAGTTACAAACACTTATTCTTCAGCACAACCAGATTCGCTCCATTGACAGCATCTTTGAGCCAACTCCAAATCTGTTCCAATTAAATCTTGCCTTTAACAGTCTAACAAAGCTGGACAAGGACGATTTCAAAATTCCCAAACGCATCCATTTCCTTGACCTACGGAATAATAAAATCACAACAATACATCCTGAAGCATTTGCCAACCTTCAACGTTTGCGCTATCTCTTCCTCAACAATAACCCACTAGTAAAAGTTCCTTCCCTTGAGTTTTCCACCAATGTTCTACAACTTGTAGATTTCTCTAACTGCAAGCTGACACATGTTCCTCAGCAAATGCCTAGGTCAGTAGCAGACTTTCGTCTAAGTGACAATGCAATTATGAAGATTGAAGACTCAGACTTTAAGGTAAGAAAAAAATAATAATTAAAAAAATCTTATCTTACTGTGTTTTCTAAGTTCTTTACTTCAATCAAATTTCAAAGCTCTTTATATTCTCTTTACTTACTTTTAAAAAAAATGTACACTCTTTTTTTGATTATTATATATAATTCAAATATTCTAAACTGAATATAAACTTAAAAATAAATATTATTCTGGCCATTTTGCTGAAAATATATAAGGAGGTAAATCTCAGTAAGTGTAGTACAATGAAGCACGAGATCTTTAAAAACAATGACAAGTCAATTTAAGAGAATTTAAAGTTTGCTTTAAGTGGATTTTCTTTTAAATGATAACTGATTTATTTCTAACTTTTATAATATAAAAAAAATAATAATGAAAAAAAGCATGATTTTCCTTTACAAAAAACTTATAATAATTTTTTTTTAATTTATTTTTTTCTATTCAATTATACATAAAATTCTGTTTTGATTTATTTTATTTAAATTATTATGTAATAAGTACTATTACAAGACTTTAACAGTTATTATTAGTCATTCAAATAAATATAGTTAATAAAATAAATTTTGCTTAATTTTAGAAGAAAATTTTTAGAATCATTTTATTTTTTTATGCTTCTTTTGGGTTTTTTGAGATAATATGCAGTTTAGTTGGTTTTTTTTTTTTTTTTTTAGAAAAGTAAATAAAAATTCCTTATGAAACTGTTCACAAATAAAATATTTCAAAGTTGAATTCAGTCGAGCAAATTGTTGCAAATAAAGTTTTGTTTTTAAAAAAACTTGTGTCACTGAAATTAGAAATTTACAATAACAAAAAGTTATTCAGACAAATAGCAACTTGGAAGGTGACTCTAATGGATATTCCATTATATGAGGTATCAAGAGTGTTATAACTTTTTAATAATTAAATAAAACAGTATCATTTAAAAAAATTAAAAATAACTCTAAAATAATATTATAGCTTTGATTTTTTTTTAATCAATAAATTAATTAAATTTCTAGTTTTACTTAAATGATAACTTGTATATTGAAAAAATAAGATCAACAAAATGAGTTGTAATGTAATACTTTTAATTTGTCTACTAAATTAATTTTTCTATATTACAGCACAATGCAAAAAAACACAAATGGACACTTTTAAAGTTAATTTATAAGAAGTGAGTGTAAATTAAATTGTGTTTTTATTTTATTAAATGAGATTGCAAGTGCTAGATAACATTTACCGAACTATGGAATGATATTTTGAAACTTGTTTCAACACTGAAAAGATGTCTGTATTTTTGCTTAAACCAGATCTTAAAATGAATTTAATACCTCCAAATTCCTTTTTTTAAGAGTTAGAAATTTTTATTTCCACAGAATATCACAAATCTGCGCATGCTTGCTCTCAACAACAATGATCTACACTATGTGGCTAATGGAGCCTTTACCAACTTGCTGGACTTACAGGAACTCTGGCTCCGCAACAACAAGCTTGTGTACATCCCACGTGCTCTCCCAAACAACCTACGGAAAGTCTACATAGACTCAAACATGATTCAGGAAATTGAAGATGGCTTGTTTGCAAATCACTCTCAACTTAACTACTTAACAATTGAAAACAACAGAATTATGAGAATTAATAACAATACTTTCAAAGGACTCAAGTTTCTAAAGTCCCTCAATTTTTGTGGAAATAAGATTAAGACAATTGAAGCAGGTACATTTGACTCCCTGAACAATCTGACAACTCTGTCACTGTCTAATAACCCACTGGAGAAAATAAGTGCAAATGCATTCCGAAAATTAGGAAATCTCACATTCCTGCACATTTCAATGGGTGGAGAGAAAATGATCCTGGAGCAGAACTTCCTGCCAGAAATGCCAAATCTCCAAGAGCTTAAACTCATGAACAGTCCTGGTCTTGCTAAAGCTTTTGTTCAACTCTTAGACCAGTCTCTGACAGAACAACATAGCAGCCTTGCTGAACTAGATATGACATACAATGATCTCAGCACACTGACACCCAAGATGCAACAGTTATTTCCTAATCTAAAGACACTGTTCCTGGATGGCAACTCTTGGCTGTGTGACAAACGCTTGGCCTGGTTAAACAAATGGATGGCCACAAGCCAAGTAAAATTCTGGATGTATGAGGAATTGACATGTGAACATCCACTAACTCTTAAAGGCCGTCTCATAAGTGAGCTGAATGATGATGAATTTGTAGAGGTTGCACCAGCAAGAGAACCCATTTCCACTGAACAATTGACTCCTCAAATTTCTAATGAACAATCTACAGTTAAATCATCAACAGCTGAAAGCAGTGTCACCACAAATGTCCCTGAACCTGGTGTTCAGGATGATGATTCTGCAAATGTTTTACATGATGCTTATCCTGAGAGCAAAACAGTTCAAGAGGAAGCAAGCACTTCAGAAAAAAACATGAAATCTCTCAACATGCACTCTGGAAAACAAAAGCATGATGATCAAACAGTCAAAATAAAGAAAAGCAAGAAGGCTATCAAATTGCAGAATAACAAAACAGTACCTGCAACTGCATCTACTGTTAGCCAAAGCAAGCTGAATTTAAATAACACAACACCAAGCATGCATACCAAGGGAAAGGGGAAAAAAGGGAAAAATGACAAAAAGACAAAAAAATCAAAGGGAACAGACAAGAAAAAAGAAAAAGGTGGCAGAGGTGGTAAAGGAAAGGGGAGTAATCTCCAAGACAAAAAGACTAAAATGCCAGACAAACAGAGAGTTGATAACAAGATCATCTGAAAGTTATTAATTATGTCCAAGAGTATATGATAAGAGATTTCTATAACCAATTGTTATTAGTTAGCAAAACAGTAAATAGGCAGTGTGCCTTCCATCACAGAAGCATACAATGTTGTAAAAGTAACTACTAAACACAATGGTGTAAAAGTAACTACTAAACACAATGGTGTAAAAGTAACTACTAAACACAATGGTGTAAAAGTAACTACTAAACACAATGGTGTAAAAGTAACTACTAAACACAATGGAGTAAAAGTAACTACTAAACACAATGTTGCATTGACGTGAAGTAACAAAACTCAGAAATTTTCTCTGAATATATAATAAAATATTTGCAAACATGTACGATGAAGCAAAAGGTACTTACTAAAACAAAAGTCAAAGAACAAGATACTGATATCAACATTATTTAGTACACACCAGATAGCAAAAAATAAAGATAAACATAACAAAGAAAAACTATCTTTTAAATATATTGCTGAAAAGTTCAAATCAAAATGTTGGAAATGATTTAATGATTATAAGTGGTAAGATTTAATGATTATAAGATAAATGTTACAAAGAAAAATTGTCTTTTAAATTATATTGCTAACAGTGTTTCATTCAAAATGCTAGCAGTAATTATAAATAGTAACAATGAAAACTGTTTTTTAAAAATATAATGCTGGTAGTGTTTCATTCAAAATGCTGGCAGTAATTATAAATAGTAACAAACTGGTTTTTTAAAAATATAATGCTGATAGTGTTTCATTCAAAATGCTGGCAGTAATTATAAATAGTAACAAACTGGGTTTTTTTAAAAAATATAATGCTGATAGTGTTTCATTCAAAATGTTGGCAGTAATAACCAACAATAAATAAAGTGGTAGAAGCAAAAACTCTTTTAAAAGTTTTGATGATGGATTCAGTTCAAAATTTAGTAAATGATTACAGAACACAACAAAAAAGATACATTTAACCAACAAAAAACTGCCCTTTAAAAGTACTATAATAAATTCAGTTCAAAATGTTGGCAGTGATTATAGGATGCAACATATAAAGATGAATGTGTTATATCTTGCTTTAGTACCAATTATTATGTTCAATCTAGTAACATACAAAGATAAATTGGAACCAGTGACAGTGATGATTGGGTGCAACATATAAAGAAATAAAGAAAAACTGCCCTCTAAAAGTCCTGCTGATAAATTTGGTTATAAAGCTGGTATGATGCCATATAAAAAAGGCAACTCAGACTTTTTGATTAAAAGAAATACACATACAAAGAAACTGGTAATCATTTGAAATACTATTAGTGTTGATATCAAAATACTGATTGAACATTGATAGTACTCAAATAAAATAAAAACTTCTTTATTGCAGCAAAGTATAAACAAATCTAAGTCAATACATATATATTTTTTTTCACTGAGGTTATGTTTTGTGAACTGTGTATAAAGAGTAAGTGCTGGGTACACATATAAAACAATATCCTTAAAGGAAGTCCTGCTGTGTCCACAAAACAAAACTATGGCATATTGGCAATTGTACATAATAATTGGCAATTGTACATAGTTTTGAAGTGGTTTTTGCACTTAGAAAAATTTCTACTAAGCACTGTAGGCAAATAAATGGAATATATATATACACATAAAGTGCTTAGTATGATGGTATGAGCTGGTATAAATTGTTTATCAGCACTTCTTTTTATTGTGACCCTGTCACACCAGAAAGAAAATATGAAGGATTTTGTACAGACTAAATTTTGACAGCCAGCTATGCATTGTGGATAAATTTATACTGCACCTGTCAAAAACTGCTTGTTACAAGTAAAAATCTATATTTAGACATTTTCTAAATTTGAGTTCCCAATTTCCTTTATCAATATAACAGGAACTGTGAAGTGATGTAAAGATAACCTGTTCTTAGATAAAGCAAGTCTGAGATACAATGTGTACATGATGATTCAGAAGTTGCCTTGCTTGTACAGGTTCAATACTTTCAAGTGCTTACACTGCATGTTTGGGTTCAATGTTTCAAGTGTGGAATTCTGTGATTACTGATTATAAATAAAAGTAATAAATCTGACGTTAGTGTGATTTTTAAAAATGTCAATGTACATATTCTCAACTAAAGTGAATTTTGTATTGTCAAATTTTTTGCAATGTTACAACAACAAAAATTATATATTTTTTCTCTGTATAAATAACAAAATCCAAACAAATATGAAGATGTGTTTCATTAACCCATATTATGCATTCATTGTAGTTTTTGGGAGTTCATAAACATCAATTTTGAGAGTTACAACTATTTTGTGAAAATCTTTAAGAGTTACTGTATCTATTACTGTTTCGTGGGAATGCAAGAATTACTAACTTTAGCTATTACTTTTGTGTGAACAAAAGAATCGCTTTAGCTATTACATTTTGTGTGAACAAAAGAATCGCTTTAGCTATTACATTTTGTGTGAACAAAAGAATCGCTTTAGCTATTACATTTTGTGTGAACAAAAGAATCGCTTTAGCTATTACATTTTGTGTGAACAAAAGAATTACTTTAGCTACTACTGTTTTGTAGAAATATGAGATAATTTAATTTAGCTGTTTGAAAATGTTGTGTATAGAAAAACTCTCAGTTGTGCAGAATGCAGTCAAATACCACAGATTTACTGAATTATATTTTAAATATATGACAAAGATCAGTGATACAACACTGCTGGAAGTGCTCAAACATCTGTGGAATTTTAGTGTATTCTTGAATGGGGAAAAAAAGACACTATACATCCCTATGTTATATGCAGATTTGGCACAAATGCAAACATATTCAAATAGTGTTGAGTAGGCAGTATCCACAACTTTCCTACCTTACTTAAATATAGGTCAAAGTTGGTGATGTTGGTAAATCCTCAAGGTTGTTGTGGTTAAGTGCTGGTTTTGTGAATTTGTTACTGAGAAAGTATATTTGTTTTCAGCCACTCATTACCAAGAGAGCCAGATTACTGAGGATGCATAAAAGCTTTTAGTTTAATTCTTTATTAAATTTAATGTTACAAGTTTACTGTATGTCGTTTTAAACAAAAATAAATAAAAGACAAACATGATAATGCTAAAAAAATATGACCAGTATGTACCCATCTCATTTACATGAAATGATCTTTTTCATATCAGCACAGTATAGTATGTATACAGTAAAAGAAACATATAAATGTAAATACAAAGGTATACAAAGAAACATATAAATGGTATACAGTAAAAGAAACATATAAATGTAATACAAAGGAAGCATGACCCCGCCTGTTTTACATCATGCCCTGAGGCCAGATTAGCAAGAGTGCACTGTATTTGCAGGAGACGACATTGTCACTGGATATCCTATAAGTAATCTGCACTTTTTAACTGCCTTTCTTTTATAACCAAGATATAACTCTGGTATAGGTAGGATATTTATCACCACACATAAACAGCATTTGGAGAATTTTTCAGCCAAAAAACAGACAACCACTATCTTTGAGGTCAATCTCCACTGGCATCCAATAGAAAGCAAAGGGTACATCACACTGATAGTTACGTTGTTTGATTGGAAATTTTTAAACAAGATTTATTTAATGTTTTTACAAATTTTCTCCAGACTGAAGGTTATAACCAGTACGATTTTTATTACACTGTTGTTTTATTGTATGACTTATAAGTTATATAATTGTATAATGATGAGATATGTTAATTTTTAAAAAAATTACTTTAATAGCACAAATTGGTATATTCTATACTTGTGTAACTAGTGTTAGACGATTAATAATTGGCATTATTATAAATGTAATTCTTTAAAAGATATATGCTTTTGTTATTATTATTACAAGTTATATGCAACCAAGCATAGGAAAGTTGATTTCATTAATATTAACTTTGTAACATATGGTAATATGATTCATTTGGTTGCTATGTTGCAACCGAACGAACTGGCATCTACCATCTTTTGATGAAATCCTGTGCAAATACCAATTGAAGAAATAACAATTCTTGCAGTAAAGTGTATCCAAAAGGCCTATCTTTTGCTGGTATAAAAATAAACTATTAATTATAACTTTTATTTTTTGACTCTCATGTCACACTTATGGGTTACCTTTCTAGAGAATCACCCTTAACTCAGATAAAGGCAAACAAAGAGCTCTTTACATGAAAGGACATCCAGAAAGAGTTACTCACTTTTTGCTGGACCAGTGTGTGTCGTTCCTCCATTTCCTTGCGCTCAACTTTGGCCTTTTCACTGAGCTCTTCCACCTGTAAAATCAATGCATCAACAGCTAACACTTCGCTAACAACTTTAGACAGACAATTTCATGAAACTAGCATTACATTTGAACCACTGTTAATAGTGAACCAAGAGCAAACTTATCAGTTCAATGTCAACAACTTTAGACAGACAATTTCACGAAACTAGCATTTCATTTGAACCACTGTTAATAGTGAACCAAAAGCAAACTTATCAGTTCAATGTCAACAATTTTGGTAGACATCTATCACTAATATTGCATTAAGCTAAGTTAAGCAGATATGATCCTGATTTAGCACTAAAATCAAATTAATAAAGGAAAGGTAGTATAATTTTTTCAAATCCTTATAAATGGTATTTCCTACAAGATAAATGCTATAGAAGTGAGTAAGTAAAATGTTCAGGTAGTCACAGTGTAAATATATTATTTCTGATGAAGTTTGCAATATTGGTCAACTGTCATGAGAAATGTGAGTATACATGACAACATAGTGTACTGCATGAAATATGACTGTGGTTTGCTATTTGCTGAATGCAGTTACAATGGCTGCCCCAGTAATTAATCAGCAAAGTGCATCAACTTGTATTATAACATTAACACATACCGGTGAACAGATGTGATAGACCAAATTTCACTAATGATCATACCATTGAAGAATCAAAAGAATCAACATTTATTTCCAAAGGATTTGAAAATATACAAGAATGGGAAAGATATCTACAAATGAAACTTAAGATACCTCCTCTAATGATATACAAAATGTTCTTAGCAGTGACCATTTCACAAGCAATGACTTCAGTAATAATCTGAAAATGAAATGGGATTCAATACAAACCAGCGATTAAAAGTAGATATTATATCAAGCTAGCAAAATAAAATTGTTAAAATGTTTGTTACTGCAACAAACCTGGTGGAAGATCTAGAAACGAGAAGATGTAAAACAATAAGAAACCAAAATATTTTGAAGATAAATCATACCCTGATTTACAATCATTTACTGACAGTTCTAATATTAAATGATAACTTTAGATCAACAAATACCATTAGTAACACTGAATAATAATGAGTTTTGTCAATCACTTCAATAATTCTTAGGCTGTCAGCCAGGTATAATTAGTTTTATGATATATACTAGCAGTAAACCATTGCCCAAGTATAATTAGTTTTATGATATATACTAGCAGTAAACCATTGCCCAGGTATAATTAGTTTTATGATATATACTAGCAGTAAACCATTGCCCAAGTAAAATTAGTTTTATGATATGTACTAGCAGCTAAACCCAGCATTGCCCAGGTATAATTAGTTTTATGATATATGCTAGCAGCTAAACCCAGCATTGCCCAGGTATAATTAGTTTTATGATATATACTAGCAGCTAAACCCAGCATTGCCCAAGTATAATTAGTTTTATGATATATACTAGCAGCCAAACCCAGCATTGCCCAAGTATAATTAGTTTTATGATATATACTAGCAGTAAACCATTGCCCAGGTATAATTAGTTTTATGATATATACTAGCAGTAAACCATTGCCCAAGTAAAATTAGTTTTATGATATGTACTAGCAGCTAAACCCAGCATTGCCCAGGTATAATTAGTTTTATGATATATGCTAGCAGCTAAACCCAGCATTGCCCAGGTATAATTAGTTTTATGATATATACTAGCAGCTAAACCCAGCATTGCCCAAGTATAATTAGTTTTATGATATATACTAGCAGCTAAACCCAGCATTGCCCAAGTATAATTAGTTTTATGATATATACTAGCAGCCAAACCCAGCATTGCCCAAGTATAATTAGTTTTATGATATATACTAGCAGCTAAACCCAGCATTGCTCGAATAAAAAAACAAAACCACAACTTAACTTTTAATAGCTGTGGTCAGTTAAAAAAGACTTGTTTAAGTAGTTCTTCATAAATATGTATAAATCCACTGATTTATCCATCATCAAGGCTAATTCACTGATATATAATATGTCCACATTAGATGTAGCCTATAATCCTCTCCATTTAGGTGACTAACAATAAACACATCATGACTATTTGTTTCCCTTTACTGACTGAAGTCATCTCATAAAATGACATGTTGAGGAAATATTTCGTTTTTACATTCCACAGAAAACATGGCAGACAATCCTAGTTTTATTGTGTAAATATATGTTGTACTAAAAATAAATGATTGATATTTATTTGCTCTATGGGATTTTTTTCCAACTGAAGCAGTTTATTGTTGACTTAAGGGTGGTAACACTGACTAATCGGTGCAGATGACCACATGGATAACTGTTTAATACTTGCCCGGTAAACAATAGGTCATTTAGGTGGTACTGAGGGAAGACGTTGGCTGTGTGTGAGTGCATGCAGGAACAGATGAAAGAATCTGGTGTATATTATATTTACATATATTATTTACTAGATCAAATAAAACTATCATCGTCTGCCATATCCAGCATTGCTCAAGTAAAAAAACATAACTTTAACTTTTCAACTTCTGTCAGTCGAAAACAAAATAAGACCTTTTTAATTAGATTTGTACAAATATGTATAAATCCATTAATAAATCTGTCATCAAGGCTAATCCACTAATATATATATATATATATACAGCCTAAATACTCTCCATTTAATTGATTCACACATCGATGATGTATTATAATATGCCAATAAATATAAGCTAGATTAAAAGAATACTCACTCATGAAACAAATCACTGGCAAGCATGAATCAATGACAGAGTGAACTATAAGAATACAAAATATTTGCCAGAAAAATCAAACATTAATATAAATATGTTCATAAATCCTACCTGTAAAGCAATGCCTTTCATGTGGGTTTCAAGATCTGAAAACAGGTCATGGCCCTGGTGGAAAAAAGTGCTCTGGGCATGCATAAAGGACAGCATCTAAAAAATAAAAATACAAAAATTTACAAGTACTCAATAATAATACAGCCCCAAATTTCACACAAATATGAAACAGGAATAAACCTTTTTAAAGAATTGAATCAAAATATATGTTACAGATATGCTGGCTTATAACAGCTACCTCAATTCACTATCACACCACTATAGTTAACTGACAGTGAAACCATACATATGTCCTAGAGAATGTATGATAAATATGAGCTGCCTGATATGAAAAATGTTACTATGGGTTGGTGAAGAAAGATTCCTACCAACAAAACCGTCCTACCAAAATAAGAGCCTATGTGAGTGTAATCCATACAGCCGGACTATAAAAATAAGAAAAGATTACCAAATAACTATAAATCACTAATTAATATATACATTTACAGAATCTATAAAATTCAATATTTTGTGAAATAACAGAATGAACAAAATGATTATCAAATAATAATAGTAATAATAAAAATGATAATGAAGATTTTATAAGCAGTTCAAATCAAACGACCTCAAATGCCTCACAATTATAAGTGAACACTGAGCTTAAGACCAGGAAAAAGGTACTGGACTGGAAAAATTGTATCGTCATGATGTGACTTCGACTTGTATATACATAACCTCCTGTACATGAATCTAACAATTTCTTCCCAGTCACCCAGTTCACATAATATGAGCTACATTATCAAACTAATTTCTCAAATAAGTTATTTTAAATTATTCATAATGTGAACTTTTTAACTCTTCCCACATCTACATTAGATCTGCATGATAAAAGTAAGAAGTTTATAACAGAAAACATTATTTTGGCTATATGCAGTTTTTTTAAAACTCCATTATTTCAATACAAATTTTAACCCAAGTGCATCATATTTCAGAATATTCAAGGGTAATTTTTTCTACTAAGGCATTATCTCTTCAGTATCATCAGAGAACTGAATTTCAAAACGTCTTAAAGAAACGAAACTAATCAATATCTATTTTTTTTTTAAAATTAAATCAAAACCACTTTAATTTAAAATATTAATTCTGTACTCACTGTATCTAAAACTTCAAATCTTTTTTTTGACTGCAAAACATTGACCTGAAACACAACAGTATAAAAACATTTACCTCAGAACATATATTAAAATACATAAATATTCAAGATAGTATAACTGCAAATGAATAAAACTTATGGTTATAAAAATGTTAGAAAGAGAAGATTTTGTTGTGAAGGTAAAAACTTGTTTCTTTCTTATAACATAAATCTGTATGATCAACAAATAAATCAGTACTAATTAAAGAAATGACTTGTAGAAATAATTGTAGCAAACTTCATGCAGGTTGATAGACAGTTATAGAAAGACAGTTAGACAGAGGCAGACAGACATGCAGACAAGCGAGACTGACAAACAATCTAATAACGTGAGAAAAGTAGCAACACTCTCTCAAATTTTTTGTCTATCTCAATTTTTCATAAATATTTCAAGACTTGCTTTTATTTAAAAAAAAAATTAAAAGCCTCAGTTAAATATATCAAAACATTGTGATACACAAATTATGTTGAAAACTTATTCTATTATAGTACAAACAAAAGATGTCTCATGTAATTACCCCTTCCACAACATTAAAATTACTTACTAAAGAATATTATTTTTAAAATAATAAAGTTAAGGTCAATAATCTTTTTTTAATTTATATTACTACCTGAAAAACATAGTCCAGAGCTGTATGTGCAAAGCAGGACTTCATTGCAGTGAGAACATTGAAGGCCTCTTCACACTCCTGAGGTTTGTTGCGAGGTGCCTGAGAGTTACGAGCTAATGCATTATCCAAGTCATCACTAATCTTCTCAAAATGTTTTCTGGTATCTTTTGTTTTTCGGATGTCACTGCAAACAACAATTTTATAAATTCTAGCAGTGTTATGCAAAGTGTGACATAAACTGTAATCTGCAAACAATATACTATGATTGTTGCCTGACGTGACATGTGTCTGTCCAAATAAGTTTGTATTATTGCATACTTTAAACAGTTGTTGCAGTTTTTCTTTATTTGTATAGTTTTGCACAGCTAGTGCTTTTGCATTGTTGCACAGTTTGCACAGAGCTATATTGCACTTGCATTGTTGATGCATATATGTGCATGAATTGCAAAAGCAACATATGTGTACTGTTGTTTGATTGTTTACTTGTTATAAAACTATTTTAAATGCAAAAGTAACATATGTGTACTGTTTTTTTTATTGTTTACTTGTTATAAAACTATTTTGCAGGGAGGAACAAGGTTTATTACAGTTTTGACCTGAATCTTGATCAGAGACCTGGATTTTGTCATTTCACAGAAGAAAATAATTCTAATGATGGGAAGATAATTTAAGTACATATATGTTTAGTGACATACAACAGTGAATAGCTATTTTACAACCACCTAGAAAAATCCCTTTTAGGTTTACTTTAATTTTTTTGAAGACAAAGTATGATAATAACACTTTTTTATCTTATATATGCAATACTCACTTTATTTATAAAGATTTTGGTCTTAAATATATAATACTCACTTTTTTAATAAAGATTTTGGTCTCAAATATTCAATACTCACTTTTTTATAAAGCTATTGAGATTTTTACAGACAGATCTATGAGCCTGGTCCATTAGTATCTGCAAACGAATACAATAAACAATATAAAGAATATGACATAAAATACATATTCAATTAGACATTTTAATAAGAAAAATGAGTCAAATGAAAACAGACATCTCGTTAATACAGTGTAAATCAATATGCTGAGATGAAAATATATATTCATACCCACCAGCTAAGAGAAAATTTGATTAAATCAACTGACCTTAATATTGAATATTTTTGAAACTTTAAAATAGTCCCCCCCCCAAAAAAAAAAAAAAAATTAACAATTTAGAACAAATGAGTATGTAACATTTCAGTCACTCATTGACAAAAATTCTTTGTGCTGATAGAATTAAACAAATTCTGTTTCATAAAGATCATTACAATGACTACAGCAAAAACTTTAGAAAATCAAACAGATCAGTCCCAAGGCCACAAACAAACTCTTCTTTTTACACCTTATATCAAATGCCTATTTAGGAAAAAATCATGAATAGAATATCTCTATGCTTTATTTCAAAGACTGCTTCTAGCTGAAGTACCACTATCATAATCTTCTTACTTTCATATCAGTGCCTACACTCTGCTTCTTACATTCATAAACTGTGTACTCATCATAAAAATAAAAACCAAGCTCCTCCTTGTACAGTCTTGCGACATGGAATGAACTGCATCCTGAACTCAGATACATTCTTATCTGAACATTATTAAAAGAGCAAATATTTTTCAATCCCGAACACAGTTCCTCACTATTGTGATCATCCTTTTTCTTCTGTATCTGGCATGCCTTCAAATAGGCTCTTTATGTTTATCAATATGTACTTGTATCAAACAGGGTTTCTTTCTTTTAAAAAGTGCTTAAAAGTGCTTAGAGATAAAATAAATATGCACAATGTATGTTGGACATCTTTTATTAATTTTGCCAGAGAAATTTCTTCTTATATTTGAAATTAATATTTTTACATGTTTTAACGAAAAAGTAATATAATAAACATATACTATTTATTAAATGCAATCAAAATTATTTTTAAAAATCAAAACTGTAAGGCAGAAATTAGATATCCTACTTGTTTTCAAGGTAATTAATATTTAAACTTGTATGTTTCAGAAAATCATTTTAAAAACTACATGGAACAAATTATTTGAGTGCAGCTATTTCATTTAACTTTTAGTTTATGTCCTTGAACATGATGTCATTTTCTAAATGATGGAATCAATAATATCAATAAATGCTAGTAGATGAATATTACTTCTGAATTGAAACAAATCGGTATTTTAAAGAGAGTCTACAGAAAATCAGTGAATTATTCTATATATAGTAATTCATTCTTAATTTGTGCTAAACCATACGTCTTTACTCTTAATAATTTAGGAATTATTTCAGAATTAATTGTAAACTGTTACTGTAGGTTTCTCAGCTTTGTCTGAAAATAACAGTTCAAGGGTCTGAAAACTATGGGTAAACATAAATAATAATAACATAAGCAATTATATCTTATTCAGTTATTGTCTTACTGATTACTGCTAATTACTATAAGAATATTAAAAAAAATCTTTTGACAATATTCCATTCATTATTGTTTAATACCTACACACTGCTCAATGAACCAATTTTCTTTCTTTCATATTCTGACACAAATATAGAAGATAAAAATAATTCTAAGGTTTCCAAATTTTTACTAGTGTCATGGCTTCAAACACATTTCAATTGCAGTAGCAAATTAAGGACTGGAAAGGTATAAAAATTTTATTTTGTTCAAAAATAATTAACAATTTATCTCTTATTTTTTAATCATAAACTCCAAAACAATGCTGTTATAAATCACTTTTGCATTCATGACTTTGCTCATTAATTTTGTAGGACTCTGTGGTGATGTATTTTCTATTGCTTGAGACCTTTGACTAACATTTTTGCATTCATCATCATGATTTTAAATATTAACTTTCTCCAGGACTCTCTAGTGATATATTTTATGAAGCTCGAGACCTTTGACTGACACTTTTGCATTCACAACTCTGATCATTATCTTTGTAAGAATCTGAAATGATGTATTTTCTGATGCTCAAAACGTCTTCTGACAAAAACCTTTTTGCTGTTTTGCTATATTGTATCTATGTTTCAGTAGTCATTTTCTCTGTAAGGGTTAAAGTTAGATTGGAATTTGTGAAATGTAATATTATGGTTGACTCTTTAGGAATGTTTTGTCAACTGGTGCTTTAAGAAATATCTCCTATTGGATTGACTGCAAATACATTTGGAAACTGCATACTATTTTGAGAATTGTTCCTGGGGCATATCTGTGTAAAAGTGATGTGCTCTATTCTGTGAAAGCAGCACTGCATTTAAGCATGCATTTTCTTTCGAATTAATGTGATCTCTGTGGTTATGATTATTATGATGGGTAAACTGAGTTTCCTATTATTACCATTTAATTACAGGCAGTCCCTGAGTTATGGCGGAGTTACTTTTTTCCTGAATTAAGTTGATTGTGCTAAGTTTTTCACATTCACCGATTTCTTTAGCGGCAGTCATGCTAACATCTATCATAAATTTAATCATTTTCCAAGAGCATGTCTACTGCCAAGGCGCAAGGCTTTACTATCAAAGTGCAGACAAAAGTAGTGTGGCGCCTAACCGGGCCCTGTAACTATGAATTTTGCGCTGTAAAGCCATTTAAAATATTTGGACAGAGTGCCGTAACATCGAATCCACCAGAAGTCGATCTGCCATAACTCGGGGACTGCCTGTAATTTAATTTAAATATTCCTACATTTATTTAATGAGTAAATATGAGGTGAATTATATTTTTATCTGAAAATATTATCTGAGAAACTGGTAAATTTTATTTTAAAAACTCTAAAATAAATGATTGAAAAAATAATTTACTACTTACTCCATGGTACTTTATCATCTCTGACATAGAATGAGCAAATCTGTTGAGGCTTCCCTGTAAATTAAAATGAATTCATTATGAACTTGGTCAAATTCTTCTGGACAAAGAACAAAAGTGAACAATATATATATAAAACTATAAATACAACTCTTTCTTTAAAAATACATATTCAAATATATTTTTTTAATTTTTTATAATTACAAAACAATTTTTTTTTAAACTAACATATTTAATATAGGTTTAGAGTGTTAAAAAAAAGAAAAAGAAGAACTATTCAGTTGATTAACTATAGTAAATGAGAAATGAATATAATATTTTATTATGAAAAACATTATAAACATTTATCCTCTGTGACTGCCAGATTCTGAAAAGGAGCAGGCCTTGCTCAGAATAACAGTGATGTCAGATACTTTGGAGAAGTGTTGCAAGAAGACTGAACTTTAAAGATCATCTGCAGCTAAACCTTCAGACTTGAATTCTAATGAGAAGATGGTGTCCTCAGTGGTTGGTGCAAAGAGGTGGGCAGAGTTAAAGGGGACTAAATGATGATACACTTGAGCTATCGTGCAGAGGAACTGTTGTGCATAGCTCAAGATCCACCCATAGATCATGTAAACAGTAGGGAAAACTCTGGCATGTATAACCACTGATTTCTACTGGCCAGGGATGACAGCTGACATCACTAGATACTGCCAATCCTGTTTCGTTATGACTGTTAGAGAATATGGGATGGTGAAGTGACCAGTCTCATTAGGGAAACTCTCTGCCCTAAATACTTCCAACTGTGGCTGCTAACATTATCCCAGAGTTCAAACTATGCTAAGATTGGGGTCACAGGTGAATACATCATTTGATGCTTGGAGGCAATCATATTAAATGTCCATTGGCACTGTCAGTAGCTAATGCCCTGTTATTAAATTTTTCTAGACAGAGATATTCAGTTCTCTAAAGTGAGACCACTCTATCTTCCCCAGCATGAAGAATTAGTGGAAGACTTTGAAACTAATCTCACTAAGTTTGAAATATAATAAAATTTAATGTAGACAAACAGCAAAATATAACTCATTCTTTGCAAGCTATGCACAGTTACTTCTCACATAAATAATCTTTAAGTATGAAAGAGTTGTTATTAAAATTTATTAAAAGCAATGGATTTAATGAAATGTCAAGAGTTAAAAGATTGTGTAAATGTTGTTTTAGCAATCTGTAGTCATTACAATGATTAAGCATACATTGATCTCAAGGTCTCATGTCTCCAATCTTCTTGCAATGTGATGTTTAAAAGAATAAAATAACATGAAAGTCTTGAAATACTAATACTTCTTCAGTGTAAGTAAAAGTATTCTGTTTTCTTTAAAAAAAATTAAAAAAATAACAATGAAATAGTCTTGAAATACTAATACTTCTTCAGTGTAAGTAAAAGTATTCTGTTTTCTTTACAAAAATAAAAAAATAACAATGAAATAGTCTTGAAATACTAATACTTCTTCAGTGTAAGTAAAAGTATTCTGTTTTCTTTAAAAAAATAAAAAAAATAACAATGAAATGGTCTTGAAATACTAATACTTCTTCAGTGTAAGTAAAAGTATTCTGTTTTCTTTAAAAAAATTTTTAAAAGTAACAATGAAATAGTCTTGAAATACTAATACTTCTTCAGTGTAAGTAAAAGTATTCTGTTTTCTTTAAAAAAATAAAAAATAACATGAAATAGTCTTGAGAATGAAATACTAATACTTCTACTTCTTCAGTGAAAGTAAAGGTTTTCTGTTTTCTTTAAAAAAATAAAAAA
The DNA here is from genome assembly GCA_028829895.1 of Sinotaia quadrata. Taxonomy (NCBI): domain Eukaryota; kingdom Metazoa; phylum Mollusca; class Gastropoda; order Architaenioglossa; family Viviparidae; genus Sinotaia; species Sinotaia quadrata. The sequence goes on from CM054179.1 coordinate 67,110,573, forward strand.
ATAACATGAAATAGTCTTGAAATACTAATACTTCTTCAGTGTAAGTAAAAGTATTCTGTTTTCTTTAAAAAAATTTTAAAAAGTAACAATGAAATAGTCTTGAAATACTAATACTTCTTCAGTGTAAGTAAAAGTATTCTGTTTTCTTTAAAAAAATAAAAAATAACATGAAATAGTCTTGAGAATGAAATACTAATACTTCTACTTCTTCAGTGAAAGTAAAGGTTTTCTGTTTTCTTTAAAAAAATAAAAAAATAACATGAAATAGTCTTGAAATACTAATACTTCTTCAGTGTAAGTAAAAGTATTCTTTCTTTTTTTTTATACAAAAAAGAGAGTTTGTACTTGTAGCACAAGAATCATTGCAAATTCATCAATTTTCCTAAATATTTATTTTTCCCCACAATTCATAGGTTAATAAAGACTGTAAATTTACAAGGAAAAAAGATTCAAATAAATAACAAAAAAACAAAAAAAAAAAGACAGTTACAACATTTGCCTAAAACAGTTTGAATCTGGTCTAAATCAGTATTCTACTCCATGAATTAGTGCTGGCATATATTCCTATCCCAGAGAGACTCAAATATTTGTAAGATTTTGACATTATATCAATTTAGCAATGCTGGACTGTTATTTTCTTATATGACATTATATCAATTTAGCAATGCTGGACTGTTATTTTCTTATATGACATTATATCAATTCAGCAATGCTGGACTGTTGTTTTCTTATATGAAAACTACTGAAACATGCTCAGATCAGACTCATGCAATCATGATCCATAAAACAAATTTCAAACATATCTTCAGCAAGTTCACTAAAATATAGTAGGAAAAATTAACTCCAGGAGTTAGGTGGTGGTGTATTTCTTTTATGTGAAATAATGTAGATGTGCATGTGTGTGTGCGTGTGTGTGTGTGTGCGTGCGCGCATTAACACTAGCTTTATTTGTATATGTAGCATGCAAGGTAATGGAAATAAATAAGGAAAACAAAAACATAAACATAAACAAATAGATAAACTTGATTTCATTTTCTTGGTATCTGAGTACAATTATTAAGTGTCAAACAGTTCTACAAAAAGAATTTATAAGTAAGAATTATCTACAGCCATTTTCCACTATATTTATTTCCTAGGAAGTGATACTTTGGAGGCCAGTAAACATTTATTTGCATTTTAATGAATTTTTCTTAAAACAAAACTGATATATAATAGCAGGTATTGATTGTGCTGGATAACTAAAACAGGTTTGACAGCATGGTGAAGATAGCCATGTGTCAAAAGAAACACAAGGCAAAAAATTGAAGATGAGGTTGAAATAATGGATTCAATAGCCATGTGTCAAGAAAAACACAGGACAAAAGTGAAGATGATGGGTTCAACAATAGCCATATGCCAAAAGAAATACTGGACAAGAGTGAAGATGAAGGTAGAAACAATGGATTCAATAGCCATGTATCAAGAGAAACAGAACAAAGTGAAGGCAAGGCAAAAATAACCAAGTATATCATGTGGAGACAGAGCAGAAGTGAAAGCAAGGTAAATAATAATGGATCTGATAGCTGTGCATGTCGTGTGAAACAGAATACAGAAGTGAAAATGAGCTGAATAATACTGCATCCAATAACTGTTCATGTTATGTGAAACACAGAAGTGCAAGTGTGGTGAATAATACTGGGTATGATAGCTGTGTGTATTATGTGAAAAAAAACACAAAAATGAAATTGAGATTAATAATTGTAAATGTGACAGTTGTGCAGAGCACATAAAATACAAAGAGAGAAATGAAATGGAGAGATGGTGTAAATGTTAATTTTATAATAATTTATATATATATATATATATCGTGCATGCAGGAAGACAAAATGATTTAATATAGTGTAGACTGACAGTGAAATAGAAATAATCATTTGAAATGCAGAAGAGACACTGAAACACATAATAATGGATTTGATAGTCATGACCAAACAGTAGAGATGATGGAAAATGGTGATTTTCAATAGCTTTAACCTCAGAAACAGGAAACAGAAGAGAAATGATGATAATTAATGATGGCTTTCATAGCAGTCAACAGCCCAAAACTCCCCATTCAAATAAAAAAGTATGATGTTAATAATCCTGAAAGCACCATCCCATAATACTACGAGATGTACAATTAAATCATTTAGTCTTATTGATAAGGCTCCAGAGAAATCCCTTGGTAAATGTTTATGACATATTTTATAAAGCAAACATTAATAAAAGAAAAGAAAATTAAAAACCAAAAATGCATTAAATGTTATTCTTTAAAAAGCATTTGCACTTTACATTTATATTTTATAGTATTACTCCTCAAAAGTGAATTCTTAATAATAAACCAGTTCCCAGAACCACAGTATTTAGTAATAAAAGTCAAAAACATACTGCAAAGTATCCATATTTGAATCACTGCTAATTAAACGATGGTTACTTAAAGTTTCTTGATGGACTGTTTTAAACATAGAGATGAGAACTAATTGTGACCTAAGGAAAAGTATGCAAAATAAGTTGTTATTAGGTAATTATACTAATTCCTCAATAAGCTAACCATACTTTTAAGTAGGAAACAGAATTTACATTCTGTATTGAAGTACTTTAAGGCATTTTAAGTTGTGAGTTTAAGTTCAAAACCCAATTTGCAATATAACTTTTATTAATATAAGTACTATCATGTGATCTTGATGTTTGTCTAAAGAATGCTTAAGAATTAATACAAAACTTCAAAGCTGTGAAGTGAGATAATAACTTAAATATACATAACCATTCATAATTGTAGAAAGTTCTAAGATTAGTAACACATTATTAAAGACAACCCTTTGAATATTTACAGAAAAGATCAACAATTTCTAAAGAATGAAGACCCCCACATGCACTAGCCATGAAAATACACAAAAAAAACCTAAATTAATTGTCCACACTTATAAAATAGTGTTCTACAGAGTACAAATACTTTACTTTCTGATCAGTTCCAGATATATATTGATTTATTCAAATCAGGGCAATGAAGCAGCTTTGTCAAAAAGATTAATAAGGGAAACTAGAATAAATTAACATATGGATATAACTTGCTCTATTGACACTGTAATCCTTCATAAATGAACAGAGACATGGAATATTTTGTTTAGTTTTTAGTCAACAAAACTTATGAATGAAATTTAAATCAGAATAAAGCCTTAGCAATAAATTATAAGCATCAGAAAATGTCACTTTACTCATTTGTGACTTTCTTCTCTTCTGTCAAAATCTGATATTTCTTAAAACGTAAATAATGTATAATAAACAATATAATGTCCAAGTGTAAAAAATATTATTTAAAAAGTGCAACATTAAAATCCAAATCGCTTTACATGTGCTGTAAAATACCAATGTATCCTTTACACTAAGCACAGTTAGAAATTAAAAGTAAGGCTTTTGTAAGAAGTGGCAATTTATAAGTGCTAGAATCTAGTAATTGTTTTTGTATAATACACCTATACAACATTTCAAATGTTCCTGTCGCACTGGTTAAATAATGTTAATAATGACAACATCAAAGCTTCTTTCTTGTTTCTAGCCATTTTCCATTTTATATTTTCCTTTCCTCTCGAATATATTAAAAGTCATTAAACTTAAGCTATAACAAACTGCATGCAAAAGAAAAATGATGATCCAGAAAGTATGCAATTAACGTATTTGAAAAATTGTAAACTTTCAAGTGTGCATGGGGTTTGAAAAATAATGCTGGAACAAGAATAAATACACAATGTTCAAGCAATACTCATAACAAACTAAGAAAATAACTGAACGTTCCTGAAACCAATCAATATTATTTACAAAACATTCTAAAGGGGAGTAAATGCTGTATGCAAAACCAGACAAGCAAACTGGTCTTCACCAAATGATGCATTCTGAATAACAATACTCACTGCCACTTTGCTATCATCCTGTAAAAGTTTTATGGAGATGTGAAAAGCACAAAAATATATACTTTCTAAAATTGATGATTACTATTTGAGAAAATTAAGTATTAAGTCTTAGCCTCAGCATGAAAACTTAACAAAATAATACAAATTTTTTAATTAAAAAAATATTCTCTTTAAATCTACTTCAAAGCTATTCAAATCACAATGCTAAATTCTTCGTTTTTATATTTAAATTTAAAAAAACAATGATTAATTTTAAATTAACTGAAGTGGACTTAACAATCATTTTACCAAAATAATTTGGGATTAAAATATCAATATCATAAAAATATGGAAATTAATTACCTTTGATTACAGTGCATATATATTATTTTTTTAACTAATCAGATAGCAACTTATTTATCTAAAAGCAAAAAAAGTGACAAAGCACTAGTGAGTGACAGATTCACTAATAAAGAGTGTCAATTAAATATTTAAAAAAGCAATGTATATATCATGCACAGTTATCTGATGACTGATTTTTAAAAAAAAACTGAGTTAAGTTTAATACACACCAAATTCCTGATTAAATAGTTTTTATTTTATTTTACTTAAAATGTGTTATTTTCTTATTGTAATAAGTAAAATGTCAATATTCCCAATTAATGAAAATTAATGACAATAGACATACACAAAAACCACTCAAAATTGCAGGCTGTACTATCAAATATAAAATTTAAGCTTTATTGTTTGAATTTTTAAAAAATAATTACAAAATATATGTTTAATAAGTGCAGAACTGAAAGGTTTGTGTATGAAGAAACCAATCAAGATTTAAATGAATGACTTACTGAAACGAAGGAGTCATCATCAAAGTAGATGGCTAAATCACGCACACCTGTCACAAATCCACTGGAGATGAGAGAGAGAGAGAGAAAAGAAAAGCATCATTATGTGTTCTACTCACATATGTTTACCAAACAGAAGAAAAATATTATTTGTCCGCACTTATAAAATAGTGTTCTATATAGCACACAAACTCATCAAAATTCATATATCTTGTTTTTAAATATTGAAAGAAGTTTGTATTATATTAACATTTTTTAAAGAAGCTTTTATTTAATGACTTTTTTAAATCTATAGTTCCTTGTTTCATTATTTATTTATTTTCATTCATTTATTTATTGTGCCAAGCTGTAATGTATACATTTTTAAGTTAAACTTAGAAAAACTGAAATAATGGAAATTACAAAAGACATTTATAATCATCAGATTATAAAGGTCTGAGAGCACAGAGAAAAGTGTTTTAGAAAACAGTAGTTGTAAGTAGGCAGGAGTATGGTAAAAGATAAGAAGCCAGGGTCATCTGTATGACTATTGGGCTGAGTAGAAAGTAACTGTGATTCTTAAAAACACCATTCATGCTCTGGCAAATCACTGATTTATTTAACTCTATTCTGGATGCTGCTTGCAAATTTTTAAGTGATAGGGCTGAATCTATTTTTGTGCCAAATTTTACTGTTTTTCTAACTTTAAACAGGTGATATATGATATGTGTGTGAGTGAAAGTGTGGGTTTGTGGGTAAAACATAAATACTAGGTAGTACAGGTGTAGTGTATGTATTTGTGAATATATTTTGCTGACTCCAAGAGTCTTAGTACATATTTATACAATATCACAACCCTTCACGTAAAAGTGTCATGCTCATAATATATTATAATGTATATTATATCATAATCAAGACATCATGATATTCAAAGTGGCTTAAAATGTATTTTTTCTGTATTTAAAACAATAAAGTACCAAGTATCTTTCTAGCAGTGCAACATGACTTACATTTCTCTTAAAGGGATTGTAAAAGTAAAATGTTTTTTTCTAACTTGCTTTATTTATTCCAAAATAGTGTTACCTGCTGGCTGAGCTGAAACCTTTCCCAGCATCAATCATTGCAGTGCAGAGTTTCACCAACTAAAAAATAAACAGAAAAATCTGTAATTAATTCATTGCAGTGCACAGTTTCACCAACTAAAAAGTAAACAGACAAATCCATAATAAATTCATTGCAGTGCAGTTTCACCAACTAAAAAACAAACAGAGAAATCTGTAATAAATTCATTGTAATCCAATGTTTTACCAAACTAAAAAGTAATAGACAAATCTGTAATAAATTCATTGCAATCCAGAGTTTTACCAAACTAAAAAGTAATAGACAAATATGTAATAAATTCATTGCAATCCTGAGTTTTACCAAACTAAAAAGTAATAGACAAATCTGTAATAAATTCATTGCAATCCAGAGTTTTACCGAACTAAAAAGTAATAGACAAATCTGTAATAAATTCATTGCAATCCAGAGTTTTACCAAACTAAAAAGTAATAGACAAATATGTAATAAATTCATTGCAATCCACTATCCAAACTAAAAAGTAAACAGACAAATCTGTAATAAATTCATTGTAGTGACAGTTTCACCAACTAAAAAATAAACTAGAAATGTAATACATTCAGTTATGATGAATATTCTAACAAAGGCTCTCATCATACTTTACATTTTTACAACTCCAAAAATCTAAATCAGGAGCTTTTGCAAAAATTAAAAGAATTACAAGTCAGCACTGTCTGCCCAATAGTTCATATAACAAGCAGTTTCCATGTAATGATTGAGAAAATAAATTTCAAAATCTACCTAACAATTAAAACATTTTAATAACTATTGCTTTTGTTAATCTTAATGTCAATTCATTGTTTGGTGTACAGCACTAGGTAGTATTCATGCAAAATTTCTGATTGCAATATGTAAAGTACAAATGAGTCAACAATACATATACAGTCATTACCTAAAACTTAAAGAAGCAAAACAACCAAAACATTATTTTAAAAAATAAAATTATGTCAAATAATGTATTACCATCTTGACTCATAATACTTAGTAAGTGAAGGAGGCAAAACAAAAATGTTCTAGTTCAAAATATTTTAATAGTAAGATTTAGGTTGGTTCAAATTCTGAATGAATTTTTATACACTTTTATATAATCCACTGAGTATGCATACAAGCAAATATAAGTAATGCATGCATTCAAATTAAGAGAGATAACCCAATTGTTTGCCATCTTTTAATTTAAATCTCAGGTACCTGATTTCATTTTCATTACATACACGCATAACCACTTGCAAATCATGGGAAGAAATCAGTCTATATGAAAGACAGCAACAATCTACCACTCTTTTTTTTTTTTTTTAATCAAGGGAGGTAATTAGTCTACACAGGCAAATGAGACACAAAAATGTTTATATTATGTATTCCATTAATGTTTCACAATATTCATTCAGTCCCTTAGAAGCAATTTTAAAATTAATCGAAAATTCTTTGAATTCCTCTCACTATGGTTCTATAAAGCAGCTGTTTTTAAAACTACACTTAAAAGTCAAAATTAATCTTTTAAATTTCAAGATTGGGTCAAAGTTGCTATACAAATATTAAAAGTGGGTAGCTCCTTTCTATTAGACAACCTTCACACACACATACACAATCAGAATTGTTTAATTTTCTACAACTGGAGATACAGGTATTCAAAGAATTCTGATTATTTTTAGAAAATATTCAAAATACGAAATGAACCATGTGAGTGACATAGTAGTATTTTGGGATGAGGTTTATATTAAATATATCCCGAAGTGTGAACAGCAGAGTACTCTATTTCCACTGTGTAATCAAAAGCAGGCATACATTTATAAAGCTTTTTTCACATGACTTTTAGATTGTGTGATGTTGAATGTGGAAATTCTAAGATAGATGCATAACTCTACCAATGTTCCCTCTAAGGTGTACGGCTGCATGGCCATGTGACTCATTAGAAAATGCTGCACAGCAGTTCAAAATTCTGGGCACAAGTTTTGGTAGCAAGTTCAAACAACCACCAGTTCCATGCACACATTAAAAAAATTAGAGGGAACATTGACCTCCACTGACTTCTCTTGCAGAAAAATAAGCCATGGTAACTTGGTGTCATAATTCATTTTTTTTTTTTTGTAAATCATTATCATTTTTTTAAAATTCATATAGTTATCAGACTATGCTTCAACAATTTTTTAATTAATTTTCTTAATTTCTCATGTTTGAGGGAGAACTTAATGAGCAAGCTATTTTTCAAAGGTCAATTGGATCTATAAAAAAATAATACCCCAGTTTTCAGTTTTCACTTCCACTGGCAAAATGAACCATTACTACCATTACAATGACTTTGAAGCAAAGTAGAACCATTCTTCTCACATGTCTTGTTTAGTAAAAGTGATCTCCCTTTCATTTTAATACAGTGCAAAATAGTTCTAAACAATATTCAAAAATCATATTATGCCCCAAAATATTGTATTCAACCTAACACATTCTATAAATTGTCTAGCTTGCTTCCTTCTCCCCCCCCCCCCCCCACACACACACACATCATGTAAATCCTGCTGGTTACTAAAGCAACAACATAAAATGTTATTATATAATATCTTATGCTTACTCTCAAAGATTCATCTTTGGGAAGTGTGCTCATTCGACAAATAGCTTCCAAGATTAACTGAAAATTTATTTAATATAAAACTATAATGCTTACTTTTTATAATAATAAATGTAAGCACCAAGTTGTATTCTGTTCATCAAATTTTATTACATATCTGCATTTTAAACAAAAATCCTACTTTTAAGTGCAAGTGAGAAAGTTTACTAAATTCTCTGTTAAATCTCAGTATATATTCAAGAAAAACAGATTTTTTAATTTTTTTTTTTTTGGGGGGAGAGATTCAGAAGTTAACAGTTATAGTACAAATAATAAAAGAAAACTTAACAAAGCACTTAATATTAATTATTATAAAAGCTTTAAGCAATTTACAATTATTGCAAATAAAATCAAAATCTTCGCATCTATATGACTAAAACTCAATAAAACTAAATATAATTTTAAAAAATGAATCTAAATGCAAAAATAACAATATATCAAATAAATAAAATTAATTTTCAAAAAGTACAATTTTTTCAAACAATAACACTGAGAAGACAATGCTTATATTGATAGAATTATTTTTAAAAAAATTTTAAATCATACTTTTTCAAGTCGAACTTCCAGGGATTCAATATCATTTTCCGCCTCTTCCAGAGATGCGCTAAAATAATGCAAAGGAATACAAATGCATTAATTTTATTTATTCAATCTATGTGAAATTAATGCAATATTTCTTTTAATAATTAAAGTCAAGATAATTTTATTATGACACATATAAATCATTCAATAAACACAAAGCAAACATCAAATAATTTGCTTAATAAGTCATGACTATGTTAACATTTAGATTGGCTATTATTGTATTTTCAAAAAATACAGAGAAAAAAAAATAGTCAGCTTATGAACTTAGAAAATATATATCAAAGAGTTTTTAGTGAAATGCAAATGTGATAGTCATTTCAACATTTTAATTATTATTTTTATTTTTAACTCAAAAGTGATTTTTATTTTCTATTTAACACAATTAAAATTAACTTGACTGTTGTGAATATTTATGTCAAACTCTATGAATCTCAAGAGCAGTGCTGTATTATTTATATTTAGCAATAATTCATAGTGTAATTATTTATTCCAATAAATGAATAATTAATACAATGTACTGTTGTAAACAAGTATTAAATATTTTTAATAACTAAATTACACATCATTCCATATTCTGTAACAGTCCTATCTATAAATCAGATTCGATTGCAATTTCTGATGTTTATATTAAGTGAAAATTGTGCAGAGGACGCACTAACCTCCCTAAAATACATATGTAAATCCTAACAAGTACATGAAGGAAGAAACTTAATACTATTTATCAACTTTAGGTAAGAAACTCCTTATAAGAGTTTTAGCATTAGATCAGTGAATGCTTGGGAGTCTACACTGTTTAATACTATATTACAACATAAACCACAAAAAGTCTATAACTAGTATAATATGATTGTTCTCTACTGTACACTTTAAGAGAGATTGTTGTGTAAATAAATTTAGCAATAATCAGCTAGTGGAGCTGGTAAAAAATAAAATGACAACAGCAGACTTTTGCTTATAAATGACTAATACTGAAAGAAAAGAAAAATGCTTGCTCCATGTGCTGAAATAGTACAAAAGAAGTCCTCTCTCTTTAAAAAGTTCAAATACTTTTATTAGTTTTAAACTAAGTCATCACAAAATATTAAAGTTTGTGACATCACATCAAGTTCATACAGATACAAATGATGAAAGTGCAGTATGAATCCACAGTCAAATTTATTATTATTCTCAAAGTTTCTAAAAAAAACAACAAAAAAAAACTAGAGTATTTGCCACCCATCATTGGATGGATGGAAAACGAAAATGAATGCATTGCTAGGAATATAAATGTATTTCACATTAAGAGTGAAAATTCAAGCAAATGATTTAACCATATCTAAGATCTAAATTAAAATCATTTGTTTTCTTATTTTTAAATAAATTTGTGATGTTTGTAAATACAGCAGAAAAGAAAGAATCCTAACAATTTTATTTTAATGTTGTTTGAACTATTAGGCTAAACAAATGGCAAAAGGAGCTGCTGACTTACAAAACACTAGAAAGTAATAAGCAAACATCATTTATAGGCAGTGTTGCACAATCAATACAAACACAAGTCTAATTCATAAAATTTCTCAGTTGATGGTTGCAGTTCCATCACTGAAACTGAAAGGGAAATTGTGCATTCCTAATTATCCTTTATGTGCATTACAATAAATAAACCTAATAATGCAATAAAGTGAACATTATATATTATTATTTTCTATAGCTGGATAAAAAATAAATATATAAACATGTATACAGAAAAAAACAGATACCAAAATCAATGTTGATGCAACTTCAGCTTGTAGTTGTAAACAGGAGCGACAGTATAGTAAATAATGTTAGAATTGGTCACTGTCCTCCTTTTACTGTCAGTTTCATGATATTGGTTCATTCCAATATATAGAAGACAAAAATTAGTTTTAAGTTAGGATCCAGTACACCATAAACTTATTTATATAAAAGAAAACAGATTACAAAGTTAATGTTACTCTTCTGACAGCAACTTTTAACAGAATTCAAAATTGTTCTGGGTATATAACTCTAAATTTATATTTTTGATTATATAAAGTTCACTAATTTATCTTAGATATATTAATATCAAATCAATTCATTATTTATACTGACCTAAATAGTTATCTTTAAAATTTAATGCTAAGAATAAATGATGATTATTTATATCAAGTGTAATATTATTTTTTTTAATTTTAATTTCTTTTTATGTATTGCATGGATGATTTATGACAATAATAACTGATTTTAAATATGCAAAATTCTGTTATACTTTTGACCTAATCTTAAACTTTTCAATACAATCATCTGATTTAGCATTAAGTATTTTCCATATTACATACACTGATAAAGTTAGCACACTGACATTCATGCCTGATGCTTGCTTTGATAAAACGTTTAGTTGTAAGTTGCAAATGTTTCATTTAATCTGACTTGTGTTAATATTTCTTCAGGTTAAAGGAATATAGACATTAAAAATCATCTGTACATGACAAGCTTTAAACAAATACCAAACTAATCACTGGAGATTTCTGAATTTTTTTCTTTGCTCTCATAGTCATAACTATGCAAAAGATAGGCAAAATTGACTCAACATCTACAATTCATAATGTGAATAAAATAAAAACTACAGGACTAAAAAGAAATAAAGAACTTATTAAGAAATTACAACTACCAATTTTTAAAGAAAGATTATTTCAAAACTAAGATTGACTGTTCTTATTTCAATTTACCTGTTGTCTGAAGAACTAATCTCTCAATGTGGCTAACACTAAGTAACAGTTTTTGAATTAATTATATATGTTTACTGTTGTTTTAGTTGAAACACTTACTGATCAGCGAACTATTTTTAATACAAAAATAAACATAAACGTTTGTCATCTTTTATCCCACTTATATTATTCTATGTAAAACTAAAAGTATGATTTATAAAATGTGAATTTGAAATAAACTAAGTTTTTTTCCTGAATTACATTCCCACATATTCTTATATATTAATGCCCTAAAAAGACATTAAGTGGCTGCATATATTCTTTGGTTTATATGTTACTCACTTTTCTTATTGTCTGGTAAAAATATATAAAATATATCTGAGTTGGTTTATTTTTGCATGTTACCAGGCAGGAAGGAAAAACGTTTGTGCTTACAATTCTGTATAAATAATTATAGTATAGTGCAATTTTCAATTTCTTACACACACACACACACACACACACACACACACACACACACACACACACACACACACACATACACACACACACACACACACACACACACACACACACATGCACGCACACACACACACACAAATATAATAAATATTAAAAAACACTACATACAAAATGTATTCAACTCTCTTATAGAAAGATCCTAACAAACACATCTGATTATAAAAAACATTAAGAATAAAAATGCTAGACCACACATTACTATTAATTATTATAGTTGCCAAATTATGTGTTCCTGTACAACTTTTCAAAAGAAAAACTCAACAGTCTTTGGCGAAGCCTACTATGGAGGTAAAAATTTGATAACATCAAACTATAATGTTAATTAGTAAATATTTGTATAAGAGGTGATTCTACAATCTTAATAATATAATAAACCATCCATACATCATTACATGTTCTAAAGAAATATTTCTGAAAATGATTTTGTGCAAGTCAATTCTGTGCAAGAACTTTTAAAAATAAAAATTAACTTAGCTGATAAATATTGACCTCTGTTGTATAAACTCAGCAATAATAAAATAAAATAAAAAAGAATTCGTTAATAACATTTCATTTAAATCTAATTGCAGTGCTACAGTAATGCCGTGTAGGTTAGATACAAACATCGACAAATAGAAAATAGTTTAACTTGTTTATAAATTATCAAGCTATCAAAAGTATCATATATGTAAAACACAACACTATAGCATTTTAACAAAAATATGGAGTATAAATGACAGAGTGTATTCTGACAGTAAAATGTTATAAGTGTTTTTGTTTTCCATAACTGTGGATAATTTAATTTGATAAACTAAAAGGGGTGGAGAGTCTCTATCATTAGTATCAAACATAACTTCTTACCGAAACTTCGGCGAGTCTTTGAGACATTCCTTAAAATCAATTGGTTGTCTCATGTTTCTCATAATTTATTTCACTTCTTATTCATATTTCTTTAAATTACAATCACTAATACTTTGGGGTTCTACTTTGTCTTTCACTAGTTTGTCATCTAAACACTTTCCTCTTGCTTCCATATTTTCATTTACAACTTCCGGTTTAGAAATTTTAGAAGTTGTTATAGTTAGTCATTTTGCACATATTATTAAGTATATGAAGCTTATTTATCAAGAATAAATCACTAAATTGTATTTAGAAATGCATTTGTTACATCTTACACAAAAAGAGTGAAAATGGACTCTCCTGGACAACCTTGATCTTAAAAGCCAAGGACAAGGTCATTAGAACCGGCAGGTCTCACTTCACTTATTGTTGCTTGTAGTTGTACAAGTAACGGTGCTTGGTATAGCTGTATCTGTTGTAAGTATAGTAAATTAATGCTTACAGAACGTAGCGCTAAGTATGCATTATGTATTTTTGTTTTTCTCTCCGTCTCTCTTTTTTGTTAAACCTTTTATTTGCAAATTTACTTGTATATTAAAAAAAAATAGAGTTAATGCACGCTTCGTGACGTTGACCTTGGCTTCTTTAGATTTAGGTATGTCCTCGGTGAGGTCATCTCTGTGTCATACCATATACTACGAACTTTATTTCAGGTAAACAAAAAATACATCAGATACATTTCTGCTGCTTTATGTCTGATTTTTAGATGAAACAAACAGCTTTTGGCAGGTTTCACAATTATTGGCATTAAGCTAGTGAAAGCACCCAGTTGGACAATGTAGAATTGCAATTTCCATGTTTACATTTTGTAAAATTGCGAGTTCTCAAAACGGATTTAAAGTAAAAATTAGCTTGTATTATGATTTTGTAAATAATAAAATATAGAAACTATTTCTGCAAATTTACCAACCATTTGTAACTATTATGCCTATATGACATTTGTCAACTCTAATAACTAGTGTGGTGAGTAATTAACTGAAGTCAGGACCAACATTTCTCAGAGCAAAAAAAAAAAAATACCCTGTCAACAGATTATTTAAATATATTTTTCTAATTCTCATTATCTACATACACAAATTAACCTTCTAAATTAAGTTGCTTGAGACTATTTTATAACGTCATACTCATAGTCATAGTAGATTTTTTATTGATGCAATTGCAAATCTAGTTTAGTAGTTATTTGGTTTATCCATGTACCCATGCTCAAAGAAAAAATCCTCCATAGTTTTGGACTATTTTGAATTCTCTACTAAAAATGTATAATATAGATAAGCTATTTACAATTCAGTCTAGAAATCTCAACTGGTCTTAACTATTTCTGTAAATTCTGTGGCATAACTTTGAATGCTGTGCCTCCACCTGCCAAAAATCTAAAATGGAATAAATGTTGGGCCTCTTGTGTTGACAGACCCCAAGCACTATAGGGGCAGTAGTCACACCACTGCCTGAATTCCTGAAAACTTACCCTGTCTCTAATTTGCTTAGTTTTTATGTTTATTTATTCTTATTAAAGACATTGTATATGTGCATTTAAACCATTGCAGTGATTGCCACAGTGTTGTGACATATCAACATGATTGACAGGTATACAAATCACTCCCGGACACATTGATGCTTGTACAGTCATTAGAATGAAAAGAGTCTGATGAATGAACTACAAACTTTTTTTTAAAGATTTAATATTAACAAAAAGGGTACATTGAAAATACTGGTTATGTTAGAGATGTTTTTGACAAATACAAAACAGAATTTGCAGCTGGACATTACAAATACACAATCTGTCTTTACTGTAATACATTACAATAAAGTAAGAATGTATGCTCTCCAAAAATATATGTATTATTTACCTGTAGTTTGTCTTCACTAGGGAGGATGATTTGCAGAGAATGTCTTTTCATGTTGACCAAGAGTGGGTGACTGACAGCTTAGAGTAGTAGCCAGTTTAGCAGCACATATCTAGGATAGTAGCACCTACTGACCTAGCCTTGAGCCAGATTTGGACTAAATGGGAGTCTAAGGTTCTGTGCACACAAATGTGGGAAATGTTTCAAATTAAAACTCTGCAAACATTCTACAGTCCCATTTGTGGTATGCTCTTCTTTCTCAGTATCTGTGTACTCTGGTCATTCAGTCTGCAGAGAACTTGAATGGCATTACCCAACATAGCAGTCTTGCATGCTCTCAAAGTCTCATACATAACACTGTCACCGACAGTAAAATTATCTAGTGCACACTAACATTACATAATGTGTGATAATATTAGCTATAACTACAATTTATACATGTATGGACATAGTCATAGAATGAATGACTTACCCAAACATCGAATAAATTAGCTTATATAAACAGGCACACAGTAGTATAGTTGTACACTGTATTGTGTAAACGGGATAGTAGATTTTTCTAAGTGTAGATAAATTAAAGATATTACTAGAAATTCACAAACAATATTGTTTAAACAGGAAACAACAGTCACTTAATAATAAAGTGAAAACATATCTTTTAGTTTTAATCATTTTAAATTCATTTTAAGAAAATTCATTTTAAGTAAATGTGTGAGAAAGTGAGACACAGACAGGTTTAAGAAAATAAATTAAAGAAAAATAGAAGAAAAAATGTTTTCTCACATCTTAGAAATATATTATCAAAATATTTAGATATGAATATTTATGCAAACAGTAAAAGTACTTAGAAGGAAAAAAAAGTGTCAAAAAATAATAAAATGAAAATTTATCTTTCAATAGAAAAAATCTGTTAGCAAGTTTTAGCAAAATAGAAAGGATTGCTTTCTCATTATCTGAGAAAATATTTCAACAATATATTTAGAAACATTTAAATAGTTGAGTAGAATAGGGAAGATGACAGAATGAAAATATTTGTTCTTCCCTCACCATGTAGTAAAAATAACTCCTTCTTGCTTCGAGTGTTATTATTACATCTTCCTGTTCCTTTAAGTATTGGTACATCCTGCAATATTAGGTTGTTTATATGCTGGGAATTATCAAAATACAGTATGTTAAATTGTCTATAGACTGCCAGTGGTGAATGTCTTGAGTGGTGATGATCAGAGGAGGGAACTGAAGTATATTGTCTTGTGCAGTGTAAACAGAAGTATAGACATATGGAATTTGCAACAACAATCTGTTTATTGGGCAGCTTAACTGTGTGGCTCCCCCCCCCCCCCCCCACTTTCTTAAGAATTCAGGCCTATAAATTCAATTATAATCTTTACGTTTACCTGTCTAAATTTGTTAAATTTGCTTGTGTGAAATCATACCTTCTTCTTTGACCAAATAATCTTACAAATCTTTGGATATTTTTTTAATAATGTTTCAACTTAATTAAATAACTAAATATAGAGACTGTACTAGTTTATTTTAGTTTTCTATTTAAACACATTTTACTTTTTAGTTAAAATATCCCTTCTGCTCTTACTATTTCACATATTATAATAATAAGTACATCTAATTGTATTACTATTATTATACATAGTTAAGTTAAAACAATAATTTAAATAACCTTTTAAAAATAAGGGAAATTTAAAATGTTGAAGGTAATTTTACTATTTTCTTTTAAATGAAGTACAGTAATTTAAAGAATAATAATGAATGTTTGTTTGTGCTAATTACCCTAAGAGTAAGACTAAAGAGCTCTAACCATTTACAGTTATTGCATTATGGTTGCTTAGTTTAAGTAATGATTGATCATATTAAAAATAAAAGTTTGTGTTGTACATATAAAGATTGTAACTAATAGTAAGTCACTAGATGCATATCATTGGCTGCTCTGTAAAATAGAGCATATGTTTAATGGTTAAGTAGCTTTGCCATGAGTTACAATGGAGATTATGCTAATTTTTGAACAGGTACCCAGGTACCTGCACTGTCTGGACCTGTGTACCCAGGCAGCTTTTTACTTTAGAAAAAATTGACAGCCCTACTGCCTTCAGTGTAAAAGTTGCTGGTTTCTTTCAGCTCTTGTGTTACATTTGTAGTACATAATATCTAGTAGAAACATATTCATTACAATATCTTCTGGAACTATGACTTTGAAATTTGCTGACATGTTTAATCATAACACCTAATTCTATGATTTCCATTGCTTAAAAGAGTGTGGTGCAGGGTGAGGGAAGTGGGATGAATGTTGAGGGTGTTCATTTAAAAAAAATATATAATTATGAGAATTTAATTTTAAAAAGAATGAATTAATTCTGAGCAGTCCTTTTATAATTTAATAATTAATAATACATTTTAATATATGTTCTGAATTTGACATTATTCTCATTCAAGATTTAATGGGTCATTAGCTAATTTATTTGGCCATTAGCTATAGTAATAGAATCATTTAGTCATTTTCAACACCATCTTCATGAGTATGTTTTTGTTCTAATCATATCTTATTCCTGTTTTGTTCATTGGCCATTTATGATTTATGTACACAATCTCTCTTTTTAGTGTAAGCTGTTTTTTTCCAAAATAAAAATTTACACTTTTAGTACATTGTGTCTAAAACTTGTGACATACATACATATTGTTTCTAGTACTATTCTCAGAACATAACGTGATAGTTTTGCTATTTGTCTTCACTTTATGCAATCAGTTTCACTGCTGTATAAATCTTCTCTTTCTTCTACTATGAAGTATACTGCTAAAGAAACAAAAGTCCCAGAAAATATAAGTCTGCAGATAAGTTGCAGAATATTTTCTTTCCTTTCTGAAAATTTTATTTGAAATAAATCTCTGGCTGCATACTTCAGAGCCCTTTAGCCACTAATGTAAATTATTTTTATTTTTATTTTTATTATTATTCTTAAAGTTCGTTCATTGGTAGCATGGAAATTTCTACTGTCTCCTAAATAGTGGCTACTAGGTTAGCTCATCTGATGAATCTTATTCTTAATGCACATTATTATAATTTACATTTTGGAGTGATTCTTATTGAATCATATTTGGTCATCACTATTTGCTAGATATAATTATAAATCAAATACAGCTTGAAAAATTGAAGTTCATAGAATTTTGGGGATTATTTTACCATCATCTAAAATGTCTTTAACCCAGTTCAGTAATCACTACTGGGTTTTCTTATTTGTAATGTAAATAAACTGTCATATAAGGGCAAAATGGCAGTTATAGCAATGATTCTTTGGTGTTTTATTGTCTTTCAATTTTCTTTCTTTTTTCTTTTAATTTAATTTTTAATTGGAATTTGAATGTTTTTTAAGAAAAATATCATTTTAGGGTGGAAGAAATAATTGTACTTCAAACAATTGTTCGTTTAAAATAAAAATTCATTTAACAAAATAAATAGACTGTTTCATAAAAAGAAATAAAGCACATAGATTTATTATGAAGCCCAGATAAATAGCACAAACCAGGGACCAAAAATTCAGGAAAACACATTCATAAGAAAATGTATCCTTTCACAAGACTGAAAAAGTTTTGCTTTAGTTGCATATGTATTTATCTTTACTTATTTCAAGAGAGCAAAATTAAAATTGTTAAATAAATAATTAAATATATCTTCATTTCAAATTTTTTGTTTGAGAGCCCTTTGTCTTTATATTTATCACTCTAATTTCAACATGATTTTCCTTTTCATTGGGTACTTTCTTCCTTTCAGCGATTTTGGGCTGTAATATGGCAGCCTGTTGCTACCCAGCAAAGGTATAGATGTTGTTGAGGTTTTGAACATTTCTTTTCTGTTCCATTGTTGGAAGTTGACATAATTGACAGACAGATATGAGATAGATCCATTTACTTTATGACAAGTTAATTTTTATAGTCATTGCCATGAATGTTCCAAGATTACAGTTTTAAATAACAAAATCTATACATAATTTAAGAATTCACATTTATATCAATATTTGAAAGAACGCATTACAACTATTGCTGTTGATAGGACTTGAATAAATTACTATTTATATTTTCAAACTGTGTACTTCATAACCTGTAAATGTAATTTTTTTGAAGCAACATTAATCTGAAATGATTATCTAATTTCTCAATTTTTCTACATTTTCATTTGGGTTGTGTCACGGGCTGACCTCTCCTCCTAGATGGGAGGGGGAGGATCAGCTGCAATGCCGAGGCAAGGTGTAAAAATAGCCACTCTTGCATACAGACACCGTGATGTTCTTGTGGGGAGGGGTACTTTATTCTGATATGCAGGGTAAAGTGTGAGAGTCGGGTGTGAGTAGGCAGGTGTGAATGTAAATATGAGAGATGAAAAGGACGAACAAATAACCCCAATATAATCATATACTAATGAAAATTAGTATTATGAATATGTGGATGAAAACCCAACGAAAATAATGAATCATTAATTACAACAGTGGTGATAACCGCAAAAATAGTCACAAAGCTATATGATAAAGTTGAATGTTTATATAAAAGTTCAGGGTGAAAACCCAATGTCAACAATAAGTGTTAATTACAGTAGCGGTGATAACTGCAATAATAATCACAAAGTTAAATTAATCTAAGTTAAATGTTTATAAAGAAAGTTTAGGGTGAAAACCCAGTGTGAATAATAGATGTTTATATAAGAAGTTCAGGGTGAAAACCCAAGTGTCAATAATAAAAGAGTTCTGAATAATTAATAAAATAAATTATAACCTGCCTACCTAGTAAATGTGCCTCTAAATTAATCTTTAACTTCCTACTTAACAAATATTGAAGATAAAATGCTGAAATGCTGCTGCAGGAAAACATGTCTGCATGAAAGAGATGGTTGAATTGCACTTGCCAACACACTGGCAAAACACAGAAGTCACAAAGTTGCCGACACGCTGGCAAGAACACAGAAGTCGTTGAATAGAAACATGGCCCCACTGATGAGTGAAGCATGCACACAAATGCAGGCAAAAACCACAACATAATACGATGAGCTGCACTGGAAAGTGGACACGCTCGCACACAGTTGAAAACCTAAGTGCCAATCCTCTGTTGATAAACGTGGGATATCTTTCGCTGAATAGCAAGAAGAATAAAGTCATGGTAATTGTTGAGTGTACGTCGAAATATTCTCTCCATGCACCAAACTTAACTGTCCCCAATTCTGATAAGACACTGGTAGTGGTACGTTACAGCTTGTGTGGTGTTGCTCCATCTGTACGACCGGATAGAGGATGAAAACCAATATTGCAAAAGACCAAGGTAGGCGAAGAATAATATTTGAATATGAATATACTGCTGTCTCGGTCGCACGGATTGCGAACATTTGAAGGATTTACCTCAATTCTGAAAACTGGGATAAAATCCATGAGTGGGCCCAAAGTGTAGAAAAAATGCAACAAAGTTCTAGCACACCTTTAGACAGCCCATGCACGCATATGCTGAAGATAAAATTGGTTACAGTATTCTTTTATGTAACCCAAGTTTCTCTGATCCTTCCATAGGCTTTTTGAAAAACTCACATATGAAATTTAACTTTTCTAAAACCAGTCCTATTTTGCAAAGGTGCATTTACAGCTAAGGCACATCCACTTCTAATAACAAAATATAGTCCCTATCTAAAAATTACAATAAAGGACTATAAAAGACTAAATACATTTACTATCTATTGCTAACGTAGCTAACTAACTCTAACATCAATAAATAAACAAATGAATTTATAAAGTGCTAAAAGCACAAAATAAGCATGCATGCACACAAACTCACTCACAGTGCATGTATTTGACACTCATTCGCTCCAATTGACAATAACAAAAAGCAAACACATCACACGAGGAGTAAGGGAGGTAAGAATTACTTTTTAAAAATATTTTTTCTGATTACCCCACTTAGACCATGACAGGTTGTAATTTCCAAGTGTGCTGGGCTCTATATCATCATATTTTCACAGATTAGATTCAGCTTCTAGGCAGAGTTATTGCATACTAGTTCATTTTCATTGTTGTTCACAAAACAAAAACAAAACCTCTTGTTCATCTATTTAATTTGATTGACTTGAGATCTTAGTTTTCAGTAATTTTTACTGGTAGTACTTGTGTATAAGGAGTATCATATACCACACACATAAACAAATAGGCACTGAAGAGATACCGTCACCAAGAATTGTGAAACTTGCCTTTTTCTGAACTTGACCTATGGTATGCAAAATATATCCTTGGGCTAGATATGACTCAAGTCTTAACATTTTTATTTGACCCACATGATGGTAGGATAATTAAAGCTTTGAACAGATGTTTATTATACTATTTTATTATTATTATGTGTATTTACTACTGTACACAGAACATAATGGTCAGTGCAATAGATTATGATGTAATTTCTTTATTGTCATAATAAAATATATAATGTGGTTAATTGCCAAAATTCCTGGTATGGCCCACCAGCAGAAAATATTCTTTCCCTGCTCCACTCCTATTTGGCTGAATTTACTCATAGTTAATTAAGTTACATGCTGTCTGTAATTCATATTGTAAATGTAATATTAATATGCCAATCTACTTTTCCTGTTTTGTTAATATTTATATTTGAAATAGAACATATTAATGTACCAGTATTTAAATTATTTCTTTCAAATTGTTATTTTTAATACTTCATTTTAATATTAGTTGTTTGGGAAGTAATTTCAAATAAAAATACAATTTTAATTTTCAGTTTATATGATTCATTGTTTAAAGTGCTTTCAAAACTGTTACATTAAATCATAAATGCTTTAATTTAATTTTATTGAAATCTGTAAAAATCTTGAATCTATCCAAACAGGTATATAATTTGACATAAAACACTGGCTGATATTACATTATTAGTTACATTTTAAAACCTCTGCCACCAGACTAATAGTTCTTAACAAGTTGAAGTTGTGTTTCTAATTTCATGTTTGTTTTGTTATTTGGATGAACTTTTTTTCATATTTTGGTATATTTTCTTATTTTGCCTAAATTGTGTTTCTTTAAAATTTTGCTGAACTTTTAATGCTTATATATACTGATGGAGTCTGTTCCCCATTTCTTCCTTTTTCTTGTGGTGGTGGTTCTATAATTCTAATCTAGAAGTTATAGCTGTTCAATCAACTTTTTGTATGTGTGCATTTGACTGAGATCATAATTATAATAGTACTGCCCATAAAGTATTCTACTTTCTAGTACTGATATTGATCAGTAATCTCCAAATTATATGATTATATCTTTCTATGATATTATAATAACACTTATTATAATGTACTAATAATATTACCAGAGTTTTAAATGATCTTAATTGAAATTAATGACATCAGACTAGCAAATGGGTACCAAAGAGTTAGAAATACTAATAATTAATATTAATAAGCTGGCATTAATTTATATCATTTTCTCACATTATTAATATGGGGTTTATTTCCTCTAATACTGATTTATTATAACATTGGCTTTTAATTCTTTATACTGTAATACTAATTTATTATAACATTAGCTTTTAATTCTTTTTTTACTAGTTTTACTTTCTTGTTAGTTTTTGACAGTGTCATATAAACCTGATATCTAAACTGGTGTGTATAGGTAATAGATTGATTAATAGGTCAATCCAATCTTTTTTTGACAAAGTGGAATCACTTGTATTGGGACTGAATAGTTTTGAATCCCCAATGGCATCCAAATTCCATTATTTCCAATAGAAATTCCATGCTAGCTGCATTTATCATTTATGATTTTCTTATTTTTCTATTTGTCAAATCATAAAAAAGAAGTTTCGCATCATGGCTTATTGAGGAATTCATACTGTGTATGTTTTAATATTTTGTTAAAAGATTTATCTTTATATCATGCTGTTATGAAGAGAAAAATATTACATATTCCTTATTAAAACTCAAACATCGTATCATTAAATTTTTATATACAATTTTAACTGGGTTTTTTTATTGATAAATTCACTACCAGTACAATGCAAATGCATGTAGGTCATATAACAAATGGCAAATGTATTGGACACTTTTGTTCCAGTAAAATTGACAGATGAATGAAAAGTCATTTAGTTTTAAAAGTAAACTAGTAATAGTATTATAGTTTGTACCACTGTTACTAATTAAATAGTACTATAGGAACTTAGTATTATTTAATACTGTAGTAGGTAAGAGAGAGAGAGAAAATATTTTTTTTAACTTAGTATTTATATGAGATTTGAATCATAATCAGAAGAAATGTTTTTACATTTGCTAAATCATTGATTGTTGAAAGAAATTTATTAGAAAGATTAAAATTAATAGAAAAGTGTGCTGTCTACATTTCAGGTTATAGTATTGGACAACATAGAATCATTGTGATCAGGTGGCAAGATTATTTGCTGTCTGGTGAGAATGAAGTTGAGCAAACGAATGTATGTATGTAGCATTTTCTTGTGTCAGTGTGTTTGGTGGTGGGGTGGAGGGTATTCATGTTGGCAGGAATAAATAATATAATTTATAATTATAATTGATTCTGATTTGAATATATATATATATAGTTTATGTTTAATTTAAAGATCTTTCTGTTTCAGCCAGTTTCACAACACCCAGTAGTAACAACACCCTTTAAAGCAGAAGAGAAAATAAAAACAATCATTACAATGTCTGCAAAGTCAATCAAGGCACGTCAGATCTTTGATAGTCGTGGCAACCCAACTGTAGAGGTTGACCTGACCACAGACAAAGGTAATCATTTTAAGCTAACAGAAATAGCACTATTTTTCCAGTAAAACAAGATTATTATTTATTAATTGTGGACATGTATAAAATATACTAATAAATATAATAATAAACTCATAATGTAAAAAAGAAATTTAAAAAATATAAAGTACAGTTCAAATTACATATCTGTGTGCCATAAGAAATTAAATATATTAAAGTGATTAGCAAGATTTTGGTAGTATGAATCACAAATGGCAGTAGTAGGGAAGTTATTGTTTGCTATGCATTTACTAGTAAATACTAGTCATTTGTGATAATTTCGGGGGAGGAAGGTGTATTTTTTTTTTAAAGTAAATAATCTGACATTTAACATTGTCTATAACAATTAAGTTTAGTTCATGATTTTTACGTATAATGAGACTATTTTGGTCTCAGTGTGAAGGGCTAAATATAATTTCTTTTTAATCAGTTCCAGTCTTCCACTATTCACCTTTTATTCACAAACATTATGTTTAACACTGAATGGATTATAAACTGAAGGGCGACATAACATCATAAAATGTAAATCAAACTGTTGGGTTTCAAATTCTACATTGAGACTGGTGTAAAATGTTTAAGTTAAACATATACTTTTATATATTTTTGTTTAGGACATCTCTCATTAATGGTAAAACATACTTATTCTGCCTACACAATCTGTGCATCTCAATATTGAATATACCCATACAGAGAGAGTGTGGATTTAATGTCTACAAAAAAAATGCCACTCTTATGATAAGAAACAGATTTGAACTTGTCTGGTGATGTAAAATTTTTTATTCTTTAAATTTAATGAAACGAAACATTAATGTTCACGCCTTTCTGTATAATTATTGTGTCAGTTGACATAACTGGTCACAACATATGTCTTTTTTTATTTCAGGTATGTTTCGTGCTGCTGTGCCAAGTGGTGCATCTACAGGAATCTATGAAGCTTTGGAACTTCGTGATCAGGACCCTAAAGCCTATATGGGCAAAGGTAACTATTAATCAGTGCCCACTCAACCTTAACAATGCACTGCTTACCAATACTGAACACTCATTTAAGAATTTATTCATATAATTTTCTAGCCAATCAAAATTTCACTGGTAAGTGTCTTTTGCTAGCATGGACATGCAAATTTCAGTTTTGAATAATTTTCTCAAAATATCTATGTCCAACACGATAAGGTGACCAAGAGCTACATTCCATGTCTTTTTATGAAGATTGTATTCAGATATGCATTATCTTTTAATGCTGTTTGTGTGTGTGTGTGTGTGTGTGTGTGTGTGTGTGTGTGTGTGTGTGTGTGCGTGCGTGCGTGTGCGTGTGCGTGCGTGCGAGATTTCCACTTTACATTGGTGTTCATGTGAGATGGCATAATTTTGAAATTGTATTGCTGTTCACCTCACTTGTACATGTTTCAATTAATTTGATTTGTTTTTCACATATTTGTTATGGTTCATATGATTATTTTATTAAATGACAATAGATATAAATAGTGTCATATTTTAGATCTAAAATTATATTGTATATTTTGATAAATGTATGTAGTGATAATGCTGATAAACATTGTGCTGTATTAACCTCTTGCCTGCAGGTCACAAAGTTATGCTATGCGTCATCCTGGCAGGTTATTTTGCTATTCATTGATAATTGAATGAGTGAGCTTACTAAAAAATGAAAAGTGGCTGTAATTATAAATTGATTTAAAAAATTTGAATTGCTACCTATGCTAAACATAATAAAGAATTTTAAAAGTATTATTTTAAAATTATTTAAATTTCAAAAATAAATATATAATAAAATGTCCCTTACTTTTTCTTGATTTTGAACGATGATTCTCACAAAGTTTGCTCACAATGTTGAATTTTCTTTGGTAAATAAAACCTTACACCCCCAAATAATAAATTTTATAAATTCGAAGTGATATGGGCGTGTTTGGCGGTATTTTGAATAAATATCTAGGGTGCCGCCTCATCATAGGTCTCACCCATAAAAGTTTGAGACACAGAGCGTCGAGCAACCAGCACCCAAAATGTGTCTGATGAAAGCTTCAAAATATACCAAAACAGATCTAAAAATTGGTATCTATGCTAAACATACTAAAGAATTTTAAAAGTAGTATTTTAAAATTATTTAAAATTCAAAAATAAATATAATAAAATGTTTCCTTACCTGTCATTGAAAATGATGATTCTCTCCCCCCCCCCCCCCTCCATAAACGCAAGGTGAAAAATTCATAATCTGTCATAAAACAATTTTCACAAGAATTCTTTTTAGAAGAGCAGTCTAATTGCAAATGTATATTGCAAATTGAAGTTCATTCAATTTACAATATTTTAAGTACAGGAAGGATAATTGTAGCTTTGTGTTAAAACAAATTATATCATAAATTGTTATACCTACAGTTTTATTAATTGTTGCTTAAGAGTTTGTCTAAAGCTGTGAAAATTGTCCTCTGTTTGTATTTGTGCTGGAAGATTATGTAAAGTATAATGGATGGAGGATAAGATTTTTAATCAGTAATACTGTAATAAGAGAGGTGATTGTGATAAAGAAGAAACTTTTTTATGATATAGATGCATATGTTAAAAATATTAAATTGATGTGAACATTTTACTTGCTGAGGGAGATCAAAATGGTAACAAAACTAACATATATTTGTTTTGAGGACATGAGCAAATTATTTTAGGTGAAGAGAGAAATACATTTTGGACTAAATGTGTCTGTGGTAAATGTAAAGAAACGAAAAGGAATTTGTTGGCATATAAAGGAGAATCTCTTGAATATTTAGAGGGTTGAAAAAATAAAATAAATATGATAATTCTGACAAATTACTTGTTTTATCTGAAAGTTGATTTTATAGTCTTCATTATCTCTTTTTAATTTTGCATCATATACTATATTATTTGAGAAGATATGTAGATTTTGAGTTATTTTGTTTCCTGGTTTTATAAATTACAAAAAAGCATCAGTGTAATATTTATAGATCTTTAGATTATATATCAAAATAACTGTGTGTACATCTTTTCTACTTTTTTATCACCTTTAATGATGAGTTGAAATTTTATGAGAAAATTATAAAGGAAAATGCATATAATTTGTCTTCTAGTTTTTAATTCTCTAAAATTTCATAAATTTGTACCCCTGTTTTTATTTCAAATATCACAATTGTTTTAACAGGAGTGAAGAAAGCTGTTTCAAATGTGAACGATATAATTGCTCCAGCCTTCCTTAAAGCTGCAAGTATTTTTTTTTTACTGTTTTTTCCTTATTTGCTGTCTAGTACTAATAGTATTAATTTTGAGGTATTAGATTTGTTCTCTCATACAACCACAACATTCTGCAGGTCAAACCTTAAAATAAATTAATAGATTGCTGAGAGTAATTTGCCTATTTGCCTCTGTGATAGCTTAGCTCCCATTATCCAATGTTTGATTTTCATTGGGAATGGGATAGATGTATTACCAGACTTTTCTACCTGAAGTATTCTATCCATGTTCATACAGGAATCCCTTAATTTACAATTAATTTTTATATCTAAAAAGTTTGCTTGTAAGAGAAATCTCATGAATAGAGGGTTAAATTTAAGCTTACACTGAATACCTTTATGCATCTTTCATTATCATACTCATAGAATCAAATACTTAAACAATCACTCAGTGGTCAAGCTTTCAACAACAAACTACATATTAACCATCTCTAATCATTCCTGACGTCACAACAGTCCCTAATATATACAGCTTACTGCATATATATTAAAAAATATTACAGGTATCCCTTGAATTACGCGGTTAATTGGTTCTGAGAAATAATTGCAGAACACAGAAACTCATAAAGTGGATTGATTTTAACATGGGTGAGATAGGGATTGGTTGCAAATGAAAAATTAAATAACTTAAAATTGGTAAACAAATTCAATTTTTTATTAATTTCTTCAAATAGTAGGCCTACATTGCTACAGGTACTGTTATTCTTCAATTGGATGATGAATCAACTGGGTCTGGCGAGTCTGGATTATCACTCTCTTGCTCTCTTGAAGGCCCTAGATCGGTAGGTAGATTTTCAGGTTTTTGAAGAAATTGTCAAGAGTGAGCTGAAGGGCAGCTTTTGGCTGGATTATCAAGGTGGATAATGGAATAGCACATTGATTTTCAAGTACAGTCCACTGAGCCAACTTCCTTTCCAGTTTCTCCATAATCGGTGTCCTTATCTGTGTTATCTTAGTTGTCACTCTTGTTGCACTTTTACAACTTTCCTTGATTCCTCTGCTTGACTTATTGTTCTTTCTGATTGATTCTGAGATTTCTGTCACTCTTAGGATGTTGACAATGCACTCATTATATTCAACACACACCCCTTATAATATCTAATTTGTCTTCTAGTTTTATAGATTTCCTTTCTTTTTTGCTCTTGGAACACTTTGATCACTGGTTCTTCTTTTTTCCAAAATGCTAACCCTAAAGATAAATATATTCAAATACCCAGGATACAGCTTGCCAACTCTACACCTCCAGTGAGACTGAATAATGTACACTCCATACAGATGATCTATGCTGCACATGCAAGTTCATTACACTCAGGGTGATTGCAAAATTCCAGCTATTCATTAACTCTTTACTGGGTGAAACGCCCAAGGCTGCCAAAACATCATATAGGGCAATACGCCCAATGGTGCTGATAGCAACCAGTGCTCTTTCCTTCCCATATCTACAGCATATCCGGTGTCTACAGGAAGCATAACATTTGACAAGATAGCGGAATAAACGAACGAGTACGCACGCCCAAAAATCACGAAAAAACAAAATGGCGATCCAGGTTGGAAGGAAACTAATGCCACTGAAATTAAGGCTTATTTTGGACTTATGATTTTGATAGGAATTCACAACCTGTCGAAAAAAGAAATGTATTGGTCGTCTGAGACAGATTAGTGTTCCTGGCATCAACATAGTGTTTGTAGCGAACAATAACTGGACAATGTTTTTTTGTGTGTAAATATATATTTTCATGCATGGATTCAAATTTAACACCTGAAAGTATACTTCATTTAAGGATATTAATATAGCTGCTTTCATTTCCTTTCATTTTGCATTTATTTCATTGATATCACATACATTGAGGGATCCCTGTATTTTATGTTGCTTATCTTTATTGATGTTAAAAAATTTGCTTTCTACAGAATCTGGATTTGAAAGATCAGAAAGCTGTGGATGAATTTATGTTGAAACTTGATGGCACTCCCACCAAAGGTATACTAAATATCAACTTTATATTTTTTCTGTGAGCATTAGTCACTGTTTTCTTTTCACCTTTAAAATTTTTTTTTATTTGATGTTTCCAGTGAGTGTGAGGCAAAAACAGTTTGCTGCCTGTTTAAAATGTATTTGTGAACTGAGCATTTATTGTAAAAAAAAATATTCAACCAGCTGTTCAGACTGCAATTCAGCCTGTTTTACCATTCAGCCAATTTATATTATTTGACTGTGTAAAACAGTGCTTTGAATAGATATAGATTGCATTGCTTTTACCAATCAGCAAAGTTATAGTATTGAGTGTGTAAAATTGTTTTGAATAGATTAAGATTGCATTGCTTTACCAGTTAGCAAAGTTATATTATTGTGTAAAACTGCTTTGAATAGATTCAGATTGCATTGCTTTACCAGTCAGCAAAGTTATATTATTGAGTGTGTAAAACTGCTTTGAATAGATTAAGATTGCATTGCTTTACCAGTCAGCAAAGTTATATTATTAACTGTGTAAAACAGTGCTTTGAATAGTTTAAGATTGAATTGTTTTACCAGTCGGCAAAGTTATATTATTGAGAATGTAAAACAATGCTTTGAATAGATTAAGATTGCATTGTTTTAACAGTCTGCAAAGTTATATTATTAACAGTGTGTAAAATGGTGCTCCAACCCACAACAGTCTCACCAAAACACATTAGAACACATTTACAAAAGTTATCCAGATCACCTAAAAATTTACATCATTCCAAAACATTTTCAGGTTGAATAAATTCAGCACTTCTAAAACACAAGACTTCAGGTCCAACAAAAATATACAATCACTGTAGAACAAAAAACACTATACAACACTTCCTATTGCATTGTCCACTATACAGTGAAGAAAAAACAATCATTGACACCACAAATCTGTTACAAGTCTCTCTCTCAACACAATCACTATTTTATCAAAAGTCATAAAACAAAAAAAAATAATCCAAAAAGCACCCATCACTTTCCTTACAGAAACAAACACACTACACCTCTAAAATATTTTATGTATTGACTTTGGGGAAAAAAGAAATAAACTATCAAAGACAAAAAAACACAGCCGCCATCAGCAGTGCAAGGAACTAACCACCTCTCTAACAAGTTGAATGACCTCTTCAGAATAAAGTAAGTGGAGAAAATCCTCTCAGATTCAAACAAGACTAAGAACTTCAAAAGTCTATTGCAGTTCTTGTGAGAAAAGAATCTATCAACAGAAAAAAAATAGTGCTTTGAATAGATTATACTGTACTCCTTTACCAGTTATCAAAGTTATTATTATTTTAGTGTATGAAAATGTTGCTCTGAATAAATTGCTGAAGATTGTACATTTTAGCAATCAACAAAATTATATTATTGACATTGTGCAGAGTACATTTCTTAATATTGTACTTTTTTGTCCAATCAGTAAAATTGATTAATGACACTACTTTAATAGATTGCTAAAGCATATATTTTTTTACCAGTTAACAATGATGCAGTTTTACCAGTCAGCAAAGTAATATTATATTTTATTGACATAGTGCTGAAACAGCAAACACTGCTTTGAATTGTCCGCTTAAGATTGTAATGTTTTCCAAGGCAGCAAAGTGATATTATTAACATAGTGCTGAAACAGCAAACACTACTTTGAACAGTCTGATTAAGATTTTATTGTTTACCAGTAAGTGACTAGCTGAAGATTATACTGTTTTATTAGTCAACAAAGTAATTATTATTGATTGTGCTGAAATAGTAAACCTTTGTGTATAGATTGTTTACATCTATAACAACAGTTTACTGTTTGATTGTTAGATCATTTAGATCTATACATCTATCACATCTATACTGTAAGACTGTACAGTTTGTCAGTCAGAAAATTTATAGTGACAGTAAGCTAATAAATTGAATAAATTGCTTAAGATTGTTCAGTTATATCATTGATATTGTTTGAAACAGTTCTTTGAATAGATTATTAACATTTGTAAGTTATATCAGATTTGCTGTTGTTATATAGGCGAGATTCAAAACAAAGAAATTGTGCAACTGATTTTACTAATGCACTCATTTCGAAATTAAATTTTTTTGATTGGTAGGCTAGACTAAGTAGATATTTTGTATTGCTATCATATAATTGGTGTATGCTCTTTTTGTTGTAATGATAATACATAAGCAAAACAAATTCTTCTTCTACTTGAGTTCAGCATAGAGAGTTGTAGTTAAAACATGAGTATATATGAGTATACAGTAGTATTGTTAGTGATTATCATAATTTGTTTTATTGTAAAATACTAGAACTAACTCTTATGCCATTGAATTTTTCTCTAATTTTGTTATAGAAAAGCTGGGAGCAAATGCTATCCTGGCTGTTTCCATGGCTGCTTGCAAAGCTGCAGCAGCTGAAAAAGTGAGTAGCACTATTCAAGTTTCAGAGCTTCTCTCTTAGTAATTCCATGCATATGAGATATGATGCAGATAAATTGCTAAACCATAGACTTGTGTATAACTGATGGCATACTGGACCCACTATCTGAAACCCACTTTGGTACTCTCAATAGATTTATTGTTTATGAAATATATGTTGAAATTTTCATTGTTTTAAAATAGCTTTAATTAATTGTGCTCGTAAATACGGTAGATTTCTTATATGTGTAAATATTGGTGAATATTGATTTTTACGAAAAAATATTTTGTATACATTTTCTACTAATTAAAATTGTAAATAACATATGAGCCAATTATTATGAGCTAATTTTGTTCTGCTCATTTTTGATTTTGTTAAGCAATGCTTCTTCAATGGTGTATTTGAATAATATTCTTGTATATTTATGATCATGTCTCTATCTTTAAACTGTAAATTTTGTTTATTTTAATTATTTTTTTGTATTGTTAGTTTTTAAATTGCCACATTTTAGTATCTTACTGATTTTAGCAGTAATCAACTATGTTCAAAGAAAGTGAATCTAATAATCATTATATATGATATAATATATGATTATATATTTTCTTAGATAAGATACACATTTAATTTATTTACTTAGTATTTACTTGGTGTACCTTACATGAAATAATAATGTTCTTTGTGCATGTTAAATGCTTCCTGAAATATAATCAATTAATACCCACATTATTGCATATATCATTATCTTTTGTAGCAAAGCAATGTTTATATTATTATCGATTTATGTACATTTCATTCATTCTCAAAGCCTTTTTTTTTTCAAACTTTATTTTAGTTAAATTAATTTTCATTGTTAATGCCCAGTAGCACAAACTTCAAATTGGAGTGCATTGGTTGTGTTTCATTTGCGTTGATTTTGTTTTATTTTGTTTGTACTTGTATTTCATTTCTAAGTAAGTTACTTATTTTTTATCATCATTTAATAGATTTGAATTGAAAGATGAATTTTATGGATGTGATTCATCACTTTGGTCAATTTTCATTGTGTTTTTGCCCATATTTATCATGTTTATGCTTTTGTTGTAAGAACACTTTTTAAATTTAAAAGTATTACTTATTTTTCAACAGCATTGTATTCTTTCTTTCATGTGCAAAATATTTTTTTTTCTTCTCAGTTTTAGTATTAATATAAAATTGAGGTCCATCATGCACATTGAACCAATGTGAACGTACACCTTTTACTCCTCTCAATGACATTGTTTCCATAAAGTTCTTTCAACTATGTTTTAGCATGTGCCCCTTTATAGACACATCGCCGATATTGCAGGGACTAAGCAGCTTATTCTTCCTGTGCCAGCATTCAACGTTATTAATGGTGGTAGTCATGCTGGCAATAAATTGGCAATGCAGGAATTCATGATTCTGCCAACAGGTAATCCATATCATGATCATAAATTTTATAATTGTGCCATATTTAATATTGATTTTTATGTTTGAACTTTAGGAATCCATTCCTTTTATTCCAGTGCTGATTAGCCATAGAATTTCTCATTCTAGCAATACAACAAAAATGGTTTACTGCTGATCCATGGACTTGGACTGATCCTTAAACTCCAAGAGACCATCAGAAATCAAGAAGCTATGTCAAATTAATAATGGAATAAAAATTTATTAAATAATTAATGATTAATAATGGAATAAAAATTTATTAAACTTTACAAATTATACAGTAAAGTCAAGGAGTATTTCATTATCAATGCTAAACAAAACCAAAACTATCATAGATTTCAAATTTTAAAAATTAAGTAGTGAGAATGTACATGTAGATCCACTGCACCAAACAAAACTTAATAATCATTCATTTTTTTTGCTTGTCCCAAGCCCTAATTTTTTAGTTCTTATGAAAGTAAACTGCACAAAGCTTGTAATGACTATTGTTTCACAGTCAACATATTAGATTACTTGAATATTTTATATAAAACAGCTTAAAATTAGACTCTTGTGACTTGAAATTTCTTCCTTTTTAATAATTTGATAAGAGTTTATGTTAATAAGCAGTATCGACTCTAAGGTGCAGGATTCTTAAACAGTAAGTTGAATCAATAACGGATTACTGTTGATGTTTTTACTTGTACATGTACAGTCTTGCCACTAAGATATTATGAAAATTCACCTTGGATAAACTAAAATTTGGATATCTGATGCAGGTGGGCTGTATGATCCATTAAATTGATATACCTTGATATTTTCCATTTTAGTTAAGAGGGTAAATGAGTTAGTACTTATTATATTTGTTTTAATTTGCTTTTAAAAAAATTTGTAATCTAATTATTAATTTAAAATTAATTATTCAAACAGAATGGTGCTTTTAATTGACAATTTTTCAGGAGCATCTTCATTTACTGAGGCTATGAGGATGGGAAGTGAAACTTATCATCATCTGAAGTCTGTCATCAAAGCTAAATATGGCCAAGATGGTAAATATTATTGCTTCCAATAATATTTTTTGCTAAATATAGGCATAATCTATTCTGACATGAGTTTTTGGTGATTTTTCTTCTCATTACAAATAGGTCTTATATAGAATACATTACTGTTTAGGTTCTGAAGTAGTTATATGCTTGTGATATGTCATTTTATAGGAAATTGAATGGGCTTTAATAAAAATACACTTGTAAATGTAACATTTTGTACATTTTAATAAAATAAATAAAAGGATTTTTTTGTTTATAATAAAAAAATACAGATTTTACATTGTGTCAAAGAAAGCATGTTGATTATTTGTAAAACAGTTGTTATATTGAAATATTTTCAACAAAACCATACATCAGGTAAATAGGATATCAAATAATGGATTAACAAGTCTTTAAATACTACTACTACTAATACCAGCAAATACGCATTATTTTTTTTATTGAAAGTCAGAAATTTCAACATTCAAATTCTAGTTGTTAAAAATGTATAACAATAACATATCAGATACTTTGACATTCTTTAAAATATGTTTACTAACTAACTGATAAAAATTACAAATGTGTATAAATTTATTGTTTGCTACGTGCTCAGTTTCATTTCTTTAGCAAATGAATATTAGGATATATCATATAAGCTTAATAGGGTATGTTTTATAAAAAAAACCCAGAAAGTTTCTGCTTTTATGAAAGCATAAGAAAGTGAACACCTAAGGCTTGTTTTCTTTCACTTTATATTGTTTGGTAACCCAGTTTACAATTACAGCATCAGTAAACTTTGGATCCATAGTATTGTCAACAACAAAGAGTGGTGGATGTGTAGCAACAAATACTTCCATCATACAAGCTTATATATATATTTGATTGTTGATTTAATAAATTTATTGACCTTCTTATGCATATTGATAACCATGTGTTGAAGAGATAGTGGTTGTATGTGGGCTCACTAAATATAGTTTAAAGATGGATTTACCTTCTCCTTTGGTAAGAAGTTTTCCACCTACGGAAATATTGTGTGATATTAAATATTTGTCTTTAATGTTGTGGAAGAGAGAAAACGTTTACAATGCCCACATATCTGCCAAATGAGAAAGATGAGTGGTGTCTTCAGGAGAATTATTAATAACATAAATTAAGATTCTCATCACTTGTAATTAGTTATGGATAATTAATAATAATAATAATCATAACCAATAACTAAGTTGGCATTGGGTTACCACTCCTTTAACTTGTTTTCCCACATCATCACTTACATTTATATTTGTATACTCACACACATCAACTGCAAATAAAGTTTTTTTTTAAAAGTCACTGGTTCTCAAATACTATTTGGCTCCTTCTCTAGCCTTAACCTTTAAATAACTGCAATCCTGGTACATATTTTGGTAGATTAGATGGTTTTGGGGTAGGTTGCCTACATCTTTATTGCAATATATCCATAGATTCTAAAATATAAATAATATTTAAAAAATAACTTAGATCCATAACTAACTCTTTTGAAAAGAAATAATAGGAATAAACAAATATAACAACAGTCTGATATAACTGTAAGTCATGGAGATAACATCTTTACCTATATAGTAAGTAAGCAGATAATTTAAAAAATAGTGACTTGCTGAACTCTTAGCAGCCATTGTTGGCAAAAGGAAAACAGAATATTTGGCACTTCTTGCAAAAACATCTTCAGATTCATCAAAGTCTTTAAGAAACTTTATTATTCTAATTTAATTCTAATTTAGCTGACAGTATAAAAACTAATTGCAAGAAATAAAAATTATTATAAAATGACCTTTGACCAGCACCATTAAAAATTTAAATACAAGAAAAACCTTTTTCCATTTGAATCATTCCTGATCAAATTTGGAGCAAAAAAATCTATTTCAGATTCATCTGAGGTTTCATCCAACAAGTAGATATCAGTATCATTTAAATCATGTTTTGTATGAGACTCATAATCAGAACCCATTAGAATGATTTTTGTGAACCAAAGTAACCTATACAAATTTCAAGATGGTAGTCAAGGATGTATCTTTTGTTTACAGTTTTAACATGATATTATGAAGGTGAAATAATAAAATACATCTTTAATTCTAATGTACAACTGGTTTTTAAAGTCACATGTTTAAATAATATTTTGTGGGTAATTTTAGGTGTCATTCACTCATGATCAGTTTTTCTCTATTCCCATTTGAAGAGAGTTAAAAGAGTTTATAATCAACCTTTGAATTTAGATAAGTAGATAATTCAGTTTCTGAGGTATATATTAACTTCAAACATTATATGCAGCTATAATAATTTAAGATTTTGCAATATTTTTATAGTTTTAAATTATTGAAATACATTTTTTTACTTTATGAATAGTTCTTTGGAAGTTTGATTCTTGGACCAAAGTTTACTTCGCTACTTTAGTTTATTATTAGACTTTGCTACTTTTGGGCACAAATCGCTCTTTTAATAGTTTAATTTTTATTTCATAACAGCATGCAATGTTGGAGATGAAGGTGGATTTGCTCCCAACATCCAGGACAATGAGGAGGGTAGGTATAATAACATTGCATTGGATGTAGAGGATTTTTTTATGTGACTTTAGAGTTTTAAATCTCTTTATGTTGCTAAATGTTATGAAAACTGAATGTTGCTTGCATGTACAGTAGAGCATCATTTATTGGGAGTAATTTTGATACATTCACCACATTCATTTTGAAGATCTACTTCGTAAAATGTTTTTGTAATATGCTTTGCTGTGCTGTGTTTGTTGTTGTTATACTGTTCAGTTTTCTGTAATCAAGAATTCTCACAGACATCATGTAATAAGACAAAACAGCTCTGAACATGTATTATGATATAGGCCATTGGCCTATCATAGGATGAACAGTGTCCTTTTCAGCAATGTAAATAAACATGACAGATACATAATGTGCTGCATTATGAGAATAACAATATAGTGATTTGAATATAAAAGCCCATTCTAAAACTCATTCATGTTTGCAATTCTGAAACTGAAACAGAAACAGAAATTCTGAAACAGGAAACAGAAGTAGCAAATATGATTGGCTAGTGCTAAATTGTATTTATTGAGTAGAGGTGGAGAGAATTTGGAGTGGGAGGGGCATTACTAAACTGCTCATGAGAATAAACAGGGACCCATGGAATGATGATAACTTAAGTAAGACACCTCTATGAGGTAGAATCTAAAGAAGCAGAAGTTTAAGCATGGCCATAAAATCGTTCGGGGCCATTGTATCTATAGGTTTGGAGTTGCTGAAACAGTTTTTTTTTTACACACACGCACACACACATACACTCACATAAATAAGTAAAATGATTGGTATCTTTATGGAGTATATTGATATAATGATTGTGCCTGTAGGTTTGGAGTTGCTGAAAGAGGCTATCGAAAAAGCTGGTTACACTGGAAAAATAGAGATTGGAATGGATGTGGCTGCTTCAGAATTTTACAAGGATGGCAAGTATGATCTTGACTTCAAGAACAAGAATTCAGATCCTTCTAAATGGGTAAGTAATAATTATAAATGGGTAGGCAATATTTTGCAAATTTTGAAGATAGTTATTTACCCTTTAGTATCTTTTTTTAATATCATTATTGGCTTTGAGAAATAATTATGTACACTTAGTATTTTGTAATTTATAATACCATTATTGGATGCATATAACTAACCCCTTCATTATGGGAGATTTTTTTTTTATAGCATGTGTATCTATGAAGAATCATTTTTCTTTACTGCAACACACATAGTTTCAGTGGGGACTAGCAAATTACAGTGCATAACATATGATCTCATATAGTGACATCAAATGATGTTAGAAACAAAATGGCAGAAATTGAATTTGCTATAATTCCATATAATTCTTATAGAAATCTGATTACCATATACTGCATAACTTTCTATAAGCTTTTCAATATTAGTACATGTAAAAATTACTTTAGGATAGATGGATGGAGCATAATTCATTTTAGTATTTAATTTTAATTTATTTCAAAGTTTTTCCTCCCATTTTGTGTTTAGTAAGTTTTTATCACCATAACTCAAGATAACTTAATTAAAAATAAATGATCAGTCTTGATGGGTATTTGTGGGGGGGGGTTGTGTTTTTTCAGATTTCTTCAGATGAACTAGCCAGTTTGTATGGCTCATTTGTTGCAAAATATCCAATTGTCACCATTGAGGATCCATTTGATCAGGATGACTGGGCTGCATATGCAAAACTGATGCAGGGTGCCAAATATCAAATTGTAGGGTAGGCACTCTTTACTGTATAAATATATATTAGTCTGTCACTTATCTTTACATTTAAACAGCATTTCATATACACAATTCTTCTTTAAATTTTTCCAGCAGTATTGCCTGTTAACATTGTTCTCTTATGTTTGCACTAATAATTGATAAAAACAAATTATATATATTTTCCTGCTGAATTTTATTTATTGTTGAAAACAGACATATAGGATTTCACCCTTTCATTAAGTTTAATTTGTTTTGCTTACAGAGATGATCTTTTGGTGACTAACCCCAAACGAGTCCAAGAGGGAATTGACAAGAAAGCCTGCAATGCATTACTACTGAAAGTAAACCAGATTGGCAGCGTCACTGAGTCTATTCAGGCTTGCAAGATGGCCCAGGGAGCTGGTTGGGGTGTCATGGTGTCACATCGAAGTGGAGAAACTGAGGACACTTTCATTGCTGACTTGGTTGTTGGTCTGGCCACAGGACAGGTGAGTTAAGAGGTGCTAGAGTTAATGGACCATATGTGTAAAGATGTTTCCATTATTTAAAAAATTGAGTCTTAAGCTGTATGATTGTACTGATCTCAAAACATAGATGGCAGCCTAAACTGCTAAAATATTTCAAGTTTTCATGCTCATGCTTTTACATTGTAAAACTGTAAATGTACTGTTATCAGTTGGTTTGGGGATTGTCTTTTTAAAAAAATTATGCAGACTATTTTGACAATGATGTGAACTGTTGTTCAATCAATCAGATATATTTTATTATATATAGCTGAATTGTCAACAATATCTTTAACCTCTACAACAGAAAGGTAAGCACATACTGCATATCATGTAATTCTCAATTTGACTAACCAGTGACATGCTTCTCTTTATTTTTATGATGGCTTCAAAGGACATAAAATAGGCATGAAAAGGAAGTGTGTTTCGTTTAACATTAATTAACCTTTCGATTTCCACAGGCATGTCAGTTTTCATCTATATGCTCACCAGAAGTGAGTTAAAGTGACCACAATAGCAAACAAGTTGTATTAGAATAACTTCTTATTTTGCAAGGGATGCTGGAGAAAATTAAAAAGAAAATATATAGATTTTAAAAAAATTCTCTTAGTTTGGAGCCATTTCAAATTGTTTGATTCAAAATTCAGAATTTAGGGGGACAAAATTTTTCTCATTTTGGATGTTCTACTCAGCGTGGCTGAGGATTTATTTTATTAATATTTTTTCAATTCAAACTTGGAATATTATTTTTATAAATTGAGCAACAGTAAGTAAAAGTAGGGAATTGTGGGAAGAGAGAAGATACTAAATACAAGTGGTGTTTTTTTAGTTTTTTAATCAGGTGTGAAGAAATAAAGTGAAAATGTGTCAGTCATAATAGTCAGTCAGTTTGTGGGTTTTTAAAAAATATTTCAGAATCAGTGAATTTGCTGCTTGATTTTTGTAAAAGTACTATTTTGCTCATTTTAAATGATGACATTAATTTCTCACTGATAAAGATATGCCAGTCAGATGTGGACAAAATTAGGCAGTGTTGCAGATCTGTCACCATTATTTCAAAAATTGTGAGATGTTATTCCTGCTAAGATGAAAGCATTTTTTAGTACTTTTAGCAAAATGATTTATGATTTGTGCAGGAACACAAATCCATTAATTGAGATATCTTAATTTCAAACTGTGATGTGTCCTCATCCAGTTTCTCAAAATACTTTTTTCATGCTTTTAATAATATATTTTAAAACAATTCAAGTGGCACATTTTCATATTTCTGCAATGAAAAGAATTTAATTTATAAAAATCATCTTTACTACATCAGTAATAAAGCAGTCATGTTTGTTATTAATCTATAGTGAAGTTATGTTGAATCAAATTTTGATTTCTTTGTCTCACTAAAATACTCAAAAGTAATCTAGTCAAAAGGGAAATAATTCCCCCAAAATAATCTGGAAGCCTAAAGGTTAAAGATAGAAACTGATAAATATATCTGTTGCTTTGTTTGATCTTTGATGAATTTCATTCTGTGAAACAAGAAGTGTCTGATTCAAAGAAATAATTATATTAGTTGTTTTTGTTTTTTTAAAAAATATAAACAAGTCCATCAATCTGAACATAATACATATTCTTTGAAAACAATGCTACAAGGTAAAAAAGGAATTGGAAGTTTACCTAAGGGAGGTAATCCCACAGAGGCGCAATGATCAAGGAACAAATTTTAAAATAAGATTAAAATAACATTAAAAATACAAACATTGTGGCATTTTACTTTAGAAGCCACACAATCAAAATAGCATATTAATATTTTTTAGTTTATTTGAATATGTTGATAATGAGAGAGTCTATAGAGTCTGATAACCAGATATATTAAATTCATTAGAGGTCAAGATTTATTCTTCATGACTGCAATTTTATGACCTCAGTATTTTTTAAGTGCAATTTTATGACATCATAATAGATCATATATATATATATATTAGCTGGTGTAAGTTATTAATATTTGCTAAGTATTACAGGAATTTAAATAGCCTGCAGCATCATGAAAACAATCCTCTAGAATGTTATGCAATGTTTCTGCAAGTAGAAACTTTGTACACTTCATAACTTCGCCGAAAGATAATGTTGTTTTATGTGTAATATTGAGAGATAAGGAATACTTTGCCAAAATCACTTTTTAAAAAAACTAATATTTTTTTTTGTTTAGATCAAGACTGGTGCCCCATGTCGATCAGAACGACTTGCTAAGTATAACCAGATACTACGTATTGAGGAGGAACTGGGCAGCAAAGCTGTTTATGCAGGCAAAAAATTCCGAAGACCTCTGGACTAAACATGAACAGAGTCCACATACCATCCCTCCAATGTCTGTCACTTTTCTCTGCTCACTTAATCACTTAAATGGAACTG
This sequence comes from Sinotaia quadrata, assembly GCA_028829895.1. Lineage (NCBI taxonomy): Eukaryota > Metazoa > Mollusca > Gastropoda > Architaenioglossa > Viviparidae > Sinotaia > Sinotaia quadrata. The sequence goes on from CM054179.1 coordinate 67,151,570, forward strand.
AAATTATAAAATAAAAATGACGGACATGGTTGCTATGAAGACATTTAATCCTTTTCTAAATTCTAGAACACCCACAGATTCCCTCAGTTGTAATAATAAAACTTGCTACCTATCCCTGTTAGTCTTAAAATTTTGTTCATGTAACATTGTGATATGGGCTTTATCAGTGGTGAAATATTTGTGCTATCTGTTTGCTCTATTCCTTTATTGACTAGAAAGTGGTGACTAAGAAAATATGATTTTTTTTCCCGATAGTCTACCCATCACTAGTTTTATGGATAGGTTTGGATAGGTTTTAAATGCTGCTATTACATTTGCTTGAGTCCTTTATTAGCAAAAATTGGGCTTGGAAATTGTAATCAGGTTGTTGACCTTAACATTTCTAGCATCATATTTTCTTTAAAGCTTTCTTTTTCAGAACTTTTTTTTAATGATAATTTTATAACATGAAAATATATTCATTAAAAAGTAAGTATAAATGTAATAAAAATTTCATTTTTATGAGTTCCTTATTCCCCTTCATAACAGAGAAGTGAATGTTACATTTCATACTTAGAAAATTTAAATTTGAATATTATAATTGTTTTATAATTTCTGTTACAATAATATAAATCTTAATAAATTCTTTTTACAAACTCTTAGTTTGCACCAAAAAAATTTAACTATTTCACTACATTTCTACTTTGTTTTCTTTAAACATCTTAGCATTTAATATGAATAGCCAAATTTGTCAATTTACACAGTATAAATTTTAAATTCTTTCATTAAAGTTACATTTACTATTATTAAGCACTATAGAACATGCTTTTGTACATTGTAAAACATAGAAAGTTGAAAATTTAAACTGTTTTAAAAATCAGTTTAAATTTTAAAGTGTAATAGGTTTCAAAGCATTTTTTCTTGCTTTTTCTGTGTAATACAAGTAGTAAGTTTAATAATAAAAGGTTGTTTTTTTTTCCTTGTATGTCTAATTTTGTTTTAAGAAATGGGTGGTTTAAATCTTGTTCCAAAGTAGTGCTGTATCAAGTTCAATGCCAGTAACCTTTAATTCTCACATGATCTTGATATTTTGTTTTTTAAGTTTGTGACTATTTTTAAATTTGTAATATGAAATCAAATTCAAATTATTTATGTGCACAAATTGAAAGTATTCCCTAAAATTAAAACAGGCCAACTATCACTATGCATCCTCAAAACATCACTATATTTTCATAATTTTTATTGAAATAAATACCAGAAAGTTTCAGTTAAAAAAAAAAAATTATTGTGTTAATTAATGACTAGATGAATTGAATAAAAGATTGTTAGGCAATCTCTTAATCAATCTGTTCACAAGAGTAATAAACGGTCTGTAAGCTATTTGCAAGTGATAGTCTTGCAAATCTTGACTAATATAAATAAGTAAGTATGGCAGTAAGTGTCTCAATATAAGAATTTTGAAAGTTAATACTACTGGTTTAAGCTATTGGGAAGTAACTGGCATGCATAAATGAAGAATTAAGGCATCTCAGTGTGCTGTATTGCTCCAGGTGCCCAGCATCTCAAGAGATTTCTCAGTATGCTGTGTTATTCATCACAATGTATGTATTGTGTTGTTCAGCTGAGTATACTGTGTTGTTCATCTCAATGTATGTATTGTGTTGTTCAGCTGTATTTTTCATCTTCATATATTGTGTTCTTCAGCTTATGCTATGTGCATTTCGTTGTATTGTTTATCTCACTGTATTGGGTGGTTCATCTCAGTGTGCATTGTTATTCATTTCAGTGTATTGTTCATTTGTAATGTGTTGTTCATCTCCATGTATTGTATTCATCTCTTGTGTATTGTGTTGTTTATCTCCATGTATTGTTGTTTATTTTTAATGTGTTGTTCATCTCGGTGTATTGTGTTGTTCATTTCAGTGTGCTGTGATGTTCATCTCAATGTATTGCATTGTTCATTTCATTGCAGTGTGTGGTTTGTTCATCTTGGTGTGCTGTGTTGTACATCTCAATGTATTCATCTCAGTGTGTTGTAGTCATCTCGATGTGCTGCTTATCTCATTGTTGTGTTTCTCCTGCTATTTCATTTCAAACTGTATTTCATTTGTGCAAAACGTCAGTAATGTCTGTGCAGTCCCAGATGACAAGAGTCACATTGAGTACTATTATTACAAGAAAAAATGTGATACTATGAGAATGAGAGGTATGAGAATGAGTATTTCTCTACAACTAACATGCTTATCTGTAGCAATTTTCATCTTACCTTGTAACAGTGCCAGAATGATTCCTTGCATAAATATATGGCTAACATGGAAGACCCACCACCACCACCACCACCATTCTAGCAGAGAGGAAATAATATTTACATTTTAAAAAAAACTAAAATACTACATGTGAAAACAGTCAGGTTTTCACAATTTATTAAAAGTCAAAGATCATATGAAATTAATTCCAGTAAATAAAAGGGGTCTTCACACGTTTTCTTTTGTTTAGAGTCAATTTTGTCCTTGTGGAGTCTACTAAAAGTAGATTGTTTAATTTCGCTGGAAATGGAGTTGGAACTGGAACACAATCAGCTGGGAATGCACATCAGCCAGCCTGGTGTACAGAGAAGGTGTAGTGTAGATGTGAAGGAACACAACCTTCACCACTGAGGTAGAGTCCTGGATCTAGTATGCAGTCTAGTCTCTGCAGGAGAAATAACACCTGCCCTGAATTCTGTTTAGGTCAAGTGGGTGTTGTGGACTGTCAGCATAGGAAATAACATCTGCCCTGAATACTTTTTAGGTCAAGTGGATGTTGTTGACTGTCAGCATAGGAAATAACATCTGCCCTGAATACTTTTTAGATCAAGTGGATGTTGTTGACTGTCAGCTTAGGAAATAACATCTGCCCTGAATACTATTTAGATCAAGTGGATGTTATTGACTGTCAGCTTAGGAAATAACATCTGCCCTGAATTCTGTTTGGATCGAGTGGGGGTTGTGGACTGTCAGAATAAGAAATAACATTTGTTCCACATCCCTATCTGGTAATAGCAGATCAGAATGGGATATAGAAAATGAAAATGATCAACTTACATAAACCGCTGTCATTATTTTGCAATGACTCAGACTTTACTCAAAGGATTAGAAGAAGAAGAATAACAGACAACCTTTCGAAAGATTAATTAGTAATAGTTTTACATATATAAATTGTTAATATATATTCCAAAATTAATTCAGAAATAACTAAGGGCAAGTGGAGACACTTAAAGATGACTTCCCTGTCAGAATTCCTTAAATTTAATACAAATTCTCATGAGCCTCAACACAGATTTCCACAAAACCTAGAATGATTATTCAGGCATGAATGATTAATTTTGTTGAGGTTTTAAGGTCCTAAACAGGTGATAAGCAAAGCTAGCTCTTAGTACCAGGTGGTGAGCATTGAATTGGCAATAAAGATCATATCACTCTTTATCAACTATAGATAATAATCTAACAAATGCACACTGTTGGGAACTCTGGAACATATTTCAACATCTTTAGACAAGTGCTGACTGATTAAAGATAAACTATATATATATTTTAATCTTTATAACAAAATTATTTTTAATGATTAACTTCTATTAAAATATACAGCTGAAAAGAATTGAGTATTTTTTAAATTATTGTATATATAGGCAAACTTTCTCTACACATTTATAATTAAAGTCCTCAGTGATGTTTAAAGAAAACGAAGGTTTTCAATAAGAACAAGAAGAAATAATCACAAGTAACTTTTTCAAGGAAAAAGTAACAAGGAACCAGTTTAGGCTTAATAGAAAGTTTTCAATACTAAAGAATCCTGACAATAATAGACAATATGTCACAAACAGAAACAACAAATATTTATTAATGCATATACAGTAAATGCTTTCTAATACTGTCACAGTCTGATAAAAATGTCATGACTCCTTGACCCACTTGTTTGTTTTTCAAACATCAAAATTTGAAATTCCTTTGTTTGGAGCTCTCCCATGATACTTCAGTATCGAGAAGCTTCCAACAAAGAGGTCAGAGACATTATGTAACTTTGGACCATTGTCTAAGTTCTCGAACCAACCACATACTACGTGACCAGTCACGTGATGCACCTTATGATTTTTAATAAATATGGGAACGCGGTTCTGTAGAGTCACTCCGAGATACAAGAAGCCAGATGCCGCTTATTCGTTGAGTCACATAGGAAGCCGACCCGTTTTGCTGAGATAACTCCTCGATTTCTCACTAAGGTATTGAATTTATTTAATTGTATTTTGCATTGTTGAACATGTATGTAATTTTGTGCTATGCATTGCTATTGAGCTTAAGCACGGTTCGTTGATAAATGACAAAAACCTATGAGTATTGTATATAAATCATTGTAACTCTTTTCCCATTGTAACTTTAATTTATATAACTTTAAATTCACTAGGGGCAGGGATGCCTGAGCCCGACATGAATTTTCTATTGTAATTCAAATTATTGCGTGTAAATTTTAATGTAAATTGTAAAGCACTTTGCTTGGTTTGAATTGTCCCTTTTGTATGAACTCTAAATTTTAACGTTGTAAATATTTGGTAATTCATACGTCATGCTTGTTAAATGCAACATGCGTGAGATTATAATTTTGACCTAAAATTGTAAACGACGCGTTATGTCGAATTCCTAGCCCGAGCATTTATAAACTGATCGTGCTTAGGTAGGCGACTTTGAAGCAAGACGATTACGAAAAACACTTTTGCTTTCAGGTCGGTTTCTGTTTCCTACTCCTTATCCTTGTTCCACTGAAGTTGTTCATGCTCTACGAGTGAGCTGAATCCACTGTTGTCCTATTGCCATTAACGGACAGTGCCGGCGCGCAGGTCTGCACGTCTGTCTATATTCACCATTCCATTCAGCGATACTGAAAGACAATTCCATTGTTATGCTGTATGCATCTTTGCTGAGGGAAGACAAGTGAGATAGACTGGCCTGGACTGGATTCGAACACGTGGACCAACATTCACAAGCTAAGTCATTGCTTGGTGTACCGAAATCAAAAGGAACTTTATTCTCATGGCAATTCTCTAGTTGACAATTTAAAAGCACGTTGATTGCTACGGCTTAGAATTAGAGTTCGCGTTCGTATATTAACTGTTTGTTAAATTGTTAAACTTATTAAATCTTATTTTTAATTGTTAATCCTCTTTGTAGTACATTTTTATGCATAATAGACCTATAGATTTCTTGGTTTTGGATGGGGGCGAATGAGCTGAATGACATAACGTATGCATATTAATTTAGAGGAATTTAACGACTCCAAAGCCAGCTTTGTACGCAAATTGTCAGTTTGTAAATCTGTTGTCTGCACTACAAGACACATTTTTAAAGTTAGTCAAATGATAATTTGGGCAGCCAGTCTGTTTAGGATAGAGAGAAGGAATTAATTTAATCTATCATATTTTAAAGCCCTTAAAATCCTAGGCAGGGTCTATAAATAAATACTGGAAACGTAACAAATACATAAATGCTGATTAATGTACATACATCGAACGTTTACTAATACACTTGCATGCCCAAAAACATATCAGATGTTGATTTAGTTGATAAATACTTGCTAATTCACATGCACACCCACATACATCAAACGCTTACTAATACACTTGTACACCCACACACATCAAATGTTGATTTAATATACATAAATACTTGCTAATAATACACATGCATACCCACACACATCAAATGCTAATTAATGTATTTACATCAAACGCTTGCTAATGCACACACACCAACACAGTTTATTGCTAATTAATGTACATACTTCAAATACTTGCTAATACACATACACACCCACACATGTCAAATGCTAATTAATGCACATACATCAAATACTTACTAATACACACACACCAACACGTCAAACGCTACTTACTAATACGCACACACCAACACGTCAAACGCTAATTAATGTACATACATCAAATGCTAATTAATATACATGCATCAAATGCTTCCAAATACACTTTCACAACTACACATACACCAAATACTAATACAAACAAATTGTAAGCATTTTTTTATTTTTAACAAATAAATAAGCAATTATATATCAATCCAAAATGTGCTAGTAATTAGAAGATAAAAAGTGACAGATTTTGCTGAAGGAAAATAAATATATATTTGACCATTTTATTTGTACTGATGTTTTAAAAACTTTTGTCTTTTGTGATTAAAATCTGACTCCATCTAATTTGAGTATCTAAGGCAAACATTAACTGCCAACATTTACTTAAAAAAACTGATAATTCATAAAATGTATAATGATATAGCTCATAAAACATTTTAAAAAATATTATAACATCACTAATAGTTTTAATACTGAGTATGGTTGACAGTAATAATTCAAATAATGTTTACATTATATTAAAGTCTGTCATGTTAAGTTTACTTTTCCAAAGATAAAATGATTATATAGAAATAAATACTGAATTTACAGTTCACAGTATAACATTTTTTTCAAAAGGATATGTTCCATTGTTTATTTTGTCATATTAGTGTTTGAAGATGTGTTATATCACTAGCAGATGTCCATTAGCATGTGATTGTGTGGTCTTGTAATGCTAGTGCTGACAGAAGTACCTGTAGCCAAACTTGATGCTCTTGTTTTACAGACTAATGCATTTAGTAGTCGGTATGCTTTTGTACGAGTCTTCTGTTTATGTAGATCCCTTCAGTGTTTGGAAAAGTTCAACATAAATTTGCTTAAGCAGGTCATGATTATCCAGAGTGAACTTTCTAAAGTGATTGAACCTTCAGTTATGAGTCATTAGTTGTGGGTAACATTATTTGATATAGGTATCAATGCTAAAGAGTAAAAAATAAATTTATTTTTAAAATTAAATTGTGCAAATAGGGCATTTTGTACATAATCATTATTTTAACATTTAATTACAGTATTTTTTTTTTTTAAGAGATATTTTCTAATTTAATTATGGTAAATCTATTTATTCTGGATTGAACAATGGTCACATTATATCCAGACAACTGAGTTGTTGCAGGAATTATATTCCACACCTAAAATAAATATCGCCCATTGTTATCATGCAAAAAATATTATCTGCTTCATGTTTTTCATTATCTATACTTATGTAGCACATACGCTTACAAAACACAAAATATGAGAAAAATACATACATCTCTTGTTATTTTCGGGTTTGGGAGACATTTTCAGTTCAACAGTATGCCATAGAATCGCTAGTACCATATACTAGGCCAGTAGAGCAAAGAACATCTACTATTATTTACTAGGGCAGCATAACAAAGAACATTCTATCACATACCACATACTTGACCCTAACACTCCTACGTTTCCATGCTATTAAAGAATACCTGCTTATTTTTATTCTTGGAGAACATTATTCTAAAACAATTTCTTTTCCTTTATAAAGATATCTAAAATAGCTTGGTTGTATTAAAGATAGATTGCTTCATAACATACTATGTTCATTTGTGCTTTTAAGTTCATTTTCAAACCAAAGGTGGATTAAAGTACCAACACTTGGTGAGGGTGTTTGTTGTACTTGGAATAGTACGCACATCTCCAGGCAATTGACAAGCTGCCAAATTTCGATTCACCTGCAATGGAAATTGACAAAACAAATTGACACCCAATTATGAAATGTCACCCCAAGAGTAATGTAGAAAGGTTGTGTTATGGCTATAAGACACTATTTTGGAAAGATCAAAACAATCATAAACAAACTGCAAAGTAATTTCAAACAAAAGCCCAGCTTTACATGTCTGATTTCTCAAATATGTAATTATGCCTTAGAAAGCAACAGTTTGTTCTCCATCCACCAAATTCCTGTCATTAAAAATATATACCTCAGTCATGATGTCCATTAAGTGAAGGTTGGAAGCATTCTTTTTCATTGTGTCTGCAAGTATTTTGATGAAAGGACTTCCAGAATGGGAAAACCGATATGAAACATATCCTGCACACACCAAATGACATCCTAGCATAAACACTATTTGAAATCATTTGTAAACTAAAGTTTTCAAAAAAATATGAATAAGTAAACTATCTTAACAAATATATGTTATATATATAGTTACCTTAGCTAAATTAATATCCATTGTAATAACAATTTTATCAATCAAATTAATTTGACTTCGGTTTGAAAAAGAGTTCAGTTGCAAATTTTATGAAATGAAATAAAAATGCACTAATATACTTGAAATCTTTTACAAGATTTAAACTAATAATACAAGGTAACTATCCTATTGCTATTAGCAATACATCTATTTGTTAAACTAATAATATAATGAGAGAAGATACAAGGATTGACAAGTCTATTACTATAAAAAAAAAAATAGTTCAATTATATAAGAAAATACCTTTAATATTATGATGGATTTTTTTTTTTTAAAGGGATTTATAATCTTTTTTTTTAACCAACTAGCTCGCCTGTGATCTAATTGCAATCTCATAAAGACCCCTTCTTAGCTTGTGATCTAATTGCAATCTCATAAAGACCCCTTCTTCGCTTGTGATCTAATTGTAATCTCATAAAGACCCCTTCTTCGCTTGTGATCTAATTGCAATCTCATAAAGACCCCTTCTTAGCTTGTGATCTAATTGCAATCTAATAAAGACCCCTTCTTAGCTTGTGATCTAATTGCAATCTAATAAAGACAAGTGGAAAAAATATCTGAAGTTATTGATTAATAATATAATAAAATGGAGTCATAAGATTTTATGCATCATTATTTTATTGTTTGTAAAAATAAACTCTCAGAAGCATTGTGAACTAATATGTACCTAGCCTTTGCACAAATTCCATTGTAGCTAATATTTAAGACAACATTCAGAGTTTAATATTTAAAAAATCCATATTGGCTAATGTTTAAGGGAAAGATTTAGAAGTTTTGCTCAACATGGAGTGATAATTTCAGGAAGAGCTTTTAGAGAGAGTCAATCATTTTAAAAGGAAGATGCTTCTGGCTCATGTGGGCTCACTAAATATAGATTAAATGATGGATTTGTCTTCTCCTTTAGTAAGAAGTTTTCCACCTATGGAAATATTGTATGATGGTAAATGTTTGTCCTTATTGTTGTGGAAGAGAGAAAACGTTTACATCACCTGCATATCTGCCAAGTGAGAGAGGAGAGTGGTGTCTTCTGGAGAATTATTAATAACACAGATTAAGATTCTCATCACTTGTAATGAGTTATGGATGATTAATTAATAATAATAATCATAACTTTTAACTAGGTGGCATTGGCATCACAGACAGCATGATTTATATGGCCTATCTTGATTCTAGGGCATTAAGATATACAAAAAATAAAAGTCCAAATCAAAATCAGCCCAGTAGATTTAGAGTTAGCCCTGGCCAAACAGACGTAACAATTTTATTAGATGTATAGATAAACATTAGTCTACATTTGCATTTAAACTGTATTTTTGAAAAGAATTTCTACTTTCTCTTTTGTTGCTTTATACATAATGTTTTCATTTTTTAAGCTGTGTAACTTACTTTTTTTAAAACAGTTTTGAGACATTTAATTTGTCCCATCACTTGTTAATGCTAGTTTGCATATTTCTGTTGTTACAGAATTTTTCCCACCTCTTTTGCTTAGTTTCTTGAATTATCCATTTTGCTATAGTCATTGCTTCATTATTTTTAATCTTGTCTTCTTGCTTCTGGCATTGCTCAAAATAATATTTAAGGGAGAGCATTCTGAGGCTTTGCTCTCAAAAGAGTTGTTTGTGGGAGAGTTATTTAAAGATTTTGCTCAACAAAGGGTGAAGTTGATTATAGGTATCAGTCAATGTTGCAAATACACAAATTCATTCTTTAAAAAAGTGAAATTAGTTTCTTGGTTCTGATGAGTGAAGAACAAACTTAGTTGACATTAGAAAAATCATTCTTATATTCATTTCTTTCTCTATTACAGTTGAATTATTTTTATTATTTATTCTCTTAGACAAACAGGTGAGTGAAAAACTTGATTATGCCCTTCTAGACTTTCCCTAAGATTTCTCTCATATAGAAATAAATACACCCTACTGAGTAAAATACAATTCAAAAGCACTGGGTAAGTTGAAAGAAGAGTGTTTCAGACTAAATCTTTCAGTGTTTTTCATGTAGTTAAACTGTATAACAGGAGTGCACAAACTTTTTAGGCCAGAGGGCCAAATTTCCAATTGTTAGTGTGTGGAGGGTCGCCACATGGATGGCTCAGTAGATAAAAAAACAACACAAATAATGAAATAATGTGCTTTACATTCGTAATAATGGTAACATCCAAGAGTCCTCCGGGGACCGCATAGAGCCCTGTCTAGGGCCGCACGCGGCCCGTGGACCACGGTTTGTGCACCTCTGCTGTATAATAGTTCAAGACATCAGTGCAGACTATGACTTTTATTATCTAAAACAGTATCAGGAGAGATGGTAAAAAATATCTGCATGTAAAACTCAAAACTTTATATTACTATGACTTATAGTATTATAAAATAAACTGAGAGATTTATCCCTTAAATATTATGTTTGTAAGAATTTCTTAATATTTTTAAATCATTATTTCTCTTAGAAAAAATTTAAAGTGCCTCTTAAGAGATAAGTGATTTTACTAAAATTAATAAGTAGTTTTATGTACATTTGTAAGGGGAATGGGGAGTTCTTTGCTACATAAATATTCTCTTTTGCAACATTAAAAATCATCACTTACCTGAGACAGTGGAGTGAATGAGACAGAGGTCAGCCATTTCAGCTGTGTTACAAGGTTGTAGAGGACAACAGGAGCGGGATTCCCCACCGTCTCTATTCAGAGTCATAATATTCCCATCTATCGTTTGGAAGGAATCATGCCTTTGTACAATATCTTCCCGTCCTATTCAGTGGAGAGAAAATACAGAAAATATATATGAGACCTCTGTTTTAGTTTGAAATTGGTTGTCATCATTAGTGCATGCCTGTATAATCAAAACAAATACCCTCAGATTAATTAAATTTACAAAGTATATTTCAATTATTAGGAGTGTTGTTTCACTAAATGAAAATGATTTTCAGAACATTTGTTTAAAAATAATTTTTGCAACAACACTCTATTAATATCAGAAGCTAATGAAGAATGAAGTGAGTAATTAATTTCCTGAGTACTCAGCTGTCATTGGTACCACGGGTTAAAGGTCATAATAAGTCTTCAGAGGAACTTAAGCAGCCTATTTAAATGATAGGATTTGTGAGACAGCCTTTTGGTTCTGAAATGTGCCAATACCCCAAAAGAACTGTAGGGTGTATTAAACAAAAATACTAATCTTAATTCAAACAAATGTTATTTTTTACTATTGCTGTTGTACGAGTTCAGAAATCACAATGAGCCACATTGTGCACTATCTCAGTATTATGACCATGAGCAAAGGGGCATGCAAATCAAATAGTTTAGCTAAATTATACAGTGGGTTGGTAGCATAGAGAGTGAAAATACAATTTCTCACCTTCACTTTTTTGTTTTTGTGTACCCCAATCTCCCCCCCCTCCCACCACCACCCACCTTCCCAGGGGAAAAAATGAGAAAATCTGTATATAACTATCTTTATAAAAAAATATACATAACAATGTCTGCATATTAATTTATTTGCAATGAAAGTTGCAGAAGTTTTCATTTATGTAGCTGAAAATGGAAAGATAAAGAAATATAACAGTTTGTTGTTTTTAAGCAGAATAAGACTTGTATAAAAATCAGACTGCCAATGACTAACCAAGACTCTACAGCATAATATTTCTACTTAAGAATTAATCCATATTTCCACATGAGTTTATCTATATTTCTACCTATTAGCAACATCATATCATAAAATTGTTACTAAACAAATTCATAAACCAATAGGAAGTTAAACAAAACACTGACACGTTACCACTGGTGTCATGGCAACAAAAAATGTTTCTATTGTTAAATGGAGATTCAAAATGTAGATACTGAGAGAAATTTTACGTTTGATCTTATTAATGGTCTCTATACCAGCTTTCCTTGAACCAGAAGTGGCTAAGAGAACTTTAAGATGTTTTAAGAAGACTGTGAGTGGCTTTAAGATGACTCTAACAGGCCTTTAAGATTATTTTAAGTGACTGTAATATGACTTTAAGTATCAGTAGATGACAGTAAAATCACTTTAAGTGTCAGTAAAATGAGAGTAAAATCACTCTAGGTGTCAGTAAGATGACTTTAGGTGACTTTAAGTTGCGTGAATGGTACTCTACTTACTAAGGCAGAGTGATGTATTGATCCATTTGCAATCCTGTAAGAGGGCAGAATATACTTCTAAACTGTAATGGAAGTTATCTTTCTTAATTCTAATGTTCTAATATGGAGGTTAATAAAAAAAACATGTAGTTTTGTTTTGCTCTTAAAAGATACACTCATATCAAACAACAAAACTTTTAGTCTGTGCCATCTCCAAGAAAATATAAAAGATGTGACAGTCTGGTGTCAGCAAATATCTGTTTCTTTTACATAATTAACACAGATGCAGTTTAACATTAATGGGTCATAAATTTTCATCAAAAACTCTTCATGATGGATTACACTGATCTTGAATCTGATTCAAAATTGCACACAGTGAAAAAATATTTGAAATACACACAATGACAAACTTAATTTAAAACAGCGCATAGTTTACTTCTGTATGGTAGATATGTTTTTAAATCAACACGACCTATTACTAAAGCAGAAAAATTCTGTGAATGAACAATAATTTGATTAGATTTATCATAGTATCAACATGCACTCACAGATAACTTGTGCTGTATTTTAAAATTATAAAGCAAGTTATACCTCCTCTGCATGCCTGTATCAAAATCAGTTTTGGTTTATGAGCCATGCGGGGGCAGTTCCTGGCACTAAAGATGTCACGAATTTGATCATCTGTCACATATGTATTCGGCAATGGCTGTGAATTTTGAACCATGCCATCAGTCCCAAATATGACACCATTCTGGCCACCATGGGACAAAATCACCACGGTCAATGCATTGACATCGCTGAGGACTTCCATTTGTGAAAATTTTCTCAATAGGTATAACATTTCCTAAAAGAAAAATGTCAGTGGAATATAGTCACAGATTGGTGGAAGGAGAAAGGCGAACACTTATACTCATGCACACTGGCTGACTATTAGTCTTTCAGACAAGCTTGCTACCTTTCCATTTAAATATCTGTCTCCCTAAACTGTTCCCTTAAATATTTGTTTACTCAAATTTGCCTCTCTCAACTGCAAGAGCCCTTTTCTACCCCTTTCCCTACCAGTCAAGAGCCAATGTTCAAAATAAACAATCAAATTACAAATCTTTAGGCCAGTGGCAACTGTTTACCTAGTGGTTATTATGAGAACACACACGCACGCACGCACCATACACACACCACACACCCAACACCAAAAGTATATAGATACTTAACATTAAAATCAAAACTGAACTGATTTGGAATTTATTCTTCGTAATTTTAATATTAAGCTTGAAAACCTATATTTTATTGTCTGACAATTTTAAAACTGATTAATAAATTTATTTCCTTTTCATACAGATTTCTTTACCCCTAAATAAGAAATAAAAAAAAATAAAAGCAAGACTACCAATATTAAGAAAAGGTAGCAAATTGTGCAATAAACCTTAAATTTGTAGTAACAAGCCAAATCTACATAACCAAAATTAAATATTTTATCTTTAGTCACAAGCCAGTTATACATAATTCTTAAATCTGCAATATGAAGCCAAATATAAATAAATATAAAATCTACAGTAGTGAGCCAAATATAAATAAATCTTAAATCTGTAACATGAAGCCAAATATAAATAAATCTTAAATCTGTAACATCAAGTCAAATACAAATAAATCTTAAATCTGTAACAACAAGCCATATATAAATAAATCTTAAATCTGCAGAAACAAAGCCAAATATAAATAAATCTAAAATCTACAGTATTGTGGCAAATATAAAAAAAATCTTATACCTGTAGCATCAAGCCAAATAACTATAATTCTTAAATCTGCAGTATTGACACATGCATGTACAAACACACATATAAATCTTAAATCTATAGTTATCAGGTTAAATATAAATAAATCTTCATTCTACAGTAACAAATCAAATACAAGTACATCTTAATCTGTAGATTTTGATGCTGGATTTTATTGTAACATTCCTTACTCAACAAGGGCCGCACAGTTATTTCTTAGAATCATTAGAATCATCGACTTACCCTAGAAGGTGTGTTAATTAAAAACCACAAATATGCCAAGATTATAGTAATTTTCAATAAAAATTATGATGATGACAACCAAAAAATCTCAATTTTTTTGAAGACGAGCTTTTTTAAAAAAAAAGTAATAGTATTGTTACAAATATGAATGCTAAAAACATAGGAATAAAAGTGCTCATCCACAAATTACAAGTAAACTCAGTGAGAGCTCTGTGGGCATTCTGACTCATTCACCAAAGCAGGGATGTCAACATGTGTATTCACTGAAGAAAGCCTCAACAAATGCAACAAAGAACCATCACTTGCCAGCTTTACTTGTCTTCTTTTGTGAACTTCATGTTCAAAAATGCACTTTCACATATATATGTCTTTGAAACATAGAGGTGATCTGTTCTTTCCTTTTTCTGTTCTGACTTGACAAGAGTCAACTTTAAGGTCACACAAATCGAGTTGAATTTTTATGGCTGCTCCTCAATATTTACAGTCAAAGGATCATTGTAGAGATGCAGTTTATTTCCTATGACATCAAATTCTTTGAACTGTAATCAGAATTCTTCACTCACCCTTTCATTATTCTCACAAAAGTCAGTAAAGTCCCCCTCTTCTATTTCATGTGACAACTCTTGACAGCAAGAGAAATGTGCCCAATCATTTTTGGCTAAAGTTAAACATTCAATTTATTACGAAACCCATTGACATGCTCAATCAGCTCTGAAAATGAGAAGTTGGTGGTATCCATATGGAGAACACTTTTGTCCAAACACAACAAAAAGTAGCTGCAATTTTTTTACTGTCTCTCCAACCTTATTCTGTATTTACTCACCCAAACTGTGCACATTTCTGAAGACTGTTTGGTGAAACAGGAGAACAGTTGCTAATTTTTCACACAAATGTTTTTCACCAAAGGCTTCTGCCATGATAATTGCACATGTTTTAACAATTTCACCACCCTTTCATGCACTTTGCAAGTTCCAATGATACACCATAGGAAACACTTAATGCAGCATTCTGCTTGGCTGAGAGCTTGACAAAAAAACCCATCTGGTGTTTGAAGTTTTTCTAATAGTCCTGGAAAACTGCAGCTCTAGCAACTCACTCGTATTTTGTCAACTGTGTTTCATGCGATGTAGTATAGTGTCTCTTAACATTATACTCCTTGCAAATTGCTATTACTCGCATACAAACAACACACTGTATCCTGCCATTATTATTTATGACAAACTAGTTCAGTTCCCATGTATCCTTAAAACTTCTAATTTCATCTTCAATTTTCTTCTTCTTGCTGCCCTTCTTGTCACTCATGTTTTTCAATGAGTGTGAAAATATAAATACATACAATGACTAGACATCACAAGCCACCAAAAAATACACCTACAGCTTTCATGCCCAAACATATGATGAAAGAAAGAGATGCCTTTACTGGAAGTGATAAGTACATGGCTTGCAGGGCAGCCAATGCACTCCCTCTAGTATCTTGAAGAATCATCGATTGATACAGTTCCTGCAGTCGCTTGTTTAAAGGTTTAATTTTCTTTCTTCTTTATTATTTTTGTCTTCATGGGCTGCAAAACATAGCGTTGTGGGCTACTAGTTGGACCAGCATGATTTAAACCTTTGGGTGCATGTGATATGTGGAATAGTGATTGTTAGAAACAAGTATTTAAGCTTGTGAGTGCATTTCATATGTGGAATAGAGACAACAAGAAACAAATATTTAAGCCTTTGTGTACACAAAATGGCTGTGTTTGATTAAGTTGTAGCGTAGATGTAGGAGAAAGTATGTTTTGTATTAAGTTAGTTTCGAAATATGACAAAGTTAAGAAAAAATAAAAAGGTCTAACCTAAAAGAAAGAAAGTAATTGATTTCATATACTTACATAAGCAGTTTTATCTTTTTCATGGGAAACCAAAAATCCCAAGAACTTGAAAAGATCATGAAGTTGTTTCATATCTTCGGTGCTGCCATTACGCTTGCTCATGTGTTGAAAATTTTCATTGTTGAGGACAAGAACCAACCCTCTGGGTTGTTTGTTCATCTCATAAACCTGAACAGACCCAAATGGCAGTGAGTGTACAAATTTATTTCCCTTATTTCTTTACCAAAGGGCAATAGCTGAGAAGCTATTCCCCTTGTTTCTTGTAAAACTTGGATATTTTTTGACAGCTGCACTATAAGGTACATTTACCTCCCTTACCAAGGAAATTATTGTATTATCAATATTATTGGCTCAGAATGCAAAGGGTCCAAATTCTAAAAAAAATCAAATAATGGAAAAGATTTTTACAACAATGACACCAGTGATGGAAAAAACAATGTGATACTGTCATTATAACTGTCATTTAAGGACAACAGACTACTGAAACTGCATGAAAATCATCTAAGCCAGTGGATGTAGGGGGGTATAGTGCTACTTAATTTGATAACCAATTAGTGGTTTTGGATATCCCAACTTAAATAGGTCAAGCTGAGAAAGAATTGAGCACTGGCATAATTTGAGTAAGAGAATCATTAGCACTGATAGGTGCATTCAACTTGATTTACAGCCATCATTTCCTCCATGCTAAAGGCAGTACATTAAACAATTCTTTCTGAGAATGACACCTTCCATGTTCATTTCCAAATTGTCAAAAGTTGTTGGCTTTGTGAGCTGACCAGTTACACAACCACTGCCCCTGCAATGCTTGAAGGCTTTTCAACAGAAGGGGCTCTGTGGTGGAGCAAATTAGCCTATCCCTATTAAACTTAATTGTTATATAAATTATTAAATGTCAAAATTGTGCACTGCTTATGAAGGTAATTTTTTTGTAAGAGGCAGTTGGAATAAACAACTCAGGTAAAGAATATGCTAGAGTCTGATGATGCAACCCAAACCAATTCCAAGCGGATGAGTATTTTTTCTAAGTCTCACACTTTGTTCATAACAATTTCATCCAATGGGAATGGACCAAAAGTTACTTTGTTGAAGAAGTCCTCTATTCTAATCACTTTGATTTTGATGAAACTCAAGTCCAGTCATAAAGGTAATCATTAGCTTACAGTAAGTCAGTTAGTTAACTGACTGATAAAGAAAGAATGTACTTAGAAATATTTTGTACTTGTTTCCTATTGATCTATGATTTGAATTGGAATTGAACCATTAGTTCTATGTTCTCTAATTTGATTACATTGTACATTATACTTGTGGATTTTGATCAATGCTATATTTTTTTATGCTGTGTGTGTATCAAGCCAATGAATAGAGTTGCAGGACTTGTGAGTTAAGAATGTGTATAAGGAAGAAAGGAGTTTAGAGATTAAATATGCCTGAAATTTAGCACTGACTTAATTTGACTTTTGCAAAAAGGAGCACACCATTTTTTATTTCATAGTCTTGTAGCCGCTTCAGACTACAGTGACTACTGTACTCTACTGGATCATGTTGGTGTGTGAATCCAGCATTGCCATACATATCAGTAAATGTGTTGCTGTAAGTTCAAGAACCAATACGGCGAAAATGGAGGTTTGAGCTTGACTTTATGCTTATTGGAATTCAATGAACAATAAACACCCTATGAACTACAATTCCAGTTTGGCTAGAGAGTTTGGTTTTGTGCATGAGCACACTTGCTGTGAATGAACTATGAATACATCTACTACGAATGTACCATTAGTGCACTAAAACTGTACTATGAGTATACTCACTGTAAATGTACCATTAGTGCACTAAAACTGTACTATGAATACACCTACTATGAATGTACCATTAGTGCACTAAAACTGTACTATGAGTATACTCACTGTAAATGTACCATTAGTGCACTAAAACTGTACTATGAATACACCTACTATGAATGTACCATTAGTGCACTAAAACTGTACTATGAGTATACTCACTGTAAATGTACCATTAGTGCACTAAAACTGTACTATGAATACACCTACTATGAATGTACCATTAGTGCACTAAAACTGTACTATGAATACACCTACTATGAATGTACTATTAGTGCACTAAAACTGTACTATGAGTATACTCACTGTAAATGTACCATTAGTGCACTAAAACTGTACTATGAGTATACTCACTGTAAATGTACCATTAGTGCACTAAAACTGTACTATGAGTATACTCACTGTAAATGTACCATGAGCATACACTGCAAATGTGCTGTGGGCATATTCACTGTGAATGTACCACACATAGTTCAGTGCTTATAACATTTGAGAATCAAACAAATACCTAAGCATTTTAGAGTTATGAGGGCTTTTAAAAATCTATGTATTCAGTACTGTTAGATGGGGCAAGGGGAGAGACGGGCAACAGTCAGAATAAATTTACAGATCTAAATCTTTATTACATGGAATTATTGCATAGATTTAAAACCCATTCAATTATTTTTATATGTAAATATTATATAAAACAATATTATATATCATCCTATTTGTTATTTTACTGTATTTTTTTGTAAACTAATGGAACAAAGGTAAAATGCCATGGGCATTATTAAAAGTTATAATTTCTGTTTAATCGCGTATTGCATGAGTACAGGACAGTAGAAATTAATTCTCCAACATTACCTCTTTATTTGATGCAAATTAATCAGTTAATTTTTTCTGGATGCATATCTTTATGATTAATATTTTAGTCTACCAGAATCTGAAATAAATGTGTCTATCCAAAAAAAGGAATGTAGCTATGAAGAATGATAATTAAGCTGCTGAATGCAGTGAGAAATCTATATCACCTACAAAAGTCAAAACTCTTTAGGTAAGATGAGGGCTCACAATAAAAACTTCAAAAATTCCTCTAAACTGCAGCAACTACAAAAATCCATATTTATTCTGTCAAAAGCACACATTACTGGACTGCAATAATCCATACGATATCAAGAATTCTTTGTTAAGGGTCACATTCCTAGCAACCTTTGATTGTTTCTTTCAGCAAAAACTTTCATTATGAAATAAATATATTAACCATACATTTCAAGAGATGAGAGTTTTCTGTAGAAATGTACTAGGCTTTTTTTGCAAATTCACAGTCATTGTTTTTATTTTTAATATAAGATTTTAATACAATTCAACAATATAAAACTATATCTTCTGTTCTCTATTTTAATTTTATATAAGGTATATAATGTTATCTAAACTACAGAAAAACTTATAATGAAACTGGTATCATTAAGATGCAAATGAAACAGCATCCATATATCTTTATGATTATAAGCCTTAAGATTTTTATTAATGATTGTTAAAAACAAGAGAAAAAGAAAGATGGGGAAATTTTATATTTTTTAAAAATCCTGGTAACCATCGTTTATACTTGATAAATTACTTAACTCTGGATAAAATAGAAAACTAAAACAAATAAAGATATTGTGTAAATTTCAAAAGACTTACATTTGCCTGGTTCTGACGAATTGCCTCTTCATATGCTGATGAAAGTGAAGACCTCACTGTCAAAATATTGAAATATTTTAAAAATTAGATCATTACTTTAGTTAATCTTTATAAAGCAATTATCATTAAATGGTAAAACCACACAAAAATGAATGGATTTTACAAACACTCAAATGTATGCATGATTTTCTTAATACAATCATCTGCCTTTATTCATGAATGCGCTTCTGTGCTACTGAAGAATTAAAAGTACAACCACTATGAGATTTCTATAGAAGTACTGAAAAATATACATATATGGTGGTGTTCAGGTACAATTCTAAAGACAATACCAGAATGTCTCTATTTCAGATATAAATACCACCCCTCTGTTTCAAATACCAATCAGTCTCTGTTCTATCTGAGATGTAAATACCAGTCATTCTCTCTATGAGGAACTATAAATACCAGTCATTCTCTATACGAGAAACTATAAATACCAGTCAGCCTCTATTCTATTTCAGATGTAAATACCAGTTAATCTCTATTCTATGTGAGATGTAAATACAAATAAATTTTTATTCCATTTTAGATGTAAATACCAGTCAATCTTTATTCTATTTGAGATACTAGTAAATACTAGTCGAGCTCTATTCTAAATACTAAATACTAGTTGAGCTCTATTCCATTTTAAATGTAAATACCAGTCAATCTCTATTCTATTTTTAGATGTAAATACCAGTCAATCTCTATTCTATTTTTAGATGTAAATACCAGTCAATCTCTATTCTATTTTTAGATGTAAATACCAGTCAATTTCTAATCTAATTTAGATGTAAATACCAGTCAATCTCTATACTATATGAGATGTAAAATAAAAGACATAAATAAAGTTTTTTTTAAAAAATAAAAAGTATAAAACATAGAAACATATACTCACAAATGAAACTTGCAGTCAAACTAACAGAAATGACAAAACTTTATACATTAAACCATGTCTGTTGATAGGTAAAACTTACATGAAGAAATATATGTCAGGTGAGAAGCCCCACTGGCACAAACACCAAGGCTGGATGGACTGACTGTGAATAGAATCAGCTTGATTTCATCACCGGAAATACTATTTGGGTGATAAATAGCAATTCATGATGGGGACAAGCAACAATTAATACAACAAAGGGTCAGACATGATGAAAATAAATTGCGAACTACATGTATGTAATCTAATAAAGGCTGGAAAATTCCTCCAATGTCCCCTCTTTCCTATCATATGGCCCTTTCTCTATCCTTTCCCAGTGAAAAACTGCTCTCTATTTGTGTGTCTTAGATAAGGAAACTGCATATATGAATATACAGAAAATTATGAAGGTTTTACAGTATTCAGAACTGTACATCCACTGCCAATATCATTGTTTGTACTGAGCATATTCCATGAATACCTCGCAAAAACCAAACAACATTGCTGTAACACACTGCAACGTATTTTTCCTGTCTAGTAAAGCCTTCAAATATAAATTTTAAATAATCTAACTGTCACAGGTCTTCCAAAAAGACATGCTAGTGCTAAGAAAAAACCCAACAAAGAGAATAGTTAGAATAGTTAGAGGGTAATTTCAACTGTTAATCAATCATTCACTTTACTGAATCATTATCAAATATAATTTTGAATCAGCACTTTTAGTATTATTTGCAGCTTAAATTCTTTAATAAATTTATTTCAATAAAATAAACAAACTTTTTGACTAAATAGTCACAAAGAAAAATAATTTTGAGAGGGGGGTGGGTGAGAATTTAACCTCTTAAGAATTACAATTAAAAAATAAGTATAATTTTTAAATAGTAAAAGTAATCTAAAAGCCAAAATATAATTAAAAAACAAACAATAATACTATATGTATTTAGATATTAAGTTACTATTAGCAATTACATTTTTAATGTTTATGAGAACAGTTGTAAATTCCATGAACCTAGACTAATTATTACATATAAAAGTAAATTATTAAACATGAGAACAGTTGTAAATTCCATGTACCTAGATTATTATATGTACAAGTAAATTATTAAACAGATACTAATTCATACTATGTTTATAATATATACTAAGTGTAATATTTGTAAAGCCAAGAGCCTGGAAATATAATTGCTTGATAAAGTTTTATCACTAAATGAAATGTGTTTACAAAATACATTTTTAATGAAAATAAGCTGCAGTACTTGAATTACTGTACTCCTCTGGGTTAGATGAACTCTCTTGTACTGGAGTGTTTACTGGAGTATTTGAATGAATATTTTCAAGCACTGGTCCACCAATTATGTTTGAGAATCCATAATTCAAGCTGGTGCCAAAAGGAAATGTTTCTTGAGGAGGATGTAGAAGAGAATTTACTCGCCCTTCACCTACTGATACAGGTGAACTAGAAATTTCCATCATGTCTATTGAACCTTTAGATTGTAAATCTTTATTCCCCACAGATGAAGGATCTGTTATCTGAATAGGATTATTGTGGACATAATGACCAATGATAACATCTGCACACTGCTTTTGTCCCGAATCCTTCAGAGCTGTCAAAAACTTATGAAAGCAGCAATGAGGACGTCGCCTTAAGTAATCCAGTAAGCGTCTTATCTGTTCTGTTCGAGTTTGTCCTGCCTGAAAAATGAACAGAATGGAAACATTTAATCTTTTTATTGCAGTTTGCCTAAAGAATGAAACAACATAAACATTTACTGTTTTTATAGATGAGTTTGTCTGAAAACTGAAACACAACAAAAATATTTAATCATTTTATTGTTGAGTTTGCATGAAGAATGAACAGAACATAAAATTTTAATCATTTTATAATTGAGTCTGCCTGGAGACTGAAACAGAACATAAACATAATCTTTTTATTGTAGAGTTTGCCTGGAGACTGAAACAGAACATAAACATAATCTTTTTATTGTAGAGTTTGCCTGGAGACTGAAACAGAACATAACTATATAATTATTTTATTGTAGAGTTTGCATGAAAAATGAACAGAACAGAAACATTTAATTATTTTATATTTATAGACATGTTTGCATTAGACTGAAATATAAAATAAACATTTAATTTTATTATAATTGAGTTTGCCTGAAAAATGAACAGAACAGAAATGTTCAATCATTTTATCATGGAGTTACATGAAGAATGCAGCAAAACATAAACTAAATCTTCAACTGTCGAGTGTGAACAGAGGATTTCATAAAGCAAAGCAGAGTGCAGGATTTAAAGAATATAAATGTAAACAGGATTTAGTTCTTTATTTAAAAACTGAATATCTAAGTAATAAAAATGTTTATTTCCTATGTCATTTTCTAAGAAATAAAACTGTATTTCAGACAAGCCTTGAGTTGTGTTAAACTTGCTCAAGGTAATGAGGGGACAATACATCCAAACCTTAACTGTCTTTAGCAGCACACATGTTCATGCAAGCCGAAAGAGTAACATTCAGATTTCTGAATAGATGTGAACTAGCAGTTAAATGCTGTTAGCACAGGAACTTAATAGCTGAGTTTAATTCCATCTGTCTTCTGAAGATGACTCTCTGTATGAACTGTAAAATTCTTTATCTTTGACCTGAAAGACATTGTGTGAACTGTAAAACTCTTGACACCTTGACCTGAAACTACTATGCATGGTCTGTAAAACTATTGATCCTTGGCCTGAAAGATCACTTTGTGTGCATATGTGGACTGTAAAACTCTGGACCAAAAAATATGTACTGAGTGTACTAACAATAAGTCTGATAATTATGATACCTACCTTGATATATTCCAGCATGCTGTTAGAAAAGATGTCTTGTGCAATGACATGATCCAAAAGTTCATCAATAATAACATTGTCCAACAAGAAAATGCGGCTCTTTCGAAGCGCTTCAATCATATGCTCATCCATCTCGCTGTGGAAGTTACAAAATAATGCAAAGACAAATGATGAAAGAGACCTGAAGTTTTTAGTTTTCATAAAATGCCAACATTAATTTCAGAATTAATGAATTTGCTTTTGCATAATCATTTGAAATTATAATCCAATTTCAAAAGTTTTGTTTATAAACTAACTTTAAAATACTATATTTTTTAAGTACTGGTAAAATTAAATCATTCAATATTTCAAAAATTAATTCAAGGTTAAGGAAGAAATTAATGTTGATGCATTAAATAGACAGATCTGGATAGGCATACAAAAATACATACAGTTATTAAATAGTCAAATAGGTAGTATATAACTAGTTAGTCAGAGAGATGAATGCTGATAGATATGCATACATATAGTACATAGACAAATAGGTAGTACATAGAGAGATAGATGGATAGGAATATAGAAATGCATACATATATTACATGTCAGATAGGTAGTTCTGTAGCTGGTTAGATGGATGGATGGATGGATGAATGGATAGATAGGCAGCTTGGTTGGCAGGTGGGTAGGCAGGCAAGACAAAAAGATGGACAGACAGATTGGTAGGAAGGTAGATCAATAAGACAGAAAAGTAATTATTCAGCCAGGTTGACCTCTTGATGGGATGAAAGTAGGTAAAGCAGAAAAACTAGAACTGTAGAATAGAAATTAAATTGACCATTAGATGGGACAAAAGTAGGTAAAGCAGAAAAACTAGAATTGTAGAATAGAAATTAAATTGACCATTAGATGGGATGAAAGTAGGTAAAGTAGAAAAACTAGAACTGTAGAATAGAAATTAAATTGACCATTAGATGGGACGAAAGTAGGTAAAGCAGAAAAACTAGAACTGTAGAATAGAAATTAAATTGACCATTAGATGGGACGAAAGTAGGTAAAGCAGAAAAACTAAAACTGTAGAATAGAAATTAAATTGACCATTAGATGGGACAAAAGTAGGTAAAGCAGAAAAACTAGAAATGTAGAATAGAAATTAAATTGACCATTAGATGGGACAAAAGTAGGTAAAGCAGAAAAACTAGAACTGTAGTATAGAAATTAAATTGACCATTAGATGGGACGAAAGTAGGTAAAGCAGAAAAACTAGAACTGTAGAATAAAAACTAAAAAAAAAAGGGAAAGCTGAGGACATTAAACTTTAAAGTGACAATTGGGGGTTCTTTGTGTGACATTATAGAGGTAAATGTTAAAGTAAATGTGTATGTCTTTGTGTGACAATTTAGAGGTAAATGTTAAAGTAAATGTGTTTGTCTTTGTGTGACAAGGAAATGACTACTTTTAGAGGCAAATGTTAAAGTAATTGTGTTTGTCTTTGTGTGACAATTTAGAGGTAAATGTTAAAGTAAATGTGTTTGTCTTTGTGTGACAATTTAGAGGTAAATATTAAAGTAAATGTGTTTGTCTTTGTGTGACAATTTAGAGGTAAATGTTAAAGTAAATGTGTTTGTCTTTGTGTGACAATTTAGAGGTAAATGTTATTTAAAGTGAATTAATTAGCCTGTCTTTGTGTGACAATTTAGAGGTAAATGTTAAAGTAAATGTGTTTGTCTTTGTGTGACAAGGAAATGACTACTTTTAGAGGCAAATGTTAAAGTAATTGCTGCAAAATTCAAAAAGATATAATTAATAGTTTGATAAATTCTGCTTGCTATGAATGCCATTTATAAATAAAATTATCTTGTTATACCATTCCTCGAAAATTGTGTACTTACTCCCTTGATTACGTTTATCCTTCAAAGGTTTCAGATTCTAATGCAATCAATCATTTATATTAGTAAAGCCCAACAACTCTAAATTGCTTTCTAATTAATGAAAATTAGCATCATGCTGTTCTCTACAGGACTCTATCATGAATCAAGACAAACTGTAATAAGCAGAGACTGTTTCTGATATCCATACAGGGTAACACCAATGCCAATCTATTTTTCTTTAAAGCAAGTGGAGGGAGAGACACTTTCAATTGTAATTTAGAAAATTTTTTTAGAATTATTTTGTGAAGAATTCACTTCCCAACCCATTTAAATTATAATTTGCAAACTGTCTAATGAATATAAAATTAGAAAGTAGATGTTTGCATATCTGATACTACTGAAATATGCAAAGTCATGTAATCTAGTCAGGTAATCGGTAATTCAAGTAGCCATGTAATCTGTAATTCAAGTAGCCATGTAATCTGTAATTCAAGTAGTCATGTAATCTGTAATTCAAGTAGTCACATATTTTGTAATTCAGGTAGCCATGTAATCTAGAATTAGAAAATATCATTCTAATTATTATTTAATAATTCTTAGTAATAATAATAATTAATATATTAATTGATACATATAAATATTAATATATATTATGTATAATAATATTATTATTATAAATTCAAAATAATACTTTTAAATTGTCAAATGTTCCCTAAAGTATTTTATAAAATCATAGAAGTCAACAGTGCTACTAAACAAACTTAACCTTTGATCTATAAACGCAGCAATCTTAATCAGCTGGCCACATATCCACACTGATTAAACTAGTAATTTATTTTTATTTTATTTGGGGAGTTTTGAATGGTTTTGTTTCATATTTGATGCACATACAAAATACACGACTGTTTATGTTTATAGAAAAGGATACAGTTTTTTTTTCATGTTTACAATAAAGAAAAAAACATAGTTTCATGTTTGAAATAAAGAATACAATTTGTTCATATTTATTAGTGGTAATAAAGATACAATTACTTCATGTATAGTAAAGGGTGGCATTTTTTCACAATATGATAAAACAAGAGTAGGACTGTTTCAAACATACAATAAAAGTATTGTTTTAAGTGTAAATACTGTAACTGTAAAGAAGACTGGAGCTGTTTCATATCCATGGCGCTTAATAACAGTATAGTTTCATATTCAATTGTAAAGAAAGAATGGTAGAACTCAATAGTGTAACCTTAAATGCTTGTACCTTGAAAAAAATTTTAAATATCCCCCCTCCCCAAATTTTCCACACTTGCTCTCTGTGCTCCACAGAGAATCAGTTTGCTGTGCATCCTGCAAAAACTTGAACATTTATATATTTTTCATATTTCAAGTACAATTTTTTCTCGAAGAAACAAATATTAGGCCCCTTCTGTTGAAGGCCCTCAAGCACTGCAGGGGCTGCAAAGGGGGTGGGGGGTGCAATAATTACACCAGTAGTAGAACTATTTCATGTCTGTGGAAAAGAATAATAGCATTGTTTTACACTTAACTGTAAAGAAGGTTGAACTGTTGCAAATATGTGGTATAAAATAAAAGTAATTATTTAATGCTTTAATTGTAAAGATCAAACTATTTCATGTCTCTGGTATATAACAATAGTGAGTGTTTATTCTTTAATTATAAGGGTAGAACTGTTTCACATGTGCAAGAAAAACTAGTATAGTTTCATCTTTGAAATATAAAGGATAGCAACTAGTTGTGTTTCATCTCAGTCTGAGCAAAGATTGCAGTATTGTTTTCTCTATGCAGTATATAATTGTTTCATAGTTGTGGTAAAGAAAGACTGTAGATAGAACTATTTCATGTTTATTTTAAGGACAAAACTTTTGATTGTGGAAAACAAAACTTTTGATTGTGGAAAAATGTAAAGCGAACATTGTTTTATATCTGTGTTAAAAGATAAAGCAACTCCAATCTTTAGTTCAAGATATCACATGAAATTATATTGTTAAAAAGTCCGGAAAGTAAATTCAAACTTAAAGACGAAACAATAACACAGAGCAAAACTAAAGCCGACTTTTGATCTTAACAGAAATACATCCCCATCTTGACTTGCACAGCCTAATTATTATCATTCAAATACCCGGAAATGACACTAGTATGTCTCAGCAGCGGTAATAATGAACTCATTTAAAACGATGGGACTGTTAGTAGGCCTATAATTAATAATATATATTTTTAAAAAAAACAATGTCCTTAAAATTAAGCTACTTAACGTAGTTGGAGTACTTAAATGGCTTAATTCTGAAAGAAAGAAATGAATGGGTTTCCGGTCTTTAGGCCTACTCATTTCTGCCTTTTGTCTCAATATCTGGATTAAGACAAATAAATAAATATATATATGCCTAAGGCTTTTAAATATATTTTGAAGTATAAATATTACTATTGACTATTGGCATCTATAATTATAAACAATGCAAGCGATGTGTTAGTATATAGGCCTACGTACGACTAGGCCTCTGGTCAAGCTCGATCAATAACTATACTATCTAGCAAAGTGACGAAGTCAGAACATCTCGACTGGTGTCAGAATTAAAATAGCCCGAGGCATATTTTTGCAGAGTTTACTGATAAGACTCTACGCGTCAAATTGCTAAGGATTTCTCTGCTGCTCTCATGGAGATAATGGTTTGTCTACTTTCAATGGCCTCGAGTGTTAAGTACTGCAAGAAGTCAAATATAAGAAGGTGATATATTGTATAATACTATCTGTAAAATTGATATAATAATTTCAATCACAAAATATAAACAGGTTTTCGCACTTGCCAGAAGTGACGTCTAGTCAAGATGACGGCTTCTCTTACTAAGAAGATATGATATAAATAGCCCCTGGGAAAATCCCAATACGATGGACGTGAATGACGTTTACGCGGTCTGTGCGGTCATGTCGGCCCCGTTAAAGTTAAGGGCCCCACGAAAAGCAGTTTTTATTATTTCTGAAAGAACAGTCAAACGGGTCAATAAAATTTGTATCCGAAGTAGTTCTTTATTGCAATAACAAATACATATTATGGTGGGAAGTAAACGAGAAGATATATATCATGAACAAGTTTTTGGGATTTTTTTTTATAGCATCAGACAAATAATATCACGAACCAGTCCATCTCCTATTCCCCCGTCACTCTTTGTAGCAAATAACTTCCCTCCCTTGAGCTTCTAACAGTCTTTGAACCGTTTTAGAATGGGTGTTATCCCATATATATGTGTTAGTAAGTTAGTCTCAGCTTTTCCTGCGTAACAAAGCCTGACAACAAGTAGTGCGGTGTTCTCACACTGCTTGACATGCATTAAGGTGAGAGCAAGCGTTTTTGTATTCATGTAGCAAGTTTATTTGAATTATCGGAAATACTTCAATAAACTTTTTTTTAAAGATGTAACAGTTTTTCTTTTTTTAACTTTCTGTATGTATTTTGGAAATCTTTTAAACTGACTCGCATTTTTTAAAATTTTAATGAAACAATATTTTTCATATGCTTTGTATGACCGTGTATTTCTTTTGCTTAAATAATATTGCTTTGTGATTTTAATTTCTAACACTCTCCTTTTAATAATCTGTTCATACTTGACAGACATGATGCTAATTATTACAGTTGTCTTTCAATACTGGTACAAGTAGCTAGTTTTGTGACTCTTTTAATAATATAAAATGTATGTCTGCATAGTTTGTTGATAGTCAACAATGTCATTGTACTAAGATTTTATAAGAGCAAATACCATGTATTGCTACATTTGGTTATTGACTAAGACGTCATATATTAAAGAGTGTTAGATAATGTTTATAACTCAATCACAGCGTTTTGTATGAATAAGAGTGTAGTAATATTTACATATATGGTCATGAAATGGCAATTTTGACTTTAAATTTTATTGTATACGTTTTATAATAAAATATTTTCCTATCAATAAAAGATTAAATTAGCTATGATACTGTGTGACAGCAGCGAGACTATGTAGTGAGAGAGCAATGTGGTGAGAAAAAGCTTGAGTCAGTTTAAACAAGATTAGCGCTACCTGTGTGCACAGGCCTACAGAAGTAGCATCTACCCTTATGCACAGACCTACAAAAGTGACGTCTACCCGTGTGCATACAGAAGTAGCGTCTACCCGTGTGCATACAGAACTAGAGTCTACGCGTGTGCATTTAGAAGTAGCGTTTACCCGTGTGCACAGGCCTACAGAAGTATCACCTACCCTTGTGCACAGGCCTACAAAAATAGTGTCTACCCGTGTGCATACAGAACTAGAGTCTACGCGTGTGCATACAGAAGTAGCGTTTACCCGTGTGCACAGGCCTACAAAAATAGTGTCTACCCGTGTGCATAACTGAAGTAGCGGTCTACCCGTGTGCAAAGGCCAACAGAAATAGCTTCTACCCGTGTGCATAGGCCTACAGAATTAGAGCCTACCCGTGATTCAGTAGTAGCGTCTACCCGTGTGGATAGGCCTACATAAATAGCATCTACTCGTGAGTACACACCTACAGAAATAGCGTGTTACCCGTGTGCATACAGAAGTAGCGTCTACCCGTGTGCAAACACCTACAGTAATAGCATGGAGCTTCTATCCATGTGCATATAGAAGTAGCGATCTACCCGTATGCAAAGGCCTACACAAATAGCGTCTACTCCTGTGCATACAGAGGTAGTGTCTACTCGCGTGCATACACAAGGAGCTTCTAATTGTGTGCAAACAGAAGTGCTTATGGGGTGATTGAGTATGCATTTAAGAAAGAAAGGGTGTTATCTCCTCTACCAGTGCCAAATCATCGAGAGGGTCGAATGGGTTTCAACCGTGTGATCTATCTAGAAGCCACAGTTAACGAGCTATGCTAGAAGTAAATGGACTGGGGAGAGTAGTGATGGGGTGAATGCCTTGTCAAGAGTGTGCCTCCAATACTGACACTTTAAAGAGCATGGGTATTAACTGTGTTTCTGATGACGGTACAAGGGGTGGCCGCCAAACATTTCATTCATTTTGAGATTCCCAGGCCTTCAAAACTGTTAGACTCATCAGAGCCGGCCCAACTTTAGATGTTGCATGTTTTCTCTTTTTGTGCAAGGGCCCTGACAGATTGCTGGAGATATTATATAATCTTGACCAACCTAATCAGATATTTAGCCCGACTGACCACGTGACTGGCACGGTCTGTCTTTATGCACGCCAAAATCAGCCTCAAAGATATGTCAATCCTGCCGTTGTCAGAGAAATATCGTTCAGAAACTCTTCGAGATACCCACTGAGAAAAAGGATTTTTGCCGAGAATCAGCACTACTGGCTCGCCAAATACCTGCCGCTTCCTTGCGCCTTATTGAGCAATCTTGGTACGGGACTCGGCGGACTGAATCCCTTTATAGAAGCAAAACCCAAAGCCTGACCTGCGTCAGAACCGCCAAGCTGTCACAGTCAATTAGCTACTAACCCAGCAAGTTCTCACTCTGGAACGCAGTAGTGAAGGTCTTCGGATTAAAATGTATTGAAATGCAAAAGTCTGGTAAGTTAGTTAATTTGTGGAAGGGGAAATAAAAGGTAGAGAAATTTAGTGCACAAACCTGTTAGGGCTTTTCAGGGTTTCCCCATTGAAAGTTTCCTTGAAGTTTCTATCAGTATTTTCCTCTTGGATGCAGTTTCTTTTGAAGTATGGGCCTCTAAATGGATTTAGTCTTTTGTCTGGACTTTGCATATGTTTGAAGAGTGTGACTGTGTCAGAAATGACTGTGTGTGGTTAATGGGGAAGAATCACCAACCAGTTTTTCACCACTACAATATGATATGAAAACTAATTACACTACCTAGCTATAAATAAAACCATATTGACTAAATAGAATAGATAGGAATTTAAATTAAACAAATATCATAAACAATTAAGCTGAGTAATGAAAGGGGGAGGGGGAAAAGGATTAAACAGTTATGAGCATACTCATGGTATGGTAAACACAGACCATATAATAAAAAATTGTAATGAAATATTTCTTTCATCATTATAATCTATTAAATATTATTTCTTTATGTTGTTATGAATAATGCATTGTGATGTATAGTACTGTAACATCCAGTGTCATTGTGTAAATATAATAGTCTTTGTATGATCTGAAGTGTGGTGGTTCATTACTGCATGGAGATGAGAGGCCAAAATTTAATATCAATACCCAGACCACTGTCAAAGGAACTCTTTTTCATTGCTAATTCTTGCAACTGCACTTCCAGATGGACTATGGTACCATAATCAATAATTAAAATTAATCACATGACTATAAGTATCCTAGGATCTTAATCTATCCGTGAGTTAGTAAGGTCACCATTTCGTTATCAGAGTCTCTGTTCATTTTAAACAAACTGTCAACGTGTGACTAAGAGTAAATGGAGCGGGTCATCTGCCTATCTAATGATCTGCCTGTGAGCGACCTTTCACGTCAATTTGTGGCTTGACTTGTGTCTGATCTATTGGATGGGAGAGGGTTTTCTAGTAAAACTGTTTTTATTTTTGGTAAATTATTTAATTATGCCAGAGTACGCTTGTGCTGGAAAATTTATTTCAGTATTTATTTATTTACTCCTAAATCATGTTATTGCTTATCATCTTGCATCATGGCTTAGGATGGTTTGATAACATAGTGTCATAGTGTAAAGAAAACTATCTTTTTAGTTCTGTTATTCCTAGTCGTCATACTTGTAACAAGCTAACAATAGTTGTGTTAAAAATGAAATGTGAAGAGTCAAGTATAATTTATGTGTTAATGTAGTGGACACAAAGTGGTAACAGACTCGCCAATTTCAGTCTCAAAAGTAAAAGAAATAATAAAATAATGATAAAGATAAACTTAACAACAGTGTAAATGCATAACAGCAATGGAAAAGGTATAGCTGTATTGGAATGTATAACAACAATGTAAATATATAAAAGCAATGGAAATGTACAACAGTGAAAATTTTAATTGAAAGACGCATATCATGTGTACCAAAGAATGTCGTTGATTAATCAAACCACCTATTATCTTAAGGTAATGTGTGTGTGTGTGTGTGTGTGTGTGTGTGTGTGTGTGTGTGTGTGTGTGTGTGTGTGTGTGTGTGTGTGTGTGTGTGTGCGTGCGTGTGTATGTGTGTGTATGTGTGTGTGTATGTGTGTCAAACAGCCGGAATTGAAACAATTAAAAAACATCGGCATTAAACTAAAGTACCAAATCCGGTGTGTGAATAACAGAATTAGCTGTAAGAATTTACAGCCACAGATCTAGAAAGAACAAAAAACTCGTAAACCTGAGTAAACAGATGTTATATTTTTTTATTCTATTTTATCAAATTCCGTCTTTTTATGTTAATATGTCTGTCAAAAACCAGACAATGACCTGGAAGGTAATAGCTGGAGTCGAGCGTGTTTAGAATATCCACAAACAAACTCTTCAAAATTTACAAATAATGTTTATATTTATTAAGGATAAACATGCGTATATAAGCACAAATTCATATAATTAACAATTCAGTCATATTAAACCTCAACATAAGCAATCTGATAATTTCTTTAAAAATAAAGTAATACTGTAGTCGTCATCAGCAAATTTACAACAAACAAAATAAATCACAAACTTTTATCTCCCCACTTCCCTAAAACACATAATATTATTAAACATATCCAGCCAAAGCTCTAAAAGAATAGTTGTATATATATAATAACTACCTCTACTGTACGGATGAGTGCAAACAATAAATCTTAAGAATATCAAAACCTGAAAAGCTTTCTGGTGACTTGTTAGGCTACAGACCTTCTTCAGTCGAATCAGACCCGGAAGTAATTAGACCATAGATGCAACAATGATAATTGATTGTAATGATTAAAGTTCATTAAAATGTCCATGTATAAGTTACACACCTCTGCCTACTACACAAGTATGTAAGATTCTGGTTCTAACTGATGGACAGGTACGTCAAGATGATGAATGGGTTTAAACACATATCGTTGACTGGTTAATGGTGAAGAAATTCACAAATATGGTAGACTGCCTACAGAAGGATCACGGTCTGATTCCTACAGACGAGAGACAGTTTCCTGTCAGAAAGTAGGCCTAGTTCAACATTGGAATGACTCAAGATTAAGTTAGTCAAGCCAACAGCAGCAAATTTCAACAGTGGACTACTTTAGGGTTCAGGTAGTCAAGCCAACAGCAGCAAATTTCAACAGTGGACTGACCCCAAGTTTATGTTAGTCAAGCCAACAGCAGCAAATTTCAACAGTGAATTGCTTCAAGGTTAAGTTAGTCAAGCCAACAGCATCTAAGCTCAAAGTAACACGGCTCATGGTTAAGATAGCCAAGCCAACAGCAGTTAAATTCAACAACAGCTCAGCACAGACTCATGGCAGATTCCCAAATCTCCATTCAGGAAGTAATCAGCACAAGTAAGATGTTTACTCAGTGTGGTCTTAATGCTCTTTGTTGTATTATTTGACATTATTCTTGTTTCATGTGATAGTTCACTTAGTTAACTGTGTACTGGATTTCATTACTGAGGACTTTCTGTATTCTCAGTTAAAGTTATATATACCTTTCAACATTATCCATATGAATT
This sequence comes from Sinotaia quadrata, assembly GCA_028829895.1. NCBI lineage: Eukaryota > Metazoa > Mollusca > Gastropoda > Architaenioglossa > Viviparidae > Sinotaia > Sinotaia quadrata. The sequence goes on from CM054179.1 coordinate 67,185,398, forward strand.
CAATATTAATAGTAATAGCAATAGTAATTTTCTTCCATGCAAACCTCAATGTGCATTCCTGTATCACAATTCACAAAGACAAAAGAAACTTGCTATTTTCTTTCAAAATTTCTCAGAGAATCACTCCATAAACAAACTATCAGACCTAGCATACTAAGTCTGTCTTTGCAACAATAATTGTCTTTTTTCTTTTTGAAAAGCATTTTGATTAGAACTTGTCTAACTAGCCTTTGGGTCAGGAGACTAATGCATTTGAACAGTTTTCTTTTCTATTTCACTGATTTTATTTGCTGTCCAGTGTGTGAACCCCCTCTGTACATGACTACATGCATGTCATATCTACTGATGATTGAATGTTGTTATTTTCTTTTAGTTTTGAGGTGAGGACTTACCAGACTGGCTTTCCTACTTTCCTTTGGCGATAGTCTTCAGTTTGTATGTTTTCGTTGTATTGCAGAAACCCCAGAATCTAGTGTCCTTTCTCTACTGAAATATCATTCGTTTTTTTCAATGTCAGTTACAGCATCTGTGGATTTCATTTTACGATCCTGGATGGTGACTCTTGCGCAAAAACATTAATTTCATTCGAATATTCTCACTGAAAATCTTGACAGCATTGATAAGAAAATTGATGTTATGTTTTTTTTCTAAATAGGCCCAAGAATTTGAATTAACTCATGTATAGTAGATGCTGGCTAACTGTCCCGATTTAATTTCGCATCTTGATGATTTGGCTGAGAGACCTAAAGGCAATACATGATGGAAATGGTGATAAGCTCTCAACCATGAAGAGTTCTGCTTTAGATGCCTTGTCGGCAGTCTGATTTTCAGTATATTTTTCAGCTTGTCTCTGATTTTTAGATCATACTTTTCTTCTGTGCCAGTACGGTCTAATACCGTTTCACTTCCTCAAGTATTCATAAATAAGACTGAATTATAAGATTGTCAGTTCATGTTATTGGTAGTCTTATTCTCCATTTCTTTCTGCTGATTGTAATCGCTTTATGCAAGATGGATTTTGCTTCTTCTGTTAACATGAGCAAGCCGTTTTGTATTTATTGGTCAGAAAGTGATTTGTTTCAAAGTTATTTTTTTCATCTCATCTGCTATATTTCTTTATGATTATGTCCAAGTTGTTAACAGAATGTGGGGAAATGGCGGTTCTTTATGATGGTCATGTCCAAGTTGTTAACAGAATGTGAGAAAATGGCGGTTCTTTGTGATGGTCATGTCCAAGTTGTTAACAGATGTGAATAAGTGGTTGTTCCTTCTGATGGTGATGTCCCGGTTAGCAGAACAAGTGACTGTTGTTTATGATGACAATGTCCAATTGTTCTTTATGATGATAATGTCAAAATTGTTAACAGAATGTGAATATATGGCAGTTCTTTAAATTGTAGCATATGGCCGATAAGTTTTCTGATTCTTTAAGTATATTTTGTTCTGCTGACATTGCTAACATCTTGCATTGTACCTCTGTAGCCACTGAATTAGTCCTGTGAGTCTTTCCTTTGCGTCTGCCATTGAAGTTTTTATGTTTCTGTTTTAGAGGTATTTGTTGACTAATGCCTGCTTTATTTCCCCCCTTTTTGCGAGCAACTGGTTTCTTTTGTAATGCAGTCGATTCTTTTTTTTTAGCCTTTCCTTCCAAAGTGGTTGTGGTGGGCATGTAAATGTGCGTTTTAGCTCTCTGTGTATAGATAGATAGATAGATAGACAGATAGATAGATAGATAGATAGATAGATAGATAGATAGATAGATAGATAGATAGATAGATAGATAGATAGATAGATAGATAGATAGATAGATAGATAGATAGATAGATAATCTCTGTTATCTTTGCCGTTCATATTAGACCCCTTGTTTCTGTAATATTTCTGGTATTAATGTGTCTTAACACTTTATTAATTTGCACTGGGCGCTGCTGCTAAATTTGTCGTTTGTTTCTCAGTCGTCTCTACGAGAGTTTTCCCGTCATGCGTCATTATTTATAATGAAACTTTTTATGTCCTACACCAGACATTGCTGTTCTTCAGTTTGATTAGTATTCGAAACATCTCTTTAATAGTTTGTTTCTTCAATGAAGCCAACATCTGACTTTGCTTGTTGTGGGTTGGAGGGAATTTTGGTATTTGGTATTGAGGTGCTGTTGAGGATGTGTAGAAGGATTCTTTTCTTGCGTGTCTGTTTTGTATTATTCTAATGATGCTGGGTGGTGTTTTCTGTCTTGTATTATTCTAATGATGCTGGGTGGTGTTTTCTGACTTGTATTATTCTAGTGATGCTGGGTGGTGTTTTCTGTCTTGTATTATTCTAATGATGCTGGGTGGTGTTTTCTTACTTGTATTATTCTAGTGATGCTGGGTGGTGTTTTCTGCATGATGGATCTCTTCCAGTCCGAGAAGCATTAGTCAAAGGACCGAATCTCTAGGATGATAGCTGGACCACAGTTCATGCATTCTTTAGCTGTGTCATCTAACTGACAGTAGCATGCCATTATGTGTACATTTCTTCTCGAGTTAAGATTTTCTGTGGTTTTATCTGCGTTATGGTAGTTTATTTTCCACTAGAGCATCCTGGAGCATCAGTGCCTAACATACATATTAGCATCAGTATCAAGTATTGGCCTTGTTATTGTGTGACGTCTGATCTATAATATAATGGATCATTTTCGTGTTGTCGTTGTTGTTGCTCTTCTGCCGTTGTTATCTCTCTTCATGTCTGCTATCTAATGGATAGATGAGTGTGATCCTATCAGGATTCTGGGAAGTGCGTCAAGATTTTAAGATGCTTTCAGACTGACGAGTGTTGCTTCCATTAGGAGTGATGTGTGTCTACGTTTCCGTAGAAAATTATTAAGACAGCATTTCTTGAATTCCACTATCTTTACCTCCAAATTGCTAATCTCAGATCCTAGTGGGATTTTTATCTTAAGTAATTTTGATATATTTTGGAATAGAGTTACTTGAGTCATCTAAACAAATGGTACAAGAAGGTACTCTAACAATGAACAACTCTGTTCAAGTTGCAAACGGGGAGATAACTATGAAATCATACTAAATGACCTTTTCATAGCATGGACATAATTTTGGAAAAGATAACTCGATTCTCATCTGATCATATCAAAACGTATCAGGACATCAATATATATTTTTAAAATCCAAGTTGTTAATAAAAAAATAAAAGCTTAAGAACTGGCGATTATTTGTATTATGTTCACATGAATGGTTTAAAAATAATGTCCCTAAACTGATTACAATTCGGTGTTTAAAAAAAATTAGGTGCAAAACAAAATCCCGCACTGATGGATCAAAGCTCCACGTGTCCCATTGTAAGAGAGAGAACTCATTATGTTCTAAAGGCTTCTTATAAATCATGTCAGTTGTCATTTTCCCCGCGTGGTCCCTAATCATGTTCACGACGTGGGGTTATTTTTAAGTCTTCAAGCAAGGGCTTTCAGCCGGTCTTCTGGTATCCATACATTCATTGAATGCTCAGAATTAGGCGACATAGATGGGAAAGAGTTTAGTAGATTGAGAGTATGTAGGCGTTACTCCGTGGCGAATGTATTTCAAATCTTACAAATCGACCCTCCGGCAGAATTCATTTATGTATTATATAGAAGAAGACAATCATACCGAAACTCTTTCTCCTAAAATGAAACTTGAACTCGTCCCTAGTTGCTCGCTCCCGTCTGCAAAATCGACAATAGATCTATAAACAAATGTGAACCTTAAACGAAACAAAGAAAAGAATTAACCTTTCCGTTAAGAAAATGTCATCTATACAAAATCCAATAATAAAACTGTTAAACTGATGTGATTCGTGTGACCAAAAGCCAGCGCCTTTACTTACATTTTACTGCCTCACTGACCGAGATTCTTCAGCTCAACCTCTAACTGTCTGGCCTAGTTTGGTTTCTATCTTCAAAACCAGGTGCATTCTTTACCAGACATTGGCTCTGAGTTTCGTTACTCCAAAGCCAGCTAAACTGTTAAATCTCTCTCTCTCGTTTCCTAGTATGATTCACACTGACTGAAAGTGATATGTCTGGACAGAAAGCGGCGAACGTTGAACTAATGAACTTGCAAACAGTCACCACAGATTCACATCCTGTCATTTAAGCCGCCAAACCGCACTGACGATGGAATGCAGGCAAAAATCACAAGGCAACTGCATGCGTCCTTGCAGTTAGCATTGACCTTGGAATTCACGAGGAGAAAGCAAGATGGCGTAAAAAAAAAACAACAAAACATATATTCAGCAAAATGCGGCTGGTAAGTCGCTAGCGAATTTCAAGAATGCACAGACGATCTTTTCCCTTTTATAATTTTCTTCTACCTTTTATTTATTTATTATTTTTTTTATATGTTGTTGTCGTCGTTCTTGGATTGCCATTTTATGAAAACCTGTTTTCGTTTTGTTTTTGTTTAAATGGGCTAGATTTCGAAACCGGAAATACGTCATTTTAAACACCGACGCTTTGCCTAGATATAATTAGGCGTTTGTAATCTTTATCGGTATTCTTCTTATTATTAAATCTGTAATGAGCAGTTTAACAGATCATCGTACTCAAACCCTACCTCAAATGCCTCTTGATCAAATAGAAATTCTGGCCCCCACACTCTCTCAGCTGGGAGGGACACTTCCCAAGATATGTGATTGTCTGACTTTTAAAAATGTCAAAATTAAACTCCTATCCCCTAAGCATGCATATATCTCATTCATTGTTGCTTGAGAGTGCTGAGATACTTTTGTAAAATCTGTCAGATAACTTGCCAATCAGCTAGTTGTCACGTGACCGTGGTAGAATTATTTTGCAATTTAAAATGGAAGATTCTGAAGGAAATAGAAAGAGATGGATAGATATGGGGAAAGAGGAAGCCAGTGACTTGGATCTTTCAGGATTTGTAGCTATGGATTATGAAAGAGAAGAACTAAAAAGGAAAGACAAGTGTGAAAGAGAAGAACTAAACAGGAAAGACAAGTTTGAAAGAGAAGAACTAAAAAGGAAAGGCAAGCATGAAAGAGAAGAACTAGAAAGAAAAGACAAGCGTGAAAGAGAAGAACTAGAAAGAAAAAAATGAACGAAATTGATGAAAGATTAAAGATTGAATGAGAACTGGCATTTGCCAAGACAGATGCAAAAGAAAGGAGATACACAGAACTTTAACCTAAACCAATTAAAGATAATTGAGAGGGTAGCTTCGGTTCAGGAAGCCAATACAAAATTTTGTTTCCATTCTTTTAACAAAAAAGAGGTAAATATTGAAGGTTATACGCTAAGTTTTGATCAGTGTGCTGTAAGATTAGTTCTACCAGAAAGTCTATGGCTCTCTCATATGGCTCTCTAAGGCAGGTAGAAAGGTCATGATAGAATGATCTCTGAGAGGCTCCCAGAGGAAGCTGCAACATCTGAGACATATAAGGCCAAACTTCAGAGTGACGAATGAGACATACAGACGTGTAGGTTTCACCAGTTTAAGAGAGAGAAGACTTATACTTTTTTATACAGACAGCTAGTACACTATAGCATGTCATGACCAGATGGCTAGAACTAGATGACGTAGAGATTGACAATGGGAAAAAATGTTAGGGATCACTTTGTAAGTGACAAGTTACAGACATCATGCCCACCAGCACTTTTAGCTTATGTTAAGGACAAAAGACCAAAACATCTGACAGACTGGCTAGAAGCAGCTGACAGGTAGGACATGCATTAATCTGACAGCTAGGCATAATTTTGAACCACACAGGCCAGTTAATGAACATGTGATACCTAAATGACAGAGTGACAAGCCAGATATTAAATCTAAAACAGGATCCTCTCTTGCACATCCTCCATTTAGTAAGATGAAATATAGGGTACACACACCTCACCCCAACAGCAAAGACAAAGGTTAAGAAAGAATAAGTAGTGTGTTTTAAGCTGTGGAAAACCAGGCCATATTAAATGATATTGCACAGGTAACATAAATGTCTTAGAACCAAGTGGTGTACCTCGTTTTAATGCATACTTAAATGGACATTGTGTTCCAGTCCTCTGTGACACTGGTTGCAGAGTAGGGTTAGTGGTACACCCTAGTCTGGTGAAAGCAAGTGACTACACTGGACAGTTTCAAATAATCACTCTAGCCATGGTGTAAAGGATACAGTACCCAATGTGATGGTAGACATAGATAGCAAGTATGTATGTGGATGCAAAGATAACAACAACAATAACACCTACATACCAACTTCAATGTTACATGGTTTCTTTTTATGGTTGTATAGATGTGCTTGTCTAGCTTTACTTTTTGTGATTTAGAGTGAAGTGTGTGAAGCCAGCTTTGCTAGTTTGAAAGACTGCCTGTCGCGAGCTCCAGTCCTCCATTTGCCTGATTTGAATGAAGAATTCACACTCAGAACATATGCTAGTAGTGCAGGACTAGGTGCTGTACTGATGCAGGACTAGGTGCTGTACTGATGCAGGACTAGGTGCTGTACTGATGCAGCTAGGTGCTGTACTGATGCAGGACTAGGTGCTGTACTGATGCAGGACTAGGTGCTGTATTGATGCAGGACTAGGTGCTGTACTGATGCAGAACTAGGTGATGTACTGATGCAGAAACATTGTGATATTCTGTATCCAGAAGCCTATTCTTGTCATACGTTAAATGGGGATGAACAAAATTATTTGATGACCACATTACATTGCTATGTAGACATGCCCAACCCTTGCTGTCCAAACTCTTAACTGACAATTAGTGCTTTAACAGTCTTTTGTTACCTATCTTAGCAAACGGGTCAGAAGAAAGTATCAAAAACGAATGAGACAGACATTTAAATTGAAAGATGAATTAATTAATAAAAACATAATAACTAATTATTACTTATGTCATATGCATTTCATTTGTTTAAAAAATCTTAATTTTTTTATTGATTAAAAAAAAGAAAATTGATGTTTGGTCAAGATGATTGACTTTTACACTCAAACTGAAGCCTGTGCAAAATATTCTACTATTGACTCAAGTGAATTTGTATATTTATTATGACGATCAAGAAACAAAATATAATAATCTATCTTGTTATTTATTTATATGTATATCTTATAAATATATATATCTTATAAAGAGAAAGAGAGAAGGAAAGGTTGAATCATATTATGGGCGATGAAAAACATTGCCTAATTGTTTGCAGCAGCAGTAGAGCAGCGTAATAAATAGTTTAATTGAAAACATACCTTTATGTATACACGCACTTTATGTATTGTATATATACACGCACTTTATGTATTGTATATATACACGCACTTTATGTATTGTATATATACACGCACTTTATGCGCCTATCATATATGAAATTTGAAATGAAAGTTAAAAATGTTCACAAATACATGTATCACTTAAAATATATTTAAGAAAATAAATAACATAAATGGTAACACAACCTAATTTAAACTTTTTGGGGAAAAAAACAAGTTAACCTAGACAGTCGGGTAAACTAACACTTAGAAGAAAGAAATGAGGTCACACTGGCCTTAACTTGCGATTGCATTCACTTTACATACATGAACCACCTTTCACTCCAACCACCCACACCCACCCACTTCTTTCTAGAATTTCGATGTAAACAGGAACATAATCTGACAGGGTTGTGTGTGAGCAGTCTGACCCGTTCCTAGTGCCAAGTGAACCGCCCTGACTTTTAGGAATCTGGAAATGCCTGCCTCAAAGACTACCAGTCGACTAGAGTAGATAGAGTGAATGCTCTGTGGAGAACATAATTTGTACACGTGTTTCTTGCTCGGTCATAAGGAGCTTTAAAGTGCATAGAGAACTGATGTGACCTCAGTCTGACCTAAAGCAGCGATTTTACGCTAAATCCATTTTCACGACTTTCACTTTTATCGTCATAAACTATCCTCATAGGAGTCATTTTCTTTATTTTTCAATCATGGCTGGATGGATGTTTGGATGAATGGATATATTGACTGGTAGATTAATGGCGTGAATGCAAACGTCCATTTATAAATTTGTTGATTTTGCGAATGGTTTTAAGTCGAACATGACTTTCGATGGGAAATGAAGGATAATAGTCATAATAATAATGATGATAATAATATGAAAACTACATTTTACACAAATGGCAAGCACACATCTACCCATTATCTAAAAGCAGCTCTAGAATACGGAACCGTTACCCTTGTTCATATGCTGGTCTATATCAACATGTTATATATAACTTTATTTTTTTTAATTCGTTTGACTTTTCTCTAAAATGCAAATATGCTTATATAAATTATACTGGGCATATTCTTCTCAAGTATACATATGAGTGAGAGAGTGTGTACATGAAAATGTACTAGAAAAAATGTACTAAATATAATCTCCCCTCAGTTTAGCTATCTCTGAAATGCAAATGTTATATAAAGTATATATATGAGATAGAGAGAAAGTGTGTGTGTGCATGAAAATGTACTGGAAATAAATATAATATATATCATTTCCCCTCATATTACTTTTCTTTTAAAGTTAGCATGTTCTTCTAACTTTGTCAGTGCAAACTTAAAGCATAATTAATATAATAATTGCTTTTGTATTTCAACATTGCAATAAATTTTATTAGACCATTTATTATAATCAGTTTGTTTTTATTTTTAATTTTTGGAAGTAATAAATACTTTTGTAATTTAAATGATTAAAATAAACAATCTTGAAAATATTTGGAGTATTTACAGTATCCAGTCACCTAATATTTAATGTCAACAATACTCTTTTATCACATTTAGGAAAAATGTTTATAAATAAAAATTATTTTTTAATGATAAGAATTGTTTAAATATTTTTATTCAAAGAAAACTAAAGAAATTGGATATATCTAGAAAAGTTAGTCAAAGAAAACTGAAGAAATTGGATATATCTAGAAAAGTTAGTCAAAGAAAACTAAAGAAATTGGATATATCTAGAAAAGATAGTCAAAGAAAACTGAAGAAATCGGATATGTCTAGAAAAAGGTAGTCAAAGAAAATTGGAGAAATTGAATATTTCTAGAAAAAAAGATAGTTAAAGAAAACTGAAGAAATCGGATATGTCTAGAAAAAGGTAGTCAAAGAAATTTGGAGAAATTGAATATTTCTAGAAAAAAAAGGTAGTCAAAGAAAACTGAAGAAATCGGATATGTCTAGAAAAGGGTAGTCAAAGAAACTGAAGCAGTCGAAAACGACAACAACGTCCTTAACAGTGTGCCGAAATGTGATTAACAAGAAAGAGCTCACACTTATTTGCATTACTCGAAGACGATAAACAAGATACAGCGCAAGCGATGGAAGTTCGAAATAAGTGTTTTCAGGGGAGGTGACCTGAGAGAGATTGCTAATTACGAGTTCAAAAGAACAGGGTGGGTGGCTGAAGACCTGGACCAGAAGTTGTTGGAATGATCTCCTAGGCTGCTAAACAAGCAAAGGGAAATATTTTCCTTCAAAATGCGTTTCGTAAACACTTTGTAATTCACAATAATAATATCTATTAATGAAGAGTTTACAGACAGGCAAGTACAGAATGTGCTTCAATTAAGAAGAAAGATGGCTGCAGATTGATCGTGTTTGATGGTTGTGTAAAACTATCCCCCCCAACCCATGTTTTTCTGTTTAAGAATACAAGCTATTTTTCCTCTCACTATTAAGGAGAAACTTTTAGCTCCTTATGCACGTCTCTTTTATTTTGAAGAAAAGCTTTATTTTAAAAAAGATCGAACTCCTTTCAGTTTCATCTAAATTTATGATCAGTCTTGGGATTGGAAAATTGATTAAAATTTTTTCATCATCCATCATACACTTGAATACGTCATGAGGGTACGCTACAGGCTTTCCTCTGGTGGAATTTAGTTTTCGGAATTCAACTATTCCCCACACTTCGACCCACGGTCATTTTTTATCTAGAGTAGTGTCTCCATTATTAAGTGACGTGCATGCCCTTCTGTCGAAAGGAATGTATTTGTTCATTTTAATTTTACTCTGTGAGTAACGTTTTATAATGCATTTAAGTAAATAGTGTTTTAAACAATCTTTTGTATAATAAAAGTTCACTCTCAGTGAGCACAGATTGGCTATAGCCAGTCCATTAAGTCTGCATTGTCTAAAGTAAATAACTGGCAGTGTGTTGTCTTCCCTCAGGAGAGATTCTAGAATAAATAGAGTCTAGCAGAGGACATTTTTGCAGGTAGCATTGCTACCGGGATATGTGACTGACAACTTGGTCTACATTTTTATATTATACTCGAAATTGTAACTCTTTTCTAGAATTGTAGCACATAACCGTAAACCAGAAATGGACCAAATAGGAGACAAAGTTTCTGCATACACTTGTGTAGGAAGTGTATCAGTAGAAGACAACTCCAGCATAGGAAATGTAAAACATTTACAATCCTACTGTAAATGATGCAGTTTCCTATCTGTGTTCCAGAGTGTTTACAATCTTAAAAATATAGTTACATCATTGGACACAGAAGGTTTGCACTCTCTCAAGTACATTGATAGAGTAATCAGTTGTATATTTAGCAAAATCAGTAAAACAAATAAACAGTAAACAGAGTTTCATGTAAACAAGAGATTCAGTTATATAATTGTGTAGAGCAGGGGTCACCAACCTTTTTGATACTGAGAGCTACTTCATGGGTACTGAGTCATACGAAGGGCTACCAATTAGATACACTCTTCTAGTTTGCCTCCTTTATACATTAACAATGTGAAGACTTAGAAAAGGCCTGCGGGCGACTTATGTGGTCTTTGCGGGCGACCTGGTGCCTGCGGGCACCGTGCTGGTGACCCCTGGTGTAGAGCAAGAGAGGGCAAACTTTATTAATAAAGGGCCAAATAATAAATATTTTTGTTTTCGCTGGCCAAGGAGCAAACTCAGTATTTTTATAGATACCCTAACTATGCTAAATAAAAAGCAAAAAACCATTTTTACAAATTTATTGAACAAAATATACAGTAATAATCAAAATAATAATTAAAAAAAAGATTGGATTAAAATTGCTTGCAATACAGCTCTACTAATGGGATGAATGGAATTTTGTGTTTTGGGGAACACATTTCGCCAAACTGGATTCAAAATTAGTACTACCTTTCATCAGAATTGATTGCAAATGTTCATCTGTTAATGCTGACCTGTATTGAGATTTTACATATTTCATTCTTGAAAATGTCTTTTCACACAGGTAGGTACTGCCAAATACAGATATGAATCCCCGGGCATATGATCTTAACTGAGCATATTTATCAATTGGAAGACGTTTATAGAATTCTGTTAGTTTTCTCATGAAATTTAGCTTTTAGCCTGCCATCACACTGCAGATTAATCACTTCCAAATGAAGGTTAGGTGGAAGCTTATCGATTTTACAGTTAAATGGATTTTGAAAAACCGAAATGTGTTCTACACTTGCATCAGAATCTGAAAAACGCTGTCAGCCGTTATAGCGCGTACTTTGAAATTTAAAAAATAATTTGAGATTGTCATTCTTAGCTCGAATGCAGTACAAAAAGAGATGGAGGGCCGGATTTGGCCCACGGGCCGTAGTTTGCCGACCCCTGTTATAGAGCCACGGCATACAAAAGTCAATAACAGAATTAGTCTGCTAAGTGTAGACAAATAATATTTTTAAAATACTATAAATCGCATCACAAATAATACATAAAAAGGAAACAGGTATGACGAACAAAAGTAATAAAACAGAAACATACTTCAAATAGGAAAATTTACAGTAAAGACGAGATTGAACATTCGAAAGACAAATTTACTTAAAGTGACAAACAAAATTACTTAAAGTGACAGACAAATTTACTTAAAGTGACAGACACATTTACTTAAAGTGACGGACAAAATTACTTAAAGTGACAGACAAATTTACTTAAAGTGACAGACAAATTTACTTAAAGTGACAGACAAAATTACTTAAAGTGACAAACAAATTTACCTAAAGTGACAGACAAAATTACTTAAAGTGACAAACAAAATTACTTAAAATGACGGATAAAATTACTTAAAGTGACAGACAAATTTACTTAAAGTGACAGACAAATTTACTTAAAGTGACAGACAAAATTACTTAAAGTGACAAACAAAATTACTTAAAGTGACAGACAAATTTACTTAAAGTGACAAACAAAATTACGTTGCTTCCTTCTCCTTCAGTCAGTAACAGGCATGCGTATTTTTAAAAATGAAATCGCTGGTTAAATTATTTGAATAAAATGCTGATCAATAATGAGTACAGAGATTGTAAACCATTTTAAAAGCAAATGAATATATATATATATTCCCTTTCTAACACGAATAGATAGCTGTCTCTAATTTTCTACATACAGAGGGAAGGATCTACTCAGGCAATTGTCTGCAGCTGTTTTACTGTACCAAAAGGTCAAGGCAAATACTTTTTTATTTTTTCATTGTTGTAAGTCCAAACTGTTTTTATTTGTGTGTGTGAAAAGGATAGGAGAGAGCATTTCTTTTTGTTCTTTCAGGATCTGACTACAAGTGTGGGTTTTGGGCTTTTTTGTTTGTTTAGTCGAGAACCTTCAGGAAAAAAGGCCAGCTAAGATGTTAGTAGAACGTAATGGGTGTGGCATTTTACAGCTAATCAAGGCTGTCAGCTGGAAGCTCTCTGAATAATGCCGATTATCTGTAACATATCTACTCATACACTACCGAAATTTACACTACTGGTATTGTGATGAGTAAAGACGATTATCTATTTTTTTCCCCCTTGCATGCCTTAGTAACATCAAATTGGCGGGGTACCAGCATTTCTGTGTAACAGTTGCAAAAATGCATATTTATATTAGTGGTCCATACTCTGCATGGCACTTGTAGATGTTTTTATATCATTAACTAATTGCTAATATTTGATATAATTCATTATTATAACGTCACCCCAGAGTAAAGCAACATATCCACATCATACAAATCATAAATAGCATCTCATTCAAAAATTATAGATCAAGATAAAGTTTATTTTTGAAAAAGGGGATAATGAGTACGTGCAGAGTAGTAGCCGTGGAGTCGGACTGTTACATGTATTATTAGAGAACGCTAGATCCCTGGCATCCAAGCAGTAGCCATAGACTTAAAACATTAGATCTGGAGTCTTGGTTTTGGTCTTGGTTAAATTTGGAAAAATTCAGAGAAAGAGAAACTCCATCATGTTTAACTAAACTAAAAATTATTTTTTCCCAAGCACTGAAAGAGGCTGAGAAAAACTATCTTTTTAAGAACCAATTCAATCTGTGAAAGCCATCTCTTCATCTCTAGCACCTGTACCATACTCACATAAAACTCAAGAATAATTTTGTGCCATATGGTATAAACGAAAGTTGGAGTCAGGAGTTGGGAGTCAAACATCTAAAATTTCAGGAGTCGCATATATAATAAACGACAGTTGGAGGCAGAAGTTGGGAGTCAAACATCTAAAATTTCAGGAGTTGGAAATTTTTGACCAACTCCATTACCCTGCTAAAAAAAAAAAAGAGTTGACTGCGTCAGCAGCAAGTACATATTCATGTCAGACATCACGTGACTGACGTGGGTATGACGTGTTGTGTGTTAGTTTCCGCGGGCTTTGTTTTAGATTCATTCTTTTTCATTTTGTATCCGTTTAAATCTTCAATGTCTTTTATCTGCCATGCACTTCTATAGCTAGTTAAGAAATCTAAGTAATTATAACCTTCAACTTAATAAGTGGCAATGAAGCAGTCAAAATATGATTGTTTTTATTTTTAAAAAGTGACACTGAAACCAATTCCGAGGAAAAAAATTCCCAGCACATCGCAACAAATCTTTGAATCTGAAGGGGCGGGTGAATCTATTGTGGTGGAGTAGAGGTGTGTTGTGGACAAATTAACTCTTCAAATGCAGATAAAATATTTTTTTAAGCAAGTAGCTGATTTATAGGGGGTTTTGTTGTTGTTGTTTTTTAAATAAAAAAAATGCAATAAACAGAAGTAATAAAACTGAAATATTTATATAAATAAATAGAGTTTTTTGTTTAGATGTACCTATTACGATATATTCATTATTAACAGTTGCCCCCCACCCCCTCTCCCCAGTTGTTGGCATTCTTTTGCTAGCGAGTTGTCATAACAAACTGCAAGTTACTCATGGCTCCAGTTTCGAGGGTTTTATATAAGCTATTGCGTTCGCTGGATCATGGCGCCCTTTCCTTCTTCTGTTCGCGCTTGAGTGTCTAGGGTTTTAAGATATTCCCTAGAACTAGCGGGTCTGTAATCATTTTGTCAACTATGTGTCCTGAGACATCCATATTACCTGTCACTTTGTTTAGCACGACGGGAACCCTCGACTTGCCTACTTAACGCTAGCTTTAGTATTCCAATGCGTGGGGAAAAGATGCTAATTAATGTTGATGCATCATATGCGTATTATTTTAAATTATTATCTCATAAATATGTGCAGGCAACTTTGCTTTATCACATAAGACACTCTTGGTTACAAGGTAATCACATTAAGTGTGTGTGTGTGTGTGTGTGTGTGTGTGTGTGTGTGTGTGTGTGTGTGTGTGTGTGTGTTTGTATGTTCTTATGTATGTATTGTCCTTGTTGAACAACAATGTAGCAATTTCCAGTAACTTCCTTGTACCAGAAATTCCACAATGTAGTCGAGCACACATTGCCACCATACAGAGTGCAGTGTATTCTTACACTTACATACTGGGGGTAGAGACTTTTATAATCTATCATGGTCAGAGCAGTTTATAAATCAGTAAACTGGGAGATCTGGTAAAAACACAAAGGCTGCTTCTTCCTGTAAAATATAATCAGGGAACAAACACTAAGTTTCCAATTTATTCATCTCTAACTTCATTTTTTCTTACATTCAAGTTTCAACTTACAATTTCCAAAAACAGTATTTATTAGCCTGAAACACGCATACAGCATAATAAATTCAACATTACAGATTTATGAATGGGTTCACCATAAATAATGCCAAGTGTTTACATACAAGCATCATAGTTCACAATCTGACGAAATAATAGTCTATCACATAATACATCTCTACATAAAACGCAAGTATAACATATAAATAGCAAAATGCACGAAATATTTCTAAAGTCCATTATCTCTCAATCAGTCAGTTAACTCACCATTAAGCTATTGGCTGCCTTTCATGACTGGATTCTGTCACACCAAATTCAAAGTGATTAGAAAATAAATTCTTTTCAGCAGTTACACTTTGCTTTCAGCCCATTGGCTGGAAGAACTACTCATCCACCTTAACCGGTTTAGATGACATCAGCAAGCTCTATCATATTCTTTACCTGAGTTGTTTACTTCCAAAAATATCATCATAAGTAGTGCCCAAGGTCCGTTCACGTTAAATTGGCAACAAAGATTATAATTATTAAGTATAGAAATAGGGATAGGAAAATTTACTATGCCACATAATCAAAATTAAAAACAAAAAAGTGAGTAAGCAGTAATTATCACCAGCAAATTCTCTTTTCATTCATGACTCAGTTGAATGTGTTCTTTGGCTGGAGACAGTTCCTTTAAGTGTAACTTGGAGATTTGAACCGCTGTTAAGATATTGGCCTCTTATCTGCTAGGTGACATACAATTACGTCATGTTTGTGACTGACTGCATTCATTGATGCATAGCACCAATGGCAGCATTCTTTGACGCATAACATCATTAATTGCATTCATTGATGCATAACATCACTAGCTGCCTTCACTGATGCATATCACTAGTTGCATTCGCTGATGCATATCACTAATTCAGTAATTGCAATCATGACGCACATCATTAGCTGCTATCACTAACGCATAGCACCAATAGTTACATTCACTGGCCCGTGGCATCACTAGCTGCATTCACTGACGCGTGGCGTCACCAGCTGCATTTACTGACGCGAGCGCGCGCAAAAAAAAAAAAAAAAAAATTAATTAGGAGAAATTATAACTGAATAGTGTCAGATGAGTTGTATCACAGCATTCACGCAAGCCAGGAGACAAAAGTTACTGGAGACAAACTAATGCCAGTACAGTTTTTGTACACTCGCGCGTGCACACACGCACATACACATACACGCGCACAAGAATTTGTTGTTGGTTTAAAACTCCTGACACAATTACATGAATTTGTTGACTCTGAGCTATCTCCTAGCTCAAATAAATAAATGTGATACCTCAGTTCAATCTCCTAGCACCATGTATGAATTTGTAACCAGTTTTTGTCTCTTAGGACATATGAATGAATTTGTTACTGGTTTTTGCCTCCTAGTACATATGGATGAATTTGTTACTGGTTTTTGTCTCCGAAGAAGCAAATGAGTTTGTTACTAGTTTATAGAAAAAAAGCACAAGTAAAAGCATTTGTTTGTGGTTTATGTCTCCTAGCACAAATAAAAGAATGTCTTATTGCTTTTAATTTCCTAGCACAAATGAATAACTGTTACTGATTTCTCTCTTCTTGCACAAGTAACAACATTTTTTACTGGCTTCTATCTCCGTAGTAAAAGGAAAAGAATTTTGTTACTGATTTCTCGGTTCAATCTCCGAGCACAAGTGAAAGAATGTGTTACTGGTTTCTGTCTTCTAACACAAGTGAATAAATTTGTTACTGGTTTTTGTCTCCTAGCACAAGTAAATAAATTTGTTACTGGTTTTTGTCTCCTAGCACAAGTAAATAAATTTGTTACTGGTTTTTGTCTCCTAGCACAAGTAAATAAATTTGTTACTGGTTTTTGTCTCCTAGCACAAGTAAAGTGCATGTGATGCCAGAGAGAGAGGTGGGGTGGGGAAAGGAGGAGATGCTCACTGAATTGATTGTTTGAAAGAAAAAAACGACGATTTTGTTCACACAGTTCTTTGGGAAATTCTCAGACGGCTGAGAGCATGATTTGCTAACGAGTGTTTTGAACCAGTGAAATAGGTTAGAAATATCAGGCATAAATTCTAATTAAAAAAAAGAATCATCACTCAATTGACATACTGCGTTCTTTACATACTGCGTTCTTTAAAACGTGTTTGTGTCTTTCTGAAAACCAGATCTTGTTCACGCATTTGTACTTGTATTTAATTTTATTTTCAAAACACGATCTTGTAAGTTCTGTGCAAAGATATAATTCATTATTTCCCGTTGAACGCAGGTGAAATGAATATTCATGCACACCGTACTGAAATTCAATACTCACTTTTACTTTTTAATCGTCTGTATTAAAATGATTGTAAAAGATTAAGAAAAACTGCAAATGAATACTATTTATCGCAGCATTTGATGCGGTGGCTACTTTTTTAAAAAAATAACTTTCATGATCGAGTCGTTGTTAAAAAACTTAATATGCGTTTGATCCTTCATTGTAATTAGTCCAGTCTGGCCAGACATCTAATATATTGTATATGAAAAAGGGATAAATATATTACTCTTTTCTCTCACTTTCTGGTTTCACTGTTTTGTTATCTATTTCTCTCTTCTTCCCCCCCCCCCCCCCCGTTACCTCCATTTCATTTCATTTCTGTCTCCTTTTTCTCAAAAATATATATATAGTATGTGTATGAGAGAAAGAGAGGGAGAGAGAGAGGGAGGAAGAGAGAGATTGTTTAAAGGTCTCTTGGGACAGTTATTAGACCTTGTGTTATTTATGACCAAAATGGTTGATCAGTTGCTTAAAGGATTCTTGGGACAGTTGTTAGATTTTGTGTTACTTATGACCAAAATGGTTGATCAGTTGCTTAAAGGATTCTTGGGACAGTTGTTAGATTTTGTGTTATTTACGACCAAACATGATCAGTTGTTTAAAGGTCTCTTGGGAAATTAGACTTGTATTATTTATGACCAAACATGACATTATCAGTTGCTTAAAGATTCTTAGGACAGTTGTTATATCTTGTGTTATTTGTGACCAAAAATAATCAGTTGTTTAAGGTCTCTTGGGACAGTTATTAGATCTTTTCTTATCTAGGACCTAAAATAAAAGAGTAGCTGTTGAAAGGTTTCGTAGGACAATTGAACCGTTTGTTTATCTATGACTAAACAAGAGCAATTTAAAGGTCTAATGGGACAGGTTTAGTCCTTTTGTTATCTATGACAAGCCAAGAGTTGAAAGGTCTCACAGACAGTTTTAATAACAGTAGGTCGTAGTTCTTTTAGAATACGTCATTCATTCCACAGAGAACAATAAAGGGCAGTCACAAATAGAAATTATTCTAGCCTTTATTACATGTTTATAAAATATATTTATTACTAAATGCTATTCTTAATTCTCGTTTATTTCGTAAAATTATTTGGAGGGTGGTTGGTCTTTCTAACGAATCAGACGTTACCACGCAATAAAAGATATGCAAACACTTTCGAAAGTAACAGGTGCCATATTTGCGAAGTGTAATAATAGTGTGTAAACGGCGATCATACAGATAAATATCACTGATTGACTTAATGAATGATGGTTGGCTAATTAGTTGATTGGTTGATTTACTGACTGGCACATAATGAATGTTGCGATGGGGATGGCAGGCTAGGTGCAGATGATGCGCAAGTCTCATGTTATTAAATTAAGCAAGTGTTCCATCTTCATGTTGACGTCATCTACTGCGCTCCATTCACTCATTTCAAAGTGAAGAGGGAGTGGAGGGAGGGACAACGAGATCTGGTCAGGAAATAATATGAGGAGATCGGCTAAATCTTCAGAATTTACGAGGTGTTTACATGTCTTGCCCCTGCGACCGGATTGAAATAGTCATTATCTGTCAGGAATCAAGTTACCCCCCTTTGAGCGAAATTAATATTGCTTTGGTGTACAAGCTGATGCATTTGATCAAATCGTCTTGCTGAGCTGAATATCAAAATGCCAAGGCCCACCTCACTCATTCACACACACACACACGCACGCACGCACACACACTCACACACATACACACGCACACACACACACACACACACGCACGCACGCACGCATGCACACGAACTACTTTAATATTCGGCTGCAGGAAACTCAACTAATTTTAAACTATTTTCTGTCACAGAGCATTTATGTCTGCTAAACCTTTAGGTAAATTTATTTAAATGCATAAATATTTCATTGAAGTATGTTTCTTAAGCATCCACTGATGTTGCTTCTTGGTTAGGTTTTATTGGAGATGATATTTTCTTGCATTTCTTTGTAAAAATTTGTCGACTGTAAGCAGAATTCTATTATTATTTGTGTCTGCAGTTCAGCTTTACAGTTATTAGGCTATATCTCATATTAGTGCTGTTTAATTAAGTGTTTCTTTTAATGATTAGTAAAGCTTGATTCATTGACTCTAAAATGAGGGAAAATTAGTTTGCATTTCATTGGCTTAACTAATGTGAGACATTCACAGATAGCTTGTGCTAAATAATTGTATTATATCAGTCACTGTCTTGTGTGGGAATATAAAAGTATACAAATCAGTTATGTCAGGTGACGTTATTGTAGTGCATAACAACTGAATACAGAATGGAAAGTGCTCAGTGTTTAACAGGATTCAATAACCAGCAAGGCATGATATGAGTTAAGTGCGCCTTTACCTCTGTGTTTAGACCTAGTGCCAAAGTGCAGCTGGCTAAAAATAGTTTTAAAATCTAGAATCAATCTATTGACTTAAACAAAGTCACTAGCTACTGTTGCAGTTATATAATTCATTTTGCTAACTTTGAACTTTGAGATTAAAACGGTGAGCAAACATGTGTGTATGTGCGTGCGTGCGTATGTATGTTTGTTGTTTGTGGGGGTTTTTTTTTTTGCTTGTAGAAACGTTAATGTAGAAAAACATATTTTCCATGCATAGTTAGACGACAGATTTAATTGCGAATGTAAAAGAAAATAAAATGTTTATTTTAAATTAAATAAATAATTCCAAAGCAATAAACCTGAACAATATGATTTTAAGTTTATTTATTTGTACCTTAATTCCAAGATTTAGAGTGTAAACAGAAAAAGACACAATCAAATTTAAGGTTTACAATGTAAACAGAAAAAACAAAATTAATACACCTTTTAAAAGAACATTATGTATCAGAACATCATCTTGAAACTTTTTTTTTTTAACGGAAAAGAATTATTACCACTGGCCGCTATGTCGCGACATCAATGACACTATCGATTTGCCTTCTTGGCTAACACCTCGTGGCACAGGAGCAAGTCTTGACAACAGACCCGCTGTGCCCCCTCCCCCTCCTGTCCAGAACATGTTACCCTTGGATTGCAATTTCATGACCTCACCTGGTAGTCTGGTTACTAATAATGCTCTTTATTATTCATGGCAATGAACACAACTATTTCCAGCCATGGTCCTTAGATTTGAAAAAGGAAATGGCAATGAACACAACTATTTCCAGCCGTGGTCCTTAGATTTGAAAAAGGAAATGGCAATGAACACAACTATTTCCAGCCGTGGTCCTTAGATTTGAAAAAGGAAATGGATGGTCGGTCCAACTGACTGAAAAATTGCAGGAATTCAAAACCGAAGAATAAGAGTTCAACTGATTCATCAATGGTTTGTTAAATCAGTAGTTTAGATAGGCGCCACAATCGAAAGTGGTTACTGGACTATCCACCAAGTCAGACGTTTGAAGGCAAACGTAGTTTGAAGAATAATATTTTAAATCATAAATAGTGGCTAAAGTGTGCCACCGAAACACAACAACTTAACATTACACGTACATTGTTTTAACTTGATATCGATCATAACAAAAATTAAAATACAACGATTTTAAATGCTGTGAGCGGTTACTGAAAACTGTCACGTACATTGTTTTAACTTGATATCGATCATAACAAAAATTAAAATACAACCATTTTAAATGCTGTGAGCGGTTACTGTCATTCGGAATGAGAGAAAAGGAAAAAATGTTATACTTAAATTTCTGTTTAAATTCTAATATTTCCAAGCGATAGTAGGTAACTAATATAATGGGCTTTAGATTACTAATATCAGAGCCTTTAGATAACTAATATCATTGCCTTTAGATAACTAATATCATTGCCTTTAGATAACTAATATCATTGCCTTTAGATAACTAATGTCCTAGCCTTTAGATTACTAATATCATAGCCTTTAGATAACTAATATCATTGCCTTTAGATAACTAATATCGTTGGATTTAGATAACTAAGATCATAGATTTAGGTAACTAAGATCATGGACTTGTTTGCTTCCACAAATATTTACTGGGTGATTTAAAAATCAGCACTTGCAATTTACAATAGCATAATATGAAGGATTATCTCGTCGTTTTAGTTTTCGAAAATAAAGAAAAAAAATACGATCAGTTAAATCCATGTGACTGTAAAATATATATTATGAAAGACAAATCTGTTTTACCCTGAAATAGGACGAAGATATTTTATTTGACAGAAATAGCAAGACGCTCTAAGCTGCTCTCCATTTTAGTTTTGGAAAGATCTTGTTTCTTAATTTTGCAGTTGTTGAGATTTTAGGGGTGGGGGGTTGCCCTCTTCAGTTAGCACAATAATCCATTTTAAGTTTTTAGCTGATTTCCTTATTGTTCAGTTTAATTCTGGCTCTGCTGAAATGAGGTTGTCGGCTCAGTCATAGGCAATTCTGGACTTCAGAAAGAACATCGGTACAAGTATATGATGAACTGGGAGCCAGGTCGCATGCTATTTGTTTTCTTGCATTCTGTCAACAATGGGCACTGGCAGCTGAAGAAGAAATAATTGTCAGAAAATTGTTGTGTTCAAAAGACTCCATGAGAGCGCTAGGCATTCAGTTCTTTCCAGAACTTTTACTGTTTTTCCAAACTCAATCATTCTTTCCCAATCGCCAACAATTTTTTTTCTCAAGTTTTAACCATTCTTTCCCAAATTCCTTCCATTTTTTTTCTCTAACTATAACCATTTTTTCTCAAGGTCTATTCATTCTTTCTCAAACTCTAACCATTCTTTCCTAAACTCTAACCATTCTTTCTCAAACTCTAACCATTCTTTCCCAAACTCTAACCATTCTTTCCTAAACTCTAACCATTCTTTCTCAAACTCTAACCATTCTTTCCTAAACTCTAACCATTCTTTCTCAAACTCTAACCATTCTTTCCCAAACTCTAACCATTCTTTCCTAAACTCTAACCATTCTTTCTCAAACTCTAACCATTCTTTCCTAAACTCTAACCATTCTTTCTCAAACTCTAACCATTCTTTCTCAAACTCTAACCATTCTTTCTCAAACTCTAACCATTCTTTCCCAAACTCTAACCATTCTTTCCTAAACTCTAACCATTCTTTCCCAAACTCTAACCATTCTTTAGAAGAATATAAACCCTTTCCATTTTTTTCTCTAACTATAACTATTTTTTTTCTCAAGGTCTCTTCATTCTTTCTCAATCACTAACCATTCTTTCCAAAACTCAAACAATTCTTGCCAAAGCTCTAATCATTCATTTCAACATTTCAACAATTCTTTCTGAATTTCCAAACTCCCTTTCCAAATTTTCAGCCATTCGTTCCCAAACTCTAACCATTCTTTTCTCAAACACCAACTGGTTTTTCGGTATCAATCTTTCTTTTTAAATCTCCAGCCATTCTTTTTCACAATTCCAAACATTCTTACCAAAATTATAACTATTTCTTTCTCAAAATCTAATCATTCTTTGTAAAACCCAAGCATTCTTCCTAAATTCTAACCATTCTTTCCATATCGTTAAATATATTTTCTAAAATTTGAATTATTCTTTCTGAAATTCAAAATATTTATCAAAAAGACCAATAATTATTTTTATACAAATCATATAATTCTTTCCAAATCTCCAACAATTCTTCCCAAGCCTCAACACAACTCCAAATCTTTAACCATTCTTCCCAAATTTCAATCATTCTTTCAAAATCTTCAGCCATTTTAAAAAATCTCCAACCACATTTTCTGATCTTCAAACATTTCTTCCCTAAAACTAAAAAACTCTCTTGTGTTTCGAAAATCAGCCAAAACTATAAATTTGAAACTAATAATTATGTCAGTCAGTAAAGTATTAAGTAAAACCAGAACTATACATTTTATACAAATAATTATGTCACTCAATAAAGTATTAAGAAAGAAACAGAACTATACATTTTATACAAAAAATTATGTCACTCAATAAAGTATTAAGAAAGAAACAGAACTATACATTTTATACAAATAATTATGTCACTCAATAAAGTATTAAGAAAGAACAAAAACTATACATTTTATACAAATAATTATGTCACTCAATATAGTATTAAGAAAGAAACAGAACTATACATTTTATACAAATAATTATGTCACTCAATAAAGTATTAAGAAAGAACAAAAACTGTACATTTTATACAAATAATTATGTCAGTCAGTAAAGTATTAAGAAAGAATTAGAAGGTGTTTTAGGAAAGTGCATTTAATTATTTTATTGCAGAAAGAAAGAAAATATGAATTGGGAGAAGGAAATAAGAGAAAATTTGAGTGCATTTACTTAATAGTTCGTTAACACAGTACAAGTATGCATTACAAGTACAAGTGTACGCAAATAGTATAGTACATGCATATGATAATAATTAATGAATGTTATTTTTCTCAGAAGTTGTAATATTTAGTCATCCTCGTCCTGTTATTGTCATCATCATCGTCATCACAAGTGACATTTGTAGTAATAGCTGCAGCAGCAGTAACTGACAAGA
Source organism: Sinotaia quadrata (assembly GCA_028829895.1). NCBI lineage: Eukaryota > Metazoa > Mollusca > Gastropoda > Architaenioglossa > Viviparidae > Sinotaia > Sinotaia quadrata. The sequence goes on from CM054179.1 coordinate 67,209,061, forward strand.
AGTAGTACCTATGATATAAGTAGCGCGAGGTAATACTGTGTTGTACATAGTTGATATAAGTAGCGCGAGGTAATACTGTGTTGTACATAGTTGATATAAGTAGCGCGAGGTAATACTGTGTTGTACATAGTTGATATAAGTAGCGCGAGGTAATACTGTGTTGTACATAGTTGATATAAGTAGCGCGAGGTAATACTGTGTTGTACATAGTTGATATAAGTAGCGCGAGGTAATACTGTGTTGTACATAGTTGATATAAGTAGCGCGAGGTAATACTGTGTTGTACATAGTTGATATAAGTAGCGCGAGGTAATACTGTGTTGTACACAGTTGATATAAGTAGCGCGAGGTAATACTGTGTTGTACACAGTTGATATAAGTAGCGCGAGGTAATACTGTGTTGTACATAGTTGATATAAGTAGCGCGAGGTAATACTGTGTTGTACACAGTTGATATAAGTAGCGCGAGGTAATACTGTGTTGTACACAGTTGATATAAGTAGCGCGAGGTAATACTGTGTTGTACCTAGTTGATAAAGTAGCGCGAGGTAATACTGTGTTGTACATAGTTGATATAAGTAGCGCGAGGTAATACTGTGTTGTACATAGTTGATATAAGTAGCGCGAGGTAATACTGTGTTGTACCTAGTTGATAAAGTAGCGCGAGGTAATACTGTGTTGTACATAGTTGATATAAGTAGCGCGAGGTAATACTGTGTTGTACCTAGTTGATAAAGTAGCGCGAGGTAATACTGTGTTGTACATAGTTGATATAAGTAGCGCGAGGTAATACTGTGTAGTATTGGTACTTTAAAAAATGGTGGATGACGAACAAAGCTATAATATCCAAACACGTGCGACCAATAATTATTCTGAAGAACGCTGTTAGCCTTAACAGTAACTTCATGCTTCAATATTATTGCTAGCATTAACAGTGACTTTATACTTCAAAATTATTGCTAACATTAACAGTAGCTGTATACTTCAGTACTATTGCTAGCATTAACAGTAACTCTACAGATCAATACCATTGCCAGTATTAATTAACATTACAGATCAATATTGCTGATATTAACATTAACTCTACAGGTCAAGTTAGTATTAACAGTAACTATGCTGATGAATAATAATACTAGTATTTTAATAGCAATCTCGTTCATTGTGTCATCGACAGTGTTTTATTAATAACAATCTCGTTCATTGTGTCACACATCAGTGTTTTATTAATAGCAATCTCACTCATTGTGTCACACATCAGTGTTTTATTAATAGCAATCTCACTCATTGTGTCATCGACAGTGTTTTATTAATAGCAATCTCATTCAATGTGTCACACATCAGTGTTTTATTAATAGCAATCTCAGTCATTGTGTCACACGTCGGTGTTTTATTAATGATAAACTCGTTTATTGTATCAAACATCGGCGTTTTATTACAGAACACTCTCGCTTACTGTCTCACAAGTCGGTGGGTTTTGTTTTTTTTTAATGACAGTCTCGCTTATTGTATCACAAACTGGGTTGTATTAATCATAGTCTCGCTTATTGTATCACAAACTGGGTTGTATTAATAACAGTCTCGCTTGTTGTATCACAAACTGGGTTGTATTAATAACAGTCTCGCTTGTTGTATCACAAACTGGGTTGTAGTAATAACAGTCTCGCTTATTGTATCACAAACTGGGTTGTATTAATAACAGTCTCGCTTGTTGTATCACAAACTGGATTGTATTAATAACAGTCTCGCTTATTGTATCACAAACTGGGTTGTATTAATAACAGTCTCGCTTGTTGTATCACAAACTGGGTTGTATTAATAACAGTCTCGCTTGTTGTATCGCACGTCATGCTTTATTAATGACAATTGTGTTAGTGGCTTTTGTTTGTTTGTTTGTTTGTTTGTTTGTTTTATAACGGCAGTTAGTAACAATGCTGACCGACTCTTGACTTCTTTAAGTCTAGTTCTTTGTATCACAAGTCAGTTTTATTTATAGCAGTCCAGTCAATCACGACTTCTTTAACAGTCTAGTTCTTTGTATCACAAGTCAGTTTTATTTATAGCAGTCCAGTCAATCACGACTTCTTTAACAGTCTAGTTCTTTGTATCACAAGTCAGTTTTATTTATAGCAGTCCAGTCAATCACGACTTCTTTAACAGTCTAGTTCTTTGTATCACAAGTCAGTTTTATTTATAGCAGTCCAGTCAATCACGACTCGAACCGACTCACCTGTTTTCCACAAAATCGCAGTGTTCTGGGCTGACGGCGAACCACTGGCTCCAGTTGCACACGGCCCAGCGACATGTCTCATTCGTGGTGCAAAAAGTCACAGTCTGCAATGATTTTCCAAGTATATTAGTGTCCAGTGTTTCTAACAGTTTAAATTAACATTTTCTCCAGATGGGGAAAAAATTGCCTGACATGTAAACTGCTAGTCTAGTGCGAAACAATAATAGAAATGTGACTTTAAATTAAAAGTGTTTCGAACATCACTGATTAAACACGACGCAAAATAAATAACTTTAATCGAAAGGGAATTTATCTCTTCTTGCTTGGGGGTCCTTTCATCTGAATAAAATTATTCTACAACTCACACAGAACTCCTACAACAAATCATTTGGTCTTTCCATGACTTTTTGAATTGGGAACGCCCCATTTCTTGTTTTGTATCTAATCTTCCTTTGTGTTTGTTCTTTAGTATGCTGGTTCTTGTGCGCTGTTTGTGTTTACACGTGTTTGTTGAGCATTTAAACTGTTTAGAGCAAAGTTTATATCATGAGGTATTTTATTATTGTTGCGGTTGTTGTTAAGATATGGGCAACACACTTGCTATTCTAAAGTCGGAAAACGCTGCTGTATTTCATAGTAGGATAGAACTATTAAATATATTCCTGTAGTAACAGCAGTGCCAACGTGGTTGAATCTATAGATTACAGTATCGATTGCTTGCTTGTCGTGTAGAGCTGAGTGAGAACTGAGTGAGAACTGGTTACGGGTACTTGTTGAATGTCACTATAGAAGCTTGAGAAAAGCCGATAGACTGGCGTGTTTAAAAGAAGAGTCTTGCCACAAGTCCTGAATGAAAAATAATCTGCCTTCTGGAGAGTGAACACGAGTGCGCGCGTATACGCACGCACGTACGCACGCACGCGCGCGCGCGCGCGCACACACACACACACACACACACACACACACACATACACACACAACACACATACACACACAACACACATACACACACAACACACATACACACACAACACACAACACACATACACACACCGCATTTGAATTAAAAGTCCTCATTGTGGATATAATTGAACTGATTAACAAGTGAACAATAAACAAATTTTATTTATATAAACCTCTCAAGTTCGATTTTAACGAAGAGCGAACAGCTCTCATATTCAGTGATGGAATGAAAATTGACTGAAACCTTAAAGTAAATTTGTCATCACGATTTCAGCGCGTGATCTGAGCACTTGTAGGCGGACGTCTCGCGCTGAACTGCATGGGGGGTGTCAAACTGCAGAGGCCTTGATTCTGTACATGCGGTCTGCCCATAACGGGCTAATTACAAACAGGCTGAAACAGTTGTTAGCAACTGTATTTTACTGGCTTCCTGCTTTCTCCCCAATCAGTGCCCCACCCTCTACCCCATGATAGTAGGTCGGGGTCTCGCGGAGACTTGGTGAAAGACAGTGTGGATTACCCGTGTGCATTGTCTCAGGGCATCGCTAACCCAGCTGAACATGCCTAATCGAGCCGTCTCTTCTTATTTCCGAACAGGATGCAAGTCATTGATAGGAGTCCCAACGGGGTGCAAGTCATTGATAGGAGTCCCAACGGGGTGCAAATCACTGATAGGAGACCAAACAGGGTGCAAGTCATAGGGTTATACCTAACAAATGTGTCACATTAAAAAAACTTTATTCCCCTCCCCCCAGCCAAAAAAAGAGGAAAAAAGTGGGGGATCATAAATTATTATTTATTATGTTAATTGGACTTGATAACGCTAGTTAAAACGGAGATAATTTGAAACCGCTTTAGCCAACATTGCTATTAATGCAAGGCCGCGCTATAAATATGCAGACGTCAAGTGCGAACCAAATCTAATAAGGGATGGAAATGAGATTAGTGGGGAGCACAGCAATCAAGTAAATATATGCAAATGCGGGAAGCAAGACTCACAACTCTCTGGTTGATAATCAAAGACTTATAAGCACTCACACATCACAGTTTATTCAAACTTGTTCTAAGTGCTTTTGTATTATTTCTTTGTTGAAAATCGCGTCAACCAAGGAAAACAAATTTCATTTGTTCTTTTTTAAACAATTAAACAATATCTGGTTTGAGAATGAGTTTATTTGTTCCTAGTCATGTTCAGCTTTATTTCTCCCTTGGGTTGTTTTGTTGCCGTTCTGGTGCTAAATGTGGAACTGAAGCTAGTGGAGCTGACAATTGCTCACGCATGAAATACGGAAAAGCAAGGGGGAAAAAATTATTGATAAAAAAAATTCGAGCCAAAATGGAAACTGACAAGATAAATGTTAAGTGCTGACTGATCGGGCTTAAAAGCAAAAAAAGGACTGCTGGAATATTTCAAATTATCAAGACACACAGCTGAATTCGCCGGACCACATACGTTTGTGTGGGCGTTCCCCCTCCTCACCTCTCAATGAGGTCTGACGTGTGATTGTTTTCTTCAAGGACAATGAAAAAAGACAAATAGTCGATCAATAATTCTCATGTCACCAAGGCCCTAGTACATCAATGTGTCGCCTATCTGTCTGTCTGTCCGTCTGTCTAGCTCTCTATCTGTAAGAAAATATGCGCATGTCATTTACATTATAGGCCATATATATATATATATATATATATTGTGTGTGTGTGTGTGTGTGTGTGTGTGTGTGTGTGTGTGTGTGTGTGTGTGTGTGTGTGTTTAGAAGGAAAAACCTACAAAAACCCAACTTAAACTTTCATCCTATAACATTTTAAAAGTATTTATTACCTGAATAATTTCTATCGTTGGATCGTAAACTAGCTAATCCTGTATTCAATACTAGAAAGTCAGTTCTATAGGATCGTGAACTAGCTAACCCTGTACTCAAGTTAAAACCAGAAAGTCAATTCTATAGGATCGTGAACTAGTTAATCCTTACTCATGTTAAAACCAGAAATTCAATTCTACAGGATCGTGAACTAGCTAATCCTGTACTCAAGTTAAAACCAGAAAGTCAGTTCTATGGGATAGGATACTATCATTGTAGATACTCAGGAAGAAACTGTATACAGGGGACGTTACTGGCGGATAATGAACACAGGGGACATTACTGGCGGATAATGAACACAGGGGACATTACTGGCGGATAATGAACACAGGAGACATACTTGGACACTAAAAGCGATTGGTATTGTCCTTTGAAATGTTCCCTGAATGGAGCAAAACAATTACCGCCAATTACAACGGAAAGAAATTTCCCTCCACAAAGGACACAAAACTTCAATATGCCCTTGGTAATAGAAAGCCTTAATTGTCTGCAGTCTATTAGAATAACATGTTCCAGCTGTGGCCCAGTGCCAAGCACAAAGTAAACAATTAATTTTACAACTGAGGACCAAATTATCGGTATTGACCAGTAGGGTCACCAAGGTCAAGTGAATCGGCTACTCTAGAACTGATTAGACTTTGGTAATTTCTTTACTGGTTCAAAGCTAGTCACACGAGCAATCTGTTGGAAAGTTGTGGCAGTGCAAAGTTGGGGGAGAGGAGTCGTTTCTCCCTAGGGTGACCGATCAAGTTCATGTAGAGTTCAGAGTTCAAGTCACTAACGATCGAAACATACGTGATCGGTAGGTCATGGAGGATAGTTGCTTACATCTTAAACAGAAATTCTCGAATCTTTATAAATCTCTCTCTCTCTCTCTCTCTCACACACACACACACACACACACACACACACACACACACACACACACAAACACACACACGCACATACATAAACGCCCTACTTGCGCAATAATACTCCTTGCTCTCTCTCTCTTTCTCTCAACCATACACATACATACAAAGGTACTCACAAATGCCCCACTCACGCACAACACAACACAACACACTTTTTCTCACACACAAACACATATATTCTCTTTCCCTCTCTCTCTCTCTCTTTATCTATATCCGTCACTATTTTCCTCTGTCGAAGAAAATAAAATTTTAGTAAAGGAACAAGGAGAAATAAATAGCTGTTTTTAATCAGAATATAAAAACTTTTAAAAAAAATATTGCTTCAAATTTGCTCAACCGGTGAGGAATAACAAAATGAGACTCAGTAATCGCATCTTATTCTTTTGTTGGCCCACGTAAATGCAAACAAAATTTTATATTTTCTCTACATTCTTTTACCGCTAGAGGAAGAAAGCGTCATTCAGCTGTTGTGCTTAGAGGTCCTAATATTTAACTACATTTATTTCACTAAGTGTAATGCATATCTGGTTAAACGCCATGTTAAAAGTTACTTGAATTTTAAACACACATACATACACATATACAAACACGTACACTCACTCATTTTCATTAAAAACAATCATTTTTGACTAAGTGAGGATTATGGAAGGTTTAACTGTAATATACCTTTCGATTGTTGGTACGAGAATTTTAAATCGAGAAAAAGATAAAAACAAAAACAGCAATAAAAGAGAGGATGATGATGACGACGACAACAATGATGATTATATATCGATGCTGTAACTGCTGCTGTTTTCACCCAACTCTTGCTGACTGCATTGCTTTGACCAAAAGCTTCTCTGAGGTTCTGTATACTTGTAAGCGATTCATGCCCTTAATTCGATACAGAATAGAACAAAAAACTTCGTCAACTTTTCTTAATATCTGTGTACTAATATTTCCCTAAATAATTTATTTTTCAAAAGATTTTATTTTTTAATAGAAGCGGTTAAATAAAATTATATCTAAATGGTATGTTTATTGTAAAAATCTGCAGTGTACGTGTTATTATTATTGTTTTAAATTTAAAATTGTCTATTTGATAAATGCGAATTTGTTTGGATGTGTAATTTTGAGTCAACTTTTCCAAGCTGTCTGTTCAGTGATTCAAATCCTGCCACTGTATCCAAGTGTAGTGATTTTATGGCCTCCATTTCATCCGAGTTGTCCCTTTGGTCATTTTATGGCCTCCATTACATACGAGTTGTCTCTTTAGTCATTTTATGGCCTCCATTACGTCCGAGTTGTCGCTTTAGTCATTTTATGGATTCCATTACATGCGAGTTGTCTCTTTAGAGACTGTATGGCCTCCATTACATCCGAGTTGTCCCTTTAGTCATTTTATAGCCTCCCTTACATCCGAGTTGTCCCTTTTGTGCACCGTACGGCAAGGGCACGTTCCTTATCCAGGTCTGCAGTAAGGTTCATAGACATCCAGCCCTCAAAGTTTATTGCGTTAATCAGTGCAAGTCGAGAATGTTTTCCTTGCGAAAACAGACCTGCTTGTGGCAGTGCAACTAGTTCAAGGTTCTCTCAGGCAAAGTAAACAAAACTTCGGCAGAACTGACAAAATAGCAGATAAGGTGCTAACAACTCTAGTGAACGATGACTATCACTGGTTGTTTTTTACTAGACCGTCCCCATCTCTATAAATGGGCATAAATCCATCGCTTAAGAAAATGTCTCATATATATATATTTATTTATAATTGGATCAGAATAAGGAAATTACAGTTCTCTGGTTGGATCACTTATTATTGACTTGCAGATAAGTGTAATCAATCAATGTCAGCAGTTGTTCGCTGTTGCATGCAAGGTATTTTTCTAAGTGAAGTTATTACTGTTCTTCAACAAATAGTTCTTCAGTAACAGTTGAGTTACAGGCTGTCAAAGCTGTTCAGGCTGTTTCGGCACTTGTTCATTCTCTCTCTCTCACACACACGCACACACATTCACACACACACATACACACACACGGTAGACTTCCTACAATTCAGTTCACCCACGACCATTTCTGTCATGAACACAACAAAATCAAAACACTGCGGCGTGACAGCATTTTACGCTTGCAAAATCCACCGGTCAGAGATGACTGGTCATAATATAGTTATAGTTACGGTTAACCAGTTATAGTCTTAAAGTCAGCAACAACTCAATCGGAGAGCCAGTGTTACTACTAATGTCAGTACAGAAGTGTATGCATGTATTTGCATCACACGAGACTGTCGGTCTGTAGACAACTCTGAATTTAACTAAAGATTGTTTCTTTTAGAGTACTTCCAACGTTCAAATTGTTAGATATATCTTTGCCTTCGATATTTAAATTGTTAGAGAGTCAAATGTGCACCATTGCAGACCACAGAGGAATGTAAATATCTATATCTTTAAATAACAGAGGTACTGCAGGCATACAGTTTATTATTTTTTTTAAATATCACACACAAAATTCATCTCTAGTGGGTTTTTTTTTTTGTACGGTGTAATGAAATACTATGCTGTTCGTTATTTTAAAGAATCAAATTAATGAATTACTATGCTGTTCATTATTTTAAATAATGAAATACTATGCTGTTCATTATTTTAAAGAATCAAGTTGTTATGTATAATAGTGTATACAATCGATAGCAGTTTTCATTGATAGGTGAACCGTTTAGAGAATACCTTCTGTTTGGTTATAAATTCTGTTTAGACAGAACTTCATTTCATTCACAGACAGTTAGAAAGGGAGATCACTCATAGGGTCTAGAATAGATCTAGACCTCAAAAGAGCGAGTTCATTCCATCGTGAGAATATGAGAAGGACTTGTGGGATGGGGGGGGGGGTAAAATGTCACCGAGCTTTCGATATGAAGTGGCAGTCGCTCGTTTAAAATTTTCAATCAGTAAATTCAATTATATATTAATTGTAAAAATTATCATCGTGTTTTCAAAAAAAAATTCTTATTTAAAGATGCTAGATAATTTTAAGTATTAAAAGTAAAGATTTTTATCATTAAATAGGGAAGTGTGTTATTTAACTTTAAGTATATCATACGATTTTATCATTAAATACAGCAACAATATATACGATTATATTCAGGGCAACACGACTTAGAGCGTCCAATAAACTCTTTACCACTCCATATATATTTAGACTCAGTGGTTTCAATCTTTCGTTGCATTAAATGCGCGCGACTTAGAGCGTCCGATAAACTCTCATTACCACTCCATATATATTTAGACTCAGTGCTTTCAAGCTTTCGTTGCACTGAATACGCACGGCTTGTACTGGATGACATAATGAGAGATATTGTACCACAGTGCTTCCCGATTCACTTTTCACCCCGCACCCCCTGGGACTGATAAAGCCGATCTCGCTTTACAAAGAGTGAAAAAGAATAGGAGGCGATTAGGCTACCGACCGCTAGCCTGGTATGCATTCAAATAAAAGAAAAATAAATAAAACGTAGGCCTAAACATGTTCCGAAAATGTCTTATTTCTTCTCTTTAAAAGAATAAAAACTAAATCCCTTATTTCTAAGTCATATTATAAATTTTTGAAAATCTAATTTCTAGGTCACTTTCTGATTACCTTCTAATTATCTTATTACTAGGTAACTTTTCGATAATCTAATTTCTAGGTAACTTTCTGATTATTCTGTAATTATCTTATTTCTACACTTTCTGATTACTCTCTAATTATTTTATTTCTGTCTCTTTCTAATTACTCTCTAATTATCTTATTTCTATGTCTCTTTCTAATTACTATCTAATTATCTTATTTCTAGGTCTCTTTCTAATTACTCTCTAATTATCTTATTTCGTGGTCAATTTTCGACAATCTTATATCGTTACTTTTCGATAAGCTTGTATCGTTACTTTTCAATAATCTTGTATCGTTACTCTTCAATAATCTTGTATTGCTACTTTTCAATAATCTTGTTTCGTTATTTTTCGATAATCTTGTATCGTTACTTTTCAATAAGCTTGTATTGTTACTTAGTCTTTTATCTAGGCCACTTTCCATCGTAACAGGGTGAATGAGTGAGACGGGCACATTGTAGTCTGAACTAACGCGAAATGTTCAATCCATATGCCGGCTTGCGTACAAAACATTCCCTACTTACAATTTATGCAAAGATTTGTTTGTATGAGTGTGCATTTGAGTGTGTGTGTGTGTGTGTGTGTGTGTGTGTGTGTGTGGTATGACCTATTATGATCGGAGAATGATTGAGAAATAAGATTATTCGACAGTGACTTAGAAATAAAATTATCGAAAAGTCACCTAGAAATTAGATTATCGAAAAATTACCTAAAAATTAGATTATCGGAAAGTTACCTAGAAATTAGATTATCGGAAAGTTACCTAGAAATTAGATTATCGGAAAGTTACCTAGAAATTAGATTATCGGAAAGTTACTTAGAAATTAGATTATCGGAAAGTTACCTAAAAATTAGATTATCGGAAAGTTACCTAGAAATTAGATTATCGGAAAGTTACTTAGAAATTAGATTATCGGAAAGTTACCTAGAAATTAGATTATCGGAAAGTTACTTAGAAATTAGATTATCGGAAAGTTACCTAGAAATTAGATTATCGGAAAGTTACTTAGAAATTAGATTATCGGAAAGTTACCTAGAAATTAGATTATCGGAAAGTTACTTAGAAATTAGATTATCGGAAAGTTACCTAGAAATTAGATTATCGGAAAGTTACTTAGAAATTAGATTATCGGAAAGTTACCTAGAAATTAGATTATCGGAAAGTTACTTAGAAATTAGATTATCGGAAAGTTACCTAGAAATTAGATTATCGAAAATTTACCTAGAAATTATATTATCGGAAAGTTACTTAGAAATTAGATTATCGAAAAGTTACCTAGAAATTAGATTATCGGAAAGTTACTTAGAAATTAGATTATCGAAAAGTTACCTAGAAATTAGATTATCGAAAAGAAATTAGATTTTCGGAAAGTTACTTACAAATTAGATTATCGAAAAGTTACTTACAAATTAGATTATCGAAAAGCTACCTAGAAATTAAATTATATTATTTAAAAGTTACCTAAAAATTATATTATCGAAAAGTTACCTAGAAATTATATTATCGAAAAGTTACTTAGAAGACTGTCAGAGAGTGACTTAGAAATAAGATCATCACAAAGTTATCGCACAAAATTTCTGCAATTGCGATATTATAAATAAAATCTCTGCCATAGCGATATGATAAATAAAATCTCTGCCATAGCGATATGATAAATAAAATCTCTGCCATAGTGATATGACAAACGATGCACATAGATGTTATGCCATACTGCCCTTCCCAACTTAGGTGAACTTGAACCGACGTTATAGAAATAAATATTGTTTCTCTTGAATCGAAATACTTGTTTGAACATCAACACATTTAATTTTATCCCAGGGTCTGCTTCAAAAAAATAAAAACCATGTTGTGTGTGTGTGCAGTATTAACTCTGCATAATTTAGAATTCACATCTATACAAGCCATCCCAATGTTTCAAAATTAATTCTGCTTTGTTTATTTACAGATTCTGACAATTGCGTTTTGTTTGTTTCGGTCTTGTTCTCTGCTAGGGGAGATCATTCCAATCCTGTAAGCGTGCGCTAAATAAACAGTTATCAGCAGTCCAAAAGCTTAAAGAGGAGAGAATTCCCAGTTCATCATCTTGAGAACTGGGTCAGTACTAAATCGATAGTAAGACGCATTGTTAACACTTTTTGGTTTGTGGAATATATTTATTGGAAGGATGGGATTGTTTGTTGGTTGTTGTTTTTTTTTAATTTGAACTTGACCGATCTTTTAGTAATCCAAATCTTGAGTATTTCCACTAATTGATCTTGACTGACTTTCAGCTCCTAATTGTTTCTAAGATTGCCTTTGACATGAACAGGCAGTATTCTCAACCAACAGCAGTTTGTTGTTTTTTTAATTCGTCCTGGCACCCCCCTCCCCCGTTTTAAGTTCTAATGTAATGCATTGTTCAGTTTTGCTTACATACTTAGTATATGCATTGATTTAAAATTAAAAATCTGCTGTCCAAATCAACGTTCTCTGTAATATTTTTCCTGTGTGCGCGGAACTGGCGGTTATTTGAGCTTGTTACCAAAACTTTGCGCGCGGAATTTTGAAACTGCTGTGCGGTATTTTCTAATGAGCTGTGCGGTATTTTCTAATGAGCTGTGCGGCCACGCACCTTAGAGGGAACATTGGTCCAAGTACCATCGAATACTTTTGCTCTCGATTCAAGATCTACTGCTTACGATTAAGTGCAAAATGCAAAGCAAGAAATGAGCAATTCAAGACACATTCATGCACAACGCATGCGCGCGCGCACTCCAACCTCAGTAAATTTATATATGGAAAAGTTAATTCTCATCTTTGTTCTGTCCCTTCTTTTCCCTCATTTTTAAATCGCTAAACTGCATTAGTCCTTCTCAGTAAATGTGGAGAAGCACTTCCAGCATTAAACATTTATCTCAAAATAATTAAATAAATAAATTACATAAACGGACATTTTCCACTACATATTTGAATTAACCGTCGAGTCCAAATGGCCGGACGAGTTTTGTCCAGTTTCAAATAAGCACTCGTGAAAAGAAGCTCTCTACAGATGCCCCTGAGTCACCATAAAAATTACTGTTAAAAATAATCTTAAAAATAAACAGTAATGTTCACTACAAATAACTGTAAGGTTGATGGGTTTCTTGCTTGTTTTGTTTGTTTTTTTTAAATTACGAACTCACTTTTTAATAGGTGGGGGCGCAATGCAGTGCATTAGCGAGTTACATCAAGGCTCTTCCTAAAAGAAAAGTCAATGGCCATGCACATCCTATAGGAAATTGCTGAAACCTTGGGCACATGTTATGACTACAGGCAAACGTTTTTCCAAATAGATAGATAGACAGACAGACAGACAGACATGTAGGTAGATAGATAGATAGATAGATAGATAGATAGATAGATAGATAGATAGATAGATAGATAGATAGATAGATAGATAGATAGATAGATAGATAGATAGATAGATAGATAGATAGATAGATAGATAGATAGATAGATAGATAAACACTTACCTCTTCGACAGGATTGGCTGACGCAATCAAAGCACAAGCGAAGAAAAATATCAAAACTTGGAGACTCGTCTTCATAATGACGTTTTTATAGACTGGCTGTTGACAAAAATTCTCTTCAGCTTCTAACGCTGGTTTTGGTGTTGGTTTTGTTTTGTAAAAGAAGAATAACAATATTCAAGAAAACGCTGATTTTGCTTAAATGACCTAGTGCTCAAAGATATTGTTGTTAAAGATTGTGAAAATCACTGCTTATTT